>CM032455.1:163368529-164099824 GCA_019049505.1 Pachyrhynchus sulphureomaculatus | reverse complement strand
TTCAGCGTGGAAAACCACTTCAACCAGAAGCTATTACCACACACTGTTTACTTAGGTTTAAACTCTATTGAATTGTATAGTGTGCAAACAAGAGCTGTCAGATGAAAGTATGACAAGCAGCCTACTAGATTAAATGTTGGAAAACCGACAAACGTGGCGCATACGATCCATGGCAGCCGTGATGACTAAAAAATAATATTTCTTAGAGAGTTCTTGCTGCACAACTATTTTACAAAACAAAAACGGGTTTAAGGAAAAAATGTTGAAAAAAATTAGGACTTTCTGATGTCGTTTTACAAAAAAGATATGGTCGATAGAAAAAAAAAGTTGATTCGCGTCGCGACGCCCAGAATCATTTTCACTACGTCAGTAATACTCCCTTGACATGCACTATACCATTCTACATTTAAAAAGCAAATATAATATCCAACAATTTTCCTAAATCAGGGCTGGGCATCTAAAAATGATCACTCATGTACATATCCCTCTGACATGTCCAAGAGCCTTAGATTGTAATATTTCATTTATATTGTAACTGAAAAACAACATACACAAATCTCATCTTTTCAATCATTTTAGAAGCAAAAACCATGCCAACTTGTGCCTCAAATATAAGTTAATTTTACAAGGAAAAAAGGCGTTATTAAATTACGAGTATACCTTAATACGGAACGATTATTAATCTCCTTGCAACACATGAAGCTTATTATTGGCGTTAGACACTCTGTAGACTTGTTTTTTACATGTCGCTATACTCCAATCGTATATTTTAAACTAGGTAATACCCTTTTAGCTCCAGGATAATAACCAATTACAATTTTATTTTGTTAATACTTTAAATCCTTTGTTCAATGCACTGAATTAATTACCGATTTTTTAAAATGATAATTGAAAATTTACGACAGTTTATAACTTTCCGTTCAATTATTCTTATCTTTTTTATTTTGAATTTTACGTTATAAAACTTCTAAAATCACAAAAATAACAACCAATAAGTGTCCACGCTCTAACACTTCGTGATACAGACTAAGTGGCACTACAAATTAGGTTAATATTAGCGCTAATTAAGAGGACAAATTAAAATTGTTTTTACAATATCAGTATTTTTTATCTATACCATTGTGTTTATTTTATATATATGACGAAAGTACAGTACTACATCATTTAAAATATATCGAGTACCATCATTTAATTTACGCTTGTCATAATGGGGATCTACAATTATGACAGAGAGTTTTTCACTGGTTTTTCCAGTTTTTGTACCGTTATAATTGGTGTCAGCACCCCCTAAAGGCGAATCTCCACCACAGATTATATATATATACGAGTAGATATATGTATATATAATATATATATATATATATATATATATATATAATATATATATATATATATAATATATATAAAATGCAACGTCTCTTCTGTCTGTCTGTCTGTCTGTCTGTCCGTTAGTGCCGCTTATCACTGGAGAACCACTTATCCAATTTACGTACTTTTTTTTTAAAACATACATATGTTCTCTGGCCCAGGTTATAGGCTATATTTTATTACGATAGGTAACATAGGGAATGAGGCAGTGACGATAATAGTGAATGAAGTCGGAAAAAAGTTTGCCGCGCGTTCCCTTGCAATACACAGCCTAAACCATTAAATTTGGAACAATATTATGTAGCAGAGAATATCTATAATCTATAATCTATAATATATGCAATGTCTCTCTGTCTGTCTGTCCATTAATGCGTTTATAACGCGAGAACCACTTATTCGATTTACGTGACTTTTTTAAATTTCATACATATATTTTTTGACCAGGTTATATAGTAATAATAATAATTTATATCTATAATATATGTAAAATGCAACGTCTCTCTGTCTGTCCGTTCGTGCGCTTATCCCTCGAGAACCACTTATTCGATTTAAACGTGATTTTTTTAAATTCTTACATTTGTTCTCTGGCCAGGTTATATAATAATAATAATAATTTATATAATATTCCATATATAAAACGCAACGTCTCTCTGTCTGTCCGTTAGTGTGCTTATCATTCGAGAACCCACTCATCTGATTTACGTGATTTTTTTTTTAATTCTTAATTTAATATATGTCAAAAAAAATCTATAATATATATAAAACGTAAAGTCTCTCTGTCTATCCATTACTGTGCTTAGCACTCAAGAACCACTTATCCGATTTACGTGTTTCTTTTTTTTATAAAATACAAAGGGAATAAACAGAGACAAAATGCTAATATGTAGGAAAAAAGATGGAAGTTTAGCAGTAAGCTTGGTAGAAAGACTGAATAGATGGGGGGAAGAAGGGAAATACTTTAAAGAAACACTAAAATGGAGATGAAAAAATGAGTTGAATGAGAAATGGGAAGCAAAATTAACTGAAGGGCAGGAGGAGACAAACAAACTCTGCAAAGAAGAAATAAGAAAAATACTCAGAACCAAAAAAGAATAAGGCCCCTGGTGGAAATTGTATAACAGCAGAACTGATCAAAGCTGGAGAAGTAGATCTGGAAAATGAAATATGCCGGTTGGTGCAAAGAAATATGGGAAACAGAAAAGATGCCAGTGAGCTGGAGAGGCGCTCATTTGCCAATATACCAAAATGGAGAAAAAAAAAAACTATATGTGCTAATTATAGACCAATAGCCTTACTGGATGTCGTGTACAAGATAGTAGTGTTGACTATCAAAAACAGACTAGCAGAGAAAGCCGAGTCTATTCTGGGAGAGTACCAGTGTGGATTCAGGAAAAATAGATCGGTTACAGACCAGATATTTTCGATTAAGCAAATCCAAGATAATAGCTTAAAACAAAATTTGGCACTACACTTGGTCTTTGTAGATTTCAGAGAAGTATATGACTATAAAAATAGAGAAGGACTCTACAGGATAATGGAAGAACTAAAAATTCTAAGTAAATTGATTTGCATGGTGAGAATGACCCTGAATGACACAGAAAATAGAGTGTTGGTTGAGGGCAAAGTATCAGACAAGTTTTAAGGTGAAGAGAGGATTAAGACAGGAGGATCCAGTGTCGACATATCTATTTAATTTGGTAATAGAGAAGATAATCCGGGAGTGAGAAATAAAAACAAATGGAACGATATACCAACAAAACCTGCCAATGCTTGGCCTAGCAGTAATTGCAAGAGCAAAAAGAACCTCAAAAAAGCCATAAGTAGGATAGAAGGAAGGGGAAGGATGAGAGGACTAAAGATAAATGAGGAAAAAACAAAATACATGGAAATTACAAAGAAGAAGGATAATAAAAACAACAAAAGTTTAGGTATAATAAACAACTTAGGGAAAAGATATACGTCTGCAAAAGTGGACAAATTTAATTATCTGGGAGTAAACAATAACAGAGAGTGGACAAGAAAGGACAGAGATACAAGAAAGAATAGCGAAAGGACAGAGATGTTTGGGGGCAATGAATCCAATATTGAAATCAAAGAATGTATCAAGAAAAGCAAAAGAAAGAATAAATACGACAGTTGTCAGACCCACGGTGACATATGGATGCGAAACGTGGAAACTCAATGCAAGAGAAAAGGAGGACGTTGGAGGTGTGGGAAAGGAAAGCTTTGAGAAGAATCTACGGAGGAAGGAAAAAAGAGGGACTGTAGAGAAGAGGAACAAATTACGAATTAAAATGCCTATATACGAAACCCCTCATAAGCCAAATCATAAGAAGCCAGCGATTAAGATGGTTGAGACACCTGGCAAGGATGAAGGAAGAAAGACAGGCAAAGCAAGCCGTAATAAGAAGAGTGGTTGGAAGAAGAGGCAAGGGTAGACCTCGATCTACATGGATTCAGGCAATAAAGCAAGATCCGGAGTTGATGGGAATCCCGCACTAGGAAAAGCTAAAAGGAGATAAAAAGAAGTGGAGACAAGTATGCAACCAAGCCATGGGCCTCTAAGGCTCCTTGAACTATTATAATAATATAAACATAACGAATATGCAGTGACGATAAAGGCGAATCAAGTCCACGCGAGCGGAGCCGCGGACACAGCTAGTAATATATATATATATATATATATATATATATATATATATATAATATATATATATATATATATATATATATATATATGTACATATATATATATATACCGGGTGACACAGCCAACATGTAACACCCTGTAATTTTTTTATTTTGGAACTTACATATTTGCATTTTTAGATATGAGAATGTGACATTATTAGACTTTTTTATCACCTAAGAAATATTTTTTAACTGCTTCTGGTTTGACCGGAAGTGACTATAACTTTCTTATTTTTAATAGACCTCTGTATATTTTTTTTATTAATTTGAATTGGCTGTGAAATTTTCTTTCCAACGATGTATCACAAATTGACATTTGTTTGACAAGTGACCGGCAAAAGGCGGCCATGGCGGATATACTAGCAATTGTTTTTGTTCGTTTTATCTCACTTTAGAAAGAATTTAAGACTATCCATTTATAGTGCCATTTTCGCGAGTCTAAGTGGCTCCTACAAAATTTTATGCTTTACATTCAGTTACAGAATTTTCTCTTTAAACAATGATCAATATCACCAAAATTAAGATAGGAACACATATTTTTTATTTAAACCTAGTTACACATTACAGGGTTTTTGTCAACATACATCTAACAGAACTATCTAACGCCAATTGGATTTATTATTATTTTCAGAAATAAAAAACCTTTTTATTAAATAAATATTTAAATGCAAATAATAAAACCAAAATATTTAATAATAAGAATAACACAACATAACCGATAATTGTAATTAATTAATATTAGAAAGAAGTAATATTTTAACTAAGTAACACAACAAAAATAAATAGGCAAAGATATTTTATACTAGATATAAATTTGCTAGGTATTTATTCCAAATGTTCAAAATGCTGTCCTTTGTTAATCCTACACAATCTTGTTTTTCTCACCGTGGCTCTCATAACGTTCTCCAACTGAATTTCAGTAATTCGATTTACTGCTCTTCTTAAGCGCATTTTTTGTAAACCTTTTCTTTTAGATGGTTCCAGATAAAAAAATCGAGAGGCGTAAGATCTGGCGATCTTGCATGCCACTTATTGGTACCTAACCAATTTGCACCAAATCTTTGATTCAAGTAGTTTACTAGATTCCTACTATTTGTGGGCTGGAGCGCCATCCTGCTGGAAAATAATGTCTCCACGATTTTAAGATAAAGTTTCTAAAAAATCTTCAACATCAATTTGAATGAACACCAAATATCTTCTCCATTTAACGCACCATCAAATATAATAGGACCAATAATTCTTGTGCCAAGGATACCCAATCACACGTTAAAGCCGAATCTTTCTTAATAGGCACTTTCTCGCATAATTCTAGAATTTTCTTGGGCCCAATACCGAGTATTGTTACGATTAAATTGGTAAATCTAGATTCATCCGAAAATAGAATGTTGTAATGAAATTGGTTATCAAGGTGGTATCTTTGCAAGAACCAATTACAATATTCCATTCTTCTTTGATAATCTGTTGGAAATAAATGTTGATTTATTTGATATTTCTTTGACCTGAATTTATATTGTCTTAAAATGCAGCGAACGGTTTCACGATTTACACCGATTTGTTCTTCAACATATTTTATAGAAATTATAAGATCTACCTGAAACAATGGCCAATACATTGATTTCTGACTCTTCGTCACCAATGAATACGTCTTCAGGTTCAATCGGTTGCTTTGTAAACTGTTGATCTACCCTTAAAAAATAATTGTTAGGTGGGTGCCTCCTATCGGGATATCTTGCCATGTACAACTCGGCGGCTTGTCGGCTATTCTTTCTGCACTCTCCATAAATTAATAACATGTCTACTTTTTCATCCGTTGAATATATTTTTGTTAACGAAAAATTATTTTTAACGTAAAGTAAACAATAATAATTGCCATTTTGGTAACAAGTTTTTTATCACAGCCTAAGTCCGTAATGGAATTGATATTACATTATTGCATAATAAAACGGTTTATTTTCTGAAAATAATATTAAATCCAATTGGCGTTAGATAGTTCTGTTAAAACCTGTAATGTGTAAGTAGGTTAAATAAAAAATATGTGTTCCTATCTTAATTTCGGTGATATTGATCATTATTTAAAGAGAAAATTCTGTAAATGAATGTAAAGCATAAAATTTTATAGGAGCCACTTAGACTCGCGAAAATGGCACGATAGATGAATAGTCTTACATTCTTTCCAAAGTGAATAAAAAACGAACAAAAACAATTACTAGTATATCCGCCATGGCCGCATAAGTCTAAGAGTTTAAATCAGTTTTTATCGGTCACCTATCAAAAAATGTCAGCTTGTGATACATCGTTGGAAAGAGAATTTCAAAACGAATTGAAATTGATAAAAAATATAAAGAATTCCATTAAACATAAGAAAGTTGCAGTTACTTCCGGTCAAATCGGAAGTGTTAAAAATATTTCTTAAGTGATAAAAAAAAGCCTAATAATGTCCCATTCTGGTATCTAAAAATGCAAATATGTAACTTTCAAAATAAAAAAAATTACTGGGTGTTACATGTTGGCTGTGTCACCCAATAAAAAATCAAACAGTTCGTAATGAAATTTCTAACAATTTCCACATGAGTTTTAAGTCGCTCAAGTGCGTAAATAATCAACAAAATTGAAAAAACAGGCAAAAAACTTTTTTTTTTTTTCATTTTATTGTATCGGCTTGAAACGCCCAGAAAATATGCCTTTTATTAGCAAAAATACCCTGAAATTTTGGTACAAAAATATTGAACCCAGTGGGCACAATTGAAGTTATTATTTAAAATTTGAATTACCCCGCCATTTTATGCCATTTTGATGGATCTTTTTTTTTCAAAACTTAAAGTCACGACGCCAGCTTTCCGATGCCATTAAAAAAAATTATTTGGAGTTATTTTAAACGGTTTTTTTTTGCATTTATTTATTAATTAAATAACAACAAATCCGTCTTTTCGGTCATTTTGAAAGAAAAAATTGTTAACGAAAATGATTTTTTTTTAATAAAGGTCTCGTGATGTGATAAAAAATTTTCAATTTTTTTTTCGAAATGACCGAAAAAACGCTTTTGTTGTTATTTTATTAATAAACAAATGTAAAAAAAAAACAGGAAAATGACTCTAAAAAAATTTTTTTTAATGGCATCAGAAAGCTGGGGTCGAGAACTAAATTTTGAAAAAAAAGATCCATTTTGGATCAAATTATGTTACATAAAATGGCAGGCAATTCAAATTTTAAATAACAAGTTCAATGTGCCTACTGGGTTCAAATATGTTTGTACAAAATTCCAGGGCATTTTTTCTATAACAAAAGGCATATGTTCTGAAAAGTTTCAAGTCGATCGGTTCACTTAGTCAACCTGAACAATAAAATGAAAGACAAACAGTTTTTTGCCAGTTTTTTTCAATTTTGTAAGTTATGTGCGAACTCGAGCGACTTCAAACTAACGAGGATTTGTTGGAAATTTCATTACGAAGAGTTTGGTTTTTTTTGTCTTGAATCTGACTTATAACCGGAGTTATTCACATTTTAAGTTCAACAACCGCGTTTTGAAAACTTCAATTGTTAATAAACAAAAGAGCATTACGTTTTTAAAGGTCCAAAACAACAGGACAATACTCCTCGTGATACCCCAGAAAGGATAAAAACATAATATTGCCATACCTAGACCGTGCAATTTGAAATGCTTTTTTTACTGCACTATTTACAAAGGAAAGTGAAAACATAATCTAGTAAATTCATGTCAGTTTGTTTAGCAAATTTACTATGAAATTAATTATTTAAACAATTTAGCCATGTGAAATATCTTCAATCTACTCCTTTTCACAACTATAACACTTAAAAGAATCAGCTTAAACTAACCTGTGAATATCTTTAATTTTTTCCTTAATCCAGATAATACTACTTTTTCTACGAGTCATCTTTAACTTTGAAAATTACTTAAATTTAATGAAAAGCTGTGTTGTTAAGAACTGTTAACTAATAATTAATCCAGATTTATTGTAGCGAAAATAAAAACATTCGGGAAGCAATTTGTTTACCAAAAATTCAACATCCTTAATTTAGCAAAATATCTAATCTAGAACGACATAAAAATTTTCCAAAAAAAAATTAAAAAATCCTGGCAAATATAATTAATCAAGTGTTGTGTGCTCAGGATGTTTGCTACACCTTATCAAAAATTTATGGTTTTCCTTAACAGACCTTATATTTTACGATTTATTGAAGTATGTTTTTATTATATTATTATTTTCAAGTAAACTTTTATTGTCCACATATAATAATTCTTTTTTCATTTTAGTGCAGCTAATTAATTAGTCCTTCATTCTTTTGTTTTTTTTTCAAATTTTGGTGTTTTACTTTTGAGGCATCAGTTGAGTTTTATAAAAAAATTACCGAAAGGCAGTCAATAAGTTTTGAAAGCGGAAATGAAACAAGATGAATTAATGAGTCGAAATACATTTTTTCTTCAGTATAATCTCCCTTAAGCTCAATAATTTTTTTCCATCGGTTTTTTTAATTTATTTACCCTATCTCTGAAGTGGTTTTTCGGGAAGACCTTCAGAATACCCATCTACGAATGCTATAACCTCATAAGTGGTTGAAAAAAAAAACGCTTCCCACGTAGAAATCTTTTGAGGTTTGGGAACAGATGAAAATCAGACGGAACCAGATCTGGCGAAAAAGGTGGATGTTCCAACAATTCGTACTTTAATCTGACCAGTTTTACCGTTGCCAAAGCACCTCTGTAAGTAGGTGCATTGTCATGATGAAACATGATTTTTTTCTTCTGCAAACCGGGCCTTTTCTCACCAATTTTCTCATCCAACTGGTCCAAAAGGTTGCAATAATACTCTCTCGTGATTTTTTTTTATGAGTCTAACACACTTGCTGCAGGGAAGTCCTTAAAGCGCTACAGGAGCGACACGTATGCGGAAAAAGCGATTCATGTTGTTCTTGAATCGCTGTAAATTATACTCGGTGGGAAACACAGTCCTGGGCAAATTATTCCAAAGGAATGATGTTCTCCATATAAAAAACTGCTTGATGAGATAGTATGGAGCCTTGGGGCACACCGGCGTTGATAGTCTCGCACAGTCTTTGAGAACTACTGCCACTCGTAAAGAACGCTCTCTGAGGAAACATGAAAGCCACAAACAGAACTTTTCAGACATACCATAAGAGCTTAGCCAACAGTCCATCGTGCCAAAACACGGTCGAATGCCTTGGATATGTCAAGAGCAACCGCTGGAGATTCTCTAAAGTGTTCAATTGCGTTGTTCGAAACATGTGTTACATAAGTCAGAAAGATCTCCTGTTGATCTATGTTTACGAAAGCCATATTGGTGATCGCTAATAATGTTAATAGCCTTGTCCACGACTTTCGATATTATTAAAAGCAGTGTGCCTGGTCGGTAATTATTTGGCAAGGTCTTCTTGCCTTTTTTAAGTATCGGTTGAACTGTGGCACATTTCCAGCAGGAAGGAAATATTCACTTTCTGTAGGATAAGTTGAAAAGTCTACAGAAAACTGGTGTTAGTTTCCCTCGCACAGTTTTTAAGAACTATGGCAGGTATTCCATCAGCGCAGTTTTACCATTGCCAAAGCACCTCTGTAAGTAGGTGCATTGTCATGATGAAACATGATTTTTTTCTTCTGCAAACCGGGCCTTATCTCACGAGTTTTCTCGTCCAACTGGCCCAAAAGGTTGCAATAATACTCTCCTGTGATTGTTTTACCGGTTTGAAGGTAATCAATTAACAAAATTCCTCTTGCTTCCCAGAAAACTAATGCCATAATTTTTTGAACGACTTTGACCATTTTGGCTGCTTTTGAGCGGGCTCAGTCCATCGTGCGGTTTGTTGTCGCAGTTCAAGATCATACTGGTTAACCCAAGTCTCATTCATAGTTACAAATCGATGCACAAAATCAGTTTTATTCTTTGTGAAACGAGCCAAATATGTTTAGAAAGTGTGCGTGTGGGTGCGAGTGCGTTTTTGTTCCAATGTTAGCAAACGCGGCACCTATCTTGTGAATAGCCTTCTCATAACCAAAACATTAGTTAAGATCTCATGTACTAATCCATTTGAAATGCCTAGGGCCTCAGCTAAATGATTCTCGGCTAATCGACCGTCTTCCATTATCATATCTTGTACTGGCACAACAGTTGTTGCAGTTTTTGGACATCCTAAACGTGGATCATCATTGACGTTTGTACGACTACGTTTAAACTCCATCTATGAACAGTTAGAAATGAAGTAGCACACTTCTTACACACATCTATTTTAATCAGCTGATAAACAATGAATGACTTGACAAATTTAGGGTGTGTTCATATAACAGATGAAGTTTCAAAATGGTGTTCAATATTTGGTTCAAGTGATGCTCCATAGGTGTCGCTCTCGAAACCTATTGACCGATATAATACAAAACTTTGATTATAAACATGGCATACATGTTCTGTAATTAACGAGACAAACGGCGGTGAACAAAAAAAACGGTTTATTCAATGATAATGAAATCTACACCACTATGCAATGTAGTCTCCATCAACATTTGGGCACTTTTCCCATGGTTCTAGGAGCTTCCAAATTCCTTACTTTAATCTTACTTATTTACTTAATCCTTATGCCTTTCTACCCCTTTTTTTAGGAGTGTAAGGCCTGTGGAGTGGAGTTATTCTATATCTGTCTTTTCGATATTTCCTTCTATATCCTTCCATCCTGTTTAAATTGCCGATTGCCTCTTTTGTTTCTTCTGTATTAGTTTCTTCTGTTTTATTACTAGTCTCTCTCTCGTTTGCAATCGACAAAATAATTAAATAGATCGAAACACTACCGTAATAATGCTCGTTGTACGAGTTGACTATTGCCGAGCGTTCGATTCATATGAACACACGAAACTCACCTCCCCTCCAAATTCCTATAGTGTAAAATTGTTTGCTTTGCTGTCTGAGCCATTCGTGTATAGTTTTTTTGACCGCTTCGTTGTCTTCAAACTTGGTGCCACGTAAAAACTCTTTGACCGGTCGAACAGATAAAAACCGAGCGGAGCGACGTCGGAACTATAAGGTGGGTGTAGCAATACCGCTCAACTCAATTTTTCGATCATCTCTCGCGTTTCTGAGCAATATGAGAGCGGGCGATATCATGCAGCAGAATTCACACCTTTTGAGAGAGAACCCTGGCATCTCCTTCTTATTGTGGGTTTAGTTTCTCTGTGGAAGCATGTTTGTATAGTACTCACTGTTCACAGTACGTTAATCTTCCAAATAATTATAATAAGTTGGACCTTGAAAGTTCCAGACCACCGTTAACATACCGGCAGACGAGTAGATTTTGAATTTTTTCTTTGCGGATATTTTCAACTCAAGACTTTACCGTACCAGTTAAATATACTAAACAATTTTAGAATTTTCAGAACAACAGTTCGTAGACTGATTTTTACTCGCCTACAGCCGGTGTCATCTCTTAAACTACAGTGGAAGCTTGGAGAAACAACAGTAAACGAAGCATGTACATTCGGTCCGCCATTTGTAATGAGTCAGTGCTGAGTACTTGGCGCGCTAGCTTGTTTTGTCGAAGAAGTTGTGGTACAAAATTGTAATAAAGCAGCAAGCAGTAATCAAATTTCGAATTGAACTCGGTAAAATAGCTACGAAGACATTCAAGTATATGAAAAATGATTATAGTAATGTTTGTTTATCAAATTCACAAGTATTCAAGTGGTTTAGATATTTTAAAGAAGAACGGGAAGCGCTCGAGGATGATGCAACGGGGGGGGGCGTCCTACCACACACTCGACCGACGCAAACACTGCAAAGATTCTTGATCACCAGCAAGCTAACCGTCGTCTCGCACAGTTTTTGAGAACTATGGTAGGTATTCCGTCAACGCCAGAAGCTTTTTTGGTGTCTAGTTTCATTAAAATACGTTTAATGATACGCTGTCCGAAGACAATATCCGGCATCCTTGACTGCACTATGGGAATGGAAGGTGGTGTTTTTTCCTTGGAAATCGACAATAGAATGTGAAGCAAAGAGTTCAGCCAACAAGTTCGCTTTTTCAACAGGTGTCGTTGCAATAGAATTATCTGGCAGTGAGTGATGGTATGGTGGATTTGGTGAAATTTTGACGAACTGCCTTAGCGACTAACCAAAAGGACCTGGAATCGTCGGGACAAGCGAGAAGTTTGTTTCTAATTTGTTGATTGTGTACCTCCTTGGTTTGGTCGTTTAATTTCATACAAATTGATTACAGTAAAGTTCAACATCTAAATAGCGCTGATCTCCTGTAGTTTCTCGTTTTGTTCTAAGACAACTCAATTTTCTTGAAAAACATAGTTCCGAGAGACTTTTTTTGGATGACTTCACTTTGAAATGAAGATCATGCAAAAGATGAAGCAAAACCTACAAAACCACGTTAAAGTCGGTCGGTCAAAAATGAAGGTCATTGTACACGAAGAGTTCCTTCCAACTAGCCAAACAGTTCATAAGTATTTCAGAATTATGAGTCGTTTACGCCAGTTATTTATAGCAGAACAGCTTAAAAATTTGGCAACATCGCCCAACGCAATAATTATTCTTAAGTAAAAAAAAAACGATAACCATTCCTCAAGCATCGTATTTACCAGATATGACACCGTATGACTTTTTCTATTTGCCGAGCTGAAATTATCACAACGTTGATAGTTTCAGCTTTTAGGTGGCCATAAATCGATTTCCTAAAACTTGTCCTAAGTAGAAAAAATTTGCTACCTAACAATGTGGAATAATCATAGAATAATAGGCGTTCCTTCCCGTTACCCATTTGACAGCGCGCGTTCCGGAGTCTCAGTCGGAATTTGATCGTCGCTCTGAGTATTCGTTTCTCTTCTCGGCATTCGTTACAAAACAGTTATTTAAAAAAGTGATTATTCTTTTTTGGAGTTTATCTTGAAAAAAATGGTGATGGATTTAAATATTACAGGTAAGAGCGCATACATATTGTTCATTTTTATGTATTTTTTTAATAATTAGTAATGTTTTAAAAGTAGAAAATGTTACTCAAAATTGTTGTACGAAGACCCATTTTTTCGGTACTTAAAAAGGTATTTGTCGTACTTCAGGGTGCGTCCCAGTGATTTTATTGATTTTAACCGAAAAAACTGTATTTGAACTAATCAATATTAGCCGTAATTTCCTATGAGATCAAGGTTTTTCACGGTCTTTAAATCAGACGGTGAAAACCACGTGGTATTTTCTATTTATTGATTTTTTTAATTTAAACAGTTTTTATTTTGTTCTAGGGTCCGAGGGTACTTCAGGTGCTCAAGCAGTAACGCGTAGACTACTTTTTGACAAAATGCAGGAGCAAAAATTTTTTAAAAAATATTTGATATATCTTGAGAGTTATCTTTTATCGCAAGATGAATATTGTAATGAGCAAAGGAAGGAAGTAAAGCATAAGTTCTCCTATTTGAAGTCACAATTTAAGAAAAAGTGGACAGAAGCGCATACAAAAGCAGAAATTGTTCTTAAAAAGATTGACGAATAGTTACAAGGAACATTTGAACTACCCAGGCTAAAATGCCGTTTTTCTGGTCGACCGACAACAGTAATGGAAAAGGCATTCTTGCCCATTGGACTACAGTCCTAAGAAGCATCAGAGGCACGAAACAAGCACTTGGGCCCGTATCGGCAAAATTTTGCTAGAAAATTCTTAAAAAAAGAATGCAATTTAAATGTCCTCAACAGATTATTGCTCAGCTCAGATCCCTTAATATCTAATATAGGACTAAAACCCAAAAAAAAGATCTATGTCGTTTAGTAAAGAAGCAATAGAAATGCTTGTTTCTGCTGAACCCAATATTAACGACGAAAGTTCCAAAGAAGAAGAGAAATCCGCGGAAGAATCTGCAGAGGAAGGAGAAATGAGGCTCGGGCGCGGACGAAGAGACGTGGAATTCTTCATAGTAAATAATTATTTTTGTTTAAGTCAACATAGTTTATTTCAAGATACTGTTTATATATATATATATATATATATATATATATATATATATATATATACACATATTAAAATGTATTTTTCTACAAGATATACACTTCAAAAGCTTTCACGTCATTTTGCTATCGGTGTCGCCCTAACATGCTACTTTTTAGTAAATTCCCACTTTTCAAACTACGTAAATCAATATTTATTATAAAACAATGAAAATATGATATTTGTATACGTAATTATCTTTGTTTTGACTACATGATTTCAAGATAATATCCTTAACGTAAATACTTAAACACATATTAGATGAGGTCAAATAAAGTATCAGTTTTTAACCTACATAATTATAACAATAATGGAAAACCTAAAATGTTTTAAAAAGCTAAACACTAACCGCCTTGGGCTATAATACTTTATTCAAATAATGTACACTTAATGACAATATAAAATTTCAGAAGCAAATATCCTCCAGGAGGCCGAATTTCCAATGACGACATAGTAACCATAAGGTTAGAACCACGGAATTTAACCTTAATACCAAAAAAATAAATAAAACGGGCAAATAAATGTCTATTACAGGCCAACGAGGGTCGTTCCAAAAGTTCTCAGGCTAACAAAAAATAACCGGTCAAGTGCAAGTTGAACTTGCGCAATTAGTGTTCCGTACGTTGATTGCTTTTAAAATAAAAAATATTGTAACGGAAGTATAAAATGATCAGTGACTTTACAAAACACACCCCAAATGAGTTTTCAACAAAGTTTATTTCCAATCTTTACCAGATAAATGATATGCATGCACTCGTGACAATTTTCGTTTAATCTACACCCCGTGGAGAATATTCCAGAATTTTTTCAAAATGTTTTGAAAAGTACTTTTCGAGATAAAGCGGGTGGGCAGCGATTTTTCGCTATTTTTTAAAAATAATACAAAGAAAAGTGCGCGCAAGTATTACATTATATATATATATTTTTTACTCGTGTTTTCACAAGCCTTCATTTGACACCACACTCAATTACCTAGTAAAAATTTTTTTTTTCACTTCCGATTTCACCCCCCAAAACTAACCCCTTAATCAAAATTTAACTTTCAAAACTACATGGCTCTGATGAAGCCATCAATTCCTATATTATTACCAAATTTCAACTTTCTATGACAAATAGTTTCGGAGAAAATCGGGTGTGACAGACGGACAGACAGACGGGCAGACACCGAAGTGATCTTATAAGTGTTCCGTACGGAACACCAAAAAAGACGCCAAATTAAAGAACTTTTGTTTACATCAATCGTTTAGTCCAAAAACTTTTTAATACCCTAATTATAATAAGATTTATCCAATTATTGATTTTTGCAAAACTATGAAACAAAACGAAATCCGTGTGTTGATTAAAGATTACTTTTTGATGGGAAAAAATACAGCTAGAACACAAGAATGGCTTGAGAAGTTGTTGGAATATCGCTTTAATAAGTATATCGCTCATGAAGGAAACTATGTTGAAGAATAAAATAGATTTTTGCCAAAAAATATTGTTTTTTTTCTTCAAAAGTCTCGGAATTTTTCGCCCCATGATACCATTTGAAATAATTTTCTTTTTTCTAAAGTATGCGCGTGTGTAATTAAGAGAAACACCATTCCACACTATAAACGGAAGAGAGCTGGGAAAATGTTTATAGCAACCAAAATTTGGCTTCAGTACTGCCACACCGATTATAACAGACATTAATTCCGCCAAATTTTGGTTGATATAAACATCCCTCCTGTGCTCTATTGTTTAGAGTGTTGTAAAATGTTCTTCTTCTTCTTCCTTCAGCCGTTCTCTACCCACTGTCGGGTATAGGCCTCTCTCAAATCTTTCCATTTTTCTCTATGTTGTGCTTGTTGATACCAGTTAAGTCCTCCGACTCTCTTCAGATCGTCGCTCCATCTCTGTTGGGGCCTTCCTATGCTTCGCTTTTCACCCCATGGTCTCCACCTAGTGATCTTGCCACTCCACTTATACGTCGCTCTCGCTACATGGCCGGCCCAGCTCCATTTCAGAGATGTTATCCGTTTGGTGATATCATCGACCTTTGTTTGTTGTCTAATCCATTTATTAGTTTTCTTGTCCTTCAAAGTGACACTCAACATCTTCCTTTCCATTGCTCGTTGGTGGACTTGTAGTTTTTCTATTGTTCTTTTAGTTAAAACCCATGTCTCGGCTCCATACGTTGTAGCTGGCAAGATACATTGATTATAAATTTGGGTTTTTGATCTTTGAGGAATGTTCATATTCAGTACATATTTCAATTTTCCATATGCTGCCCATCCCATACGTATCCTTCTTTCTATTTCAAGTTGCTGGTTTTCCTTTCCTATCGTTATTATTTGGCCCAGATAGATATATGTGTTTACTTTTTCTATTGCTGAATGTTCAATCACTATATTTTCATCATTGGTGTATTCGTTACTCATGTACTTTGTCTTGGAGAAATTTATGTCAAATCCCACTTTTCTTGCTTGGTGGTGGAGATCAGTGATCATCTGGATCATTTCATTCTTATTGTTTGCTATAATTACAATGTCATCTGCGAATCTCAGGTTGTTTAGCCGATCACCAGCTATCAGAAGGCCATTTTCGTCCCAATTCAGTTCTTTGAATACATCTTCTAAGATCATTGTAAATAACTTAGGCGATATTACATCGCCCTGCCTTACTCCTCTGTTCACTGGGACCTTGTTTGTCAGTTCTTGGTTTACCATAACTTTGAGTGTTGCTCGTTGATATATTCTGGCTATCAGTTCGCTGTATCTGTGGTCTATACGAGCATTTCTAAGAGCTCTTATAAGCGCCCATTTTTCCACTGTGTCAAAAGCCTTGCGAAAATCTACAAATGTGAGCCACATTGGTATATTATATTCGGTGGCCTTCTCGATTAGTATTCTCAATGTGTGCAAGTGTTCAATCGTACTGAAGCCTGATCTGAATCCAGCCTGTTCTATCGGTTGGTATAATTCCATTTTGTGTTCCAGTCTGTTTGTTATGATTCGTGAGAACAGCTTGTAAACTTGGGAAAGTAAACTAATTGGCCGGTAGTTTTCTAGGTTTTCGGGGTCACCTTTTTTGTATATTAAGATGACTATAGCGTTTTCCCAGTCTTCTGGTATATTTCCACATTTGAGGCATTCATTAAAAAGATCTTTTAATTCATTCATTAGGACTTCACCTCCGCATTTTAGCATTTCAGGTATAATATCATCCTCTCCAGCCGCTCTCTTCCACTTTTCATCTGTTGTAAGGCTTTCCTAACTTCATCCATTTCTATGTCAGGAATTTCTTCTGAGTTGACATTAATTACTCTTTTGTCTGTTGATGAGTTGTCCTTTTCAACTACTACATTTTGGACTTTTGAACTGTAGAGGTCTTGATAGAAAGTTGTAATTCTGTTTCGGATATTTTTCTTGTCATTGATTATGTTTCCTTCTTGGTCCTTCAATTTAATTATCTCACTTTTACAGGCGTTTGCTCTTCTAAAAACTTTTAATCCTTTGTTTTTCTCTATAAGATCTTTAACCATGTTTTCCTTGTATTTGTTTATGTCTTGTTTAACCGCTTTTCGTACTGTCTTATTCAGTTCTGCATATTCGACAGTTAATCTCTTTCCTTCGTGTATCAGTTGTCTTCGTTGTTCCAACATTCTTTTTGTTTCTTCACTAAGCTTGTTATTCTTTCACCTAGTAGGTTGGGGAGATATTTTTTCTGCGGTGGTCTTGAGTGTTTCAATTATTTTTTCTGTTTCTTTCATCTAAACTTGCTCCTGTAGTTAATGTGTTGTTATTAAGGTCGGCTGTAATCTGTTTTTGGTATTGTTCTACGTTTTCTTTTAGTGTTTGTCTATCTGTTTTATTTGTTTTCTTGTTGTGTAAACGTTTTCGTTCGAGTCTTTTGTTAAAAAACACCTTTGCTCTGACCAGCCTATGATCACTACCCGTTGCAAATCTGTTTAGGACCTTCACGTCTGTTACTATGTTCTTATGTGTTGTTAGTGCATAATCAATTTCATTTCTTGTCTCACCATCAGGACTAATCCATGTCCATTTTCTCTTCTCCTTTTTCTGAAAGAAGGTGTTCATGTTATAGAGTTTCTTCCTTTCCAGAAATGTCATCAGCATATGTCCTCTGTTGTTCCTCTCTCCAAGGCCAAAATTTCCTATATAACTCTCTGTATCTTCTGCTTTCTTTCCTATCTTGGCGTTAAAGTCTCCTATTACCAATGTATACTTTGTTCTGTGTTCGTGAAGCGCCTCAGATATTTCCTCATAGAATTCTTCTGCTTCTTGATCTTCATGGCTTGTCGTAGGAGCATAGACCTGTATTACTTTTACTGTTAAGGTGTTGTTTAATCTTATCGTTATGTATATAACTCTATTAGATATCGCTTGGAATTTCTCAGTATATGGTATTAGCCTTCTGTGTATCAATAATCCAGTTCCTCCATTACTGTTGTCTTCGTAGCCTTCGTTGAAGAGCAAGTGTCCCGTAGGTAACTTCAGGCAGTATTCTCCTCTTCTTCTTGTTTCTGAAATTCCCAGTATGTCCCATTTAATATTTTTAAGCTCATCGTCCAGTTCTCCAATCTTTCCTCACTTCCAATTGTTCTCGCATTATAGGTCGCTATGTATAGTCGGCAGCCTGGTCCAACCCAGAGATTCTTAGCACGCCCTGTTCGAGCCCTGTTCTGACCGCTGCCTTGGTCGGGGTTACTCAAACTGCTGGGGACTGGGGGCCTTCTATAAGGTTTTCGTTCCATAGATTTATGAGAGGTTTTGGCCATAAAACATCACGTGGGCCAGACGTCTTGGTGAGTGGAAAAAAAAAAGGATTTGGGAAGGGAACTGATAATATGGAGATAAGGTTGGGACATGATTCCCCTCCAAGAAAGGCGGGAAGGAGAATCAAGGCTCGCGTGGGCAGGGTTGCTTTCCTGAAGTAGGTCTGTCTCCCACTGGGATCATGAAGAGAGTACTTACCCGCTACCCTAAAATGTTAGTCCACCAATATTTTAACCGGGTATACTGAAATATAGAAATGAGAGATGTAAGAAACTATAACAATGAGAAAATTGAAGAAACTCTGGAGAACAAGAAGGATATAAAACTTTTACAAAGATCATTAAATGAAGGACAACTACAAATAACAAAATTAGTAGATGAGAACAACCAAATAATAACTTAAACGAATGAACTAATAATGAATATAGAGCGATTCTACAAGAACTCTTATGAGAGTAAAGTAAAACCACCACCAGACAAAAGTGATCTGAAGATATTCCGAACATCACAAAATATGAAATACAAGATTCTCTAAATAAAATGGCAAGAGGAAGAGCAGCAGATAAAGATGGCATACGAATGCTAGATATATGTCTCGATATGTGCTATAAAACATACCTCGAGATTGGGATAATGCCTTACTTATGAAAATAATAACTGCGAGACTCATAGAAATTAGACTCTTATCAACCTAGAGAACGAGCCGGATTTAGAAAAGGTACACTGGACCACCTTCAAGTATTAAGAACTTTAATAGAAAAGTTAAACGATTTTAATTTTAAGATTTGGGTGGCCTTTGTGGATAACGAGAAAGCGTTTGACCTCCTTGAAATCTGGGGCACATTACATAGTCTATGTACCTGTAGAATTGACAGCAGATACTTCCAGATTATTCAAAATATATATAAAAATGGAACATTTCAGATTGTATTGAAAGAAAATACCAATCAGATTGAAATGAAAAGAGGAGTACGTCAAGGGACACGATCTCGCCGAAAATGTTTACGTCGGTGCTAGAAGATCTTTTCAAACAACTTCCATGGAAGTAAAGGTATAAATATAGGAGGAGAGCAACTCAATCATTTGCAATTAGCAGGTGATATTGTGCTTATATCTAACAACAACGAAGAATTAGAAGAAATGCTGAAAGAACTTAACAAGTCCAGAGAGATTGGTCTGAAGATAAACATCTCCAAAACCATGTTCATGACAAATGACGACTGTGATAAAGAAGTAGTACTGAACCTTGAAAACACGAAATTCACAAGAACGGATTCGTACGTATATCTTGGGTAAAAATAGTAATATCCAAAGGAAATTTGCAAGTGGATTTATTAGCTTAGTCAGCGTTTGGAAGACTGCGGATTATCCGCCTTTCCAATCTCTCATATACACTAAAAGCGAACACATTTGATCAATGCATGTTGCCAATATTGACAAACGAAACGGAAACGTGGGTTTTGAATAAAGAAATTATAACGCCCCTACAAGTAGCTCAACCAGAGATGGAAAGGAGGATGTTGGGAATATCGTTGAGGGATAGGCTGACTAATGAAGAAATTCGAGAAAGATCCAAGGTAACTGATGTGCCTGAGAAGGTGAGCAGATTGAAGTGGAGCCGGGGCGGGTCATATCGCAAGACTCTCTGATAATGGATGGACCCATAAAGTATTCAACTGGAGGCCCTGGAATGAGAAAAGAAGTAGAGGACGCCAGCAAACCCGATGATCTGACAACATCAAAAGAGTAGTGGGATACAACTGGTAAACAATGCTCAAAACCGAAGAAGATGGACGTAATTAGGGGAGGCTTATGTTCGACGATGATGATGATACTGAAACAAATCAATAAATTGTTGACGCCGTAAGTTTATTTTTGCTTACCTGCTTGGAGTACTAGGAGAAGCGGAAGATATTTTATTATAATAATAAATTCCTGGAGATATTTCACTATTAGCCGACAACGGCGAATACCTTTCACCATTTGAGAGCAACAATTTTTGATCGTTCGGCTGTTCCATGTTCGATTCTATCAGGCTAATGCAGTCAGTCTTTTAAATAATATCACAACACCAAGTTATAATTACATTTAATCTAGAGAATTAGAAGAATTTTGGCTGATAGTAACTGGAAAAAATAAATTTAGTCCGACAAAATATATTCATTTCGAACAGCAAATCAGTGCAACTGAATATATTTCCAAAAAAATATTCACGTATTAAACTTTTTTAAGGCGCGATTAATTTTCACCAGGGTGTTAAATGAAATTAATTTGTATATAATAAGCATAATTGTTTAGCACATGAGAGACACATTTATTATTTGTTTTTGAAATCTCGACTACTCGCTGGTGATAAGAAGGTAAAACAAGTAAAATTTTAAGGTAACATTTGCACTTTTTTTTTTATGATTTTCGGTAACGTGACTTCGGTTATCTTTGATTTATCATTATTCTCATAGATTTTTTCTACATATTTACTTTCATATATAACGGAATGACGATTTTTATTTACCGAAGTCTTAAATATTAGATAAAATGGCATCGAAAAAGTAAATAATGTGCAAAATAATTTGGCACAAATAACACTGGTCAACAAATAATTTTTTTTTAACTTTTTTCTCTAATTTTTTGGGTTTTGGGTTTATTGTACTGTTCTGATTTCGAATCCGATATTAGTTTTTCTCTGACAGCTCATGTTTTTTTAATTTTATCGGTTTACCCTAACTTAGACGACATCCGCGGTTTTTTTAAGATCTACCCGACTCAGAGTAATTATTTTTTTAATTTCAGATATGTCTTCGACACGTAGATGTTGTTTACACAATCCAGATGATTTTTAGGATATTTGTGGCGAATGCATCTTTGAAAAATATCGAAAACCAGTAATGGAAAAAATTAAGTATCGCGACTACAACTGGCTCATTTATGTACACTTAAAGATGGTTAACTTTCTTCTAGGACAACAGGGTAGATACCCATGTTTCATGTGTCTGTGGGATAGCCGCGACAAACAACATCATTGATCTCAAAAAAAAAGTGGCCAGTTCGAGAGGAAATGATGATTGGTATTATGAAACAGTTTGTAAAAACCGCGAATGTTTTGCTTTTCTTTCACGCAAGTTTCCAGGATTAGGCACAGAAAAATTGAAAGCGGGTATTTTTGATGGGCCACAAATCAGACAACTTTGTGAATTCAATGAATGAAGTCGAGTCTAAAGCTTGGAAATCGTTTGTTGTGATGATTAAAAATTTTCTCGGAAACAAAAAGTCCGACAACTATTCTGAGTTAGTTGAGTGTATGTTATCCAATTCGAAAGATCTGGGCTGCAACATGAGTATCAAGATTCATTACTTACATTCTCATGTAGATCGATTCTCAGAAAATCTTGGCGATTTCAGTGAAGAGAAGGGTGAAAGTTTTTACCAAGATATACGCACAGTGGAAGAGCGTTATCAAGGAAGATGGGACATCCATATGATGACCGATTACTGTTGGAGTTTGCAAAGAGATGATCCTCAAGCCGTACATTCAAGAAAAATCGTATAAAAGAACGTTTCATAATGTGTAATTATATCAAACATAGAAGAGATATTGAATTTTTGTCCAATTTTTGGAGAAAATTGTAATTTCATATAAATAAAAAAATAGAACTGATAGCATTAATCCACTATTTTTTTTCGTAATCAGTGCCTCAGTTATATCCTATAATACATATAAAATTTCAGGAAAAAATTTCAATGTTGACCAGTGTAATAATTTAGACAAGAATTTTTACATGTGAATTACTCTCTTTCTCATCGTTGCTCGGCTCCGAGTGTCGTGACCTTTATTGTATTGCTACACAGAATTTATAACACCCTCCAAGTGCATTGTAGACATGATTTCATCGATGTATCTGTTAGGAAATCTACCTCTTTTTCTTCTAGCGTCAACTTTCTCCTGGTTCAGCAACTTTTCCATGCCATCCCTCCATATTATGCGACCAAAAAATGATGCTACTTTTCTCTGAATCGATCGTAACAGCCGGGCACTATTTTGGATGTTAACATCGCTCAGAACAGACGCATTTGTCCTATTAGCTGTCCAGGAAACTCTGAGCATCCGCCTATAGCATGTGGTTTCGGAAGTCTCTATTTTTTACGGCATGCTGCATTAATAGTCCATGTGTGGGCTCCGTATTTGGCTATAGGAAATATTAGTCAATTTTATAGCCTTTTTTAGTAATTTTATTTGTTCTGTGATCTTTCCATACTTTGCTTAGGCTTGTCATTGCAGTTTTGGCTATCCCTATCCTTCTTTTAATTTCTTCTTCGCAGCCCCCCTTGTTAGAAATTATGGCGTCTAAGTATTTAATATCTGTCTTTGGTGGTATGTCGTTAATTTTGTTGAGAGCAGACAAAATTTTGACTCAATCTACTATAAGAAGAGAAAATTTCTTTCGATTTAGTAAAAGGCGGACATTCGCGCTAACCTTTTCGATTCGATGTAGCAGTGCAACCATTTCTTCCTCGGAGCTAGCCATTATTGTAGTATCATCAGCGAATCTTAAGTTCGAGAACTTTTTGCCTCCTACTGATACCCCTCCATTTCACTCTGCCGTCGCTTTGCCGATAATGGGCGGGGCATGTGGCTAGAACGAACGATGGTAGATGGACGACAAAATTACTTAAATAGAGACCTTGAGAGAGCAGGCAAAGTGTCGGAAGACCAATGAAAAGATGGCCTGATGATATCAGGTTGATAGCAGGCAGTAGATGGCTCCATCTTGCACAGGATAGAGACAATTGGAAGAAACTTGAAGAGCAGCATTGGTATAACAACTAAAGACGAAACGAAAAGAATCGCATTTTTAAAAGTTACCAAAAGTGTTCTTCGTATTTGCTGAACCATCTCAAGACGCGTTTCGCCGTATCACGGCTTATCAGCTGGGCTAGGTTCAGCAAATACACATTTTTAGTTCTTTATCCAAGTAACTAACGGAAAACTATAACAAATAGATGCTTATACTGCACTCTGTCGGCGACTTACTAAGTCTATTCAAGCAGAGCGGCACAGCACGGCTGGCACGTATTGCAGAAACGCACCTTTCTTGAGCTTACTGCTCGAAGGCATAGATGGCAGCATTGGTATAACAACTAAAGACGTATTCGTATTTGCTGAACCATCTCAAGACGCGTTTCGCCGTTTCACGACTCATCAGCTGGGCGAAACGCGTCTTGGGATGGTTCAGCAAATACGAAGAACAATTTTGGTAACTTCTAAAAATGCGATTCTTTTCGCTTCGTCTTTAGTTGTTATACCAATGCTACCATCTATGCCTTCGAGCAGTAAGCTCAAGAAAGGTGCGTTTCTGCAATAAGTTGCTGCCGTGCTGTGCCGCTCTGCTTGAATAGACTTAGTAAGTCGCCGACAGAGTGCAGTATAAGCATCTATTTGTTATAAACTTGAAGAGGCCTATTTCCTGCAGTGAAGAAGCAATGGCTTTTAAAGAAGAAAAAGAAGATCGAGCTCTCTAAAATAAGCCTATTCGACTTCTTCATTTGAATCAAATTTCTTTGCCTAGAACCACCTTTTTAATTTTGGAAAGAGATAATAATCGCTGGGGCCCAGATCTGCTAAATATGGCAGATGAGAAAGCAATTGATAGTCCAATTAATCCGATTTCCCAACGATTGGTTAGACGCTAAGGCCATTAGTAAAAATTCCACTAAATTCACTATACCAAGAGCCACACGGTAATATCATACTAACACAATAATAGCATTTGAGAAAGCAAACTTATTAACAGAACTCTTTGCTTCACATTTCACTGTCGATTTCCAAGGAAAAATACCAGCAAGTATTCCCCTAGTGCAGTCAAGGATACCCAATATTACCTTGAGACACCACATCATAAAACGTATTTAATGAAGCTAGGCACCAGAAAAGGTTCTGGCGCTGTTGGAATATCTGCCATAGCACTCAAACAATTCGGAAGCGGACTAACACCAGTTTTCATTCTATCTTACAGAAAGGGAATATTTCCTTCCAGCTCGAAATGCTTTACAGTTCGGTTCATAACCAAAAGAGGCAACAAGAACCTGTCAAACAACTACCGAGCTTTATCATACTATTTGGTCCCACAGTCCGGGGAACATCGGCACAGCCACGAAACGTTAAACACCTTCACGCAGCGATGTCTGATGGGATCTGGGCATCTACCATCTAAGTTTAGTCGCCTTCTACGCAGGCAGATCGAACCGAGGGTGATATTCTGTTCCGCACCCCCAAGGGATACGTACGATTTAATTGCGCTATTGATGAAAATTTTTTTATCTTGCTCTACACAGGGAGGGCTACCGTTCAAATTTTTTTAAAAAAAACAATGAAATAAAAAAAAAATTGGTTCAAATCGTTTTATTGTTTCTCAAAATACTCGCCTTTAAGATTTATACACTTTTGCGTACGTTCGAGCCAATTTTTTAAATATTTTTTCCACTCCGAAGTTGTAACGTCAAAAACATGGTTTTTGAAGGATTCAGCGGCTTCTTTAGGTGATGAAAATCGCTCTCCACGGATTTTTTTTGACATTCGGGACCAAAAAGAGGTCGTTAGGTGATAAATCAGGTGAATACGGGTAATGAGACATTTCGATGTTTTTCTACGTCAAAAAATCAATTGTTTGACGTGCTGTGTGAGAGCTGGCATGGTCATGATGAAGAATGATGAGACATTTTCGGTTATTTTTCATGGTTTCATCGATGACTTCTCGCAAACAAATTGTTGAACACCATTCAGCATTAACTATTCTTCGATCCTCTAAAGCAATGGTTGCAACATGTCCACTATAACCAAAGAAACAAGCGATCATTTTCTTGGAAGTACTTAGTGAGCGAACCACTTTTGTTGGATTCGGTTCATCTTGGAACACCCAAACAGTTGACTGTTGCTTAGTTTCGTCTCCTGTTACGATGTTGTATACAGATTTTACATATTCTTTGTCAAATTTTTTGAGCATCTTCTTACACCAATAGACACGAGCCTGTTTTTGAGTTTCGGTCAAATTATACGGAATCCATCGGGAACAGATCTTTTCCACCACTAAACGTTCATGTAAAATCGGTTAGTCACATGCCAAACCTCTTCAATCATGTTGCGCATAGCATCGATGTTTTTGGGAACAAGAACCGATTTGGTCGACTTTTACTAAATTTTGGAGGGTTGTACAGTGTAAAATGTAAATCTGAAGAAGCTGCATCGATAGCTAAACGCGTTATCGCCATTTTAATTAAACCAGTGGAAATTGACTAAAAACAGTCTTTTATTATATATTTTTACGAAATTTATAGCTGACCGAAGAACGACCATGACAAAATTCTGCAAACCAATTCTAAATAGTCTTTCCTTATGGTGATTCATTACCGACAGTTGAACGAAGCGATTCAAGGCATTATTATTGAGTTAAGCTTTCACTAAAATCGTAAAAAATCATCCAACAAAACACCTTCGCGTGAAATTTCCATTCGTTCACGGAACTGTTCTTTTTTTTTAACGCTCACTGTAAACAAACTACTCAGCCAATTTCTGAGCTGCCACAATAACAATAACAAATGTCAAATTTTACAACAACGGTAATGTCACATCTCAATAGCGCCATCTAGTGATTATTTGTAAAAACATAAAAGGCATCCCTCGTTTAATTATTGATTATAAATCGACTATCCCTCTAACTCAGATTTGCAAAAATGTCAAATAGAACAAATGTAAGGTTTTTACGGAGTTAAAGCAGAAACAATTGCGCATCGCATTTTTGACATATGACTCAAACTTTAAATTTTTAAATGAAACAACCTGTCCACTCAGCACTTAACGGATGTGCGAATGTCGAATGGACCTCTTAAGGAGAAATTATGCGACTGTTGTTTCACATTCATATTTAAAGTGGAATGACGATTTTTCTTAATCCATTCGGTAAATAAATAATATTACGTATTATTGCAAATCAGCTGATTTGCATTAAAAATTTTCTAAACAGGATTTAATTAATTGATTAGGCACATAACCCCCTGTTGACAATAATCGATAGTTAGAAATTGGTATAACTTAATAATTGACATAATTTAAAATTTGTCAAATATCGCTGAATTAATTTAAGTAAATATTTATTCTGATGAAGTCCATTTTTGTATATTCCAAGTTCAAACCAAAACCGTATTGCTGATGAGCTACTCAGATACGGCAAAGATGAAGTAATTCATCTATAATATATATAAAATGCAACGTCTCTCTGTCTGTCTGTCTGTCTGTCCGTTAGTGTGCTTATCACTGGAGAACCACTTATCCGATTTACTTACTTTTTTTTTTAAAACACACATATGTTCTCTGGCCCGGTTATAGGCTATATTTTATTACGATAGGTAGCATAAGGAATGAGCAGTGACGTAAAATAGTGAATGAAGTCGGAAAAAAGTTTGCCGCTAATGCGTTCCATTGCAAGCACAGCCTAAACCATTAAATATGAAACAATATTATGTAGCAGAGAATATCTATAATATATATAAAATGGAATTTCTCTCTGTCTGTCTGTCTGTCTGTCCATTAGTGCGTTTATCACGCGAGAATCACTTATCCGATTTACGTGTTTTTTTTTTTAAATTCATATATATATTCTTTGGCCAGGTTATATAATAATAATAATAACCTATATCTATAATATGTATAAAATGCAACGTATCTCTGTCTGTCTGTCTGTCCGTTAGTGCGCTTATCCTTCGACAACCACTTATCCGATTTACGTGATTTTTTAAATTCATACAAATGTTATCTGACCAGGTTATAGATATATATTTTATTACATCTATAATATATATAAAATGCAACGTATTTCTGTCTGTCTGTCCGTTAGTGCGCTTATCACTGGAGAACCACCTATCCGATTTACGTGCTTTTTTTTAAACATGCTAAAACCATTAAATATGGAACAATATCATGTAGCAAAGAATATCTATAATATATATAAAATGTAACGTCTCTCTGTCTGTCTGTCTGTCCGTTAGTGCGTTTATCACTGGAGAACCACTTATCCGATTTTCGTACTTTTTTTTTTTTTCAACATACATGTTCTCTGGCCAGGTTATAGGATATATTTTATTACGTTCGGTGACATAAGGAATAAGCAGTGACGATAATAGTGAATCAAGTCGGAGAAAAGTTTGCTGCTAGCGCGTTCTCTTGCAATACACTGCCTAAAGTATTAAATATGGAACAATATCATGTAGCAAAGAATATAATATATAAAATGCAACGTCTCTCTGTCTGTCTGTCTGTCTATCTGTCTGTCTGTCCGTTAGTGCGCTTATCACTGGAGAACCACTTATCCGATTTTCGTACTTTTTTTTAAACATACATGTTCTCTGGCCAGGTTATAGGATATATTTTATTACGTTCGGTGACATAAGGAATAAGCAGTGACGATAATAGTGAATCAAGTCGGAGAAAAGTTTGCTGCTAGAGCGTTCTCTTGCATTACACTGCCTAAAGCATTAAATATGGAACAATATCATGTAGCAAAGAATATAAAATATATATAAAATGCAACGTCTCTCTGTCTATCTGTCTGTCCGTTAGTGCGCTTATCCGATTTACGTGTTTTTTTTAAATCATACATTTGTTCTCTGGCCAGGTTATCTATAATCTCCTATCTAGAATATATATAAAATGCAACATCTCTCTGTCTGTCTGTCTGCATGTATGTCCGTTAGTGAGCTTATCACTTGAGAACCACTTATCCGATTTACGTGTTTTTATAAATTTATACATATGTTCTATATAATTCAATATAAGCCTAGATAATGGGAGATAAGATGAGATAATGGGAGATAAGGAGAAATAATGGAAGATAAGTCGAGATAAGCATCGATAATGGGAGATAAGGTGAGATAATTGGAGATAAGTATAAATAATGGGAGATAAGGAGAAAATAATGGCAGATGAGCAGAGATAAGTCTAGATCATGGGATTTATGGCGAGATAAGGAGAAATATTGCGAGATATGTCGAGACAAGCCTAGATAAGTCGAGATAAGCCTAGATAATGGGAGATAAGGTGAAATACTGGGAGCTAAGGAGAAATGATGGGAGATAAGGAGAATTAATGGGAGATGAGCGGAGATAAGCCTAGATAATGGAAATTATGTAGGGATAATGGGATATAAGGAGAAATATTGGGAGATAAGGGGAAATAATGGGAGATATTTTATTACGTTGGGTAACATAAGGAATAAGCAGTGACGATAGTAGTGAATCAAGTCCACGCGAGCGGAGCTGCGGGCCCGGCTAGTATATATATATATATATATATATATATATATATATATATATATATATATATATATATATATATATACATATATATAAATATATATATATATATATATATGTATATATATATATATATATATGTATATATATATATATATATATATATATATATATATATATATATATATATATATATATATATACAGTCCCTGGCCAAATTATTAGACGCACTGCAAGATTTCATGTAAAATATTAATTACCGAGTGATATTGTAACCGTTTTATTATTTTAAATTGATTTGTTTTTTATTTTTATATTATCCAATCAATTACCTATTTATTTGACATAAATAAAACAGCATTAATTTAGAAAAGCATAAGTTTATTAAGTTTTAAAGAAAAGTGAAATTAATGTTAGTAAAAGTCAATATTTAGTTGAGCCACCTTTAGCCGCTATCAAAGCTTTAATTCTGCGCGGCATGCTATCAATGCAAGATTGTACTGTCTCCTGCATTTGAGGATGATGATTCCACACATGAATAATCTTTTCTAGGAGCTGGGTTTTGTTGGTAATCACATCTTTAGCCACTTCTCTTTTCATCAGCTCCCACACATTTTCAATGGGGTTCATATCAGGGCCAATCCAACAGAGGGATATTTTTTTCTGCCAAAAAAGCTTTAACAGACCGAGCAGTGAGGCAGGGAGGTCCATCTTGCATGAAAGTGAATGGTTCCCCATTTGGAAACCATTCTCTGAGCTGCGGAATCAACCGATTTTGTAATACTTCTTTGTACTGATCTTGCCTCATTATTCCTTTGACGACGTACAGACGTCCAGTGCCCTTGCCGCTGATGACTGACCAAATCATCACTTTGGTGGGATGTTTAACCGTCGGGACGACACAATCAGGATGAAACTTTTCTCCATGACGACGACGCACCTACTGAGCTTTATTCTGCAAAAATTTCGAATGTGCTTTCGTCACTGAAGCAGACCTGTCAAAAATAGGAAAAATATATAAACTTCCATGTTTATTTGCTTTATTTAACTGAAAATGATAATAATGTATCAATTATTGATTAAATTGCTGTATCTTACCGATCTCCAGAAGTCCACATCTTTGTCTTGCCATTGTTTGGCCCACTTCAGGCGCTTTGCTTTCATTGCAGCTGTTAACTTGGGCTTCCTGGCGGGGCGACAGGCCTTAAAATCTAATTCTTTCAATTTTCTTCGAACAGTGCGCTCAGAAGCATTTACGCTAGCATCCTGGAGTTGTGATTTTATTACCTTTGTGGTAGCAAATCTGTTTTCTACACAAATTTTCTTCAAACATCTCTCTGACCGTGGAATGAAAATTGGTTTTCTACCGCATCTTTTCTTTCTTTTCGGGCTTAATTCCTTCCCTGACTCAATTTTCTTTTTTATATGTCATACACTAGCTTCAGAAACCTCTAATCTTCGTGATATTTCTCGGTTTGTAAATGTTTTCGCAATCACAAGGGCCTTCACTTCAGCTTTTTTACGTGGTGAAAGATCGCCTCTTCTACCCATAATAAAAATAGTCCAATTACTTTTTTAAAACACTGGATACAAAATAAACTAATAACTGAGTAGTATAAAACTGTTAAACAAACAATCACAGTCCATAAAGCCACAGAAACACGTCCGTACCTGACTCGATTCCGATCGCGACTGATACAGGTTTGTACTTATTTATGTTCATGTATCACTTTGTCAACACAGTGTTGCCATATGTTAAAAATAAATACAAATATGTAGTCTACAGCAATTCTTTTAAATAAAAATCAATAATATTATAGTTTAAATATACCATTATTGCATAAAAACTCTTAAGAAACATAAAATTACTAAAAAAAAATACAGTGCGTCTAATAATTTGGCCAGGGACTGTATATATATATATATATATATATATATATATATATATATATATATATATATATATATATATATATATATATAAAGGATTTTCTACAGCTGACGCTGTCTTCCTTCTCTCGGCCTTTGATTCCATCCGTTTCTATCTTCACGGTCTCCATCTGTCCCCTGTCCTCCATAGCCTCGTCCACATCGTCTCTCCACGATCGTCTGAGCCTTCCTCTTTTTCTTCTCCCTATAGGGCTCCACTCAGTTATTTTCTTTATCCACCTATTATCTTCGCTCCGTCTTATGTGTCCATACCATTTTAATCGTTTTTCTTCAATGGTGTTTATTGCGTTCTCTTTGATGTTCATTCTGCTTCTTATTTCTTCATTTGTTATTCTCTCCATACGTGTCACTCTACAACATCTTGTCCAATACTCCATCTCTACCGAGTTAATTTTAGATTTATTTCTTTTGTTGATCGTCCATGTTTCTGACCCGTATGTCATTATGCTTTGTATTATTGATTTGTATATGCGTGTTTTGTTTCACAGGATCGAATTTAATTGTCTTATGAATTTCCGCGTTTGTCCTAATCTAGCTTTAATCGCTTCTTCTGATGTTGCGTTTTTTGAAATGATGGTTCCTAAGTATTTAAATCTATCGATTCCTTTGATTATTGTTTCGTTATCGACTTCTAGATTCTCCACGTTTCCCTCCTTTGTTGTTAGATATTCCGTTTTATCAAAGTTTATTGCTAATCCTGCTTTAGTGTATTCTTCTTTCAGTTTTTTTTACCATATAACTGAGGTCTTCCTCATCTTGCGCTATGATTACTTGGTCGTCTGCGAAACTTAGAGTATATAAGTAATCTTCTCGTATTGGGACTCCCATTCTATTACATTTTTGCTTCCATTTTTTTTAATGTTTGTTCGAGGTATATTTTGAATAGTGTGGGATGTAGAGCATCCTTGTAATAGGCCTTTTGATGTTTGGAGTCTCTTCCCTATTTTATGTCCTATTTTTATGTTCACTGTGTTGTTTCCGTAGAGAGCTTTTACTGCGTATATTAGTTCTTTGTCATTGCCTATTTCTTTCATTGCGTTCCATAATCTTTGTCTTGGTACTGACTGATAGGCCTTTCTTATGTCTATGAAGGCTAAATGAACTATTCTTTGCCAGTTTTTTTTTCCATTGTTTGTTTTATAGTGTATATGTGGTCTATACATGATTTTCCGGCCATAAAGCCTGCTTGGTCTTCTCCACTTTTTCCCATATATTTTCCTCTATGATATTTCTAATAATTTTTCCATACAAACGTCCCATACTCGATATTATGCTTAGGCCTCTATAGTTTGTGCATTTTCTGCGGTCTCCCTTTTTAAATATAGATACTATACAGGCTTTTGACCATTCCTTTGGTATTTAATAACTTAAAATTCTCATCAACAAAATCTTAATCCCTTATACTTTTGACTAGAAATAATTAAAAGATAACAACAAGAAACATAATTTTCAGATTGCTTGTCTCCAAAAACACTAAAAAGGGCGTATAATATAATATACCGGGTGACTATGAGATTACTATTCAAGCTCTCATCTTATAAAAAAAGAAAGGATATTAAATTCATATTTGCGGTATTTTTATCGTTCAAATGATTGCAAACTTTTACCGTGAAAACAAGTGGCTATACTCTATTTATTTGAAACTAATAGCAATAAAAATTCCAGTGGACTGACCAGTGGTGCTATAACGGTGGCGTGCTATCTATTCCCAGGTATTTTCCAGATAACAATGCTTTTTTGTAACGAAGTTTTATTGTCAATCGAATCATTTTATTACATACAAAGTTAGGGCGGCTAACCAACGCGTAGAGTTAAAAATGTATTTGACTACATTAAAAACGATCAAAATTGTGATTTAAGTGTAGACGATTGGGTGACAAAATGTTTCTTAATGACCGGTGTTAGTAAAGCCACAGTTTACAGAATTTTAAGAAGAAAAGGAGGGGGACAGACCCTCCAAAAAAGAGACCAGGCAGAAAAGAACTTCAGCTGACAGACAACACAAAACAAGCAGTAAGGCGTATTGTTCATGACTTTTTTAAGGAAAAAAAGAATTCCAACTTTGGATATGATCCCGCAGGCTGCGACAAGCCACCCAGAAATACCAAAAATGAATAGAGTACCACTATGGAGTGTTTTTAAAAGCTATGGATGAAGTGTGAAAGGCAAAAAAGCTCTCTCTGAAGGAAAAATGATATAATACTTAGATGACACGTGGATAAATGAAGGGTACACAGTCAAGAAATTTTGGCTGGATGGGAATATCAAAAATGCTCGCCAAACATTTAACGAAGGACACTCTACTGGTCTTAAACCACCATTTGGTAATGGGCATAGGTTAATTATTACGCATTTTTTTTTTTTTTTTTTTTTTTTTATGGGTCTAGCACACGTGCTACAGGGAAGTCCCTAAAGCGCTACAGGAGCGACACGTGTGCGGAGAAAGCGATTCACGTTGTTCTTGAATCGCTGTAGATTGTACTCGATGGGAAACACAGTCCTGGGTAAACCATTCCAAAGGTATGATGTTCTCCATATAAAAGACTGCTTGAAAAGCGTTGTACGAGGAGTAACAAGCTGAACCTCATACGGATGTGAAGCATTAGCGCGACGCGTACCTCTAATATGCACCGCTCTGGGAGGAATTAAACGGGCCACATCCTTCGAACACTTTCCATGAAAGTACTTGTAGAATAGGCTCAAGTCGCCAACCGTTCTTCGATGTTCCAGCGAATCAAGGCCGTCGGTCAGTTCCGGGTGTCCAATCAGACGAACAGCTCTTCTCTGGATAGAATCCAACAAATGCAGTGTATGTTTGGAAGCGGAGCTCCAAACATGGGAGCAGTATTCCATAGTTGGTCGAATTTGAGCTTTGTAAAGAATTAACAGTTGTTGTGGAGTGTAAAGCTTTCTGGTTCGAAACAATATTCCCAACTTTTGAGAAGCTCTTCTTGCTATGCCTGCAACATGTTCATGCCAGGACATATTTGCTCCCAAATGAACGCCTAACAGATTGAGTGACGATGTCAGAGAGATGGAGTGCCCCGACATAACTATGTCGGGTTCTGCAACGTTAACTTTTTTAGAAAAAACTGCCGCCTGGGTTTTTGTAGCGTTAAATTTCACTTGGTTACTGTCACCCCAAGATAGAATTTCTTCCAGGTCTTTGTTAAGTTGAACGACCTCCTGCTGTCTGCGGATATTCGTCTGAGTAGTCGATGTCCGAGCGTTCAAAGTGAATGAAGAGATAAGTGTACTGTCATCTGCAAAGCTGTAGATTGGATTCTCGGTCTTTTCCAGCAGATCGTTAATATAAAATGAGGAAGAGAGTAGGAGACAGTATGGAACCTTGGGGCACACCGGCGTTGATAGTGAAGGTGTTAGAAAGAAATCCGTCAACTGCCACTCGTAAAGAACGCTCTCTGAGGAAACATGAGAGCCACAAACAGAACTTTTCAGACATACCATAAGAACGTAGCTTAGCCAACAGCCCCATCGTGCCAAACACGGTCAAATGCCTTGGATATGTCAAGAGCAACCGCTCGAGATTCTCTAAAGTGTTCAATTGCGTTGTTCCAAACATGTGTTACATAAGTCAGAAGATCTCCTGTTGATCTATTTTTACCAAAGCCATATTGGTGATCACTAATAATGTTGAATCCTTCAAGATATTTTAGAAGATGCTGATTGATAGCCTTTTCCATGACTTTCGATATTATTGAGAGTAGTGCGATTGGTCGGTAGTTATTTGGCAAGGTCTTCTTGCCTTTTTTAGGTATCGGCTGAACTGTGGCACATTTCCAGCAGGAAGGAAATATTCCCTTTCTGTAGGATGGGTTGAAAAGTCTACAGAAAAAACTGGTGTTAGTTCCCTCGCACAGTTCTTGAGAACTATGGCAGGTATTCCGTCAGCGCCTGAAGCCTTTTTGGTATCTAGCTTCATCAAAATACGTTTTATGATACGCTGTCTGAAGACAATATCGGGCATCCTTGACTGCACTATGGGAATAGTAGGTGGTGTTTTTCCTTGGAAATCGACAGTAGAATGTGAAGCAAAGAGTTCAGCCAACAAGTTCGCTTTCTCAACAGCTGTCGTTGCAATAGAATTATCTGGCCGTGTGAGTGGTGGTATGGTGGATTTGGTGAAATTTTGACTTACTGCCTTAGCGACTGACCAAAAGGACCTGGAATTGCCGGGACAAGCGAGAAGTTTGTTTCTAATCCGTTGATTGTGTACCTCCTTGGTTTCGTCGATAATTTCTTTGCATCTGTTCCTGGCACGAACAAAGATGTTACGATTTATGGTGTTAGGATCTTCACGCCACTGTCGGTATGCAAGATGTTTAGAAGCAACAGCTTCTTTGCATTTTAGGTCAAACCAAGGCTTGCCGTTGGAAGGGCATTTCTTCAAAAAAGGGATGTAAGCCTCCATACCGGCCAAAATAACATCGGAAACCTCCCTGGCGCAGTCAGATGGGTCGTCGCATCGAAAACAGACGTCCAACCAAGGGAAAGTTCGAAAATATTTCATGAGATCTTCCCATTTAGCAGATTTGTAGTACCAAATCTTGCGCGGTTTGGGCGCCTCTCTGTCACTGATTGGTAGAATACTCAATGTCGAAAGTAGTTTATGGTCGGAAGAACCTAACGGTGGATTTACGCTGACCGTGTAAATCTCCGGATTGGTGGTTAAAAAACAGATCAAGAAGACTGGCGAACTCTCCGTCTCGATCAGGGATCCGTGTTGGTTCATCAATAAGCTGAGTCAAGCCACAACTGATTGAAAATGATTCGGCTTCACGACCTTGTTCGTCGGTAGTATTTGAATATTTAAGCCAGTTGATGTTGTGGACATTAAAGTCGCCCAGGATGGCAATATCGGCATTTGGATAGTTAATTTGTAAATGATCTATGGAGAAGCGAAAAGTGTTCTAAAGTTTGTTTCACTTGGTGGTCGATAGAGGATACAGACGAACCTTGTGGTTGATTGAGTCGTTATTTTTAACCACATAACATCAAAGTTTGGGGGCTCCAGAGCCTCTTCTCGTTGGCAAGAGAGGTCGCTTCTGACATAAAGACAGATTCCAAAGTTACGCCTAAATCGGGAATAGAAATCGTACCCAGGATAAAGATAGTTTACTGTGCTGGTCGATGAACTGACCTTAGTTTCACAGAGAGCGAGTACATGAGGTTTATTTGATTGCAGGTGTTGGTGCACTGAATTTATGTTCGAATCCATTTTGAAATTCTGTTCTCTGCATGTCGACGCCCCTGAACCAGCCCCCACCCGGAGATCCGAACGGGGGGCTATTTTACCTCCGGAATTTTTTGTATCCAGGTGCCTCATCATGCTATTTGGTCCCACAGTCCGGGACATCGGCACAGCCACGAAACGTTAAGCAACTTCACGCAGCTTAAGCCGATGCGATGGTATCACACCGGGCGATGCTGGTGGGATCTGGGCATCTACCATCTATAATATATAAGATTTCATTTCCAAAAGACAGCGTTAAGAGAGAATTATTAGAACTTGCTAAGCTTGAAGTTCCCAGAAATAAAGATGAGTACACAAGTTTCTTCATCGACGAAATGGCCGAAAAAAAAGTAATATTACTATTTATCGCCTGCCACCATATCATTGCGAGCTCAGTCCAATAGAACTTATATGGTTAAAGGCGAAGTCGCCAGCAACAATATGACCTATAAATTAGTAGACGTACAAAACCTTTTTCAAAATGCCATATCTAATGTTTTCCCAGAAAATTGACGAAAATACGCCGAGCATGTGTGGAAGATAAAATGTTGACTGTGGATATGGCAGTCGATGCCACTGTTGAACCTTTAATTAACTACTACAACTATAAATACATATTTAGAACAGTATGCCCAATTGTCAAACCAATTAGTGGCAAGTCAGTTAGTCTCCTTCTTCTTCGTCTTCTCCTTTTTAGGGATCTGACGATCTATATTTCCTAAAGTTCTATTTATGTGCCTTCTGTAGACGATAATTCCCTCCTTCCATCTCTTTGGTGGTCTCCCGAGTAGTCGATTTCCTGCCGGTCTTCCCTCCATGGCGATTCGAGGCTGACAGTCCTCCTCCATTCTACCTATGTGAGCGTACCATTCTCTTCTTCTCTGTTTTCCTTATGTCTGTGTTCCTCATGTGGTCTCCCCTGGTCTTATGAAGGTTTGCGCCCAGGGTCTTTATTTCCGTAACTCGCAGTAGGTTTTTTGTTTTATTAGTGTCCTCTCTTGTTTTTATCCCATAAGTCATGACAGGTCTAATGCATGTTTTATAGATTTTCACTTTACTGTCTATTCTCATGTATTTGTTGGCCCAGACTACATCCTGATATTACTGATGCCTTGTTGATTTGAGTTAAGTCCTTCGCTGAGTTGTGGTTACCTGATATTTCTATTCCGAAATATTTAAACTGGAAGACCTGCTCTATCGGTTTGTCTTCGATTACAAGTTTGCATCTTATTGGTTCCGTCGCAAAAGTCATGCTTTTAGTTTTTGTGATGGAGATGTTTATGTTGAGCTGCTGACTGACCAGATGAAATTTATGTAGCTGTCTTTGTAAGTCATCTTTGGTTTCTGCAACTATAACAGCATCGTCTGCATAACACACCTTTTGTTGTTCATTCTGTATCTTAAGTTGAGGGATGATACCTCTTCTATGATTTTCTCCGTAAGCATGTTGAATAGCAAGGGGCTAAGGCTATCTCCCTGCCTAATTCCTCCGGGCATCGGTATGCTTTTGGTGGTTTTGCGCGTCCCCTTTTAAGTCAGTTAGTGTGTTAACAAAATGTCTTTATTGATATGGATCGCACCTCCGTTATGGGGTATGTTTTTGGGGTTCCTGCTCTAACCAATTATTGAATAAGGTCTTTATGCTACAAAAGCGAGCACTGCGTTATATGTTCCAATTGAGTTCTCGGCAATCCTGCAGGAGTGTGTTTATTACTAAGAGAATTCTAACATTGCCTTGTATATTTATTATTGAAACAGCCTGCCTTATACATAGTAAGTTTGAGGAAGAGATAGGGGCTTCTTGTGCGTCCACGACGCGTTCATCTTATGTGGCCTCACTACCCATTCCCTCTTCAGCTTTAATAAGGGACTCTATAATATTTATGAGTAAGAAAATATTCAACCACTTGCCTTTGAACGTCAGGAAAATTTTAAATAATAACCGATTTAGGCGGGAGGTTCGGAAGCTCTTAATTGGGAGGGCCTACTATTCAGTTAAGGAGTTTTTTTATGACACTCTTTGATTACCAAGTGTGTATATGGCGCGTAGGTGTATGTCTTTTTCTTTTTTTTCTTTTATTTATTAAGTAAATGTGAACTTTTGTACATGTCACTGTTCATGAATAAATTTTAACTTTAGAAATAATGTATATACATATAATATAGATAGCTTTGTAGACAAAAGAACAATCTTTTTTTACAATAAAGCTTTATTTGATTTGATTTGATTTGATAGAAAGCGGAGAAATTGTACTAGACTATTAATGAGAGAAAAGCTCACTCTGAAGGAAAAATAATATATTACTTAGATGAGACGTGAATAAATGAAGGGTACATAGTTAAGAAATTTTAGCGAGATGAGATTATCAAAAATGCTCGCCAAACATTCAATAAAGGTCTCTCTCTGGTCTTAAGCTGCCATTTGGTAAGGGGCGTAGGTTATTTATTACGCATATTGGTAACGAAAGTGATTTTGTAGATGGAGATCTTTTAACATTTCCTATCCAAAAAAACAGGAGATTATCACGAAGATATGATTTCCAATGTATTTTCTGTTTTCGAAGCAGATAGATGTAATACCAGGCGGTTCTGTTATTGTAATTGATAACGCAAGCTATCATTCTAAAAAATTAGAACGAGTTCCAACCTTGGGTTGGCAGTAAAAAGGTCATCCAATCATGGATGACCGAGAAAAAACATTTCACTTCCAAAAGACAGCGTTAACAGGTTGACTGCCGACCACTCCGATCGGAGTGTGTCGGGTCTCTTCGCCAACGCCGTCTACTCCGATCGGAGTTCGACATGCGTTCTTACGAAACGTTTTAGTATTCCATCGGCGTTGTATATGAAACGTGTTTTCTAGTGGTGGCGTTGCTTAAAAACGCAAGTTCTAACAGGTGCTTAAGTGGTTCCGCGGATTTGCTTTTGGTTTGGTTGTAATCTGCCGTACAATATGGACAATCAACCTGGGCCTTCTGGTATTAAAAAAAAGACATTGTAGTGATGAAAAAAAGGTATATGATAAGAAAAAGAAGCTAACTGACACTGAATTATTGCAGCTATTGGAAGAAAGCGGAGGTAGTAGTGACGAACATTACGTACCAGACACAGACGATAATGATGTAAATTCAAGCTCCGAGTCCGAAGAAGAGAATTTTATAGACCCTATTCGGCCACATCAAACACTTCCTAGCCTTGATGAGATAAAATGGAACGACAGAGGTGCGTTAAAACAAATTTTGTTCCAGAAAACCCAGGAATTATTGGTGCAAATTCCAGGACAGGGTGCACCTATCGATTTTTTCGAAATGATCATTTATGATGATTTTTTACAAACTATTGTAGAACGAACGAACTCTTACGCAGTCGAGGTTTTGCTGCGCCCAGAAACAAGTACAAAATCACGTATTACTAATTTTAAAGATCTTACTCTTGACGAACTAAAAATTTTTTTGGCCCTGTTACTTCACACTGGCACAATATTCTTGAGCCGTCTTAACGATTATTGGAAAACTGATCCGCTATTTAATCTACCTGTTTTTAGAGAATATATGTCAAGGAATAGATTTTTGCTTATCTTGAGGTGTTTGCATTTTACATCTCCAGATATGGATCCGGCAGATCGGCTAGGAAAGATTAGATTTGTCTCCAGTTTAAACAGTATATCAAGAATAAGCGTCATAAGTATGGTATGAAGTTATACATGCTGACAGAGCCTAATGGACTTATTTTGAAATTTCGTGTCTACGAAGGTGCGACAGATGTTTATGGTGGAAGCGGACATACTGAAAAGATTGTTTTACATTTATTTTAGGAAAAATTGGGTGTGGGACATGCTGTTTATCTAGACAATTTTTACAATAGTGTTAATTTAGCTAGGAAATTACTTCAACAAAATACATACTGCACTGGTACGCTGAGAGCTGAGAGGAAAGATAATCCGAAAGAGGTAATGAGTGCAAACTTAAAACGTGGTGAGAATAAATCTATGTTTTGCAATGGAGTGCATGTCGGAAAATGGCGCGATAAACGCAATGTTCAATACATTTCAACAGAATTTGGAAGCGAAATGGGCATTTTTAAAAACAAAAGAAATCAAGAATCTGAAAAACCTTCCGCAATCATTGGATATAATGCTTTTATGTCCGGTATAGATAGACAGGATCAAATGATGGGATATTAACCTTGCAGCCGTAAAACCATTCGGTGGTACAAAAAGTTATTCATGCATGTGCTGCAAATGAGCATGATAAACGCCTATTTTTTGTACAATAAATATTCGCGGTCTGACCAGTTACGATTATATGACTTCCGATTGGATGTCATAAGAAATTTACTAGCCAGACGACCAATTACTAATTTGCCGCAAATTCCTCCAGGCCAAATAAATGTCTACAGCATTAGCAAAGTAGAAAAAATTGTTAGTGAAAAAAAAAGAACTAAAGAAACAAAACGGGTAAGCAGAAAGGAATGCAAAGAATGCAGGAAAAATAAAATAAGAAAGGAAACAGTGTATGAATGCAAAATGTGCCCTGGACAACCAGGTTTTTGCCTTAATTGCTTTGAGGATTACCATAAAAATGTACAAAAATGATTTAGAAATAAATGTTTTGAGTTCATGAGTTTGATTTATTATTTCTTTACTTATTTAATTGGACACTCCGATCGGAGTGTTCGGCATCTAGTAAAAATTTTCACTTGCAATGCCGATTACTCCGATCGGAGTGAAATTTTTTTTTTCTAATATTTTGAATGGCACATAAAAAAAACACATCCAAGACTCATTTTAATTCATATTTACCACAATAAAATAAAAATATTTGGAAAAATCTTACCGGCGTCAACCACAAACTCAAAAATATAGATCGGCAGTCAACCTGTTAAGAGAGAATTATTAGAAATGTAAAGCTTGAAATTCTCAGAAATAAAGACAAGTACACAAGTTTCGTCATCGACGAAATGGCAAAAAACAGAACATTACTGTTTATCTCCTTATACCATATCATTGCAAGCTCAATCCGATAGAACTAGGCACAGGTTAAAGGTGAAGTCGCCAAAAACAATACGACCTATAAATTAGCAGACGTACAAAAACGCCATAACTAACGTTTCCACAGAAAATTGGCGAAAATGCGTCAAGCATGTGGCTTATGGACTATGAACTATGGACGATGGACATGGCAGTGGATGTCATTGTTGAACCTCTAATTATACATGTAAAAATTAAAATGAGTCGGACAATGATTGTTTTTCAAGCATGTCGGAGATAGAGGATTGATTATACTTTTTTCATTGTTATTTGACTTCCTCATTTGTATATTTTTTAACTAATAATGTTTCAATATAAAATGTTATTTTTTCCAATAAATGTTTAAACATTATAAAACTGTTTAATTCATACTATTCGCAAATAATACGTATACGCCTAGGCGCACCACCACTGGCCAGAACTATTTCAGACTATTTAGCCCCAAACAACGAAGAAAAGGGTCGTTTTCTTATTGTATTCAAAACATTGCGGAATTGCAACTATCAAACCGATGCCAAATGATATTCCAATAAAGTTGTTGAAGTGCTGTATTACAGGAAAAAGTAGGTAAACCTCTGGAACCCTTACTACTGCTTGATGCAATGTTTACGATAGTTTGGTCAAAAGAAATTTGAAAATAAACAAAGTGCTTTGCAAGAAACCAGTGAACTAACAAAAAAAAAAACCTCAATTTCTACAATTAAGGGTATTGGAGGAAAACCTTCACTCAGGAACAGGAAAAAAAAAACGGAAAGATTTTCAAATGCATCATGTAAAGGATTGTGAAAAAGACGTCATCAGGAGAAAAATATATTCTATGTATGAAGAGCAGTTGGTGCCGACACTAGGCAAAATAAAATTAAGATTGGCACAGGACGAAACCAATATACATTGTGGCCGATCAATCCTTCACAGAATTCTCATAAGAATGGGATTCACGTTCCGAAAAAATCAACAAAAGGCAAGTAGTGATGGAGTCAAAAAGATTACGAATCTTGTGATACACTTATTTACAAGAAATTAAAAAGTATCAATCAGAGAATTGGCCAATAATTTACCTTGACGAAACATGGTTCGATACCCATGACACTGTGCAAAAAGGGTGGGTTAACAGCAGTACAAAATGTCAGACTAACGCACCTTCAAATAAAGGTAAACGAATAACCATTTTGCATGCTGGATCTGAAATGGGCTGGGTTTCAAATTGTCTACTATTATCTGCAAAAAACATAAAAGATTCTAGTTTGGACTATCACGAAGACACGACAGCAGAACTTTTTGAAAATTGGTTTCAAAATTCCCTTGTGCCAAATGTTCCCGAACATAGTTTTATAGTTATGGGCAATGCAAGTTACCATAGTCGCCTACTAAATAAGTAATGCAGCCAACACCAAATCGGAAAATACAGGAATATATGTTAGAAAATGACATTTATTTTGACTTTAGTTATAAAAAAGTGCTCTTTTGAAAGTTTTGAAAGACTATAAATTGAAAAAAAAAAAATATGTTTGTGATATTATGGCTGAGAAAATGGGACACACTGTTTTGCGGCTTCCTCCGTATTATTGTGTGTTTAATCCAATTGAACATATTTGGTTAAATAAAAAATTAAGGGCACAAAATATTTCTCCTACTTTTAAGCGTGTCAGTGGTTGTATTAGTAAAAAAGTTATAAATGATATACCTTGTGAAAGCTGGAAGAATTTCATTCAGCACGTTGTTAAAGTTGAAGATTCATATATTTATGTAAATAATATAAAACCACTGATAATTATCTCAGCTGATGACAGTGATAGTGAAACCGAATTACGCTTAAGTTAAAATATATTTTTATTTATACAATATGTCCCCTCCTGTAAATCCCATTCATTCAAACTGTATATTTGTAGCTCTTATCCATTTGTTTTTACATGCATCTATAAATAAACATCTCCAAAAAACACTTATAATTTTATTTATTTGCATTAATGGGACCAATATACATTAAGTCCATCTCTGCAGCCTAACATAAACAAAAGTTCAGAATTTTTATATTGCCCACTTAAAACGGCAAAAATGTTATATTTTTGGGACAGGCTATAAAAACAATGCAAGCAAAAAGAAGTCCACGGATATCAAACCTGACTTAATTCCACTGAAAACCTTTGCTGTATTATTTTACGAAATATCGATTGAAAATTTTATCTCACCCTATAACCATTATTCATAAGAATTTCAAAAAATGTAATGGTTTATGTATTATTATTGACATTTTAACTGACAAAATTCCTTGACAGTTACAAAGTTTTTACATCACTCAATTCACATTTCAATAAACATGGCTTACAAAATTACCCAGTGCATTATTCCATTTGTTCACCAAAACAAGCAAAACCTTATTCAAGTTTTTAAACCTGCTCCGAACAATAACACAAAAAAAACATGTTCCACGTGTAATAACTCGGAAAACATTTTCCAAACGAACAAGCAAGAAATGTTTAACGTATTATTTGAACAGAAATTTGCTACCAATTCATTTAATCAAAAGACTGATCTATGTAGCGAAAAGATGAACAATGTTGGTGAAAATCTGGCAGCTGTTTTGCATGGAGTAAAAGATTTGAGAATGGAGAAAAGACCTGTTCCACAATTGAAACCAAATCAGGTAATACTCTCCATTTAGAGAAATTTTATACGGGTGAACTAGTAGCATATTCTTTATAGATATTCACTCCTCTGAGTAACTCACCGACATTTCTCTGAATCAGAAAAAAATGGTGAATATGTTCTTTTCCCAGCAAGCCGTGGGGGACATGGATAATGTCAATAATGCTAAATTCCTTGGAATATACTTGGACCCGAAATTGAACTGGATCCTATGTGTGGAATATCAGCTCCAATAATCTCCAAAAATATATATGTTATCACATGTCTCTCAAGGTTTGTTACCATCCCAATTATCATTACATCATTGTATGCATTAATTGCTTCTCATATGTCATGTGGACTGATAAACTGGGGCCAAGGACCATCAACATCAAGAATTTTTGAACTACAACGAAAAGTGACACGCATAATGGCGGACTTGGGATACCGCGAAGACGTAAAACAAAAATTTATCTATTTCCATATTTTCATATTACCTTCAATATACGAGGGTGGATCAAATATAAACGAGACTTTCTGTACTGAGCTCTTAGTATTGTTCGAAGCGGGCCGCCGATTCTAGAAATGTTGGTTGAGTTTGTCAGGAGTTGGAAGAACGATCGGTTGGTCACGGCAGGTGCTTTCAGTAGTACGGCTCACGATGTCGGAGTGAGACGTGCACCCTTCAATTGCGCAGCGCTTCATAATTAATTTCTCACTCGTGAAGGCGTGAAACCGACCGAAATTCTGCGAAGATTGACGGCACAGTTCGGGGATCAAACACTGTCAAGGTCTCGTGTGTTCGCCTGGCATAAGGAGTTCAAGAGAGGCCGTGAAGAGGTCGAAAATGAGAGCCATGATCCACGGAGGTGGCGTTTTGCAAGAACGTCGCACCATCAATGCGGCGTACTACTGCAACCTTTTGGATGAGGTTAAACTTGCTTGTCGCTGCAAAAGACGTGACCAGCCGATAAGACACGTGATTATTCTCCATGACAACGCTCGACTCCACACTGCAACTGTCACTCGCGAAAAATTATAGAAAATGAGTTAGACAACACGTGATCACCCTCTCTACCGCCCTGACCTACCGCCCTGCGATTTTCATCCCTTCGGGCCACTCAAAGAAGCACTGAGAGGCCAACGATTTGATGACAACAATGCGATGGAGGGCTTCGTGCGCAATTAGTTACTGACACAGCTCCCTTCCTGTTGCGACGACGCTATCAAAAAGCTTCCGATACGCTGGAAAAAGTTCATTTCCAAAGCAGGAGATTATGTTGAAAAATGATATGTACTTGGTTTATTTATTATAGTAAATAAAAAAATTTTAAAAAATAAATCTCCTTTATATTTGATCCACCTAATATAGCTGTTACTTATATATGATAATTGTATCAACAGTCTTCATAAAAACACGACCAAAAAAAGTTACTATAAAACTAAATCTTTTATATTAAACTCAAGTAAACTCGGTAATAACCACCTTTGTTTCAAGTTTTACAATAAAGTGCCTATATCAGGCAAAAGCTTAACAAAAAAGCATTACGTTAAAAAAATTTCGACATTTTTGATGTGGCGGGCATTTTACAGTGTGGATGATAATCTCAGTAGCATTGTTGATCCTTAATATTATTTACAAGGAGTTAAAAATTCCGAGACTTTCCGAGATATTGCAACACAAACAAAAAAAACATATGATTTTCAGTTAATGTCAACTCTTAGAAGATTCATGTAAAATTTTCATAACTTTTCGTCTATTACTTTGCGAGTTGCAGTTGTTTGAGTGATGCTAGTTTTGATTTTTGCAAAACCATGGAGCAAAAAGAATTTCGTGTGTTGATTAAGGTATTTTTTACAAGTAACTGTTAAAAGTAGTTTTGCTTGAAGTTTTGAGAAATAATAGATTTTAACATCGTTCATTCAGTGCTTCAATATATAGACGGTTTACCATGTCGTATTGCCATAATGAATTGTAAGAGTTTCAGATATTTAACACGTAAAAGATAGGAATCCATACTTTTTCTTCGATCAAAAGCATACTTTTTATACACTTTTTGTTGTCGTATGTGCATTAAAAAGTAAAAAGCCACAAAAAAATATATACATAAAAAAATTACTTTGCTTTAGTTTGTTAAAATATGAAGGCAGTTTACCTCCTAGTTGTTGCAACAATATTACATAAATATTACCTTTTAATGTATTTTATAAGGTGGAATTTTCGCTGTAACAACATAGCTTGAAGAAGACTGCGCGCGAGGGACGCGCACTGATCGGACTTTCTTTTAAATCGCTTTCTACAATCACTTATTCCCTCAACTTGTTTTCTTTTTATGAAGCTTCCTTTATATCGCATTCGATCGGACAACATAAGTAGGGATTATTTGTTAAAATAATTGTTAAATATAAAAAAAAAAACTAATAAAATATGAAGAACATCAAAGCCACTCACACGATATTTTTGGTATATACATCGTTACTAAATAAAAATAAATAACACATGATTGCGTGCGGCGGGAAGCAAGTGAGAAGCTACATTGCCACATTCATTATACCCTGAAAACCAAATTATTTCACGTCTTTCTCTAACATAATGTTCTCTCTGTCTTCTCGTAATAAATACCTTAAACATTGCTTTTTGATCGGAAAAATACAGCTGGAACGCAGGAATGGCTTAAGAAATGTTACGGCACATCCGCTCCGTTGATATGTTGATGGTTTAGTAAACGTAAATGCGGTCGTATAAGCACCGATGAAGCACCATGTTCCAGAGGGTCAAATGAGGCAGTCACTCCAAAAAACACAAAAAGGAGAACTGGCATCGTAACGATATCAACAGAAGGCGTGAAGAATCTTTTGCATGTTTCGTAACAATGGACGAAACATGGATCAACCACTACACGCCTGAGTATAGCACGCAGTCTGTAGAGCGGCTGGAACCGCATGAGTGTCGACCCAAGCATCCAAAAGCACAAACATTAACTGGAAAGGTTATAGCAAGTATTTTTTAGGGATGATCATGAAAAAATATCTTGAGAAGGGGCAAACAATTACCCGAGACTATTACGTTAGTTTATTGGGCCGTTCGAATGGTGAAATAAAAAAAAGACGCATTTAGCGAAGAAAAAAGTGTTGCTTCACCAATATAACGCATCAGCTCACAGCTCTATAAAATCGATGGTGAAAGTGAACCAATTCAGCTATGAATTGCTTTGTCATCCGCTGTATTCACAGGAGCTGCACCAGCAATTATTACTTCTTCCCAAATTTGGAAAGGTGGCCTCAAGGAAAGTGATTTGGCTCAAATAAAGACGTCGAATGGGAAACTGAGGCTTATTTTAAGAAGTTTGAGAAATCGTACTATTTTTTCACCCCATGAGTTAATTTCTTTCCTGCGATGACTCCTGTCTCGCATGAGTCACTAGTAAATTTACGTTGTTATATTGGATTTTTCTTATAAATATGTTAAATATGATATTTGTTTATTATATTAGGTTAAGACTGTGATATTCTTTGTGGCATTTTATATTTATTTATTGTATTTTTATATTTTTACTGTATTTTTAATACGTAGGCTGAAAAATTTTTGGTCTTTCTTTGCTGCGAACATTTTTTTGAATCCTGCGAATAGATAATAGTCGCTGGGGGCCAAATCTGGAGAATACGATGGATGAGGAAGCAATTCGAACTTCAATTCATGAAATTTTGCCATCGTAACTATTGACTTGTGACACGGTGTATTGTGTTGATGAAAAACCACTTTTTTCTTGTTCATCTGCCTTCAAACGCACCAATAACTTTATATAATATTCGCTATTGATGGTTTTTCCCTTCTCAGCATAGTCGACGAAAATTATTCCATGCGCATCCCAAAATACAGAGGCCAAAACTTTCCCAGCTGACTGTGATGTCTTTAGTCGCTTCGGGCGGCTTTCACCGGCTACTGTCCATTCAACTGACTGCCGATTTGATTTCGGTGTGTAGTGGTGGATCTATGTTTCATCCATTCTCACATATCGCATGAAAAAATCCTTTTTATTGCGCTTAAACAGGTCCAAACAGCGCTCAGAATCGTCAACACGTTGTTGTTCTTGGTCCACTGTGATCAAACGCGATACCTATTTCGAACAGAGCTTTCTCATGCCCAAATGTTCATAAATATGACCAACATATTCTTTTGATATCTTTACGGTGTCAGCTATCTCACGCAATTTCATTTTACGGTAATCCAAAACAATTTTGGGCGTTCAGAGCGTTCAACATCATTTGTGTCTATACGACCGCGTTTAAATTCAGCATACCGTAACACTTATCAAGCCGTCAACTTATCAAGCCATTGCTTTGTTTGAACGGTATTTTTTCCCATCAAAAAAACGGTGTTTAATCAACACACGAAATTTGATTTTTTTCCATTGTCTTGAAAATATCGCGTCACTGAAACCATTGTAACTTGTAACTAATCGTCGAAATGTCATGAAATTTTGACACGTATTGTTCGAAGGTTCCTTTCTAAAAATTATATGGATTTTTTGAAAAGAGCGACATCTACGTGTCAAACCAAAAACTTTTCAGCTTACGTGTTACATTTAACCACTGTAAACACCTTAAGTAATAGCATAAATAAACGTATTGTATTATAATACATTTTATATTCGGTGGATCTAGTATACGACATTCTTCGGTCTGTCTGTCTGTGTTTTTTTGTCGGTCATTGTAGTAACTGCTTTTTACTAGGTAAAAATATTGTTTGTAGATCAAGACGGATCAAAAAAACCTCCAAATTATTTGAAATTACCTTTCTCTCTCTTAATTTTTTTTGTCTGGTGTAGGTTCTCTTGCAAATAGAAGTGTGTGGAATATGTGGCACAGATGTTCACTTTTACAGAGACGGAAAACTAGGTTCTTGGGCCGTAGAAAAACCAATAATAATAGGCCACGAAGCGTCAGGAACAGTAACTAAAATTGGAGAGTGCGTAACAACTTTGAAACCTGGTGACAAGGTAGCCATAGAGCCTCAAGTTTCCTGTAGAACTTGTACATTTTGCAAAACAGGTAAAATAATTTTTTTCATTCAACATACAAAACCATTTAGATTCATTCTTTTGTGAATTCTAGCCTTTAAATTGTGAATTTGCTTTCGTAGCCTCATTCATAAGAGGATTTATTGATAAGTTTATAGCCTACCGTAGAAAGAATAAATAAGTCTCAAAAACCAAAGTTCTTTATTCAATTTTTCCACTTTATCCACGTAGCGCAACGGTCCGACAATACTTATTATTTCTTCATTTAAATAAAATTTGTGTTTTTTCAGTTTTGAGAATAGACAATGGTCCGAGAGACCTAAATCTGGAGAATATGTGGCATTATCAATCAGTTCAAAGCCTAATTCGTTTATTCTTTAAAACTCTGCCAACGACTTGTGAGCATGTGCGTTGTCCTGCAAAGACAGCACCCCTTAAGATACTTTTCCTCTGCGTTTTTACACAATTTTTTGGCAAAGTTGAGTTCATAATGAAAAAAATAACCGGTCAAGTGCGAGTTGAACTTGCGCAATTAGTGTTTCCGTACGTTGATTGCTTTTAAAATAAAAAATGTTTATACGGAAGTATAAAATGATCAGTGACTTCACAAAACACACCCCAAATGAGTTTTCAACAAAGTTTATTTCCAATCTTCACTGAAAATTGATGACCTTGAAATTTCTGTTTTTTTTTTTATATACCAGATAAATTATTACAGGTAACGCACTCGTGATAATTTTCGTTCAATCCACACCCCGTGGAGAATATTCGAGAATTTTTTCAAAATTTTTTGATAAGAACTATTGGAGATAAAGCGGGTTTGACATCGATTTTTCGCGATTTTTTTTTAAAAAATAATACAAAGAAAAGTGCGCGCAAGTATTACATTATATATATATATATATATATATATATATATATATATATATATATATATATATATATATATATATATTTTACTCGTGTTTTCACAAGCTTTCATTTGACACGACACTCGATTACCTAGTAAAAAAAATTTTTTTTCACTTCCGATTTCACCCCCCAAAACTAACCCCTTAAGTCAAAATTTAACTTTCAAAACTACATGGCTCTGATGAGGCCATCAATTCCTATATTATTACCAAATTTCAACTTTCTATGACAAATAGTTTCGGAGAAAAAATCGGGTGTGTGACAGACGGACAGACAGACACCGAAATGATCTTATAAGTGTTCCGTACGGAACACTAAAAAAATTATATTCTCCGGTCAGTATTTTGCTGTATGAGGTTATTAATATTTACCTTTTCGAGTTTTCTATTTCTGCTTGATTTTCAATTTCTATAGGATATACCCTCGTCAACGTTGGAACCAGCGCGACGGGTTTTCAGCAGCCATTTAGACGGCCGCTTGGGATCAGTTTTCGATAAAGAGCGTCGGAGGATAGATGTTTTACCTGAATTCTGTGCACCTATTTTTTTAACCCGCTAAATCACAAAATCGCAATTTCGGTTAGAACATTCTGCTATGGAAAGTGGGCGGACGCTACCAGCTTCTTGGTTTTTCGAATATTCTCTTGTTTTTCCGATTTCTCCTCAGGCCTTTTGGAGTCCTATTACCAAAGCTTTAGCCCACTGGCCTAACAGACTAAGAGGGCAACCCGAAATTTTGACCTGTCGTCTTACCGTTTACCTAGTTGTTCATTACTATCGGGCGAGTCGAATTTAATCGAAATTTCAAACATTTACTTGATTTTTCAAGCATTAATTTACTTGATTTTTTTTTGAATTTATACTAAAATTTTTATTTTAAATTTCTAGTAGACGGTTCAAAAAATCTGGCAAATACTTAGTTTTAAGTAAAAACTTTAAAATTCATCTAAAGTTTTTTTACAGTATATTAACAAAAGAAATATTTTCTGACATATTTTCTTTCTTCTTACCGTATAAATTTCTTGCGACTATCGGCATAAAATTCATAGAAAATAGGAGATTAACCCTTTTGGAACGTAATTATAGTTGAAAAATCCGGACATTTTCATTTCAATACGAAAAGCAAGAAACACGACGATTATTTATCACTAGGCTTCTCATTAGTAAAATAATCGGGAAAATTTGATTTTGCTTGCTTTAGTAGGAATATAAGCTGAGATAGCCTTATTCCGAAAATCATAAAAGTATTGTACATTCATTAATATTTATATTACGAAACAGCTCATACCATCGAATGCCAGCAAGATAATCATTGAAATATACAAAATCAGAATTTTTAAAATCTAGGAAATTATGTTTATATTTGAAGGGTTTTACTTTATTTACAATAATTTGACAGGCATACACAATGTGATGTATACTGTTGAAAAGTAAACGGTCACTGGCTCCCGCAAATAACAAATTACTAAAATAACTAAACACTAAGTCTAAAAATACATTCCAACTATTTGGTAGCTAATTCAAATCTAAATATGTGAAACTTTCAGCAACCGTAATTGCGCGGCAACCTGGTGGATGGTTAACGTTGAGTTCGTTTTCTTGGTTAGGCCAGGCTGCCTGAGGCAAGTTATATTTGGGCCTAATTAAGCCCATAGCAATAGACCCAAACGCTGTTGTTCATTGGGACTAGTAGTTTGGAATCCACGAATTCTATTACATATGAAAATGGTCAGTTTATGCTCCCAATTGATAGGCTATCCCAGAAATTCATAAAAAAAGGGTTTTTGGGGTCTATGGCGAAAGGCCACTATGGGGCCTCTAGAATAGCAAATCCGGATTCTACAGGTCGAAAAACGTTTAAAAATAACAATTTTAGTCATCTGGCATGAATTTTATGTAACACGTAGGCTGAAAAGTTTTTAGTCTGACACGTAGATGTCGACCTTTTCAAAAAATCGATATCGTTTTTAGGAAGTACCAACCTTCAAACGATAAGTATCAAAATATCATGACGTTTCGACTATTAGTTTACAAATTACAGTGGTTTTAGTGACGCTACTTTTGATATTTTCAAAACAATAGAAAAAATTGAATTTCGTGTGTTGATTAAACACTGTTTTTTGATGAGAAAAAAATACTGTTCAAGCAAAGCACCAGCTTGATAAGTGTTACGGGGACTCTGCCCCTGGGAAATCACTCATCAATTACTGGTATGCTGAATTTAAACGCGGTCGTACAGACACAAATGATGCTGAACGCTCTCGACGCTCAAATGAGGTGGTTACAGAGGAAAATATAAAAAAATTCACAAAATTATTTTGGACGACCGTAAAGTGAAATTGCGTGAAATAGCTGAAACCCTAATGATATCAAAAGCACATGTCTGTCATATTTTGCATGAACACTTGGGCATGAGACAGATCTGTTCGAAATTGGTACCACGTGTGCTCACAGTGGACCAAAAACAACAACGTGTTGATGATTCTGAGCGCTGTTTGAACCTGTTTGCGATGCGATATGTGACAATGAATCAAACATGGATCTATCACTACACATCGGAATCAAATCGACAGTCAGCTCAATGAACAGCAGCCGGTGAAAGCCGCCCAAAGCGATCAAAGACACAACAGTCGGCTGGAAGGTTTTTATCGCCTCTGAATTTTGAGATGTGCATGGAATAATTTTCATCGACTATGTTTAGAGAAGGAAGAAAAAACCATCAATAGCAAATATTATTTAAAGTTATTGTACAGTGCGTTTGAAGGTAGAAATAGCAAAGAAAAAAACGGCCCCAAAATGAACAAGAAAAAAGTGCTCTTTCATCAAGACAACGCACCGTGTCACAAGTTAATGGTTACGATGGCAAAAACGGCGTGAATTGAAATTCGAATTGCTTCCAAGTCATCCCACCGTATTCTCCAGATTTGGCCCCCAGCGACTATTATCTATTCGCGAACCTCACAAAAATGCTCGCAGGACAGATCTGGCTCCAGTGAAGAAGTTATCGCCGAAACTGAGGCCTATTTTGAAGGCAAAGTCAAATTCTTCTACAAAAAAGGTGTAGACATGTTAGAAAAGCGTTGGACTGATTCTATCGCTCTTGCAGGACACTATGTTGATATATCGATAAAGTCGAATTTTGTAAAAAAAAATTGTTTTAAATAGCTAGACCAAAAACTTCTCAGCCTACGTGTTAGAACTAGCGTCTATACTATCAGAATTTCGACATTTTTTTGAACTTTAAAAATTTCTTGGCTAGTTCGGATACAACGAGAGGCGTCTGCCCTCGTGATATTTTATTAATTAAGGCCTAAATCTTCCAAAAATAACTTGAGCAGACGCATAGGACCCAAAACTTCGTCGGTCTTATTTATTCAAAAACTCGAAAAAAAAAACGAGCATTTTTGGTTGGAAAAAAAGCGGGTCCAGCTTCGTCCTCCGATATTGGCGGCGTCTGTCTTTTGTAGGTTCCCTCTTATTTTATGAAAAACAAACTAAATTTATTGATTTTATATGGTTAAATGACAGTCCATTTTTGGATCGACGTATTTGGGCTCTAAAGCTGGGGTCCGCTTCCTCGCTCTTTATCTAGGGGCGCTCGATTTTTTTTAGTGTCAACAAATGTTATGGTACTTGATTCAAGTGGTTAAACGACAGTCCATTTTTGGATGTAGCATTTTGGGCCATTCCAGAGCACGGAGGCCGCAAAATCAACGTTGCGAATTAAAGTTGCTTTAATTCGCCTTACCCGATAGAATGAAGAATTAGGCAGACGAGACGGTTAGTCGACAGGTCAAAATTTCAGGTCGCCCTCTTGGGCTATTACTATAAATTAATGTTAATTACTTAATTAATTAATTTTTAGGAAACTATCACATGTGTCCAAACCTCTTCTTTTGCGCAGCTCCTCCAAACGACGGAAATCTTTGTAGATTCTTCGCACATGACGAAGATTTTTGCCACAAACTACCCTCCAACTTAGATCATGAAATAGGCACTCTGATGGAACCCCTGGCCGTAGGCGTGCACGGTTGCAAAAAAGGTCATGTAACCAGTGGTGATAGTGTTCTAGTTATTGGTTCAGGACCTGTAGGACTTGCAGGTCTATTGTCAGCAAGAGCTTATGGTGCTTCTCATGTAATTGTGCTAGATATTGATGACTTTAAACTCCAAAAAGCACTTGAAATGGGAGCAGACTGTGTAATGAACATAAATGGCGTTGCGGAAGAAGAGGTAGTGAAAAAAATTCTCGAAATAACTGGTGAACTACCAAACAAAACTCTGGAATGTTGTGGTTTCGAGCAGGGCATTCGAGTAGCGATTCTAGCTACAAGAAAATGTGGACAGGTGGTCCTACTGGGGCTAGGAAAAGACCAGCAACGTATACCAATCATGGAACCTGTGTATAAAGAAATTGATCTTATAGGAGCCATAGGTACGCGAACGACTATCCAACAGCTATAAGTATGGTTTGCCGATGGTAAATTTGATCCGAAGCCTTTAATTACCCACCACTTTAAACTAGAAGATGCCCCTAAAGCCTATGAAACTGCTGTGAAAAAGGGAGAAAAATATATCAAGATTTTTATTCATGCTAATCCAAATTGGAAGCCGTCTAATGAACATGATAAGAAATGTTAATAAATAAAAGTGAAGATTGTATTTTAAAAGTAATAACTTTAAAAAAAATCGAGAACTGAAGCCAAGGAAGAGCACCTAACTAATCCTTAAAAAAAGCTAATTGAATTAATCATACTCATTGTTGTTTCTACTATTGCAAATTAGTGATTTCTTGTATTAAAGCTATTGTAACTGTCATATATGTATTTTATTCTCTTAAAATTCGAGAATACACTGTAAAGGGTGAGTTAATGATAGAGTAAAGTTCATTATCTCATTTGTTTCGGGAATGACGAAAAAAATGTTAAATACAATAGTTTTAGGGAATGTTAAGGCGCACAGTTTAAAAATTATTTTTGAGTATACAGGGTACTTCAAAAAGTGTGGCCGATATAACATATGTTTTTTAAATGGGACATCCTATTTTTTAATTTATTTTTAAATTCTGCGTAAAATTTTATAACTTTTTTATTAATAATGTTATATACCTAGACTAATAATTTTTCCAATATTTCAATTTTTTTAAAAAAAAATACTAGTTTTCAGTTTTGTAAAAAATTGCCTGTAGCGCCATTGTTTGTGAAGGTGAAATACTCATAATAATTAATAAAGAAATTTGAGTTAGATGCTACAGGGTGTTCAAAATAAATTTATACATTTCGACTATTTTAAATTGAAAAATCTCAAATTTTTTAAATGGCGCACCCTGTATATTATTATTTTTTCTGATAGATTTTACAAAACCCTCCAACTTTTATTAAGTATATCATATACCTATTTCTAATAGTTTTCGATTTATTTTGAATTTTTCAATTTTTACCCTTGTTTTTAATACACTTACGCTATTGTGAAAACATAAACAAATAGTTAATAATAATTTTAATACAGTTTAACTTATCTAATGATTAATTATCATGACGTAATCAATGTTCAACAATATGCCCGTCTACTTGAATACACATGTTTATTTTGAATTTTTCAATTTTTTACCCTTGTTTTTAATACACTTAACGCTATAACATCATAGCTGCCAAGACAAGACAAAAATGTAGGCATTGTCAAATTTTGACATGTCTATTAAGTAAGTAACAATAGTTTAATTTGTTGTAAGTGACGTATAAAGGTAATAGTTATGGATTTTCCTAAAAATGAATAAATTAATATGGTTTATATACTGGGCGAGGAAGGAAAAAATTGTTTTTTGGCAGTAATTCTTTACGAAGCGAAGTACCCTAATAGATGTACACGAGGCTGGTTTGAAAAGTCCGTGCAAAGCCCGAGAGATGGCACCACCGGCGCGTATCGAGGTCATGTTTAGTTAGTAGCATCTCTTGAATGAACGCACACCAAGTTTCAGCCATATTGGTCTATTTCTTTGTGTTTGGCATTCGTGTGAATCAAGGAAGTCGAGAGATTTTCAAGAAATGGACGAAAAAGAATTTCGTGTGGTGATTAAACATTACTTTATGAAAGGCAAAACGCCTCAGGAGACTAAAGAGAAGCTTGATAAACATTATGGTGACTCTGCACCTTCGATTAGAACAGTTTATAAGTGGTTTCAAAATTTTCGGACTGGCCATATGGGCACAAGTGACGCTGAACGTTCTGGACGGCCTGTGGAGGTTACGACTCCAGAAATCATTGATTAAATCCATGATATGGTGATGGATGACAGAAGAGTTAAGGTGCGTGAGATTGCTAGTGCTGTGGGCATCTCGACTGAACGGGTACATAATATTTTGCATAAACATTTGGACATGAGAAAGCTATCCGCAAGATGGGTGCCGCGATTGCTCACGCTTGACCAAAAACGGAATCGTGTGAAGTGTTGCAAGGATGGTTTGCAGCTGTCCCAGAAGAATCCGGAGGACTTTAAGCATCGTTTCGTCACTGTGGATGAAACATGGATACATTACTATACTCCTGAGACCAAACAACAATCTAAACAATGGGTTACCAAGGGGGGAATCTGCACCAAAAAAGGCGAAGACCGTTCCTTCTGCCGGAAAGGTTATGGCGACTGTCTTTTGGGATTCGCGAGGGATAATCCTCATCGACTATCTGGAAAAGGGTAAAAAAAACTATTACAGGTGAATATTATTCATCGTTATTGGACCGTTTGAAAACTGAGCTGCAAGAAAAACGCCCGCGATTGGCCCACAAGAAAGTCGTTTTCCATCACGACAACACACCAGCACACACCTCAGCAGTTGTGGTCGCAAAATTAATGGAAATAGGATTCCAACTCGTTTCACATCCCCCCTATTCTCCAGATTTGGTTCCCTCGGACTATTATTTGTTCCCCGATTTGAAGAAATGGCTGGCGGGACAAAGATTTTATTCAAACGAGGAGGTGATTGCAGACACTAATGGATATTTTGCAGACTTGGACAAATCCTATTATTCGGAAGGAATCAACAAACTAGAACATCGTTGGACGAAGTGTATAAGCCTAAAAGGAGACTATGTCGAAAAATAAAAAAGGTTTACCCCAAACACATAAGTAGTTTTTATTTTTGGACGGACTTTTCAAACCAGCCTCGTATTATCTAGAAAATCTTTTCAGTGCTTAATGGAACGGTTTGATGGTAGTGGTAGCGTTGAGTATACGAAACGGAAAGTAGTAAACCAGAATGCTACCAATGAGAAAAAAGAAACGGAGATTTTACTTCATGTTGAAGATAATTCTCAGGTCAGCAGCCGTCAACTAGCTGACTTATCTGACACATCCCAATCTACGGCTAATCGCTCCACGAGAAAAGACAAGTATCATCCCTTTCTTATGGAACTACACCAAGAACTTCAAGACCGTGATTTTAAAACGACGGGTCAACTTTTGTACCACCATGAATGGAGCAATAGAAGCCCGTCCAAATTTTTATCCAAAATGATGTTTTCTGATGAAGCTACTTTTCGTAGTAATGGAGCAATTAACAGCCATAACATGCATTATTATTCAACAGTTAATCCATTTTGGGTCCGGGAAATTTAAAATCAAAACCATTGGTCTCTTAATGTATGGTATGGAAAATTAAATTTTCAAATTATTGGTCCATATTTTTTCCGCGAACCGCTTAACGGGCCTAGATATCTATTTTTTTTTGCAAAACGAATTACCCCAGCTTCTTGAAGAAGTTGATAACTTGGAAAGGGAACAAATATGGATTCAACAAAACGGAGCTCCTGCTCATTACCATCGGAAAGTTCGGAAATTTTTAAACGATCGTTACCCACAAAAAATAGATCGGTAGGGATGGATTCAATCAGTGCCCCCCTCGATCATGTGACTTAACACCTTTAGACTTCTTTTTGTGGGGCTACATTAAAGATTGTGTTTATGGGAATCCCCCTACAACACCATTAGATATGGAAAATAGGATACGGAATGCGTACAGAACAATAACGCCCTTTATGCTAACTATTTGTTTATGTTTTCACAATAGCGTAAGTGTATTTAAAACAAGGGTAAAAATTGAAAAATTCAAAATTCAAATCGAAAACTATTAGAAATAGGTATATGACATACTTAATAAAAGTTGGAGGGTTTTATAAAATCTATCAGAAAAAATAATAATATACAGGGTGTGATATTTAAAAAATTTGAGATTTTTCAATTTAAAATAGTCGAAATGTATAAATTTAGTTTGGACACCCTGTAGCATCTAACTGAAATTTCTTTACGTATATCTTTTTTTCATCTCTATAGAGTGCTCGTACCAATTATGAGTATTCCACCTTCAGAAACAATGGCGCTACTGGCAATTTTTTACAAAACTGAAAACTAGTTTTTTTAAAAAAAAAATAGAAATATTAGAAAAACTATTAGGTTTAGGTATATAACATTGTTGATAAAAAAAGGTATAAATATATATAAAAATTGTTTACAGAATTAAAAAATAAGATGTTCCATTTAAAAAACATATGTTATATCGGCCACACTTTTTTGAAGTACCCTGTATACTCAAAAATAATTTTAAACTATACCCTTAACATTTCCTAAAACTATTGTATTTAACATTTTTTCGTCATTCCCGATACAAATGAGATAATGAACTTTACTCTATCGTTGACTCACCCTGTATATTTGACTCATTTAGAATTGAGTACTTTATTACTATACACGGTGTGCCGGAAACAGGTTTAGTGTAGTAACATGTGTGAACAATTTTAAAATTTAGTGCCCAGCCGTTTTGAAAAAAGTGCATTTAAAAATTAAAAATGAAAAAATTTCGACATAAACATAATTCCCTAAAGTAATAAGGCTCATTGAATTTATTTAAAATATATTTACATCATATTCGTGTGATATTATGGCAACCGTTTATAATAGTAATCGTGAAAATTATTAATTTGAGGCGTGGTAGAAGTCTGTGGGTGCTCCCGTACCAAAATTATGGTAATTTTCAGATTTTTTGAAATTCCAGGTTAAAAATCAAAGTTAATTTTCTCGACATTGTATAAATGTGCATGTGATGATATATGATAGATTTTAGTTTGAATGAGGTCAATAATATTCGTCTTTTTCTTCTTCTGACCCTTCAAGGCGCCCAGAGTTGAGCATGGATCTCCCTTAGTTTTTTCCATTCTGCTCGGTTTTGAGCGGTTCTTATCCAGGTTAATCCCGCTGCTGTCTAAATATCATCATGCCAACGTGTTATCGGTCTTCGTCTTGAACGTTTACCAGTCCATGGTCTCCATTTCAGCATCTTTGCATTCCATATCTCAATGTGTCCCGCATAGTCCCATTTAAGGTGTGATGCCCTATCTACTATGTCTATTACTTTTCTTTATATAGTCGTTTCTTTTTCTATCGCATAATGACAGACCTAGCATCTTCCTTTCCATTGCTCTTTGGGCTACCCTAAGTTTATTTACCATTTGTTTGGTAAAAGTCCAAGGCTGCGGGCCATAAGTAACCACGGGCAAAATACATTGATTATACTTGTTCACAGGTGTAAGGGTATCTTTTTGTTCGTTAGGGTGTTCTTTAGTTTTGTAAAAAACTGCCCATCCGAGTCTTATTCGTCCTTCAACTTCGATGTCCTTGTTTTCTTTGCTTAAAGTGACTCTTTGACCTATATATATATATATATATATATATATATATATATATATATATATATATATATATATATATATATATATATATATATATATATGTATATATATATATATATCAAATGGAACCTGTCTAAAGCAAATTGGGACTCCTTTTCTTCCCTCGTCATTCCCCCCCCCCCCCTCTTCTCATAAACAGATATCAACGATTTTTTGCGAAGTTACATCGATTCAATCCTTTCCTCTGCCCACAAATCTATCCCAAAACTAGTCCTGAATCACAACAGACCCCCTGTACCCTGGTGGTCTGAAGAATGTGCAAATGCCCTCAAAGACAGGAAAAAAGCCTTAAACGCATTCAAACATCACTCCTCTTCTGCAAATTTTGTAACTTATAAAAAAAATGAGGGCCAGAGCAAGGAGAATTATCAAATTAGCTAAAACTGAATCCTGGAACAAATTTGTCTCCAATATTAAATCCCCAATTACATCTGCCGACCTATAGACTGCGGTCAAAAGAATGAAGGGTTCTCCGTGTAATCGCATTCCCACTATTTCCATCAATAATTCTTTTACCACTGACCATTCTGAGATTTCCAATGGACTAGCCTCCTACTTCCACATCAAATCTACTCAACTTTCTCATTCTACCCCCATCATCAACATCAATGATTTTAACACCAACCAATCTCTTCCATACAATTCCCCTTTCTCTTTTCAAGAACTCCAGGAAGCCTTGAACAACATGAAACGTTCTGCCCCAGGACCAGACAACATTCATCCGGACATGATCAAACATCTCCCTCTCTCTACTCACATTTTACAATCACATATGGTTACAGGCTGAATTCCCTTCTTCCTGGTTACTCTCAACAATAATCCCCATCCATAAACCAGGCAAACCCAGAACATCTTTGAGTAGCTACCGCCCTATATCACTAACGAACCATCTTTGTAAACTGTTCGAACGCATGGTATTAGCTCGCCTGACCTGGATAATCGAAACCAAAGAACTTTTGTCCCCACTTCAATATGGCTTTCGGAAACACCGTTCCGCAATGGACCACCTCGCATCATTAGAAACTGACATCAGACGTTCCTTTTCTAACAATAATCACACCTTTTTAATTTTCTTGGATCTCTCTTCAGCATTTGACATAACCAATAAAAACATTATCATTGCTCAGTTGTTTTCAGCGGGTCTCAGAGGGGCCCTACCTAAATTTTTAATCAACTTTCTTCAATCCAGAACATTCAGAGTCAAAGCCAACGGTATTATTTCCATTCCATTCACTACCTCTCTGGGAGTCCCACAAGGCTCTGTACTCAGCCCTACCCTTTTTAACATGGCCCTTAGTACACTCTCAGAACACATTGCCCCCAACATAAAATGCAAAATATTCGCTGATGATATCCTCATGTACACCTCCTCTCCTTCTTCTTCAGATTGCACCAGATTGTTGCAACGCTCCGTTAACTCACTATCCACCTGGGCAACCAAACACGGCTATATTTTTTCCCCTCATAAATCTTCATCCGTTCATTTCTGCAAGAAGAAATGCTGTCCTAGAATGAATCCGCTAACCATTGCAAACATCTCCATCCCCTCAGCAGACCAACTAAAAATCCTAATATTCGATTATAGACTCACCTGGAAACCTCACATACAATCCCTTAAAACCAAATCTTTCTCTGACATCAATCTCATTCGAATGCTCTCTGGCGCGACCTGGGGCGCAGACTTTCATTCTCTCTCTCATCTATACAAGTGTCTTATCCTTTCCAGAATCAACTACGGCAACTTCATCTATGACTCCGCAAGCCCTCATGTCAAGAAACCTCTTGAAACTATACAAAATTGCTGTCTCCGACTGGCCACAGGCGCATTCCGAACCACCCCAATCACTAGCTTACAGTGCATCGCATCCACTCAGTCACTCCAACTATCTCGCCAACTCTCACTGTTAAAATTTTACTCAACTTCCCTTCATCGACCTCATACCAGATCCTCACTCAACCTGGTCAATGTCCACAGACCAAACATTACATTTCCCACTGATTCTATTCCCCACAGAATCAACAAATTATTCATCCAGCACAATATCTCCCCCCCTTATTACAACTACCCCCTCCAAACCACCTTTCCTCCCTGGCTCTCCCCAACATTGACCTAACTTTGCACTCCTATAAAAAATCAGAACATTCAAACATATTCTTTAACAAGCTCTTTCTTGATAGACTATCCAATATCTATCCCAGTCATTTACTTTTCTTCACAGATGGATCAAAGACGGAAAAGGGAGTTGGGGCTGCCTTCTTTTTTGATAATATCGTCCAAATGTTTAAATTACCTAAACATATCTCTATTTTCTCCGCAGAATTGTTGGCAATAAAGGAGGCTATCAGATATTCCCTCCAAGCAAACATCCAACAACCAACCTCATAATTTCTGATTCCCTAAGCGCTCTCAAAGCCATCAATTCTAGAAATCTCAATTTCAACTATATCAGGCAAATTCTGGATCTGATGTACACGGCCACCTTGAAAAAACGTACCATATCCTTGCTTTGGTTGCCCAGTCACATAGGCAACCCTCATAACGACAGAGCGGATTATCTTGCTAAACTTGCCATAGAAAGGGGCAGTATGAACATGGGAGAGAATCACTACTCTGATTTTAACATCTTTATAAAACACCTACACAGTTCTCTCTTCCAACTCAAATGGGACTTGGAAGATCCCAACAACAAATTATGGTCCATCAAAATCAATGTATTTCCTCCCCTTAACTCCACAGAATTGAACCGAAGACATAATGTAATAATGAGAAGACTGGCATTGGGACACACCTACTCCACGCAGATACATCTATTAAAGAGAGATCCCCCTCCACTCTGTCCTAAATGTGACTCCCCCTTATCAGTGTTACATCTAATCGAATCCATTCAACATCAAAACTTGAAAGACACCCACGGCATCCCATCCAACATCACCATCCTCATAAAATCTTTTGTCCCACTTAAAGAAAACATAACCAATTAGTTAAAAGAATTCAACTTCATAGTCTAATCTATTTACACCAAACTAACTCTAGTGGGCGCTAAAAAGCTGTCGATGCGCCCTGCCCAACAGAAACAAACAAACAACAAAAAAATATATGTATATATATATATATATATATATATATATATATATATATATATATATATATATATATATATATATATATATATATATAGTCTCTTATGTTTTCTAATTTCTGGTTACTTATTTCTATGTTTGGGTCTTCTAGGCACATAGTTTTGATTTTATTTGTGTTCGTTTTTAGTCCTATCTTTGTTGATTCTTTCTCTAGTTCTTTTATCATATTCTTCAAGTCATCACCATTTTCTGCGAACAAGACTATGTCATCAGCGAATCTTAGGTGTATAAACCTTTTTCCGTTTACATTAATACCTCGAGCTTCTCACAATTTAGCCTCCTAAACATTCCTTCCAATAGCAGGGTGTTCCTCTGTGTATCTCAAAGAACTCAGTTGTGTCATATAATACGAGTATATGTCAATAATATTATTAGTTGAATTTAAGTTAACTAGATATAAAGTTGTAGAAAATAACAGTTGTGAATTCCTTTGCCTTAGTATATTATTTAATTCAACAAAATGTTTAAAAATCGAAAAGATAGTGTCCTTACCCAGGAAGAAGATCAAGAAAAATTATTTATTATGTTTAAAAAAAAAAAGATTGATGAGATGAATAAAATTCAAACGATAATATTTTAAAAGGCATAATTTCGACTCAGCCGGTAAACGTTTTCCCATAGTAATTTGCACTTCTTGTAAAATCTTAATTTATGAAACTGTTAAAAAAATGAAACAGTTAAATCCATTGAGTTATCTGATTAGTCAAGATTTAAAGCATTGCGTAGAAATACGAGGTGTCAAGAAGAAAAATTATGTGAATGCAATTTGTGTAATTTAGCGCGAAAACCAGGACATATTAATACTACTCAGTATATATCACCACTACACCAAACACTTTATTTTTGCACTCGACGCGCGTTTCGCTAACCATGTTAGCTTCATCAGGAGCGATGATTGACTAAAGCTAAACTACAAATCTACCCTATTTATACTTAGCCTAACCCTTGAATTACTCAAGCGGAATTAATGACATAGGCAAGGCCGTCAGTTCCGGTCAAGTAACCAGTAGAGGGGACTATAAAGAATAGGCCCTCTGTCTTTATTTAAACTACTTTTACATTTTATGATTTCCATACTTTCGTATGCGTTCAACAATCTCCTATCAGATACATTTTTTATTAATCTTAGATTATCTAATGTTACAGTATGATCAGCTTCAAGGGCATGTTCGGCAATGCTAGACTTTTCTGTTCTACTGTATTTTAAGTGTGCTAAATGTTCTTTAAATCGTGTTTTAATTGATCTTTGAGTTTGCCCAACATACTTCTTGTCACAATCATTACAACTAATTTCATAAATTCCAATTTTCTCACAATTAGGAATCTTATCTTTGGGATTTCCTAAGATATTCCTCAGATTGTCTGATGACTTATAGATTAAAGTGAGGCCTACCTTATTAAATACCTTATTGAGTCCCTTGCTATATTTCGGATTATATCGTATGGAGACATACTTGGTGTAAAGAAAGGAATCGTATTAGAAATATAACTAGAGTTAATGGTTATGACGATGACTTAGTAAATAAGCTAATAAATAGACATAAGTTTAGGTTTAATATTCAGAATTCCACCTTTTTTACACGCGAAGAAAATAACACCAAGTGTGTCTCCATATCATATAATCCGAAATATAGCAAGGGACTCAATAAGGTATTTAATAAGGTAGGCCTCACTTTAGTCTATAAGTCATCAGACAATCTGAGGAATATCTTAGGAAATCCCAAAGATAAGATTCCTAATTGTGAGAAAAGTGGAATTTATGAAATTAGTTGTAATGATTGTGACAAGAAGTATGTTGGGCAAACTAAAAGGTCAATTAAAACACGATTTAAAGAACATTTAGCACACTTAAAATACAGTAGAACAGAAAAGTCTAGCATTGCCGAACATGCCCTTGAAGCTGATCATACTGTAACATTAGATAATCTAAGATTAATAAAAAATGTATCTGATAGGAGATTGTTGAACGCATACGAAAGTATGGAAAACATAAAATATAAAAGTAGTTTAAATAAAGACAGAGGGCCTATTCCTTATAGTCCCCTCTACTGGTTACTTGACGGAACTGATGGCCTTGCCTATGTCATTAGTTCCGCTTAAGTAATTCAAGAGTTAGGCTAAGTATAAATAGGGTAGATTTGTAGATTAACTTTAGTCAATCATCGCTCCTGATGAAGCTAACATGGTTAGCGAAACGCGCGTCGAGGGCAAAAATAAAGTGTTTGGTGTAGTGGTGATATATACTGAGTAGTATCATTGTGCCAAAGATTCCACATTCCCAACTTAGGACATATCAATGTTTTAAATAGTAAATCATAATACTCAGTATATATCACCACTACACCAAACACTTTATTTTTGCACTCGACGCGCGTTTCGCTAACCATGTTAGCTTCATCACGAGCGATGATTGACTTGATTGATAGTCAATCATCGCTCCTGATGAAGCTAACATGGTTAACGAAACGCGCGTCGAGTGCAAAAATAAAGTGTTTGGTGTAGTGGTGATATATACTGAGTAGTATCATTGTGCCAAAGATTCCACATTCCCAACTTAGTAAATCATAAAACTCATACTCGCATTTATAGACCTAAGGCCGGCTTTTGACTCAGTACAAAGACAAGCGGTAGAAAACTGTTTGAAATTAATAGAGATACCTAAGACACTAATATAAATCATAAAGTCAACACAAGAAGGCACACGAGCAAAAGTGCAAATAAATGGAAATAGATCAGAAACATTTACAATCAAAAAGGGAAAGCAGACAGTTTAGGTCTGTATATTTTTATAATAGTAATGGATAGACTACTCAAAAATACGAGACAAAGAACGTCCAAACTACAAACTACAGTGAGATATAGAAATATGATGATTTGAGGCAGTGGTACGGAAAGTCTACGGTTCAACTCCTTCGAGCGACTATCAATAAAACGATTATCATCAACATGTTAGCCAACATGAGAACCAACAGTCGTGAACAGTCATGGTACCCGAAGAAGAAGAATATACATATAACTTTGATTGATATTTTGTCTTCTAGAATATTTTTTTATGTGGACGGATGATACGTAAACGAGCTACAGGTAGTCATTATTGCTGTTAGGTAAGAAATATTCTGCTTTCACTTGACTTAATCAATAAAATGCATTGACAGTTACATTCCATTTTTTCGGAAAATATGGCATACAAAATTACCCAGTGCATTATTCCATTTGTCCATCAAAACCGACAAACTTTCATACAAGTTTTCAGTACCTCACCAAACAGCAATGCGAAAAAATCATTTAGCACCGAAACTAACAATGCGGAAAAGGATGTTTCACCAAGGAATTTCGAAATAACAAATCGTATATTTAGAAAAAAAACTATTCAACAAATCAGGATCCATGCGTTTCAAAGAAGGAAACGCAACAACACAAGAAAAATTTGTGTGGTGGGACAAATGGGGAGGGCGAGAATTTGGCCGCTGTGTTGCACGGAATAAAAGATATAAGAATGGAAAAGAGACCAGTTCCACAGATAAAACCAAATCAGGTAATTTAGACTCATCATCATCATTATCAGCTTATACTGTCCACGGCTGGATGAAAGCCTCGCTCATATTTTGTCACTTTTTTCTGTTCTGGGCCGCTTGAACCCAATTTCCAGCAACTCTTTCAAATCATCAGTCCACCGACTCCGACTCCGATAAGCTTCAGATCTTGGTCGCCACTCTATGTGCATCCTTCATCTTTAAACCTAGCAACATGCCCAGTCCAGTTCCATTTAAGATATAGAGTGAATTTGACTGCGTATTGTATCCTTGTTCTCTTCCTGATAATGTGATTTGGGCTGTGATCTGTAAGAGTAACGCCTAACATTGACCTCTGCATCTTTCGTTGCATGACACATATTTTATTGATGTTTTTCTTCGTCATCGTAAGAGAACGGGGAGTATGCATCTATCAAATATTTTTCTTTTTAAACACATAGGAAGGTTAGATTTGAATACGTAGGCCAGTTTGCCTAGAAGAGACCTATTCGCCGCTGAATTTCATGTATTTGTTTATCTCGTCCTATGCTGATTTCATGTCCCAAGTATTTGTACTGGTGCGCTTGCTCTATCTCTACGTTATTCAGTTTTATAGTATCGCTTAATACAAGATTTGTCATAAACTGGGTTTTGAATAGATTAATTTTTAGACTAACCTTTCCTGAAGCATTGTAGCCTAGTTTGTGCTTCTTGTATTTTGTCTGTTATATTTAATTATAGGAGAAATCAAAGCTATAATTAATGAAATGAAAAACAACAAAAAGCCAGGTGAAGGCAAAATAAACGCTGAAATGTTAAAGGCAGGAGGCGAACAGCTGCATGGGAAAACAATTTCTACTAATAGAGCAAGTGTGGGAACAGGAGACAATGCCAAAATAATGGTCCAAGGCCCTTATAAGTCCACTACACAAAAAGGGTGATAAAATGCTATGTAAAAATTATAGAGGAAAAGCTCTGTTAGATACATGCTATAAAATTCTGGCAAAAGTATTGCGGAAGAGACTGAACGGGTATTCAGAAGAAAGAATGGGGAAATATCAAGCAGGGTTCCGAATTAATAGATCCACAACAGATCAGATATTCACTGTTAAAGAAATTCATACTATGTGTTATGAGCATAAAATAACGTTACATATCCTTTTTATAGACTTCCGGCAGGCTTTTGATAGAATTATGAGAGATAAAATGTATCAAGCATTGTCCCAATTAGAGATACAAACAAAACTAATCAGATTAGTTAAAATGACTCTACAAAAAACGACCAATAAAATAGTATGGAATGGCCTAGACTCATATATATATATATATATATATATATATATATATATATATATATATATATATATATATATACATATATATATATATATATATATATATATATATATATATATATAATTATATTTTTTACCAAAATTAGTAACCTTTGTTAAGGTCGGAAAGTCAAACTATTTCATTTTTGGTATACGTTTAACTATTACATTTTATATATTGTAATTAAAATGTAAGGCCTATACTTTTTAAGAAGTGTAAATAACACAGGGCAACAAAAAAATATATTTTGTTTTGGTGCCTGGGATTTTAGAGCTGATTTTAACTATATTTGGGACGCTAAATCTATACATGCAATCCGTTTTTCTCTATCAGCTCTACTTTTTTAGATACATCAACTTATCTACCAATGTGGTTTTTATTCAGTATATTCATTTATGAGAGTTCTAAAATTATTATATATTCATTAATGTAGGTACAATGGTTTTTATTGTCAGTCTGTAATTGAGTAAATTCCAGGTAAATCTATAAATAGTGGAACCATTGCCTGAACTGACCCTTTTAATCACCTAACTCGGGTAAGTCTCGTCAGTTTGTGCGTTCTTACTAATGAGAGTAGATCGAATTCGGCGTGTTATTTTATGTTAAGAAAAGAGTGCTTTTGTGTTATTGAACAGAATTAAAATGAGTTCAGGTTCCAGTTCAAGAAGAAGTTGTGTAAATCAACCTGATGTGTTTTGCTATATATGCGGAGAATACATGTTTCAACAAAACAGACAAACTATTACTGACTTTGTAAAGCGAGCGTATCTTGGATACTTTGGAGTTAAGCTTGGTGATCAGGATAAAACGTGGGCCCCGCATCTCGTCTGTAAAACTTGTATAGAGCATTTACGGCAGTGGACTACCGGGAAAAGAAAATGTCTAAAATTCGGCGTACCAATGGTTAGGAGAGAACCAAAAAACCACTTCAATGATTGTTATTTCTGTTTAGTAAATACTAATGGAATCAATCGAAATAACCGCAGTAAGTGGACTTATCCCAATTTAGACTCGGCAATACGCCCTATCCCGCACTCAGATGAAATACCGATTCCAACATTTCATCAGCTACCACATATCTCTGATGACGAATATTTTCCCTCTGATCGCTCTTCTGATGCTAATAAAAGTTCTGATGCTAATGAAACTAACAGTGACTATGAGGGGACGTCATCAGTTCCTCAACGCTTCAATCAAAATGAATTAAATGATCTCACCAGGGATCTCAATTTATCGAAAAAAGCTTCTGAAGTACTGGCTTCTAGGTTGAACGACAAAAATTTACTGGAACAAGGAACCAAAATTACCTTTTACCGTACAAGAGAAAAAGATCTGCTACCATTCTTTTCTCAAGAAGACAATCTTGTATTTTGTCACGAAATTAGGGGACTCATGAAAGAAATGGGACTTTCTGAATATATTCCAGATGATTGGCGCCTATTTATTGACAGTTCAAAGCGAAGTTTAAAATGTGTCCTTCTACATAATGGGAATAAATATGGTTCAATACCACTAGCTCACTCAACGAAACTGAAAGAAGAATATAATACCATAGCTTTGGTCTTGCAGAAGATAAAGTATTACGAACATCAATGGATGATTTGTGTAGACTTAAAAATGGTAAACTTTCTTCTTGGGCAGCAAAGTGGTTACACGAAATATCCGTGTTTCTTGTGCCTCTGGGATAGTAGGGACAAAACACACCACTGGGTTAGAAAAGATTGGCCTCAGAGAGAAAACATGGACGTTGGGGAAAAGAATGTCATTAACGACGCTTTGGTTGAAAGAGAAAAAATCATAATTCCTCCGTTACATATAAAGTTGGGCTTAATGAAGCAATTTGTAAAGGCTCTTGATAAGAATGGGTCTTGTTTTGCATATATAGGGGTAAAAATGCATCAGTTGAGCAAAGAAAAAACTCAAAGCAGGGATATTTGACGGCCCACAAATAAGACAATTAATTAAGGATCCTGCCTTCATAAATTCAATGAATCAAGTTGAACGAGAAGCTTGGACATCATTTGTTGCAGTTGTAGAAAATTTTCTAGGCAAACATAAAGCTCAAAACTATGTTGAAATGGTTAACAAGATGCTTAATAGTTTCAAATCCTTAGGGTGCAATATGAGTATTAAAATACACTATTTACACAGCCACCTAGACCGTTTTCCAGAAAATTTAGGAGACATGAGTGAGGAACAAGGTGAAAGATTTCACCAAGATATTAAAGTTATGGAGGACCGCTACCAAGGAAGATGGGACATGCACATGATGGCAGATTACTGCTGGAGTTTAAAAAGGGACTGTTTAAAAAAAACATTCAAGAATGTCGCGGAAAAGAAGCTTTCCAAGTGTTGAGTGACTATTTCATTTCTTCAATGTTTTTTTTTTGTTTGTAAGTACGGGGGGGGGGGGGGGGGGGGGGGGGGGCACATAATATTGTATTTTGTGTAACTAAAATAAAAATTTCATATCTACTTTTGTTTACTACACTTACGGATTTGAGTTACAATAATGTAACTTATATTTCTCTAAAATTGTATATCTTAAAAATTTGAGCTCCTAGGTACAAATGAATACGTTATTTAAATTCAGGACATCAAATTGATATAGAATCAGCTCAAAAAACCTCGACACCAAAACAGCTGTTCCCCTGTGTAATCTATAATATATATAAAATGCAACGTCTCTCTGGCTGTCTGTCTGTCCGTTAGTGCGCCTATCGAAAACCACTTATCCGATTTACGTGCTTTTTTTTAAACATACAGATGTTCTCTGGCTAGGTTATACGATATATTTTAATGCGTTAGGTAACTTAAGGAATAAGCAATGACGATAATAGTGAATCAAGTCGGAAAAAAGTTTGCCGCTAGCGCCTTCTCTTGCAATACGCTGCCTTAACCATTAAATATGGAATAATATCACGTAGTAAAGAATATAATATATATAAAATGCAACTTCTCTCTGTCTGTCTGTCCGTTAGTGCGCTTATCACTCGAGAACCACTTATCCGATTTACGTGTTTTTTTTTTAAATTCATGTATATGTTCTCTGGCCAGGTTATATAATAATAATAATAATTTATATAATATATATAAAACGTAACGTCTCTCTATCTGTCTCTCTGTTCGTTAATGGGCTTATGACTCGAGAGCCACTTATCCGACAGAGTGACCCAATGTCTGCGACGTTATTTAACTTAGCTTTGGAGACAATAATAAGAGAGAGCAGTCTAGAGGCTAATGGTACAATTTTTAATAAAGAGCACCAAAAAAACTACCAATAAGAGAGGCACGTAAGTATACATTAGAAATCAACTCCGAGAAAACGAAATATATGATAGCAGGAAGCACAGAATTAAAAAAGAAAAAGATCTTAATGTAGTGGCCTACGATGGAAAAGAATATAAATTTGAGAGAGTGAATAGATTTGTATATTTGGGGGTACTGTTGGAAGAAAACGGGCATGAGGGGAGCAAGTTGAAGGCAAGAATAGAAAAGGGAAACCAAAAATGTGGAAGCCTGAACGTTTTAATGAAATCAAAATAAGTCTCTAGAAAGACAAAACTAAGAATTTAAACATCGGTCATAAGACCTACTGTCACCTACGGATGGTAAACATGGATAATGAACAAATTAGAGGAGGAGACGCTGGAGAGGTGGAAAAGAAGGATGCTGAGAGTGATGTACGGAGAAAGAAACACACCGGAACGGTGGACTAGATGAGATGGTTAGGACATGTACAGCGTCTGACAAGAGAGAGACTGCCGAAAATGGTGCTGGCAATGAAGCCTGTGGGTGCGAGAAGGAGGAGAAGGCCGAGGATGAAGTGGTTGCAACATGTTGAGGAGAATTTAAAAGTCATAGGAGTCAGAGACTGAAGGACGGAGGCGCAAAACAGAATAGAGTGGAGACATACGATCCAACAATACTTGGACGCCGGGCGATGGAAGAGAGAAGAAAGAAATGGATACAAGTTAATTAAACCCTAGGCCATCGTAGCCTGTAGCGCATTAAATATATATTTAATTATTTATTATAATTTAAACTGGCTGTCTAAAAAACAATCCTAACATGTGAAATAGTTACTGTGACGTAAATCTCGACACGCAGCGAAAGATTTTATCTTTATTGTTAAAGTTACTTTTTTTATCTGGTATAGGTTCTCTTACAAATGGAAGTATGCGGAATATGTGGCTCAGATGTACATTTTTACGAAGATGGAAAAATAGGCCCCTTTGTAGTAAAAAAACCGATGATAATTGGTCATGAAGCATCCGGAACAGTTACGAAAATTGGAGAGAAAGTGAAAACTTTGAAAGCAGGTGATAAAGTAGCCATAGAACCGCAGACTACCTGTAGGGTCTGTAAGTGGTGTAAACTAGGTAAAGTATTACTTAATTATTATTGTCGGTAAAACTTCGTTACGCGGGCTTTTCAGAAAAAGTTTTTTTTTGGAATAGGCTTAAAATGGTCTAATTTTGAAAGACTTACGATAAAATATCGGGGGGAGGCCGTTTTTACACGTTTCTTTGCATATAAACATTAATACGTAAGCGTACGAAAGTCTACTAGGCTATTGACAACCACCGATCGAAACTGCTCGGGAGAACTCAGTTTGTTTATGCGTTTGCGCCGAGATGATTATGCTACATTTACAGTCGTAGTAAAATTCCAACCAATAAGGAACTTTGCTGTGAAATTTTCTTTGCGGAAAATAACACGAAAAGAACAAATCACAAAGGTTTTTTTTTGAAATAGACGTAAAATGGTCTAATTTTGAAAGATTGCTAACCTGAATTAACCGTGATCTCCAGTCACTAATATAGCACGTATATCATTTTTTCACATTAACCCCTTACCGCATACTGTCCCAAATTTGTCACACATCAAATATATTTTTTTTCTAAGTCCCTGAGTAGCTTAAGGATCTTATTTCAAATTGTTCCATATCCGGCACGTTCGCTGCTCTGACGTAAAACGCGCAGACTCCACCGCAGTCAAATCTCGACGCCAGGAAAAGCCATTAGTCCAGTGGCGGCTTGTGACACGCTATATCCTGTTTTGTGGTTTTTTAGATCAACAGTTTTCATACTCTCTTGTGAATAATTTGTTGTGAAAAAAATATTCTTATAAAGGTAGGTGTCTAATTTTGCTACTAAGGCAATATCATAATTATAATTTGACGTATTGAAGACAAAATATGCGTTTGTTTACCTGTGCCATATTTGGAACAGTTTTATATAAAGACATGATAATTTATAATAATTACATCTCTTTCTTAGATGGACCCCAGTAAGTTTTATGGCACCAGAAATTTCCGAATTCCAAATGGTGACGTTGTGACAATGAAAATTTATCCTCGGACGATGAACATCAAAGAAATGACTTGTTGGGTCCTAGAAAGTCCGTTCTCCTATATGAGTCAGACAGTGAAAACGAAAGAATCGTTTCGACAAACGAAGATGTTATTATTGACGAAACCGATATAGAAGATGATGATGATGACATGCCATTGTCCGCATTAGGGCAAACTTTTATAGATCATCAGAATGTGTTACCATCGACATCGACTAATAAACCGACCAAAGAGAAGCCGAAAAAAAAGCAGAAGCAAACCATTGATTGGGGAATAAATTTCTAGCTGTCTCTGAGGAATTTGTAAAATTTCAAGGTTGTACAATTCTTCCTGATTTCATAAAAGAATTAGAAGATCCTATCCATTTCTTCAATTTCATTTTTACTGAAGAACTTTTCGTTTACATAACTGAACAGTCAAATTTGTACGGGGTTCAAAGTAGACCTGAAAAGCCACCCAATATATCCAAGGAAGAAATTCGTGTTTTTTTGTGGCATTTGTATATATATGTCGATTATTCAGTTACCATCGACCAGGTCTTATTGGAATAATTCGTTGGAAATTCCCAATATCTCCAGTGCTATGACATGCAACAGATTTGAAGAAATCAAACGATTTCTGCATTTCAACGACAACACACTGCAGGTTCCTCAGGGTCAACCTGACTATGATAAACTTTTTAAAATACGTCCCTTTCTGAACAAGATTCGTGACAGATTTCTACTTGTTCCTAAAGAAGAACATATGGCCGTCGATGAACAAATCATCCCAACGAAAGCACGCTCAACTCTAAAACAGTATAATCCCAAAAAGCCCCATAAATGGGGATATAAAGTTTTCGTTCTAAGCGGCGTGTCTGGTTTTTCTTACGACTTTGATTTTTACTGTGGAACTACGGTGCTTGAGAATAATCAGCCTGATCTAGGAGCCAGTAGCAACGTTGTAGTAAAACTTTCAGAATCTATTCCGAAAAATCTAAACTACAAACTCTTTTTTGATAACTGGTTTACAAGCATTCCCCTGCTAACATATCTCACCAAAAATGGCATTTTACCATTGGGTACAGTAAGAGCTAATCGTGTACCATGCTTGCAGTTTCCTAAGGAATCGGAAATTAAAAAAAAAGGTAGAGGTACATTTCTGGAAAAAGTGGCAACTGTCGATGGTGTGCAAATATCTGCAGTGTCCTGGTATGATAATAAAGTTGTGAATACCGTATCAACCTATGTTGGCAGTCAGCCTACATCAGAAGCAACGAGGTTCTGCAAAAAATCAAATACCCATATAAAAATCCCCCGTCCCCAAAGCGTTGCTGTATATAATGCTTATATGGGAGGAGTAGATCTCCTAGATAGCATGCTAGGATACTATAGAATCCAAATTAGATCAAAAAAGTGGTATATGAGGGTATTTTTTCCATTTTCTTGATATGACTTGCGCTAACAGTTGGATACTGTGGAGACGAAGTTTGCAAAATGATAACTTATATTTGTCGCTCTCAGAATTCAAGCTTGCTCTTGCAGAAGTATTAACGAAATCTGGCGTGAGTCAGAAAAAAAGGGGAAGGCCAAGCACCTGCCTACAGCCTCGGCTAGATTTGAAACAAAGAAAGTATCCCTTTTCACAAATACCAGCCCAGGAAGTTAGAACTGATAACTTGAGTCACTGGCCAGATGTAAATGAAGATCGCCAAAGATGTAAATATCCTGAGTGTAAGGGAAAATCTCATGTGTCTTGTAACAAGTGTGTGGTATTTTTATGCCTAAATAAAGACCGAAACTGTTTTTATAAATTGCATACTGAATAAACTTTGTATGACACGTTTAAACATTTTTACCGAAATTTATTCTCTAGTTAATAATTTTTTTTTCCGTTTTCCCAATTTGTGCCAAATTTGGCACATGTCAAAAGGTGATTCATATCTTGATAAAAAAGTGACCAATTTTTGTTTTAACATTTATTTCGTGTATTTAAAAATATTATCTAACATATATATTTTTTTTGCAAAAATAAAAAAAGTCATGCAGTAAGGGGTTAAGGTAGGACATTTTTTTTCATTATTAATTGTATTTTGAAATTGCTGATTATTTAATTTACGTTAGTTTTAGTTAGTTCAAATTAACAAAAACGGTTACCTCCCGATTTTTTCTCATAAATTTTTAATAACTATTTAAAAAAAATCTTCTTTTTTCTGAAAAGCCCGCGTACCGAAATTTTACCAAAAAAAATGACAATAAACAATTTCGTGATAAGATTAGATTATAACTGAAAAAATCTAATAATTTTTTGAAAAGATTAGACTGACCTCTATATTTCACCCATTAGTGTAAACGGATCCTCTTTTTTCCGAAAACTACTGACAGTTTCGATCAGTGGTTATCAACAGTTGTCAGTAAATATAGTTAATTTTTATTTACCAAAAAAAGTGTAAAAACGGTTTCTCCCGATATTTTCTCGTAAGTCTTTCAAAATTAGACCATTTTAAGCCCATTCCTGGCGGGCCGATTGGCGCAGTGGGGAAGGCGCTAGCTTTGCCTGCTGTTCTTCGAGAGGTCAGCGGTTCGATTCCGTGTGGCAGCTAGGTGTTTGTGATTTGTCCCATGTGTGAATGTGTAAAATTTGTGTGTCTAAACAAAGAGAGATGCTGACTAATTGATATACGCCAACGCCATAAAACATAGTAAAAAAACCCATTCCAAAAAAACCCTTTTTCTGAAAATCTCGCGTAACGAAGTTTTGTCTAGTATAAAATTTAGCAGTGAAATTTAAACTCTAATGGAAAACAAGAATCGAAAATCAGTCAACGCATCTTACGAAGTTCGAAAATTTACTTTTCTTATACTGTTTGCCTCGGAATTTATTATTGCTGATTATTTTTTTAATGGAAAAAATGTCGACCGAGACTCTAGGTCATTTTCTACTAAAAAAAAATATTTTCAAAGGCGATAAAACACCCAGTATTATTGTCGATTACATTTCGGCTATTCTAGAGATTTTTTAGGTATTTTCCTAATTCTTCGGTTGGCAACAATGCGATTCTTACCTTAAAATTTACATTTTTGTTAAGGACTTCCGTTTAACAGTTCGAAGCACGAGGACGTGTGTTTCCGGTTGGAAGTTCTGACGGCGCAGTTCGCGCGTTTTGGGGCTCTGGAGTGTAGAACGGTGGTTCCCAAATTTCTTGGTAGGTATTAAAGGGTGTTTTTTTATAGAGGTATAGAACTTTGAAATGGAATAAAACAAAGATGAATTTTTTAAATTGACATGAATTTGACCGCCACGGCTGGCTCGGATGTAGTCTAATCTGAAGGTCCGATTTTCGATGACTTTTTCCAACATTTGTGGCCGTATATCGGCAATAACGCGGCGAATGTTGTCTTCCAAGTGGTCAATCGTTTCGGGCTTATCGGCGTAGACTAGCGACTTCACATATCCCCACAGAAAATAGTCTAGCGGCGTTAAATCGCACGATCTTGGAGGCCAATTCACGGGTCCGAAACGTGAAACTATGCGGTTACCAAACATTTCCTTCAATAAATCAATTGTGGCACGAGCTGTGTGACATGTTGTGTGACAGCTTGTTGAAACCACAGCTCCTGCACATCATGGTTGTTCAATTGATGAACGAAAAAGTCAGTAATCATGGCTCTATAGCGGTCACCATTGTAGTAACGTTCTGACCAGCTTCGTTTTTAAAGAAGTACGGACCAATGATTCCACCAGCCCATAAAGCACACCAAACAGTCAGTTTTTCTGGATGTAACGGTGTCTCAACATACACTTGAGGATTATCATCACTCCAAATACGGCAGTTTTGTTTATTGACGTATCCATTCAAACAAAAGTGAGCTTCATCGCTAAACAAAATTCGCTTATGAAAATCGGGATCAACGGCAATCTTGTTTTGGGCCCATTCACCGAATCTACGCCTTGCTAGGTGATCGTGTGGCTTCAATTGTTGCACGAATTGGATTTTGTAAGCACGCAAACCAAGATCTTTCCGCAAAATCTTCCATAAAGTGGATGGACACATATCCAATTCCTGTGCACGATGGCGGATAGACTGATTCGGGTCTTCCTCTACGCTACGCTCTACAGCAGCAATGACTTCTTCTGTACGCACTGTACGACGTCTCTGTGGATGCGTATTATCATTTAGAGTAAACGTGGTGCGAAAACGTTCCATAGTTAATCGAATTAATTGCTCTGATGGACGATTATGTTGACCGTAAAATGGACATAGTGCGCGATAGTATTTCGAACAGAACCATGATTTTCAAAATAAATTTGCACAATTTGGAAGCGTTGTTCAGGCGTCAGTCTATTCATGTTGAAATGCCAAACCAAACTAAACATAAATCACTTGACAGCTGAAAAAAATGGCCGCCAGTTAAAAAAGTGTTGCCAACTTAAAGTTTTATACCTCTATAAAAAACACCCTTTATAATCGCAGAGGGTTGCTAAGACCTGTGCGAAGTGATTCCTGAAACGTCGGTTTGAGATTATGTGATTTGAGCAGGTGATCGAGCACGTGTAGCCGTGTTTTTCTGTGAAAGTTGCGTAATCGGGCTAACAGAAAACGATTATATCCAAAACCAATAGGAGTTTCCCGAGGAGAACCTTTATTAGAGCCCTTGAAATATATGAAAAGCTTAAGCCAAATATTTAGGATATAAAATCCCAACAAGGTTATAGATTAGAATCCAGACTCACTTTGCTGTGGACTTTGTTGAGAAACATTTAATATAAAGGAAAAATAAGGGTTTTGAAATATAAACCGACACTCGGCTGAATAGACCTGGCACCTGTGGCCGTAAATCGTATAGAGAGAGAGAGAGAGAGAGAGAGATTTTTGTTAAATAAGTTTCACAGCATAACCCGACCGCTAAACATGTTCATGCATGCAAATTTAAGGTTTTGTGTGATAGTTTTTTGGGGAAATGTAAGGCGAAGCTTGGGCACCTGATTGGAGGCGTCAGAGGGAGATGTTAAGTGCAGTGAGGGGGTAATTTCTAGCCAAGCTTTGAGTCTCTTCACTATAGGTCGAGGAGACACGTGTAGGCCGTGTTTTTGTCAGAGTAGAGTTCGGGAAACTTCGTTTAGGCGGAAATCGATTATATCCGATACTTCAGATAATTTTTTTAGAGACCTAGAATATTCGAGGCTAATACCGGACGGATATAAACACGAATTGACGATTAGCTCATCCAAATTTTGTGGTGGTATTTAGATTTATATTGAAGATAAAAATAGAACATTGATCTCTCTGCTTGCCTTACTAAGTTCATTAAGTTCGTAAATTTTATTCTTTGGCCTTTTTTCTCTAGAATTATTAAGACATAATTGTATAAGTGAAGCACTATGGAGCAACATTAAATCAGTTTAAGAACGTAAGTACCAAGGAAAACAATTATAAAGAGTCGGGGCTCATATACATTTCCGTAAAGCAGCTTTTTGTCTAGACGTACGTATGTCATTCATTTTAATCACCCTCTTCAGCGCACAAAAATAGGACCTTGGTCATCCCCATTTACAGAATTAATTAAAGTACAACTTCGATCGAATCTAGCGCGCAAGAGATAAAGAGAACTAGCACCAGATTCTTGTCTTCGTCAACGAAACGCCATCCCTTTTTAGAGTACTCTTCAGCAACAACTTTAATTTAGTTTTATTTTTAGGACTATATCACATGTGTCCATGTGTCTACTTTTGTGCTACACCTCCAGATGATGGAAATTTAAGCAGATTCTTTGCACACGACGAAGATTTTTGTCACAAACTGCCCTGCAATTTAGACCATGAAATAGGAACTTTATTGGAACCCCTGGCTGTGGCTGTACACGGATGCAAAAAAGGCTGTATCACATGTGGCGACAAAGTCTTAGTTACTGGTTCAGGACCAATAGGACTTGCCTCTCTCTTAGTAGCTAAAGCTTATGGTGCTTCTCATGTAATAGTTCTAGATATCGATGACTGGAAGCTGAAAAAAGCAATGGAAATGGGAGCAGACTGTGCAATGAATGTCAAAGGCATGTCTGAAGAGGACGTTGTGAAAAAAGTTATTGAAATGACCGGTGAACGACCAAATAAAACCTTGGAGTGTTGTGGTTTCGAACACGCTATGCGAACAGGAATTCTAGCTACAGCAACTTGTGGCAAAATGGTATTACTGGGAATTGGGCCGGACAACCAAAATATACCAATTATGGAGCCAATATATAGAGAAATTGATATCTTAGGGTCTTTAAGGTATGCCAACGATTATCCAACAGCTATAGATATGGTGGCCACTGGCAAATTTAACCCGAAACCTTTCATAACGCATCATTTTAAGTTGGAGGATGCTCCTAAAGCATTCGAATTGGCTTCGAAAAAACAAGAGAAATACATTAAGATAATGATCCATGCGAATCCAGACTGGAAGCCAGCGGAAGACCAAAATAAAAAATGTTAATAAAAGGAAAGAGTTTAATTCTATATTTAGAATATCATCTTAACGAAGAAAGCAAGCTAAAAAAAAATCGACTACTTTTTAAATAATTGCAGCCCTGTTTGGCAGCAACGTCACGAAAATCAGTATAAGTCAATCACGTAGTAGTTTAAAAATCTATTTTAAGTAAAAATAGTGTTCCAAATGTCGTAAATAACTGATTTATTTCAAATAAAATAATTTGTAACTGTCATTGATGTGTATTATTACAAACTGCGTTGAGATTTTGGGGTTTTTGGCTCAACGACAATACACAACAGTTATCGCCACTAAACCAAATCCTATTTTTGCACCCGGCGCATGTTTGAATAACATCATTAGAAGAGATGATTTACTAATTCTTATCTCCAACTCTCTCTAAAATTTATACGTGAGTGACCCGACCAAAGTTTATTTCTCTAAAATTCATAAATTTCGAAAAACAATGAGACCTATTGGTAGAATCATTCACATGCCTCTTCTTCCTGTCCCATGTATACGTCAGGGTCTCTGTACCATTTGTCGTTTATATTGAGGTTATTATTTTCTGCTAGTCAAAAAATGGACGCAGAGTCTAGAACACCACTGCACCACTTGATATTCCGAAGCCACGAGTGTTGTTTTTTCTACCAAGTTCTCCATTTTTCCCTGAAGAATAAGTTTTTTGAATCAAGTGACGGTCACCTATTAGTCCCAAATAAAACACCTTTCTTTATTTTACGATATTAGGTCGTTGCCTCTCCCCCGGTTCTTTGAAGTACTTCTTCATTGGATAGGTGTTCTGTCCAAGAAATTCGTAGCAAACATCGCAGTATCCATTACTCGTAGGCGCAAGGCGTCTTTGGAGCAGTATATTTTTCAACTTTAGAAAGGTATCCTTTGCCATGCCAATCCGCAGTTTAACCTCCCCATCACAATCCCATCGTTCGTTGACACGCATCCACATGCATCATTTTTATTTCGAAAATTTGCCTTTGAGAGATATAGATACTACCTTTTCAAAATTATTTAGAATTCATTAACAAACGGAACAACGATTTTAAATAAAGGGTCTCTTGTTATTACTTCAAAAATTAGAATTTCAAGTACAGGGACGGTTTGCCAAAATAGTCAGATTATAGTACCACTAGTAAAATACTTACTTGTGGCGAAACGTCCCTAGACTTTCCGAGAGATGGCAACACAAACAAAAAAAAACATATAAGTTTCAATTAGAACCAACTCTATTGGCTTTTAAAGTTAAAGCTGTGTGTTGATTGATGGGAAAAAATACATCCATAACCCAAGAATAGCTCGAGAAGTATTATGGAAAATCTGTTCAGTTGAAAGCAACTATATGTCGATGGTTCAATGAATGTAAAGCGGTCGTACAAGTATTGATGATTCACCACGTTCCGGTCGTCCAAAAAACACAATAAAATTCATTATATTGTTCTGAATCACTGCAAAATGAAAGTAAGAGAGACAGCTGACATCGTGAAGACATAGTTAGGGATGGCGATCTGAGATCGATTAATCGAAGAATCGATTTATTAGGGTCAAAAAAATCGATTTTTGAATCGATCTTGAGCAGTGCATCGATCCTGTGAATCGATCTCAGACACCCTAAAATTGAAATTCGATTCGACTTCTGTTTCGCACCTAATTAACAAAAATTTAGTGGTGAGATGAGATCAAAATTATATATAATTCGACTAAGTAAGTTTACAGCAAAAACAAAAATTTGCCATGCTTCACGCATACATTGAATTTAGTGGCATCAAAACCATTTGACGACAAGAACGAACTTGAGGAAGCTAAGATTTTGCTGACGATAGTGAAAGATATAACTAAGTATTTCAAGCAAAATGTTTCTCTTCGAAAGGCACAAGAAAACAAAACTAAACCTTTGGCACTCATTCTGCACTCGATGGAATTCTATCTACTATCAACTGGAACGGTTTGTTCAACTGTCAGAAGTTGTAGCGCCAATATTACTTCAACACTCAAAACCCACCGGCAATGCTAACTGTAGGACAGTTAGATAGTATAAAAGATCTCATAAATATTTTGAAATTCCGTTATAAACTACAACTAAAGAAATATCAGGAGCAGAATATGTGACAGCCAGCAAGATTATACCCATCGTATCTTCTCTTACAGAAACATATACCGAAATGAAAACTTAAACGGAATTCAGTATTATGTGTTTAAAACAAAGATTTTAATTATTGAAGAATTAAAAAAGAGATTTGGAACTGTAGAGCAAGTCTGTTTGTTAGCAGCGACAACAATTTTGGATCCTAGATTTTAAAAAATTCACTTTTCCGACAAATAAGCCTGTGCCAGAGCAATAGATAGAGCAAATTCATTAATTTTAAGCACAAAGGCACAACAGTGAATTCAAAACGAAATTGTGGGTGAGGAAGAAGGAGAAACAAGTGACAAAGAAAAAGACATTTGGGATGTCCATAACGTCCTAGTTTAAATATATATATATATATATATATATATATATATATATATATATATATATATATATATATATATATAGAGAGGTCTAAAACGTTCTCCGACGTCTTTCGATTCCTAGTCTCCATTGTTCCCTATCATTCCACAAATCGTCCTCCAGGTCTCTCTCTCTTATTTCCCTGTCAACTCCTTCTCTCCAACTAAGCCTTGGTCTACCTCTCTTTCTGCGGCCGTATGGTTTCCATCCAATAATTTGCTTGGGGATTCGATGTTCTTCCATCCTTTGGACATGCCCAAGCCATCGGAGTTGTTTAGTTCTTATGTCATCTACGATGATGTGTTTCAAGTTCATAATTTCCCGGATTCTTGTGTTTCTGATCTTTTCTCGTTTCGATCGGCCTGCAGCTCTTCGCCAGAAGTCCATTTCTGTAGTTTCGAGACTCTTCTCCGTTGTTTGTTTGAGTGGCCATACTTCATTTCCATATGAGATTATGCTCTTAATGATGGTGTTATATATCCTATGTTTATTTTTTTTTGACATCTGCTGGTCCCATATGATGCTATTCATTACCGATATTGCTCTTCTTCCTAAGGTGTTCCGTTCTTTAATTGCTGTGTCTAAGAGTCCATCATTCGTAATTATTATTACTCCCAAATACTTGTAAACTGTGCAGTGTTTAATGTGTTTGCCATTTTCTAAGATAAGGTCTCTGTTTTGTCCTCCAATACACATGTACTCGGTTTTGGCTAAGTTTACCTCGAGACCCCAGATGTCATATTCTTCAATTAGTTTTCTGCTCATGTATTCTAGGTCGTCATAATCTTGTGCTATTACTATTTGGTCGTCTGCAAAGCAGGTATACCCATTCTCTCACATTTCCGTTTCCAGTTCTTTAATGCTTGTTCTAAATAGATTTTAAATAATGTTGGGGAAAGGGGGCATCTCTGTTTAAGACCTTTGGTGACTTTGAAGCCGTTAGAAGTTTTATTTTTTACTTTTACTTTTGCTGTTAAATTGTTATATATGGTTTTGGCCGCCTCTACTAATGTCGTTTCTATGTTAGTTTGCTCCAATGCAGCCCAGAGTTTTCTATGGGGGACGCTATCATAGGCTTTTTTAAGGTCCACGTATAGACAGTGTACTTTTTGGTTTACCGACACTTTTTTTTCTATGAGTTGTGTTAGGCAGAATAGGTGATCTAGAGTTGATCTTCCTGCTCGGAATCCTGCTTGCTCCTCTACTTCCATACCGCTATATTCCATTTCTATTCTGATCTTTAACACTTTGCCATATATTCTACTAATGGAGCTTGTAACGGCTATCCCTCGGTAATTGTTACACTCGGTTCTACTTCCCTTCTTATGTATGGTTGATATTATTGAATTACTCCATTCTTCCGGGATATTTCTTTGGTTTATACATTTTTGGAAAAGTGAGGTGAGGTGTTTAAATAAATTATCTGTTCCATACTTTACAAGTTCTTCGGGAATATTGCCTGGACCGGGGGACTTCCCGTTCTTGAGTCGTTTGCACACTTTTCTTATTTCAGTAACAGTTAGTCTTATGGGTGAAGAAGTCGTGTGTATATTATCAAACTCATCGTCACGGTTCCCTAAAAATTTTTCCCTGTCCTCGTTTAATAATTTTGCGAAATATTAATTCCATACTTCTGGGGTTATGGGTGATATTATATTTTCCTGTCTAATTGTCTTTAAGGATTTCCAGCTCTCTGAACTTCTTCCTCCCAGATATGTATTCAGTCTATTACAATTCTTTTCCCCACGTGTGTCGTTTTTCCTTTGAGTGATATGCCTACGAACCAAGGCCTGTGCTTCTTTATATGCTATTTTATCGGTGGTTGCTTTTGTATTCAGGAACTTGAGGTATTTTTGTTTCTTTTCTAAGACGAGCTTCTCCGTTTCCTTGTCCCATCAATAAGGTTTTCTTTTATGTCCTGGTTCGTGGTATCCTAATGATTCTTTAGCTGCTTGGTGTATCGAGTTTTTAATATGGTTATAGTGGTCTTGTATATCTTCAAATTCTTTGTTTCCCAACATAACTCTCTGCAAATAATTCACATGTATAGGAAGGTTATGGTTTAAATAAAGAATTTAAGCACTATTTATCCCAAGCAGTTGTGCACTTGAAATATGACCCAATATCTTTCTAGCAGGAACAAAATATACTCTATGTACCATTCCATTCGCTCAACAGCTATTAAATGCATGTGTATTGTAGGATCATCTGTTCCTTGTGAGCGTCTTTTTTCGGTCGCTGGGAACATTGCAAATGAAGAACGAAATCGGTTGGATCTCAGTAGATTAAGTAGACTTTTATTCCTCAAAAGCTTAGATCATAACCCTACTACAAAAAGGGGGAATTCACCCCGAATATAATAAAAACTATCGAAGAGTTGAACATATATGTAAGAGTGGCAAATAAATTAAGCAATAAAATACCTATGACAACCGGAATCAGACAAGAAGATAGCCTAAGCTCATTTTAACATCATAATGGATGAAATACTAAACGAAGTAAAGAAAACTAGGAGAGGATATCGATTGGAAGACAAAGAAATAAAAATAATATGCTACGCCGATAATGCAATAATCATATCAGAAGACGAAGATAACTTACAGAGACTCCTACATAAGTTCCAACAAACAGCAAAAGTGTTTAATATGACCCGCTTAAAAGATGAAAACTCGCGATTTATGATCAGAGTGTAGAACAAGTGATGTCCTTCAGATATCTAGGGGCAAACATAACAAGTACCAGGAACCTTAAGGAGGAAGTAAAAACTTAAACAAAAGTATCATTAATATCAGGATACTTAAGAGATATAATTTGGAGAAACAAATATATGAGCACCAGGAGCAAAGTAAGAATATACAAAACATGCGTAAGACCGATCATGACGTACGCGATAGAAACCAGAGCGGAGAACACAATAACAAAACGACTCCTAAGAAAACAGAAATGCGAACACTTAGATCGATAACAGGACATACTTTATTTGACCGGAAAAGATGTGAAGAAATAAGGGAAATGTGTGAAATACAGGTTGTGGTGAGATGGGCAAGGAATAGGAGAAGAGAATGGAGAGACCATGTGGACAGAATGCCAAATGACCGGTTGGCTAAGGTTGCAAAAGAGAAGCAACCTAACACACCTCGACCGCTTGGAAGACCACCAATAAGATGGTATGAGAGCTGGTCTTCATCATCGCAATTGTTTCTGGGAAACCTTTGAAGTGAACACAGGACATGGTCCTAACGTAGGAAGAACAGAAAAGCTTAGATATTAAATACTGGGAATTTTAAATTATATATAATTGATAACAGTTTACATAAATAAAAAAATATAATAAAAACGATGTTTCATTGAAAACAACTTTTTTCATATTTATTAATAGAATTAATTTGAATACTTAGCTCTTCTAGACTCAGATATCAATCAATCAATACACAAAAATAATCACCTCTCTGTCATATCACTTGATATACAAAATGCATTTGACACTACAAATGCACAAATCATTATAATCAACTAAAGAAACTAGACCTTTATGGCCATCTACCAAAATTCATCGTAAACTTCTTACAACCCCGCTCCTTCAGAGTTAGGGTAAATAATAAATTATCAAAAGAATATAAGTTTGAACTTCGAGTCCCACAAGGCTCAATCCTGAGTCCTACCATTTTCCTCTTGGCAATACAAACTATTGAAGATCATATTCCGAAAAATACATCTTTAAAACTCTTTGCAGATGACGTTATCATCTATAACACCTCATCGGACAATACTTCCATAACAAATACTTTACAATCAGCTCTTAATGGGATCTCAGACTGGTCTTTGCAATCAGGTTTTACATTCTCACCGTCCAAAAGTTCTGTAATTCATTTCCGTAGGAAAAGGGATTGCCCCAAAATTAACACCCTAACCCTATCCAACACCCCCATTCCTATGAAAGAAAATATCTCCATACTTAGAATTATCTTTGATATCAGATTAAATTGGAAAAACCACATTGAACACCTCAAGACAAAAACATCGAGAGATTTGACTCTAATAAGATTACTATCAAATACCTCATAGGGAGCAGACTTCCCCTCTTTAATAAAGTTATATAGATCTATCATTTTATCAAAACTAAGCCACGGGGATTTTATTTATGATGCAGCTAGTCACACAAAGAAAAGATCTCTTGAAACAATCCAAAATCAGGCCCTACGTCTATCAACGGGAGCTTATCGTACCTCTCCGATTTCCAGTTTGCAATGCATAGCGTCTACACCTCCCTTTTCTTATAAAGACAAAAATCTTTAATGAGATTTTACCCTACATTACCAGGTGTACAAGTATGAAATGCGGATTTCAGACAACAGATGGTGCACCAATGCAGTTTGTGCTATAAAGATTTGACACTGCGCCATTTTGTTGTGTCATCAACAAGTGTCAGACGTGCACGAGTGATAAATTGGAAAAGTGTGGGCATAGTGTTGTGTTGTCGTGTTCAATATGTGGAAATTTATACCGAACAAAGAGCATTCGCGGACAGCATTAATTTTTTGTTTTCATTTCAAGAAAACGGCTGTTGAATCATACCGATTACTTCGAGAAGCTTATGGTGAACATGCTCCATCGCAAGATACGTGTGAACGATGGTTTCGGCGTTTCAAAAATGGTGACTTCGATATTGCAAACAACGAACGTGGAAAGCCGCCAAAAAAATACGAAGATGTGGAATTGCAAGCATTGTTGGACGAAGATGATTCGCAAAAACAAAAACAACTCGCCGAGCAATTGGGCGTTAGTCTATATGAGGAAAAATGGCACCTATGGAACGAGCCTAGAGATACTTGCCCTCTCGGAAACCCAGAATAGCAACTTTCATATCTTCTCAAAACAACGAAGAACAAGAGATACAAAAATAACTTTTAGGGACAAGCCAACAATAATAAGCACAAGAAAACACACCGAAACCATTTACCTTCTACTAATAGGCAACCTAATGTCGGGACACTTTGAGCTTCTGACACCACAAAACACTAAAAACATCCCAAACAACAGTAGACCAATAAAAGAAGCATCGGGCGAGCGACGTAACGGTCGAGGACGTCGCGGGAAATGGCAGCTCGACCAAAACGATGAAGACCGGGCAACTGACAATGGACCTGCCAAAAGTGTTGTGACGGCGAGTAAGCCGACACCCACCAAGGCGGGGAAATCAAGGCAACGCATGAGTTATACTACAGGAACAAACGAACACACCATGCGTTGCTTTGATAAAAGCACAAGTCCTGACAAAGAAACCACTGAGAAGGGAATCACTCGCCGCCTAGACCCACCACCATCAATCCCAAACGCAACCGAAGAAGTATTTAATCAAAAACTCCCGTAACGACAAAGAAATCCCAACAGCACAAAACCAAAATTCAAACGGCAAATAAGAATAGAAAACAAAATCAACAACATCAGGAGATATCTAGGACACCTTACCCAGTTTATCAGCGGGAACGTGTCCAAACGAGTCACACAGAGTATAAACAAGATCAAGTCCGGGTCTCCCAACAGAACACTGCCAGAAATCCTGGATACTCTAAAACAAAAATTATCCGTATATGCCGCAAGACTCCGTAGATACAAAGAACCAAACGAGAGGAAAGATACCAACAACCTCTTCCGAAGAAGCCAAACACAGTTCTACCGGAAAACTATGCACAGCAAACAGACAGCAGTGACCGAACCACCAAACAAACAAGAACTCACAGGTCATTGGAAAAGTATCTGGTCCGAACCCAAACTACCCAATAATAACACCCCCTGGATCAAAGCCAAAGAAGGCAAAGATAAACATGTGACAGAACAGGAAAATTCCACATTAACTACTGTGGGACCAAAGAGCATGATGAGGCGCCTGGATGCAAGAAGTTCCGGAGGTAGAATGGCCCCCCGTTAGGATCTCCGGGTGGGGGTTGGTTCGGAGGCGTCGACTTGCAGACATCATAATTTTAAGATAGATTTTTGCAACATACGAGGTATAAACTCGAACATAAATTCAGTGCATCAACACCTGCAATCAAATAAACCTCATGTACTCGCTCTATGTGAAACCAAGGTCAGTCCATCGACCAGCACGGTCAACTATCTTTATCCTGGGTACGACTTCTATTCCCGATTTAGGCGTAACTTTGGAATCTGTCTTTTTGTCAGAAGCGACCTCTCTTGTCAACGAGAAGAAGCTCTGGAGCCCCCAAACTTTGATGTTATGTGGTTAAAAATAACGACTCAACAAACCACAAGGTTCATCTGTATCCTGTATCGACCACCAAGTGATACCAATTTTCGAACACTTTTCGCTTCTCTTGCAGACACCATCGATCATTTACAAAGTAACTATCCAAGTGCCGAAATTGCCATCCTGGGCGACTTTAATGTCCACAATATCAACTGGCTTAAATATTCAAATACTACCGACGAACAAGGTCGTGAAGCTGAATCATTCTCAATCAGTTATGGCTTAACTCAGCTTATTGACGAACCAACTCGGATCCCTGATCGAGACGGGGAGTTCGCCAGTCTTCTTGATCTGTTTTTAACCACCAATCCGGAGATTTACACGGTCACCGTAAATCCGCCGTTAGGTTCTTCCGACCATAAACTGCTTTCGACATCGAGTATCCTGCCAATCAGTAACAGAGAGGCGCCTAGGCCGCGCAAAATTTGGCACTACAAATCTGCTAAATGGGAAGATCTTATGGAATACTTTCGAACTTTCCCTTGGATGGACATTTGTTTTCGATCCGATAACCCATCTGACTGCGCCAGGGAGGTCTCCGATGTTATTTTGGCTGGTATGGAAGCTTACATCCCTTTTTCGAAGAAATGCTCCTCCAACGGCAAGCTTTGGTTCGACCGAAAATGCAAAGAAGCTGTTGCTTCTAAACATATTGCCTGTCGACAATGGCGTGAAAATCCTAACACCGTAAATCGTAACATCTTTGTTCATGCCCGGAACAGATGCAAGGGAATTATCGACGAAACCAAGGAGGCACACAATCAACGAATTAGAAACAAACTTCTCGCTTGTCCCAACAATTCCAGGTCCTTTTGGGCAGTCGCTAAGGCAGTTAGTCAAAATTTTACCAAATCCACCATACCACCACTCACATGGCCAGATAATTCCATTGCAACCACACCTGTTGAGAGAGCGAACTTGTTGGCTGAACTCTTTGCTTCACATTCTACTGTCGATTTCCAAGGAAAAACACCACCTACTATTCCCATATTGCAGTCAAGGATGCCCGATGTTGTCTTCAGACAGCGCATCATAAAGCGTATTTTAATGAAGCTAGACACCAAGAAGGCTTCTGGCGCTGACGGAATACCTGCCATAGTTCTCAAAAACTGTGCAAGGGAACTAACACCAGTTTTCTGTAGACTTTTTAACCTATCCTACAGAAAGGGAATATTTCCGTCCTGCTGGAAATGTGCCACGGTTCAGCCGATACCTAAAAAAGGTAAGAAGACCTTGCCAAATAACTACCGACCAGTTGCACTGCTTTCAATAATATCGAAAGTCATGGAAAAGGTTATCAATGAGCATCTTCTAAAATACCTTGAACGATTCAATATTATTAGCGATCACCAATATGGTTTTCGTAAACATAGATCAACAGGAGATCTTCTGACTTATGTAACACATGTTTGGAACAACGCAATTGAACACTTTGGAGAATCTTGACATATCCAAGGCATTCGACCGTGTTTGGCACGATGGACTGTTGGCTAAGTTACGCTCTTATGGTATGTCTGAAAGGTTCTGTTTGTGGCTCTCATGTTTCCTCCGAGAGCGTTCTTTACGAGTGGCGGTCGACGGATTTCTTTCTAACACCCTCACTATCAACGCCGGTGTGCCCCAGGGCTCCATACTGTCTCCTACTCTCTTTCTCATTTACATTAACGATCTGCTGGAAAAGACCGGGAATCCAATCTATAGCTTTGCAGATGACAGTACGCTTGTCTCTTCATTCACCTTGAACGCTCGGACATCGGCTGCTCAGGCGAATATCCGCAGACAGCAGGAGGTCGTTCAACTTAACAAAGACCTGGAAGAAATTCTATCTTGGGGTGACGGTAACCAAGTGGAATTTAACGCTACAAAAACCCAAGCGGCAGTTTTTTCTAAAAAAGTTAACGTTGCTGAACCCGACATAATTATGTCGGGGCACTCCATTCCCCTAGCATCGTCGCTCAATTTGTTGGGCGTTAGTTTGGGAGCAAATATTTCTTGGCATGAACATGTTGCAGGCATAGCAAGGAGAGCTTCTCAAAAGTTGGGAATATTATTTAGAACCAAAAAGCTTTACACCCCACAGCAACTGTTAATTCTTTACAAAGCCCAAATTCGACCAAGTATGGAATACTGCTCCCACGTTTGGGGCTCCGCTCCCAAACATACACTGCATTTGTTGGATTCTGTTCAGAGAAGAGCGGTCCGTCTGATTGGGGACCCGGAACTGACCGGCGGCCTTGATTCGCTGGAACATCGAAGAACGGTTGGCGACTTGAGTCTGTTCTACAAGTATTTTCATGGAAAGTGTTCGAAGGATGTAGCCCGCTTAATTCCTCCCAAAGCGGTGCATGTTAGAAATACACGTCGCGCTGGTGCTTCGCATCCGTATGAGGTTCAGCTTGTTACTCTGCGTACAACGCTTTTCAAGCAATCTTTTATATGGAGAACGTCATCCCTTTGGAATAATTTGCCCAGCGCTGTGTTTCCCCCCGAGTACAATTTACAGCGATTGTGCTAGACCAATAAAAAAAAAAAAAAAAAAAAAAAAAAAAAATAGTCAACAAGCTGTTTCCAATCGGCTACGAGAGATGGGAAAAATTCAGAAGACCGGTAGATGGGTACCACATGAGTTGAACGACAGGCAAATGGAAAAGCGCAAAAACACGTGTGACATTTTGCTCGCTCGGTACAAAAGAAAGTCGGTTTTGCATCTTAGAGTTACAGGGGATGAAAAGTGGATTTATTCTGAGAATCCTAAGCGCAAAAAAATCATGGGTAGATCCAGGCGCACCATCCACATCGACCGCAAGACCGAATCGTTTTGTCAGAAAGACGATGCTCTGTGTTGGGTGAGACCAGAGGGGCGTGGTCTATTATGAGCTGTTAAAGCCTGGGGAAATGGTTAATACTAAATGTTAACAACAATTGATCGATTTGAACCGTTCGCTGCTTGAAAAAAGGTCAGAATACCGAAAGAGGAAACACAAAGTCATTTTTCTTCATGACAATGCTCCATCACATACGGCAAAACCAATTCGCGACACGTTGGAAGCACTCAGCTGGGAAGTTCTACCCCATGCGGCTTACTCACCAGACTTGGCTCCTTCCGATTACTACGTGTTTGCATCGATGCACTTGCTGAGCAGCGCTTTGGTTCGTACGAAGATGTGAAAAAATGGCTCGATGAATGGTTCACAGCAAAAGGGGAAGATTTTTACTGGCGTAATATTCACAAATTGCCTGAAAGATGGGAAAAATGTATAACATGCGATGAAGCATACTTTAAATAAATCATCTTTTATCATTCTTCCGAATTTAACATGTTTTTTTTAGAAAAAAAATCCGCATTCCATACTTGTACACCTGGTATTATTTAAACCCCACATTAAAAGAGCTCTTAAACTACATCAGTTACATTTAAAATCATTCAGTCCTAATTCCATTCAATCCAGACTAAAGAGCTTCTTATCCACCCACGAATTAACTTTTACTTCATCTGACTCATCTAAATTTCCGATACTCCCTCCTTGGACCGCCCCTTCTCCCGTTATAGATACCAGCTTGACTAAATATAACAAAGAATCTACTTCTCCTTCTCTAATAAATCGTAGTTCATTCAACTAATTCTTGACAAATACCAAAACCACATTCAATATTACACTGATGGATTAAAATCAAACTTAGGGGTGGGTGCCGCCGTGGTTACACCAAATAATATTCATAAATATAAACTAAATAACATTTCAACAATCTATACAGCCGAATTATATTTCTGAAAACCAAATTGATTGGGACTGAGAAGATTTTTAGATTCCAAGATCCATTCCAGGCGATTTTTCACCATTCTCTCCATTAATTTACAGAATTGGCTGCTTAATGAGATAGGTCTGTAACTACTCGTACTAGGTTGATTTCTCGGTTTGCCGATTTATTGGTATAATTGTAGATTTTAACCATAAGGATGGAAAAGAATCTGTAGTCCATAGTTTATGTAATCCAGTAATATTTTGTTGTATTTTGGGGGTAGATTTTTAAGAAACTGACTGTATAAATCATCTGGTAAATAGTATATAAAAACTAAAAGTCGTTAGTTGTATGAAAATTATTATATTAAATTTAACTATTGATAAAAAGTGTGTTCACTTCATTTTTAAGTTTAGAAGAAAAACAATCTCATCTTAAAATGATAATTATAACTATTTTCAGTCTCTCCAGATTACTGAAATTCACTGAAATATAAGGATTGTTGACCTTATAAGGGCGAAGCTGAAGGTGTGCAGAGATATATTCTCAAAATGAACATTCCCCCCCCCCCTCCGGACAATATCCTCTAATAGCTGAGAAATATAAATTCAACAATGAGATGTTTAAATAAATAACGTGCAAAACGAATTGAAACCAAATGTGTTTTTGCCTTTCTTCCTGATTTTTCTATATCTATTTTAATAAGGCGACATTTTTTCCTTACAAAAATAAATACATACCTGGAACCATCACTCCTTTGTAAATTATTTCCCGCATCATTATTTAGTGAACTATCCCACGTTGATACTCTATGTAAGCTTGTTTCAGTACCAACTTTCGGTAAACACTGACCAACCCCGGAATTGACAGTACTATGTACACTGTTGCTACCGTTCCCGTATAATGGCAAATCGGGTGAACTGGAACCAATTTGGAACCTTGCCAATATGTTGCCCGACCTCTTGGGGAAGAGTACTGGTGAATCGGTGCTTTGTAACTTGGAAACATCTTCGTAACTATCCATGGTTGTATTTTCTTCCTCTTGGATGCTTTCCACTCGGAAAATTGTTTTCGCCATTTTTGTAAGTTTGTTTTTGTAGGTGCAAGAGGGTCTGGTTGATCATTTTTCACTGAAAAGAAAGTAACAAAAATATATAGAATTTAATTAAATTAAGGAGGTTGAGGTGGGATAGTCCCGACCTAAACTTTGGAATGTTGTCATTTAGAAATGCTTTATATTAAATAATTAAAATTTTTTATAAGACTAACGATGGTTGTGATTATGATAATAAATTCATTATCGAAAGATTTTAAATCTTATATACTGTTTATTTAATTTTATTAAATAATTTAACATGAATGGATTAACTTTTAGATGTTTTGTACAAACTCATAGAAAAATAACCGGTCAAGTGCAAGTTGAACTTGCGCAATTAGTGTTTCGTACGTTGATTGCTTTTAAAATAAAAAATGTTGTAACGGAAGTATAAAATGATCAGTGACTTCACAAAACACACCCCAAATGAGTTTTCAACAAAGTTTATTTCCAATCTTTACTGAAAATTGATGACCTTGAAATTTCTGTTTTTTTTTATATACTAGATAAATTATTACAGGTAATGCACTCGTGATCATTTTCGTTCAATCTACACCCCGTGGAGAATATTCCAGAATTTTTTCAAAATTTTTTGTTAAGTACTTTTCGAGATAAGGCGGGTGGACAGCGATTTTTTTTTCGCGCTTTTTTAAAAATAATACAAAGAAAAGTGCGCGCAAGTATTACATTATGTATATATTTTTCACTCGTGTTTTCACAAGCCTTCATTTGACACCATACTCGATTACCTAGTAAAAAAATTTTTTTTTCACTTCCAATTTCACCCCCCCAAAACTAACCCCTTAAGTCAAAATTTAACTTTCAAGACTACATGGCTCTGATGGGGTCATCAATTCCTATATTATTACCCAATTTCAACTTTCTATGACAAATAGTTGCGGAGAAAATCGGATGTGACAGACGGACAGACAGACGGATAGACACCGAAGTGATCTTATAAGTGTTCCGTACGGAACACTAAAAAATATGGAAAATAAAAATTAATTATATTTTATAATTTTTAAGAAATTATCAGAGCAAATAATATGAAAAAAAAAAAAACAAAAGAATAAAAAAAAAATAATAGTTAAAAAAATAGGTAATTAATAAAAAATGATAATTAAAAATCTTAAAATTCCGGTGTCTCGAAGCCGCCACGCTGCAAAGTAATTTACTGTTGGTTCTACTGATATGCTTGTACCAGGTGTACAAGTATGAAATGCGGATTTTTTTTTCTAAAAAAACATGTTAAATTTGGTAGAATGATAAAAAGTGCTCTATTCAAAGTATGCTCCATCACTTGTTATACATTTTTCCCATCTTTCGGGCAATTTGTGAATACCACGCCAGTAAAAATACCATCTACCGGTCTTCTGAATCTTTCCCATCTCTCGTAGCCGATTGGAAACAGCTTGTTGACTAACGCCCAATTACTCGTCGAGTTGTTTTTGTGTTTGCGAATCATCTCCAACCATCTCCATCCAATAATGCTTGCAATTCCACATCCTCGTATTTTGTTGGCGGTTTTCTACGTTCCCTGTCTGCAACACCGAAGACACCACTTTTGAAACGCCGAAACCATCGTTCACACATATCTTGCGATGGAGCATGTTCACCATAAGTTTCTCGAGGTAATCGGTAAGATACAATAGCAGTTTTCTTCAAATGACAAGAAAAAATTAATGCTGTCCGCGAATGCTCTTTGTTCGGTATAAATTTCGACATATTGAACACGACAACACAACACTATGCACACACTTTTCCAATTTATCACTCGTGCGCATTTGACACTTGTTGATGACACAACAAAAAGGCGCAGTGTCAAATCTTCATAGCACAAACGGCATTGTTGCACCATCTGTTGTCTGAAATCCGCATTTCATACTTGTACACCTGATATATAGATATATTGAATTTTGTGTTTATTGTGATCAGCTGTTGTAAACCAATAACAAAAAAAAAGATAATAATAAAAAATCAACAAATATTGATAAAAGTGGTAAAAAGATTTTTATGTGGAAGTGAAAACGCTGTATACAATCAAAGATTAAGCCAACAAAGTGTTGGTAAACGAAACAGAAAATCAAGTGTCTCCTAACCTCTGTGCCAGTGGTCGTCGAATTGTTGACGTGCGATCACTTGGAGAAAACTTAAAATGTTCTTCATGTAATGAAACACTTTCATTAGGTCATATTACTAATGCAACACGCTGTGATCTAATATCACTACAAACCATAAAGTGTAATAAATGTCGAACGTACAACACAGTATCAACAGACAGTACACATATATCGAAGAACAATAAGGAACATTATAATGTTAACACTGAAGCTGCACTAGGTAATTATAAGTTAAACAAGTAAATTATTTAAATAATTAAAGCAAATGCTCTAAATTATTTATTTTTATTTTATTTATAATACCCATTACAAATCTATTATTAGTTAAACTTAATATTATTTACTTGCACCATATGTTTTAATTATGTGAACTTGTACTATACAATTTAAAATATTTAAATTTCCCGCCATTACTACTAAATGCAACGTTGCCGCTATTTCAAAGATAAATGGTAAATCCCTCAGAGGTACCTCCAATAACTGTTATTTTTCATAAAGTTAAAGCTTTCTAATTAAATTTGAAAATTTTTTAAAATAATCGCGAAATTTCAATGTCTAACATAGTTAAATTTCCTATTGATGGCATTTTTTTTATTTGTTATAAGAAAAAATGTGTAATTTTTATATCAAATTGACGTATTCTCCATAAGACTATATGTATTATTAATTTCAATTTTTATATAAATAAGTTTCCTAAAGACCTTAAATTATTCATAGAAAATTTCTAAACTAATTGATCTATCGAAATAAATTTATACAAAATAGTTTTCATATTTTACGTTTAACGCCTTAACCTCCCTAAAATTTATTTGGCTCATTGAGCGAACGCAACGGATGCGAGACTCAACGAGGTTGATGAGTCATCAGAGTTGCAGTGAGTTCTGCTGACTCGCCAAGTTGCTCTTTGATTGAAAAATGGCAAACTATCGTAGTGTAAAAATATCAATTTACAAAAAAAAATTATTTTAGTTGATTAAATTTGTCCTATTTCTGACAATACTACTTCAGGGGCCATATTCAATTTTTTTTGGTATAATTGACCAATTTTAAGCTTACTATATCTAGTAAAATATATAAGGGGTCAATCGGATTGGGCTGGAGGTTAGAGGGGTTGCTTCATATATATCGTGATTATACCCATTTCAGGGTTGTTCGACTGTAGGAATATACAAATTGAGTTTTTTTCATTCAAGGTGGTGAAAAGGTTGGGGGCATAGTTTCAATAGTAAAGAAATTTTCCAGTATTTTTTGTTGAGAGCAGATCTCAAGCATAACCATCTATAATATATATAAAATACAAAGTCTCTCTGTCTGTCTGTCCGTTAGTGCGCTTATCACTCGAAAACCACTTATCCGATTTACATGCTTTTTTTTAAAAAAAAACATACAAATGTTCTCTGGCCAGGTTACAGGATATATTTTTTTACGTTAGGTAACATAAGGAATAAGAAGTGACGATAATAGTGAATCAAATCGGAAAAAAGTTTGCCGTTAGCGCGTTCTTTTGCAATACACTGCCTAAAACCACTGTAACTTGTAAACTAACTGTCGAAATGTCATGAAATTTTGACACCTATCGGTTGAAGGTTGGTACTTTCTAAAAATCATATGGATTTTTTGAAATGGGCTACATCTATGTCTATATCTATTTATAATATAATTATTATTAAATTAATTTGATAAACAAAGAAAAGAAAGAGAGATGGGAAAAATCGTGAGAACATGTTGAACAGTATATAGGAGGAACTAGAAGCACAGAGTCATGGAGAATAATTAAAGCATTAAGGACTAACAATAGAGAAGACGTATATAGAGTACATTCCAGAAAGCGAGTGGGAAGAATATTATAAGAAGCTGCTAACAGAAGACAAGAATTCCAAGAAGAGAACCCTGAAGAAGAACAGAATAAGGAAATAAAAGAGATAGAACTAAGCTATGAAGATGTAAAGAAGACACTAAAAACACTCAAAAATAATAAATCTGCAGGGCCTGGGGTTGTGGTAAATGAAATAATTAAGTACGGGTCTAATAAATTACATCAAATGCTGAGAAACATGTTCCACAGAGCGATAAATGGAGAAAAAATACCAGAGGAATGGTCAAAAGCTTATATAGTATCTATATTTAAAAAGGGAGACCGTAGAAAATGCACGAACTATAGAGGCCTAAGCATAATATCCAGTATGGGACGTTTGTATGGAAAAATTATTAAAAATATCATGGATGAAAATAGAAAAGGAAAAATTGGAGAAGACCAAGCAGGCTTTACGGCCGGAAAAAATCATATATAGACCACATACACACCATAAAACAAACAATGGAAAAAAAACTGGCAAAGAATAGAGAAGTTCATCTAGCCTTAGACATAAGAAAAGCCTATGACTCAATACCAAGACAAAGATTATGGAACGCAATGAAAGAAATAGGCATTGACAAAGAACTAATATACGCAGTAAAAGCTCTCTACGAAAACAACACAGTGAACATAAAAATAGGACATAAAATAGGGAAGAGACTCCAAACATCAAAAGGCCTATTACAAGGATGCTCTACATCCCCGACACTATTCAAAATATACCTCGAACAATCATTAAAAATATGGAAGCAAAAATGTAGTGGAATGGGAGTCTCAATACGAGAAGATTACTTATATACTCTAAGTTTCGCAGACGACCAAGTAATCATAGCGCAAGATGAGGAAGACCTCAGTTATATGATAAGAAAATTGAAAGAAGAATACACTAAAGCAGGATTAGCAATAAACTTTGATAAAAGGGAATATCTAACAACAAACGAGGGAAACGTGGAGAATCTAGAAGTCGATAACGAAACAATAATCAAAGGAACCGATAGATTTAAATATTTAGGTACTATCATTTCAAAAAACGCAACATCAGAAGAAGAGATTAAAGCTAGATTAGGACAAACGCGGACATGCATAAGAAAATTAAATTCGATCCTGTGAGACAAGCACATTACAAAGAGAAACAAAACACTCATATACAAATCAATAATACAAGGCATAATGACATACGGGTCAGAAACATGGACGATCAACAAAAGAAATAAATCTAAAATTAACGCGGTAGAGATGGAGTATTGGAGAAGATGTTGTAGAGTAACACGTATGGAGAGAATAACAAATGAAGAAATAAGAAGCAGAATGAACATCAAAGAGAACGCAATAAACACCATTAAAGAAAAACGATTAAAATGGTATTGACACATAAGACGAAGCGAAGGTAATAGGTGGATAAAGAAAATAACGGAGTGGAGCCCTATAGGGAGAAGAAAAAGAGGAAGACCCCAGACGATCGTGAAGAGACGATGTGGACGAGGCTATGGAGGACAGGGGTCTAACAGATGGAGACTGGATAGAAACGGATGGAATCAAAGGCTGAGAGAAGGAAGACAGCGTCAGCTGTAGAAAATCCTTGATATATATATATATATATATATATATATATATATATATATATATATATATATATGTATATATATATATATATATATATATATATATATATATATATATATATATATATATATATATATATATATATATAATATATATATATATATATATATATATATATATATATATATATATATATATATATATATATATATATATATTAATTTTATAATTTCAACATTGCTTAATTATTATACTACAAAATAAGATAGCAAAATATATGGGTACCCAGGCACCCCAGTTATTGATGAGACTACTAAATAACTTTAAGTTCAATTTTAATACGTAAATATTGCAAAAATTAATTCAAGAAACATATTAGTTTACTCAAAAAAGGTTGAAAAACGACGATATAGCCGGAAAAAATTCTTAAATTACTAGAAAAAAAAGTTAGGTTGATTGAAAACTCAAAAAAGGTAACCGGGTACCCGGTTATTGAAAGAAGGGTTAATATTTCATCATAATGTGGACTGTATTCTATGCTTTAGTGTGGGGTAGTCAAATTTAGTGTTTGTTTTAGGACTGCATGTCTGCAAGGAAAGGACTGAATAAATTATTTTACCAATTTTAAGTTCCCTACGGAACACTTATAAGATGACTTCGGTGTCCGTCAGTCTGTCTATCTGTCACACCCGATCTTCTCCGAAACTATTTGACATGGAATGTTGAAATTTGGCACTAATATAGGAATCTATGTCCTATCAGAGCCGTGCAGTGTTGAAAGTTAAATTTTAACTTAGGGGTTAGTTTTGGGGGGTGAAATCGGAAGTGAGAAAAAAACTTTTTTACCAGGTTAATCAAGTGGGGTATCAAATCAAAGCTTGTAAAAAGAAGAGTTCAAAAATATGTATAATGTAATACTTGCGCACACTTCTCTTTGTATTATCGTTAAAAAAAATTGTAAAAAATCGCTGTCCTCCCCTTATCTCGAAAAATACAAATCAAAAAATTTTGAAAAAATTTGGAATATTCTCTAAAGGGTGTAGATTAAACGAAAATTATCACGAGTGCGTTACCTTAAACAACACAGGCCAACGAAACAATATTTGTAAAAACTTTTTAAACCAATACATCTGTGTTGTGTATTTTTAGGTGCTGAAACTGTATCTGGTATCAGTTTTTTTTGTATCACTCACAGTTCTCTCACAATATGACATCGATTAAATTAGACTACCAATATCATGGCTGTAAACTAAATCCTCTCCCTGCTTGAAAAACTGAGCAAACTGTTGATCTCTTGTTCTATAATGGTAAATAGATGTTCCAGATTCCAATAAATGTTTTTCTTTCAGCCTAGAACCAAGCAATTTTGCTTTTTCCTTAATCAAACCCAAATCTCTCACTAAATCATTTAACTCAGCTTGTGTAAATAACTGTGGTTTTAAATTTTCTAGAGAACATTGAAACTCATCATCATCCGGTCGACTTTCATTAAATTCGGAACTAGACTGTAAAACGTCATCAATAGACTGAGGTGGCTCAGGGACAGGAAGTCCCGGTCCATGTCCTACCGGCCGGTTAGCTGAAGTAAAGTTAGGATAGACAATTACTCTCTTATTTTTGAAGTTATATCCAGAAACATCAACGCTGCAAAAATAACAATAATTTGAATGATTTTCTTGCTCTCTCCATACGATGGGTACTGCAAATCTAAAAGCTTTCTTTTCTTTCTTATACCATTTCCTAAGATCCTCGACACAAACATAACATACTTTGTAAGGAGCCCAACATTTTTCTTGATTACCGATTTCTACACCAAAATATGTAGAGTATACTTTTTTACAAAGTCAGTAATGATTCTTTAATGTTTTTTAACTACAAACTCACCATATATATAACAACTAGTCGGGCCCGCGACTCCGCTCGCGTAGACTTGAGTCACTACTATCGTCACTTATACCGAATTATATAGAACATATGTATAGATTTATAAAACACGTAAATCGGATAAGTGGTTGTCGAGTGATAAGCGCACTAACGGACAGACAGACAGAGAGACGTTGCATTTTATGTATATTATATTCTTTGCTACATGATATTGTTCCATATTTAGTGGTTTAGGCAGTATATTGCAAGAGAACGCGCTAACGGCAAACTTTTTTCCGACTTGATTCACTATTAACGTCAGTGCTTATTCCTCATGTTACCTAACGTAATAAAATATAGTCTATACCCTGGCCAGAGAACATATGTATATTTAAAAAAAAAAGCACGTAAATCGGATAAGTGGTTCTCCAGTCATAAGCGCACTAACAGACGAACAGACAGACGGAGAGACGTTGCATTTTATATATATATATATATATATATATATATATATATATATATATATATATATATATTATAGATATAGATTATTATTATTATTATATAACCTGGCCATAGAATATATGTATGAATTTAAAAAAATACACGTAAATCGGACAAGTGGTTCTCGCGTGATAAACGCACTAATGGACAGACAGACAGACAGAGGGACAATGCATTTTATAAATATTATAGATTATAGATATCCTCTGCTACATAATATTGTTCTTTATTTAATGGTTTAGATTGTATATTGAAAGAGAACCCGCTAGCGGGAAACTTTTTTCCGACTTCAGTCACTATTATCGTCACTGCTCATTCCTTATGCTACCTATCGTAATAAAATATAGCCTATAACCTGGCAGGAGAACATATGTATGTTTGAAAAAAAAAGTACGAAAATCGGATGAGTGGTTCTCCAGTGATAAGCGCACCAACGGACAGACAGATAGACAGACAGACAGAGATACGTTGCATATTATATATATTATAGATGTAATAAAATGTATATCTATAACCTGGTCAGAGAACATATGTATGAAATTAAAAAATCACGTAAATCGGATAAGTGGTTCTCGAGGGATAAGCGCACTAACGGACAGACAGGCAGACAGAGAAACGTTGCATTTTATATATATTACAGATATATATTACTATTATTATTATATAACCTGGCCAAAGAATATATGTATAAATTTAAAAAAAGACACGTAAATCGGATAAGTGGTTCTCGCGTGATAAACGCACTGATGGACAGACAGACAGACAGAGAGACATTGCATTTTATATATATTGTAGATTATAAATTATAGATATTCTCTGCTACATAATATTGTTCCATAATTAATAGTTTAGGCTGTATATTGCAAGGGAACGCGCTAGCGGCAAACTTTTTTCCTACTTCACTCACTATTTTACGTCACTGCTCATTCCTTATGCTACCTATCGTAATAAAAAATAGCCTATAACCTGGCCAGAGAACATAAGTATGTTTTAAAAAAAAAAGTACTTAAATCGGATAAGTGGTTCTCCAGTGATAAGCGTACTAACGGACAGACAGATAGATAGACATACAGACAGACAAACAGACAGAGAGACGTTGCATTTTATATATATTATAGATTATAGAAGAGTGCTGGGAGAGTTTTTACAGCCACTATTAGCTATACAAAAAACATAGGAATCAGGTAAAATTATAAAAAAATTTTTTTTAATCGTTGGCCTGTCTAATTTATCTGGCATATAAAAAAAACAGAAATTTCAAGGTCATCACTTCTAGTAAAGATCGAAAAAAAACTTTGTTGAAAACTTATTTGGGATGTGTTTTGTGAATTCACTAATCATTTTATGCTTCCTTAACAAACATGTTTATTTTAAAAGCAATCAACGTACGGAACACTAATTGCGCAAATCCAACTTGCACTTGACCGGTTTTTTTTTTATATTATATTACAAAAACTCTAACTAGTCCCCTTAATTCTGTCAAGCACTTTGTATGATATCAAATTTCTGCTCTATTTATCATTATCATTTGGGTTAATTAAACGCGACAAAGCAGAAAATTTACGAATCTAATTTAAACAAACGACAAAAAAAACGAACAATACCAAAACACAATACTATATATCTAGACCACAAATCATAAGGAAGCAATAAATAAATCTGAGCATCCTCTGTCACTGTACTTACACTCATTATAAATCCCACATTCAAATAAGCACTACATGATTGTCACTAAACAATTGTCGTTAACACTTTTATTTTAGCACTAAATTAATCCATTGTGAGTGTGACCCTCACCAATTTTTTTCATAATGAATTAAAGGTCAGTTCGTTACTGTAAAGTTAACTTGAAGATAACGAGTCGCCCGCTGTTTGTATCTTAACTTTTTAACCACAGAAAATATTGCTATCGCTACCATAAGATAAACACGTAAGTGCCTCGTCGACTTTTTCAGAGATGCCGCACAAGTAATAGTCGTATAACAAGTAACAGACTGGACGAGGGACATTTTAACAATCCGGCGGTAGCCAGCCGGCTTCGTTTTGCCGCGACGTTATGTTCTACGTATTTAATTTCTGTGCTTTAATAGACTTACTGCTTTTAAGAGAATGGTATGAAATAAATTTGAAAATAAAACTTAAAAATGTATTGTGGTTACATGATATATAGATTTCATCCTCGGTTCTGTTCAACATTTATGATCATTCTTCTTCTTATGACACCGTCTCCTCACGAAGGTTGACGATCCATATAGCTAAACGAACTTTAAAAATGCTGCTTGAGAAATATTACTCGAAGCACATCCAAACCACTTTCTCATGTCCTTCGGCCAAGAATTCTGCGATCTTCCGATCGACCGTTTGCCCTTTATTTTGCCTTCAATAGTTAGAGGAAGCAATTCGTACTCATTATACATATGTCCGAAGTATTGAGTTTTTCTTATTTTTATGGTTGTTAGTAATTCCTTCATTTTGTTCATTCTTTCCAGTATTTCTGTGTTTTTTTATTTTCTGTACCCAGGAGATGCGACAAAGGCGTCTATAAATGTACAGGGTGAGTCAATGATAGAGTAAAGTTTATTATCTCATTTGTTTCGGGAATGTCGAAAAAATGTTAAATACAATAGTTTTAGGGAATGTTAAGGTGCACAGTTTAAAATTATTTTTGAGTATACAGGGTACTTCAAAAAAGAGTGGCCGACATAATATGTTTTTTTAAATGGAACATCCTACTTTCTAATTTATTTTTAAATTCTGCGTAAAATTTTATAACTTTTTTATTAATAATGTTATATACCTACACTTAGTACTTCTTCTAATATTTTATTTTTTTTTTTAAATACTGGTTTTCAGTTTTTTAAAAAATTGCCCGTAGCACCATTGTTTCTGGAGGTGGAATACTCATAATTGGTACGAGCGTTCTATAGAGATGAAAAAAAAAGATATATGTAAAGAAATTTGAGTTAGATGCTACAGGGTGTTCAAAATAAATTTATGCATATCGACTATTTTAGATTGAAAAATCTCAAATTTTTTAAGCGGCACACCCTGTATATTATCATTTTTTCTGATAGACTTTGCAAAATCCTCCAACTTTTATTAAGTATGTCATATACCTATTTCTAATAGTTTTCAATTAATTTTGAATTTTTCAATTTTTAATACAATAGATTGACACACACACAAGACCGTGATTTTGAAAGACGAGTAAACTTTTGGACCACCATGAATGGAGCAATAGAGGCCGATCCGAATTTTTTATCCAAAATAATGTATGGTGTAGAATATTAAATTTTCGAATTATTGGTCCACATTTTTTCCGCGAACCTCTTAACGGGTCTAGATATCTAAATTTTTTGCAAAACGAATTACCCCAGCTTCTTAAACAAGTTGATAACTTTGAAAGGGAACAAATGTAGATTCAACAAGTCGGAGCTCCTGCTCATTACCACCGGGAAGTTCGGGAATTTTTAAACAATCGTTACTCACAAAAATGGATCGGTAGGGATGGATTCATTCAGTGGCCCCCTCGATCATGTGATTTAACACCTTTAGACTTCTGTTTGTGGGGCTACATTAAAGATCGTGTTTTTGTGAATCCCCCTACAACACCAGTAAGTATGGAAAATAGGATACGGGATGCGTGCAGGACGATAACGCCCTTTACGCTAAGGAAAGTGAAGGAAAATATAGTAAAACGACTAAACATGTGTATTCAAGTAGACGGGCATATTTTTGAACATTGATTACGTCATAATAATTAATCATTAGATAAGTTAAACAATATTAAAATTATTATTAACTATTTGTTTATGTTTTCACAATAGCGTAAGTGTATTAAAAACAAGGGTAAAAATTGAAAAATTCAAAATAAATCGAAAACTATTAGAAATAGATATATGACAGACTTGATGAAAGTTGGAGGGTTTTGTAAAATCTATCAGAAAAAATAATAATACACAGGGTGTGCCGTTTAAAAAATTTGAAATTTTTCAATTTAAAATAGTCGAAATGTATAAATTTATTTTGAACATCCTGTAGCATCTAACTAAAATTTCTTTACATATATCTTTTTTTTCATCTCTATAGAATGCTCGCATCAATTATGAGTAGTCTACCTTCAAAAACAATGGCGCTACTGGCAATTTTTTACAAAACTGGAAACTAGTATTTTAAAAAAAAAAAAATTAAATATTGGAAAAACTACTAGGTTTAGGTATATGACATTATTAATAAAAAAGTTATAAAATTTTACGCAGAATTTAAAAATAAATTAGAAAATAGGATGTTCCATTTAAAAAAACATATTATGTCGGCCACCCTTTTTCGAAGTACCCTGTATACTCAAAAATAATTTTAAACTGTGCACCTTAACGTTCCCTAAAACTATTGTATTTAACATTTTTTCGTCATTCCCGAAACAAATGGGATAATGAACTTTACTCTATGGTTGACTCACCCTGTACATCTTGTACTTGTGCGATGGAAAAATCTATTCATATTCGTGCATGTTACTCGGGCCTGTTTAATTCGGGAATATATTTCCTTTTTTGGGTCCCACTTGTCATTTATATTGGTTCCCAAATATTTGAATGTGGAAACCTGTTCTACGGTTCTGGTCCTGTTTTCGAGGGATTCCGGTGGTAGATTTTTCTTTGTTATTACCATTCACTTTGGTTTTTCTTATATTCATAGTTAATCGAAATCTTTTGCTGGCTTTTACTACCCGATTAATCAGTTGCTGGAGATCTTTGATATTATTTGCTAATAGAACAGTATCATCCGCATACCGTATATTGTTCAGTGTACTCTGATTAACTGTTATTCCTTCAATGGATTCATAGATGACCTCATTAAACACAGCATCAGAATAAAGGTTGAACAAAAGTGGTGAGAGAATGTATATCTTACACCTTGGGTTATTTCTATGCCTTTGGACTTTTCCATCCCACTGATTGATTCCAATACAGATCTTTAATAATATTTAGATCTCTTTTGTCTATATTTGTTGTTTCTAAAATTTTTATTAATTTCTCGTGCATGACACAGTTGAAAGCTTTATTGTAATCTATAAAATATGCATATAAATCTACATTCATATCTTTACAACGGCAGATTAGTAGATTTAATGAAAATAAAGCTTCCCGTGTACCCATGCCTTTTCGGAATCCGAATTGTGTGTTGTCAATTTCTGTTTCACATTTTCTATATATTCTGGTATGGATGATTCTCAGGAATGTCTTAAGAACGTGAAAGATTAAACTTCAATAATCGTCACATTTCATTGATTTTGACAGTTGATGACATGGTCATTAGTAAGATAAATATCGACAATGTTAGACTATGAATAGGAAAACAAAACATAAAAAGAGAAAAGTGATTTAAGTACTTGGGGTGCTGGCTCAATGGTAAATGAGATTCAGATGAGAAAATTAAATGTAGAATTAAAATGGCTCGAAATACTTTTTTCAAAATGAAAACAATCTTATGCAACTGGAACATAAGCCTGTCTATTCGATGGCGGGCCACCAAATGATATGTATTATGTACACTGTTTTATGGAGATAAGGTACAGACATTAAAGGCACGAACCATGTTACATTTGGATTCATCTAAAATGTGGTTGTTAGATTACTAAAATATCATGGAGCGAACTAGTGGCAAATGTTACGATCCTAGAAAGGATTAATAAAGATCAGGAACTTTTAACCACAATAAAAAGAAGAAAAGCAACTTATTTTTATCATATTTTTAAAAACGTTAAAAATAGTTTTCTACAATTAATTATAATGAGGGAAAAATTGAAGGAAATCGAGCTTAAAAAGTTCTCTTGGCTACGGAATCTACGCCAGTGGTTTGACATAAAGGAGACTTGCATGCTTATCCGTTTTGCTCAGGATAGAGAATTCTAGTTGATGGTCACCAACCTCCGCACGTAAAGAAGACAAAAAATGGGTCTTAAAGAGATTTGGCCGCCAAATCTTTTTAAGGAACAACATAGCTTCGAGGTAATCCATTTATAGAAATAAATTTCGATAAAGGACTAAGTTAGTATAAGCACACACTCATTTTTATGAAATAATGTACATTCAATATTGTAAGTAAGAGGCCTAGCCTTGCTTATTGATTCAATAAAGACAGTGACAGATAAAGGACAATACAAAGGGCGAGACGTCATTAAAATCAATATTTTTACGCTGCGCTGTTTATGGTCAAGATACATACTACAAGATAGTTCAGTTGCTTTCATTCTGGAAATTTCGATGTCAAATGACAGCAAAATTTGATAGAATATTGGCAAAAGTTGAGCAAGACCGCCATGTAAGTAGCCATGATATCGCTAATAAACTAAATAGCTATCACCAAACAGTTTGTAACCATTAGGTGCAAGCTGACCACAAAAGAAAGCTCGATGTTTGTCTGCCACATGATTTGACTCTAAAACATTTACTCGATCGAATTTCCGTCTATGAATCCCTACAGAAACGTAACCAAATCAAACGATTTTTGAATCGATTGATCATGAGCGATGAAAAGTAGAGTACGTAAGACAATAATGTGGGAAAAAGATCGTGATTGAAGAAGTTACGCCAACGAATGTAAAGACCGAGTTGACTCTAAAAAATGATGCTGTAAGTCAATAACGTACTATGGTAGATGCAACACTAAATTAAATAGTTTTTTGAGAAAATTAAATATTAACAGAGCATTTAAAATATCCAACACACTTGGCAAATATATAAAAAAATAACAAAACAAAAACAGATAGAGACAATAGATCCGGAATATACAAAATAAATTGTGGAAATTGCTCAAAAACATGTATAGGTCAAACAGGAAGAAGTTTTTCAAAAAGAATAAAAGAACATGCTTCATCATACATCAATAGAAAAAATAACTCAAATTACGCAAATCATTTAATTGAAAATAACCACCAATTCAACCCAAACTTTGAAATATTACATACTTGCACAAAGGGCCTGAAACTTAATTACCTAGAATCTTTAGAAATAAACAAATTGAAAAATTCAGATTCCTTAATAAATGAACAATTACTAAATCTATTTTAATTAAATTATTTTATTACCTGCCATAAATTGTGAACGAATCATTTATTATAGTAATTTTATCCTCATTTTGTAACAAACGATCTGAAGAAGCTGTCGTACAGCGAAACAAGTTCTCTTGGCTACGGAATCTACGCCAGTGGTTTGACATAAAGGAGACTTGCATGCTTATCCGCTTTGCTCAGGATAGAGAATTCTAGTTTATGGTCACCAACCTCCGCTGAGGAGAAGGCACTTAAAGAAGACGAAAAATGGGTCTTAAAGAGATTTGGCCGCCAAATCTTTTTCAGGGACAACATAGCTTCGAGTATGTTTTTTTTCATCGCCTGATTAGTGATTTTTACCATTTTTCATATCCTGAGGATATCGGCGGAGATGTCGTAATTTTGTATTTCATGGCACCTTTTAGACAACATGGTAGTGCTGCGATGGACGTTATTGCATTTCTGCAAACAACTACTACCTATGTACGTGGCCAGGCCATATATACTCAAATAAAAGATACCGACCTGCCGGGATTGGCACCCGAGACCTTCTGCACCGCAAGCAAATACTACGCCATGGGCCGCCACACGTTTTCGTGGCATTGTAAGGGAATCGGGCATGATGAACCGCTGCAGCCTGGCCAGAAGATTGATTCTGACAGCAATTGACAAGACTGATGTAAGCGACTAAAAAAAATAGGCCATAGTTTTAAAACAGATCTGTGAAAACCACTTGTTACAATTTTTCGCCCAAAAATTACAGAAGTTCTACAATGATATCTTAATACTCTAACACCTAACCTTTAAAATTACATGATTCTTAATCCAGCAATAACAAAATTGCATTTAAGATCCAATTGGCACTCAAGTTCACTCTAGTTAAAGTGTCGTATATATATGAATCGCATATGTGCAATTTTTTTCCATCTCTCCATCATCTTTTAATGGTTGTTGTCTAGGGTAATTTTTTTAAATTAAAATTGCGAAATTACTATCATTTAACACAAACTTAATATTAATTCTTCCTGTCAAGCATACGTTACTGGATCCTGTTTCGCACAGAGTTGGTTTAAAACGCCTATATTTGACTACAAATAACTTTTCAAATTGACACTATTTTTTTACAATGTTAAATGTAGTAAAATATTTATTGTATTATTATTGAATCACGGCATAAACTAAATTTAACCACACTAGATTAGATGGTCATTTTGCTATCTTCTTTCACCAAAATGGGTTTTTGATTGCCCTATTATTCAATTACGTATGATGTGTTGTAAACATCTTTTTTGAATCGGCTAATCAAATACAACGGGATCTTGAAGATTTTCAAAATGCAACATTTTCGAATAGGTAAATTACACAGGTATACAAAAAATATTCTCTGTTTTTTAAGTGAGACGCGTGTTTTCTCACGTATTTTTTTATGCTGAATCCAAAAAAATCATAAAAAAAAAAACATCCCCTGTGAAGTTTTCTCAGAAAACACACTTAAAGTTGCAAGAAAATTGAAATTGAAAAAAATACGTTTTAGTAACCAATGTAAAACTAATAAACCAAATTAAAATTATGAAATAAAACTATTATTTCGACCTCTTTAAATGTTCTGAATCTACATTTTTCATAAAAATTTAAGAATATTAGGTTTTAGTATTCAATGTATGTTCAACAAAAAACACACATATACTACCTTTAAGTATTAAAGGCGAGTTTTTTGTTGAAACTAAAGATAAAACTTTATTTTTTGATGTCAAGTCAGGATTAAGAACTCCAAAACACACTGTGCATGTGCAAATTTCTCGACTTTATGTTGTATTGACCAATCAAGTAACAAACCATATTCCGAAATTTTATTTCGGTTTATCGATTTAGTTCACACTGGAAATAATAGTTTATTCAATATTAATAAAAAAAATAACCGGTCAAGTGCAAGTTGAACTTGCGCAATTGGTGTACCGTGCGTTGATTGCTTTTAAAATAAAAAATGTTGTAACGTATAAAATGATCAGTGACTTCACAAAACACACCCCAAATGAGTTTTCAACAAATAGACAAGGCGAAATCGGCGCCATCGTTGGAAAAAATTTTCTAATTGAATTTTTTTTCATAACCTTCTCCAGGAGATGCCCCTGAAAGAGGATCAACATGTTGCCGGGCGGTAACCTGGTCCGAATTTGTTTAAACAAATTTTTTTTAAACAAAGTCCAAAAATTGAAATTTTCGCCCCGGAACAACGCCCGTACGTAGGCGCGCGGAACTGTATACGCGCTGCAACTGTAAATTGGACCATTTTGAACAAAAAATGTCTCTTGTGAATTTTCTCTAAAATGCGCCGTTTTCGAGATATCGGCGATTTTAGGTGCGAGAAAACGCGAAAAATGGCCACTTTCACCTCCCAATATCGGGGTCAAAAATTAAAATTTTCAATGTTGCCAAGTGTCCAAATTAAAGTTTGAGATCTCCTCTACAAATTACCGTAGGAAATATTGCAATATCTTCATTTTTAAATATTGTTTTTTAACAGTTAACAAATTGCGTTCGAGCGCCCGCGGCTGCATCGAAACTGTATACATAGATATATACGCAACGCCCGTACGTAGGCGCACGGAACTGTATACGCACTGCGATGCTCTATAAAGCTTTGTTTCTTGATTTCTTATTAAAATTAATATATTTGAAAAGTATGTAAAAAATATTTATTTATTAAAGAGTAATTGTTATATCAAATTTAATTATTATAACAAATGAATATAAATAAAAAATTCAATATTCGATTAGGATGGTAGAAGAATTAAAACAATTTTATGAAATATAACTTATATATATATATTTAATAGAATTTTCGCAAATATTTAAATTACACCCACACATGAGTATACAACTTACGTTGTTGCTTTTGCAATTACATGCATTAGTTTTACAATTTTTGAACTAGTAATGACGTAGTTGAACTATATATGCAAATTTTCGTATAGACTTTGTCCATTTTAAGACGAGCTGTTGCCATTAGCTTTTCCGCTGCATTATAATCAGAAAGTGTATAAGTTGTACTGTCTTTATTTTTATAAATTTTTTCACAGATCATGCACTCTGCTTTTGACACACTTTTTGATCGCAATGTTGGTTTTTCTTTCTCTTCGGGTTCAATTGATAATAACTGTTTTTCATTATTAACAGCTTCATTATTTTCTGCTTCCAGTTTTTTGAGAGCATTTTCCCGACGTACAATTTTTTCTTTACTTACATAGGAAGCATAACACTTTCTGTGCCAAGAAAAAGTTTGTTCACTGCTACTTGGATTATATAAATCGTTAAATTTTGTACTTATGTCATCTTTCCGACGATTAGCTGCTTGTTGAATTTTTTGAAATGATTCAAAATTTGGTTGTTGTACAACATCATCACACTTACCACAGAAAATACACTTATGATCACATTTAATTCGTTTAATAGAAAAAGACATAATTACACATGTACATACTTGTAAGGGCGGAAAAAAAGAAATGAATAAACTATTAAAGTGTCCGACTCTTATTTAAGCAATAGCATGTTTGAACTTTTGCATGATACTTCACGTTACAGCGAGTTGCAGCGCGTATACAGTTCCGCGCGCCTACGTACGGGCGTTGTTCCGGGGCGAAAATTTCAATTTTTGGACTTTGTTTAAAAAAAATTTGTTTAAACAAATTCGGACCAGGTTACCGCCCGGCAACATGTTGATCCTCTTTCAGGGGCATCTCCTGGAGAAGGTTATGAAAAAAAATTCAATTAGAAAATTTTTTCCAACGATGGCGCCGATTTCGCCTTGTCTAAAAGTTTATTTCCAATCTTTACTGAAAATTGATGACCTTGAAATTTCTATTTTTTTATATACCAGATAAATTATTACAGGTAAGGCACCCGTGATAATTTTCGTTCAATCTACATCCAGTGGAGAATATTCCAGACTTTTTCAAAATTTTTTGATAAGTACTTTTCGAGATAAGGCGGGTGGACAGCGATTTTTGGCGATTTTTTAAAAATAATAATAATACACAGACACCAAAGTGATCTGTCTGTCCGTCTGTCACACCCGATTTTCTCCGAAACTATTTGTCATTGTTGAAATTTTATAATATAGTATTTTTAGTGTTCCGTACGGAACACTTATAAGATCACTTCGGTGTCTGTCTGTCTGTCTGTCTGTCTGTCTGTCTGTCTGTCTGTCTGTCTGTCTGTCTGTCTGTCTGTCTGTCTGTCTGTCTGTCTGTCTGTCTGTCTGTCTGTCTGTCTGTCTGTCTGTCTGTCACACCCCGATTTTCTCCGAAACTATTTGACATAGAAAGGTGAAATTTGGTAATAATATAGGAATTGATGGCCTCATCAGAGCCATGTAGTTTTGAGAATTAAATTTTGACTTAAGGGGTTAGTTTTGGGGGGTGAAGTCGGAAGTGAAAAAAAAAATTTTTTACTAGGTCATCGAGTGTGGTGTCAAATGAAAGCTTGTGAAAACACAAGTAAAAAATATATATATAATATTATACTTGCGCGCACTATTCTTTGTATTATTTTTAAAAATTCGCGAAAAATCGCTGTCCCGGGCCTTATCTCGAAAAGTACTTATCAAAAAATTTTGAAAAAATTCTGGAATATTCTCCATGGGGTGTAGATTGAACGAAAATTATCACGAGTGCATTACCTTTAATAATTTATATGATATATAAAAAAAACAAAAATTTCAAGGTCATCAGATTTCAGTAAAGATTGGAAACAAACTTTGTTAAAAACTCATTTGGGGTATGTTTTGTGAAGTCACTGATCATTTTATACCACCGTAACATAAATTTTGACTTAAGGGGTTCGTTTTGAGGGGTGAAATCGGAAGTGAAAAAATTTTTTTTTACTAGGTCATCGAGTGTGGTGTCAAATGAAAGCTTTTGAAAACACAAGTAAATATATATATATATATATATATATATATATATATATATATATATATATATATATATATATATATATATATATAATGTAATACTTGCGCACACTTTTCTTCGTATTACTTTTAAAAAATCGCTGTCCCCTACCTTATCTCGAAAAGTACCGATCAAAAAATTTTTAAAAAACTCTGGAATATTCTCCACGGGGTATAGATTGAACGAAAATTATCACGAGTGCATTACCTATAATAATTTATTTAGTATATAAAAAAAAAAAACAAAATTTCAAGGTCACCAGTTTTCAGTAAAGATTGGAAACAAACTTTGTTGAAAACTCATTTGGGGTGTGTTTTGTGAAGTCACTGATCATTTTATACCACCCTAACAAAAATTTTTATTTGAAAAACAATCAACGTACGGAACACTAATTGTGCAAGTTCAACTTGCACTTGACCGGTTTTTTTATGCTGAATCCAAAAAAATCATAGAAAAAGACATCGACTGTGAAGTTTTCTCAGAAAACACAGTTAAAGTTGCCAGAAAACTCTGAAATTGAAAAAAATGCGTTTTAGTAAATAATGTAAAACTAATAAACCAAATTTATGAATTATGAAATAAAACTATTATTATTTTCTTTAAATGTTCTAAATCTACATTTATCCTAAAAATTTAAGAATATTCGGTTTTAGTATTCATAAAGAGTTGATTGATTGGTCCGTTACTGTGTGACAGTACATTTTACCAATAAAACTACTTAATTACTTTGTTAACTGCCACTAAATATATATTTATATATAATATTTAGTGTCAGTTAACAAAGTAATTAAGTGGTTTTATTGTTTAGTATTCATGTTCAACAAAAAGCACGCATATATTACGAGTACCTTTAAGTATTAAAAGCGAGTTATTTGTTGAAACGAAACATAAAACTTTATTTTTTGATGTCAAGTCAGGATTAAAAACTTCAAAACACACTGGAAATAATAGTTTATTCAATATTAATAAAAATTAAAAACATTTTTTTAGTTCAGCGGTTGCGCATATATATTTTGCTACGTAGCTTAGGTAAAGGTGGTGTATGCCTGTTTTTTGTTAAACATAAACATTAAAACGTAATATTTTTAGTGTTCCGTACGGAACACTTATAAGATCACTTCGGTGTCTGTCTGTCCGCTGTCTATCTGTCTGTCCGTCTGTCACACCCGATTTTCTCCGAAACTACTTGTAATAGAAAGTTGAAATTTGGTAATAATATAGGAATTGATGGCCTCATCAGAGCCATATAGTTTTGAAAGTTAAATTTTGACTTAAGGGGTTAGTTTTGGGGGGTGAAATCGGAAGTGAAAAAAAAAATTTTTTACTAGGTAATTGAGTGTGGTGTCAAATGAAAGCTTGTGAAAACACGAGTAAAAAATATAGATATAATGTAATACTTGCGCGCACTTTTCTTTGTATTATTTTTAAAAAATCGCGAAAAATCGCTGTCCATCCGGCTTATCTCGAAAAATACTTATCAAAAAATTTTGAAAAAATTCTGGAATATTCTCCACGGAGTGTAGAGTGAATGAAAATTATCACGAGTGCATTACCTGTAATAATTTATATGATATATAAAAAAAAAACAGAATTTTCAAGGTCATCAATTTTCAATAAAGATTGGAAATAAACTTTATTGAAAACTCATTTGGGGTGTATTTTGTAAAGTCACTGATCATTTTATACTTCCGTTACAACATTTTTTATTTTAAAAGCAATCAACGTACGGAACACTTATTGCGCAAGTTCAACTTGCACTTGACCGGTTATTAAGTTTTTATGAAAATGTAGATTCAGAACATTTAAAGATGCCCGAAATAATAGTTTTATTCTATAATTTTAATGATTATACAGTTTTACATTATTTATTAAAATGTATTTTTTTCAATTTAATAGTTTCCTGGCAAGTTTAAATGTGTTTTCTGCAGAAATCTCACGGCGGATGTCTTTTTTATGATTTTTTTGGATTCAGCATAAAAAAATACTTTCGAAAACACATGTCTTACTTAAAAGGCAGCCTGTGTCGGCTTGAGTGAAAGTAGGGACTGCGTTAACCAAGAATATTGATATCAAGAAAGGTGTGCGCCAGGGTTGCATTTTATCTCCCCTCCTCTTTAATATCTACTCCGAAAAAATATTCAAGATAGCGCTAGTAAAGAAAACTGAAGGCGCAAAGATAAATGAAGAAACACTTAATAACATAAGATATGCCGACGTTACTGTAGTACTCGCTAGCGGCATAGATGAGCTAAATAGCCTGATGGAAAGGCTACAAAGTACAAGTGAAAATTATGGGCTAAGTCTAAACCTCGCGAAAACCAAATGGATGCTTATAAGTAAAAAACCAACAACCAACCAAGACAATTAATACTAGACAACCAGAGAATTGAACACGTAGAATCTTACACCTATTTGGGAACAATAACACAGGCCAACAAAAAATTTTTTTGTAAAAATTTTTAAACCAATACATATAAGTGTTATGTATTTTTGGGTGCTGAAACCGTATCTGGTATCAGTTTTTTGTATATTAAATTTAAATCGAATTAATTAAATTTAAACCAAATCCTCTTCCTGCTTGAAAAAACTGAGCAAACTGTTGATCTCTTGTTCTATAATGGTAAATAGATGTTCCAGATTCCAATAAATGTTTTTCTTTCAGCCTAGAACCAAGCATTTCTGCTTTTTCCTTAGTCAAACCCAAGTCTCAGCTTGTATAAGCAACTGTAGTTTTAAATTTTCTAGAGAACATTGAAACTCATCATCATCCGGTCGACTTTCATTAAATTTGGGACTGGACTGTAAAATGTCATCAATAGATTGAGGTGGTTTAGGGATAGGAAGTCCCGATCCATGTCCTACCGGCCGCGGCCGATTAGCTGAAGTAAAGTTAGGATAGACAATTACTTTCTTATTTTTGAAGTTAAATCCAGAAACACCAACGCTGCAAAAATAACAATCATTTGAATGATTTTCTTGTTCTCTCCATACCATGGGTACTGCAAATCTAAAAGCTTTCTTTTCTTTCTTATACCATTTCCTAAGATCCTCGGCACAAACATAACATACTTTATGAGGAGCCAAACATTTTTCTTGATTACCTATTTCTGCACCAAAATATGCAAAGTATATTTTGAAACTGGCTATTAAGGGGTTTCTCGGGGGATTAAGAACCCGATCATAGATTTGAAAAATTCAAAATGACGGATCCAATATGACGGCCAGAGAGTACGTAATTCATTTAATTTATTCAAGTAATTTAGAATTTTTGTATTTTCAATAACTGTTTTCTTTGTACTTGGATGTTTAAATGAAATACTTTATGCTTAAAGCAGGCTTTTATCTTTCATTTCCTTCCTTTAAATATATATATTTTTTTTATTTTAAGTTTAAGTTAAATGATTAATAATAAGCAAAAAAATACATTTATCATGACACCTTTTTAAAAGCAAAATTACAAAAAAAGAATTTTGTAATATAAAGTATATTTTTAACTGTAAGTAAAAAAAATTGTCCGACTTTTTTTGACCATTTTTTACTGCAACATAAAATTTCCGGCGGCCCCACTACAGCAAGCGAATTTTCATATTTTAAAACTCAATGAAAAACCCCGACAATGTGGGTATTTTAAACTATTCTTATATTGAAACTTAAAGTATAATAATGATATGCGCAAAGATTTTTTTTTTCAATACTATATTTTATTAAATATTTGTAATTTACTGTATGCCCGTTAAAATCGTGCAAACAAAAATTTCGTTTTAGGTTTTACGAATTATAAAACAACAAAAATAAAAACTATTAGTATCATTGGAAAGCTGAAAGTTTCTTCTCAAAAAGCTATCTTTCAATTATTTTTTTTACACTCTGAAAAGAAATAATATCGATTAACTTTCGAGCGGTGCGCGTAGACTTTCAAATTAACCTGTTTGGCGCGCTTTTTTGAATCACCTATCCGAATTTTTAATAAATTCTTGCGCTAATAAAAAAGATCTGGAAAAATCTATATACTGTATTTAATGTTCCGTACGGTACACTTATAAGATAACTTCAGTGTCTGTCTCTTCGTCTCTCTGTCACACCCGATTTTCTCCGAAACTATTTGTCATAGGAAGTTGAAATTTGACAATAATATAGGAATTGATATCCTCATCAGGGCCATGTAGTTTTGAAAGTTAAATTTTGACTTAAGGGGTTAGTTTTGGGGGGTGAAATCGGAAATGAAAAAAAAAAAAAAAATTGTTTACTAGGTAATCGAGTGTGATGTCAAATGAAAGCTTGTGAAAACACGAGTAAAAAATATATATGTAATGTAATACTTGCGCGCACTTTTCTTTGTATTATTTTTAAAAAATCGCTGTCCATCCGCCTTATCTCGAAAAGTACTTATCAAAAAATTTTGAAAAAACTCTGGAATATTCTCCACGGGGTATAGATTGAACGAAAATTATCACGAGTGCATTACCTTTAGTAATTTATCTGGTATATAAAAAAAAAAAAAATTCAAGGTCATCAATTTTCAGTAAAGATTGGAAACAAACGTTGTTGAAAACTCATTTGATGTGTGTTTTATGAAGTCACTGATCATTTTATACCTCCGTAACAATTTTTTTTATTTTAAAAGCAATCAACGTACGGAACACTAATTGCGTAAATTCAACTTGCACTCCTCTTCAAAAAGCTGTTCAATTATTTTTTTTTTACATTCTGAGAAGAAGTAATATCGATTAACCTTCGAGCGGTGCCCGTAGACTTTCAAATTAACCTGTTTGGCACGCTTTTTGAACCACCTATCCGAATTTTTAATAAATTCTCGCGCTAATAAAAAAGATCTGGAAAAAAATATCTTTTTTATTTTTCGAGATATTTGCGAAAAATCTAATTTGTTCTGAAAATATCAAAAGTAGCGTCACTAAAACCACTGTAACTTGTAAACTAATCATCGAAATATACTGTTTTTTTTGTAAAATTTCCCGCTTTTTCACGTGGTGCTATTAGTTTTTCAACATTTTTTTTTTAATTTTCGAGATATTACCGAAAAACAGACTTTTTATTTTATTTTGGATTTTGCCGCCTTGGCGTACATCAAACTTTAGCAAACATTTTTTGTCGTATTCTACGTCCAAAAAACTACCTGTGTACCAAAATTCAACCTGTTAACATTTAATAACAGCTCAAAACCCCTGACGATTGGGCTATATTTTCAACCCTAACAATAGCATGTAAAGAGATGTTATAGAGTAACTTAAAAAAAACTGTTGTCTTCCAACATGTATTTATAGAGAAAGTACTGGGTAAATAACTTTATAATTTACAGTTGTAAAGATAACATTAAGTTAAGTAATCTCAAATTTCATCTTATGACACGTAATTCTCACCGAAAGAAAATTAATACCCACAATCATTTAAACCGTCTCCTAACCGTGAATAAAAAGTCATTTACAGTTTTTCACTAATTTTACCCAACTTTTCCGTAATAATTCACCATTTTAGTCTATCACACACGCAAAAAAGTACTTATAATTTGGAACGCACAGGTGTTTCATCGTAAATGATTCACACAAAAATGTTCTAAAGTCGTTATCTGAGCAAATACGGATTAGTGCAATTTAGACGAAAGATTAGGTATTAAATGACACAGCGTAGATGTTGTTTGCCATTAAGGATAGCCTGTTGTTTCTGCTGTATTATTTTCTATTTGTGTAAGATTAAGATTGAATGACATAAAAGGAACTTCATTTAGCACGCGCGGGCTACAGCCATTAAATTCTTTCTATGATAGACAGACAGACAGAGAGACGTTGTATTTTATATATATTATATTTTCTGTTACATGATATTGTTCCATATTTAATGGTTTAGGCAAAGTATTGCAAGAGAACGTGCTAGCGGCAAACTTTTTTCCGACTTGATTTACTATTATCGTCACTGCTTATTCCTTATGTTACAGTGACAGTTGTGTACTTAGCTATGAAGAAATACTCAAAGAGCTTAAAAAAATTTTACGCTTGCTTGTAAGCTCGATATTTTTCTCAGTTCTGTTGTCAAGCCTATTAAAATGTTTTTGAAAAATTTGTATAAACGACATCGGCTTGACCTTTACTATCCAAGCGCTCTGAAATGAACTGGGGAATAGTGGTTAGATCGTTGGTTCTCAACCGATGAGTCGCGAGCCACAAGGGGGTCGTCTTGTCCTTTTGGGGGGTCGCCGGTTATCAATTTTAGAAACCAAATTTAAATTTTAAAATTTAAAAGTACACTACCGTAAGAAAGTATTTGCCCACCTAGTTATTTCAGTCCCAAGACAACAAAAACCCAGATAATATATATTTTTTAATTTAATGAATTATTGTTTATTTTCACATTATTTACAGTCTAGAAAATCATAAAAATATTCATGGTTTTCCAGGATTTTTCTCATCTATATAACCTTCTTTGTTTTTAATTACCGCTTTACAGAGTTTCGGCATTCTGTTCAGTAGTTTCTTCGATTATTTTAACCCATTCTGCTTGTAAAAGTTCCCACAAGTGCTTTTCTGATGTTGGATTGAGTTTTCGAACACACCTGTCCAAATGGTCCCACAGCAATTCGATGAGGTTCAAGTCGGGTGATTGTGGCGGCCAAGTCACCACTTCCAGGACGTCATCGGATTTCCATTGGTCCAAAAGTTCTCTAATTTGTTTAGCAGAATGTTTAGGGTCGTTGTCATTCTGGAAAATAAATTTTCCTTGAAAAATATCTCTTCCAGAAGGAACCATTAGAGTCAGAAAAATTTCTTGATACTTTTCTTTTTCGCATGATTCCTTCTATCCTAACGATTTTTCCAACTTTGCCGTTGCCAAAACAACCCCCAAACCATTTACTCCACCATGTTTTACTATAGGCAACTGACAGGCTTCCAACATCCTCTCTCCAGCTGACTACTGCACGAAAACTCGTCGATTTGAACCGAAAATTTCGAATTTAGATTCGTCGTTCCAAAGGATTCCATTGTTCTAATGTCAAATTTTCATGTTCTCGGGTCCATTCTAACCGTTTTCGTTTATTCACTTGCCTAAGAAGTGGTCTTCTCAATGCAACTCTCCCGTATAGTCCACCTCTCATGGGGATGGGCCCTAATTTCTGGTGCGGTTAGGCGGCGATTACGTTTGCTGGACATTGTTATAGCTCTGTCTTCAGCGGGAGTCATTTTTTTCGAGGCCCCTTCCTGAACGTTTTTGGTTGAGAATTCCACGCCCCGCAGAAACTTTTTTTAAGATATAGTCCACCGTTCTCCTTCGCATCCGCATATCACTCGCGATTTGTCGACTCGAATGTCCATTTTGATATCTCGCGATTATCAGAGCCAGATTTTCAACGGAAACTTCTTTCGTTTTTGGCATTTTCCCAAAACAATTGAGCCTGTATCAATGACAAAGTACTGTTTGCGAATGGTTAATTTCCAAAAGGGCAATGGTATTTATAGCACAGTTTTTATCATAAGATATCACTAGGAATTTCCATAATCCTTAGAATCTTGAAATGAATTCTTACTTCAACTGGACTTCTCAGAAATCGCCTCAAAACGATTATCATGCAAAACTTGAAAATTTGTTCTAATTGGTTTTTAATTTGTGATTTTACGAAAAAGGCTTATCTAAACAATTTTGTGATGGACACTTGTTGTTAAGTTGTTAAGAACAAGTAAATTTATCTAGTATAATAAAAGGGTTTAATTAGGTATTATTGCCAAATTTTGGCAGTTACATTGAAATTTCTAGGTGGGCAAATGCTTTCTGACGGTAGTGTAGGTGTTACAATGTTAATAATTTATTTATGTTTTGCAACACACGAGATATAAGACGTAATCAGTGGACGGTTGGCGCACGCACCTTTCCTTATGCCTGACGAAATCCGACTGGGGCAAGCTAGCCGGGTAGTCCGCAGCGATAACGACACTCCGTCGCTTCTCGAAGAAACGTGTAAAAGAGGGAGGTTTTGACAGCTTGACGTTCCGCCGAGCTGAGGATAATCGGGAAAGTACTCCCAATTGGTATATAGACAACGAACAGAGCCGTAGGTGAATATCTTCAGTTATTCAGCCGCAAGTTTAAACTTTCGTGTACAGATAAATTGTCGCGGTCTGTATACTTTTTACCTAGTGTTAAGTTGGCACAGTGTTCTTTTTGTCGTTTGTATATGAATAGTTTGTTGTTAGTTAGTGCCTTATTTGATCCAAAAAACAGTACAATACTAGGATATTCCGTCACAATTTGTCTTCGATAGACACGCCTAGGAACAGACTCTCCTATTATTTACCGTTTTGGTAAGGAAACATACGTTATTTCAAGATTTTTAAACATTTTTTAAAATTATTTTGAAGTATATTGTTTCTCAGATATCAGCGTCATGGAGAAAAAAAGAAAATATTTGGAGAACTATTTAAAATTTAGATTTTCGACTGTAATTAATAACGGCACAAAGAGGCCACAGTGTGTTTTATGCATTGAACTGTTACTGATAACCTTTACCTGTGGAATTTGTTATAGAGTGTATGTTTTTGCACAAGTTATTATTTCTCTCTCATATTGGTGGGATGAAGAAATTAAATACTAAATTGAAGAAAAACGGAAAAGCTATCACAAATACTTAAGTTCAAAGAACACAAACGACAAAGTAAAATACAAGGAATCCCAAGCTAGAGTACGCAAAATGATTAGTGACAAAAAGAACAACCAATGGGAAAAGACATGCTCAAGACTCGACACTTACATAGGAGGAAGAAAAAGCACAGAAAGCTGGAGACTTCTTAAAAAATATGAGAACAGAACGGAAAAGAGAGAAATCTTCTCACCAATAACACCAGAAAAATGGAACCAATATTTTACAAATATGCTAACAGAAGATAGACCAGAGTTCAAAAGTACCCAACATGGAAACCCAAATATAGTTATACGAGGATCCCCAATAAGGATAACAACATCAGAAGTTAAAGAAGTATGTAAAACACTAAAAAATGGTAGAGCTCCAGGACCAGGAAACATCCCAGGAGAGATAGTAAAATACGGAACTGAAAAGCTATTTAGCGCTTTGAGGAACTTATTCCAATGCATTAACACATCAGAAGTACCTGAGGAATGGAAAATATCATACATATCAACAATTCATAAGAAAGGAGACAAAAATAATTGCGATAACTATAGGGGAATAACGGTTACAGGATCTATTAGCAGAATATACGGAAAAAAATACTTAAAAATAGAATAGAAACGGAATACGCGGAAGTAGAAGCTGAAGAACAGGCAGGCTTTAGAGCAGGAAGATCCACAATAGACCATCTCTTCTCACTGACACAAATCCTAGAAAAGAAAACCGCATTTGATCAGGAAGTCCATGTCTTGTTTGTTGATTTAAAAAAGACCTACGACAGCGTGTCCCTAATGAGATTGTGGGAAACACTACAACAGAGTAATGTAAGCACCGAAATAATTAAAGCCGTAAAATCTTTATACCAAGACGCAAGAAGTAGTGTGAAAACCAAATATGGTATAACAACAGGGTTTCTGGTCACAAAGGGTCTCAAACAGGGCTGCTGTATATCCTCAACGCTATTTAAAATCTATTTGGAGAGTGCACTGAAGAACTGGAAAAGGAAATGCAGCAGTATGGGATTACCACTGGATGACGATACTATATTGTACACACTATCATTCGCAGATGACCAGGTAGTAGTCGCTCAGGACATCGATGATATGGAATACATGACACGAAAACTTATGAAGGAATATGAAAAATGGGGCCTAGAAGTCAATATTAAAAAGACCGAGTACATGTGCGTCGGAGGACAATAGCAGGACTCGAAACTGGCCACAGAACACACCATCAAACACTGTGCCAGTTATAAGTATTTGGGAACGAGAATATCTAGGGACGGAACACTGGAAGAAGCAATATTCGAGAGGAGTATCCAAGGAAGAAAAGCGATTGCAATGCTTAATAGTATACTATGGGACAAAAACATAACCATTGAAAATAAGAAGAGAATTTACAACTCAGTAGTGAAAAGTATAATAACTTACAGCTCCCAGGTGTGGCCATTAAAGGAAAGAACAGAAAAAATACTAAAAGTTACAGAAATGGATTTCTGGGAACGAGCAGCCAGAAAATCCAGAAAAGACCGCATACCAAATGACACGATAAGGCGAGCTTTAGAAATAAAGCACGATATAGTGGACGAAATCAGAACCCAACAGTTGGTATGGTACGGACATGTACAGAGAATGTCACAAGACCGACTACCTAAAAAGATTTTAAATTGGAACCCTCATGGAAAAAGAAAGCGAGGAAGACCACGCCAAAGCTGGAGAGCAGGAATCAACAAGGAAGTACTAGAGAGAGATCTGGAGGAGGAGGGACGGAGAAACCGGGAGGAGTGGAAATTAGGCATCGGAAGACGGAAGACGTTATAAAACCGATTGATATATATATATATATATATATATATATATATATATATATATATATATATATATATATATATATTATTTCTCGATATAATATTTTAAAACCTGTATAATTTTCTTCACCTGAACTAATATAGATTAAGATTGTCTAATTTTGCTAACTAAAGATAAGGAAAAAGTCCATTAATATCAGTGAAATTGTAAAGAAAAACAGTACTACTTTACTGTTTGTAAATAGTACCGATAAACTGTGCACTGTTAGATAATGTAATAAATTCTTATAACTCTTTATTGTCAACATTACATGACAATTCTAAGAATATAATTTTTAATCTTATTTTTGTGCAATTTATGTTTAAAATTAATTAGATTTTGATAATAAATTAATAACAAGAGTCAAGGATTTTACAAGTATATACAGGCAGAAGTAACATAAAATACCAATAATACAATTATAAACTATAGTATCTACTAGAAATGAACAAGGTTCATATATCAGCATCTCCTTGTACTAAGTTCGCAAGGTTAGTAACAAAAAGACAGAAAGAAGTTTTTCCACAAATTTTAAAAAAATCTTGATTTTAGGTTTTATTACTCTCTACTCTCTATTTAAGTAATAATATAGGATAAAGAAATAAAGAGCCGCCTATTTAACAAAAATATATTTTTTTTTTAATTTTTTTTCGTAACAAACCACCTGAAGAAGCTGTCGTACAGCGAAACATGTCATGAAGTTAAAAATAAAAAATTTATTGGAAATTTAACTAGTGTTTTTACTTCTTGCAAAACTTCTAGTTATGGATTTCCACCGAATATCAGCTGAATCAATTCAAGTATAGAGGTTGTTGTCACAGTAAACACACTATACAGTAGCGAAACTCAAGGATAATCGCAGAGGAAAATCAGGTTCGTTTTCAGAAGGTCACGTGGCAATCCGCCATGTTAAAAGTGGACCAGCGCGAGATTTGAAATACAAATAAAGTTGTGCAAAGTTTTATCATTCAAAATCATAGATATAGAAATGTAATTTTGATTTGTTATTTAATACAGCATGAGTAATATAAAAGTTAATGCAGCATGAGTAATATAAAAAAAAAAAAAAGAATGGAGCACTTTGTTAGAAAAGAAATGAATACAGGTGAAAAACTTGATAGGAAGGTATTGATGGAATTCGTCCTATTCAACTTCAGTTTTTAATATAACCTTATCCAAAAATTCAAAAGTCTATGAAAGTTAAACGTCACTGTTTGAGGTTAAAGTTTTATTTACATCATTTTTCAAGTAAATTTGTGATTAAAGATGTTTTTTAAGGACTAAATTAATTTAATTTTAATTGTCATTACTAAGATGTCAACATCTTCTAAAATAAGAGCATTTTTTTTAAGCAGTGTTGTGTTGTTTGGTGTGATAGATCTCTCGTTAATTAAAAAACACTGTATCTACTTTTTTGGTACTTATTTTTTCTTAAACTACAAAACTATATTGTGTAACTTCGAGAAAGGTTAATATAATATTATTAGTGAATTATGAACGTATATGTATAGACCTCTATTTTATATGTGAATGATTCTTAGAGGTTCTATACCTTTTTGTGTTCTATTATCTGTATTGCTTTTTGATAATGTAATTAACCCTTGCTTTTATTAACAATGAACTAATATTTAGATCAAAGAGTCAATACAGTAATTTCCTAATTATAGTTACATACAATACTTAGTTATGACCAAGCTGACTTGTCAATTGCAACTATATTGGGAACGTGGAATCTTTGACACAATGACACTACTCAGTATATATCACCACTACACCAAACACTTTATTTTTGCACTCGACGCGCGTTTCGCTAACCATATTAGCTTCATTAGGAGAAATGATTGACTCATATATACTGAGTATTGTCAATTACAGTTTAAAAGGAAAATAACTATATTTAATTTATAATATAGATATACAACAATAGAAATAAGTTCTTTACAGGAGGAATATTAATAACAGGTAACTAAATCTTCAAAATTTTAATAGTAACCATAATTACCATCAAAATGGACTTCGATTAGGTGTACTGTCCATTTAACGAACTTATTTTCAGGATATTTTACCTTCTGGCACACATCGTCTGACAAAATCATATTGCAAAAATTTCTTTGGAATCACATTAAAATTTTTCTTATTTTAATAGCATATTTGATTCAATAATTCATTTATATCAGTTATTTCAATAATCCCAGTACCCAGTGGTTTTGTGATCTCAACATGACACTTAATATTTAAAACTTTCAAACCCAGCTTATAAGAAAATAAAATATACTGTCTAAAATTTGAAAATAATAAATATGTTGTTATAGGTTCTGTATTCCTTACAATATATTCACAGAAACTTTTGAAAGATTGGCATGAAAAAGGAGCAATGTAATTTATAGAGAAAAATAGAAAAAAAAGTCACTTTCAGAGTATTAATTGTACTTGCAATTAAACAGTGTTAAATTTATCAGGTTTATTATTAGAAAAGGGGTGTCAAACAATTAATTCAGATGAAGTTATTGAAAACTAGAAGCCTCTTGAGAATACACCTTTTAGAAAAAAATAATATGTTTTATTTATAATTTATCAAATATAAATAGTTTTAAATAACTAAATACTAGTTTACACAAAAATAAATGTTTCTAAAAACCAGAATTTGGAGGATTATTTATTAATCATAAAAAAATTACACAGGCACACAAAAAAAGTTTTGCTCTACCGAACAGATCACTATACCTATATGTATTTTTGGGCGCTGAAACCGAATCCGAGGTCAGAATTGAGCAATCACGTCAGGATTTTTAAATAACCAGCCGAACTAAGTTTAGAAATAAATTTCAAGCTTTAATGACCAAATCACTCTACCAATACGAACGTTTTATTAAATCAATCAAGGTTCCCTGGAAGGCCATCTTTTGAGCAAATATGCCTAAACAAAATGTACATTAGTAATGATAATATTGTTTCATGCATATGTATTTTTTTTAAAATGCATTTAAGATAGTGAAAAGTTGTCTTATGAAAGCAAGCAATAGAGATTTATTAAAATAATCAACAACTCCAACTTTAATCGCATACCATGATTTCTATAAAATCATTGTTTCAACTAAAGGCAGAGGAACTGCAAAAAAAAATCATTAATGCAGCAACTTAAACTTTGACGGATAATACTGTTGATGATTACATGTGATGTAAATAAAGCATAATTAAATTTAGTTATGATTTAGAATAATAGCCTTAGCGCGTCCTAATCGAGTTAGAAATTTCTTATTTGCATAAAAAAATGTGACTCGAGCAAATAATTTGTGAAAATAATTATATGGAATATTGCAGTTCTCAACGGCACAACAATAACCTCCTTTCCCCATGATTATATAAATTCTCTTCACTTACAAACGGTTTTAATTCTCTTTTTCTACAAACTCTCTTTTCCTTCTGTCTTTATATTCATATAAACTGCAGTCACATCAAGAAACGATGGACAATACATTTCCAAAGACACATTCCTAGATCGGATGTAAACACTGAGCGGCCATTTTGAAAAAGGACCCGTCGAAGCACGCGCCGTCAAAATCTCGTCACCAAATTGGAGCTCAGATTCGCTACTGTAGTATGTTTACTGTGTTGTTGTTGTCTTTTTAATAGATACCCATCTTAAAAGCACGCCCCAAGAAGACATCACCAAATACTCTAATATTATTGGCTCATTTTAATAGTCGGGCAAAAAAACACGTAAAAGCATTGACGAAGGCAAAGTTACGCGGTATAGTCAATTTAATTTTGGAGCTTTTGCTGCCTGTTCAGCCCCGAATAATCTTTTACTCATGGCAGTTTAAACATACAACTTTATGACGTGTTCGAAATATGACGTACCTTCGTTTCGTTTGGGGAAGTACGGAAGTATCATCGATAATGGGGGCAAGATCAAATATTATTTATTATAAAGACGTGGATGTATCATTTTGCAAACAACTCTAAATTTGGAAATTTAAACTTAGCGTAGTAGTATTTTAATTTTGTACCGTTGTTAACTCATGGAGGAAAAGTCCCGAGATAAAAATCGATTTTATTCTTTAACATAGTTTTCTTCAAGAGCGATCTGGTGAATACGGTGGATGAGGAAGCAATTCATAGTCCAGTTGGTCCAATTTCACCATCGATTTTGTGGAGTTGTGAGCTGGAGCATTATCTTGATAAAACAACACCTTTTTTTCGCTAAATGCGGTCTTTTTTTTTCTTGATTTTACCATTCAAATGGTCAAATAATCTCGGTGATTGTTCACTCATTCTCAAGATCAGTATGCTTTCCAAAACCTTTCAAGCTGATGTTTGTGTTTTTTGACACTTCGGACGGCTTTCATACGGTTCCAGCCACTCTGCAGACTACCTGTTGGACTCAGGCATGTAGTGGTGTACTTCTATGCCATCTATTGTTACAAAAACTCAAAATCTCCTTTGTTACGTTCCTGTTTTTGATCAATCATGAGAGTGCACGGCAACCAACGGGCACATAGCTTGTTCATATGTAAATATTCATGCAAAATATATCTCACGCATTCTGTTGATATCTTTACGATGTCAGCTATCTCCTTCACTTTCGCTTTGGGGTCATTCAGAACAATATGGTGGATTTTTTGTGTTTTTTGAAGGGACTGCCTGCCCTGCCACTAACTGAAAAATCATGTTTTTTTGATTTGTGCTGCCATCTCTCGGAAAGCCTCGGAACGCTTCACCCTATATCAGTAGGAATAAGTTTTTTCAAAAATTTTCGTATCTTTTCTTTACCTTGAAATGTGTTTTCCACTAAATAAATATATTGCGCGCCACAGAAGAAAGCAAACAGCTTTACTACAGATGCAAAACAAAGTGTATTCAATTATTTTAATTGGACTCGTAGCTATAGGTTGCCTTAACGATGTAGTAAGATTTGCAACGCTAAGTAAAAAGTTTCCACTTGTGAGTCTAGATTCAGATAAATCAATCTACTTTCAATGATCAGTGATCGGCCGGTACGTCATCATTATAATACGAGAGCTACCTTTTAAGTCTTAACAAAAACAATGAAAGAAACAAAAAGTTTTGGTACAAATAGTTTTATTGCTTCTCTCTCTCTCTCTCGCCTTTTGCATGCGTTCGAAACAATTCTTGAAACATTTTTTCCACTCTGAAGTTGGTACCTCAAATTGTTTTAGAAGGATTCAATGCCCTCGTATTACACAGGATTGTCGCATACAAGCAACTTATATATAGGTCTTTAGGGGTAGAAAATTAGAAAGATAGTTTGTAAAGTGACCGCCAAAAAACTAAACTATACGAATTTTTTTTTATATTGAATAGAATAAGTTTCATAAATAGGATGACGAATGAGAAAGGACCGATTGGACATCCATTTGAAGAAGGGTTTAATAAAAAAAAAAATAAGAAGCTAAATAGCCTCTTTTGGTTTGTAGAACCTGAGAAAGAAAGATTATTTATAATTTTTCCACTCTCTACATTATTGTTATCAATTTTGGGTACATTATTGTTTTTAATTATTTACGATTTTAATGTCCAGTGATAACTAATGCAAATAACAAGCATCTGCGTAATTCTCACTACAATCTGACACATGTTACAAGAATGAGACGGAGTTTTTTTTGGTTCGTCGCCTTTTTGTTTTTACAAGTTAAGGTAAGCATTTAAAAATTTTATTACATTTATACGGGAATTGATTGAAAAGTTTCCGACCGGACCGGTAAGAAGTAAGATTTCTCGATCCTGTCTTCATCATTTTAAGCAGAATGAAAATAACTTTCCTTGACGTTACATGACTGTCAATAAAACCTAGGTTCACCACTATATGCCAGAGCCAAAGATAACAGTCGAAGGAGTTGCTAAAAAGAAATTAGGCTGTCGAAGATGAAAATAACCCATCAGTTGGCAAGGTGGCTACTTGGAAAATGCAAAAATACTATTATTCTGAATTATTCTTCTTCCTGTCCCATACATTCACATACGTCGGGATCTTTGTACCATTTCGTCAGTTTATATTGAGGTTGTTACTCTCTGCTACTCGAAAAATGGACGCAGCATCCGGAATTCAATAACATTCCCTGATATTCCGGAGCCACGAGTGCTACTTTCTACCGAGTCCTCGACGAGCTTCATTTTTTCCCTGAAGAATAAGTTTTGGAATCGAGTAGCGGTTAGTATATATCCCAAATACGACCCCGTTCTTTGTTTTACAAATTAAGCCCTGGTTCTTTGAAGCACCTCTTCGTGGGTTAGGTGTTCTGTCCAAGAAATTCGTAGCAAATATCGCAGTATCCATAGCTCGAAAGCTTCAATACGATTCAATGATCTCACTTTTAACGACCACGCCTCTCCACCATATAAGAGGACCGGCCAGACATAATATTTTATTACTCGTAGGCTCAGGGTGAGTGGTAACTGTCTTTGAAGCAGTATATTTTTCAACTTTATCAGCATCAGTCGCGCAATATATTTATTTAGTGAAAAACACATTTTAAAGTAAAGAAAAGATGCGAAAATTTTTGAAAACACTTATTCTTAGGGTGAAGCGTCCCGAGGCTTTCCGAGAGATGGCAGCACAAATAAAAAAAACATGATATTTCAGTTAGTGACAGGGCAGGCAGTCCCTTCAAAAAACACAAAAAAATCCACCATATTGTTCTGAATAACTCCAAAGCGAAAGTGAGGGAGATAGCTGACATCGTGAAGATATCAACAGAATGCGTGAGATATATTTTGCATGAATATTTACATATGAACAAGCCCGTTGGTTGCCGCGCACTCTCATGACTGATCAAAAACAGGAACGTAACAAAAGAGATTTGGAGTTTTTGTAACAATAGATGGCATAGAAGTATACCAGTACATGCCTGAGTCCAAAAGGTAGTCTGCAGAGTGGCTAGAACCGTATGAAAGCCGTCCGAAGTGTCAAAAAACACAAACATCAGCTTGAAAGGTTTTGGAAAGCATTTTTTGGGAAGCCTATGGAATAATACTGATCTTGGGAATGAGCGAACAATCACCGGAGATTATTTGATCATTTGAATGTTGAAATCAAGAAAAAAAGGTATTGTTTTACCAAGATAATGCTGATCAACTTTAGAAAGGTATCTTTTGCCATGCCAATCCACAGTTTAACCTCCCCATCAGAATTTCATTGTTCGTTGACGATAGAGCCAAGATATTTAAATTTAGTAACCCTCTCAATCTCTTGATCCTTTATAAAGAGAGATGCATCCTCTTGGGAGAGTCTACTAATCACCATTATTTTGGTTTTCTCAATATTTATACGTATACCAACTTCTTCTTCTTAGTGTGCCTTATCTTCTAAGGATATTGGCGACCACATTTATCCATCTGATTTTATCTATTGCTGCTCTAAACAGTTCAGTAGATGTCATGTTTGTCCACTGTCATAAGTTTTTCAACCAAGAGCCTTCCTGATACTCGCTTACCGATTATTTTTCCTTCAGTTATAAGTTGCAGAAGCTCATACTTTTGACTTCTCATAATAAGGTAAGTGCTTTTTCTTTCTTTATCAGCTGGAATCAACTCTCGTTCTTTTCCCATCCGATCAAGTATTTCCACGTTTGTGGTATACGCTGTCCAAGGAACACGCAGCATTCGGCGATAGTACCACATTTCAAATGACTTAATTCTTTATTGTATTGTCTCTGTGATTGTTACAGCTTCTGTACTGTATAATATGACCGAGAACACGTGGCATCTTAGCACACTTGTTCTTGTTATTAAGTTTAATTGACAGTTACAGAGTATGCTGCCCATTTTATTAAAGGAGCTTCGTGCTTTTCAATTCTTGAGCGTATTTCAATAGAGTGGTACCAATCTTCACTAATTACGCTTCCTAAGTGCGTTATTTTTGTTCAAGTGTTTGTTGATGTACCTTAATATTTATATCTGTATTAGGATGCTTACTGACCACCACGTAAACCATACTTCTCGTAATATCATTCAGCTTATTGATTAGAATTTGCATATCTTCCATGTTATTAGCAACTATTGCGGTATCGTCTGTATACCGAATATTATTTATAGGCTTCCATTAACTTTTATCTCTCTGCATTGATCTTCTAGAGAAAGTTGAAATATTTTCCCTACGTAGATATTAAATAATACTGGCGACAGTATGCACCCCTGCCTAATACTCTTTAAGACGCTGAAAGGTTCTGTTAAAATGTCCTTATTAATTTTGATCTCGACAGATTGATTCCAGTATGCTGTCTTATTATTCGTACATCTTTATCATCTATATCAATCTCATGAAGCCGCTGCATCAGAAAGTCATGCTTTATGTTGTCAAATGCCCGTTGATAGGCAATAAAACATATCAATACATCCTGTCATTGGCCGTAACATTTTTGTACAGGGTGAGTCAAAGATAGCGTAAAGTTCATTATCTCATTTGTTTCGGGAATGACAAAAAAATGTTAAATACAATAGTTTTAAGGAATGTTAAGGTGCACAGTTTAAAATTATATTTGAGTATACAGGGTACTTCAATAAAGTGTGGCTCATTTAACATATGTTTTTTTTTTAAATGGAACATCCTATTCTCTAATTTATTTTTAAATTCTGAGTAAAATTTTATACCTTTTTTATTAATAATGTTGTATACCTAAACTTAGCAGTTTTTTCTGATATTTCATTTTTTTTTTTAAAATACTAGTTTTCAATTTTGTAAAAAATTGGCCGTAGCGCCATTGTTTCTGAAAATGGAATACTCGTAATTAGTACGAGCGTTCTATAGAGATGAAAGAAAACATATATGTAAAGAAATTTGAGTTCGATGCTACAGGGTGTTAAAAATAAATTTATACATTTCGACTATTTTAAATTAAAAAATCTCAAATTTTTTAAGAGGCACACCCTGTATATTATTATTTTTTCTGATAGATTTTACAAAAGCCTCCAACTTTTATTAAGTAAGTCATATACCTATTTCTAATAGTTATATTAAGCAAATAAAAATAGTTTAATTTGTTGTAGTAAGTGACGTATAAAGGTAATAGTTATGGATTTTCCTAAAAATGAATTAATTGATATGGTTTATATACTGGGCGAGGCGGGAAAAAAAAAATTTCTTTCGGCAATAAGGCTTTACGGAGTGAAGTACCCTAATAGACGTTTACCATCTAGAAAATTTTTTCAGTGATTAATGGAATGGTTTGATGGTAGTGGTAGCGTTGAGTATACGAAACGGAAGGTAGTAAACCAGAATGCTACCAATGAGGAAAAAGAAATGAAGATTTTACTTCATGTTGAAGATAATCCCCGGGTCACTACTAGCTGACTTATTTGACACATCCCAATCTACGGCTAATCGCACCACCAGAAAATACAAGTATCATCCCTTTCATATGGAACTACACCAAGAACTTCAAGACCGTGATTTTGAACGACAAGTAAACTTTTGTACCACCATGAATGGAGCAATAGAGGCCGATCCAAATTTTTTATCCAAAATAATGTTTTCTGATGAAGCTACTTTTCGCAGTAATGGAGCAGTTAACAGACATAACATGCATTATTATTCAACAGTTAATCCATTTTGGGTCCGGGAAGTTGAAAACCAAAACCATTTATCGCTTAATGTATAGTGTGAAATATTAAATTTTTGAAGTATTGGTCCATATTTTTTCCGCGAACCACTTAACGGGCCTAGATATCTAAATTTTTTGCAAAACGAATTACCAGAGCTTTTTGAAGAAGTTGATAACTTTGAAAGGGAACAAATGTGGATTCAACAAGACGGAGCTCCTGCTCATTACCACCGGGAAGTTCGGGATTTTTTAATCGTTACCCACAAAAATGGATCGGTAGGGATGGATTCATTCAGTGGCCCCCTCGATCATGTGACTTAACACCTTTAGACTCCTTTTTGTGGGGCTGCATTAAAGATCGTGTTTATGTGAATCCACCTACAACACCAGTAGATATGGAAAATAACATACGGGATGCGTGTAGGACAATAACGCCTTTTATGCTAAGGAAAGTGAAGGAAAATATAGTAAAACGACTAAACATGTGTATTCAAGTAGACGAGCATATTTTTGAACATTTATTATGTCATAATAATTAATAATCAGATAAATTAAACTACATTAAAATTATTAATAACTTTTTGTTTGTGGTTTCACAATAGCGTAAGTGTATTAAAAACAAGGGTAAAAATTGAAAAATTCAAAAAAAATCGAAAACTATTAGAAATAGGTATATGACATACTTGGAGGGTTGGGTAAAATCTATCAGAAAAAATAATAACATACAGGGTGTGCCATTTAAAAAATTTGATATTTTTCAATTTAAAATACAGTCGACACTGTTTATAGTGAAACTCTATATAGTGAAAAACTCTTTATAGTGCAATTTTTTCAAGACCTACATACATAGCAATATATACGGATTTTCTCTTTATATAGTGAAAAACTTCTATAGTGAAATTTCGGTCAACATTTTGGTCTTTCACTATATAGTGAGTCGACTGTAGTCAAAATATATAAATTTATTTTGAACACCCTGTAGCTTCTAACTCAAATTTCTTTACATATATCTTTTTCTTCATCTGTATGGAATGCTCGTAACAATTATGAGCATTCCACCTTTAGAAACAATAGCGCTACTGGCAATTTTTTACAAAACTGAAACTAATATTTTTTTAAAAAAAATTGAAATATTAGAAAAACTACTAAGTTTAGGTATATAACATTATTAATAAAAAAGTTATAAAAATTTTACGCAAAATTTAAAAATAAATTAGAAAATAGAATGTTCCATTTAAAAAAACATATGTTATATCGGCCACCCTTTTTTGAAGTACCCTGTATACTCAAAAATAATTTTAAACTGTGCACCTTAGCATTCCCTAAAACATTCCCGAAACAAATGAGATAATGAACTTTACTCTATCGTTGGCTCACCCTGTACAAGAAATTTCATTGAAAATAATTCTTCCCTCGTTCCCAAACCTTTCATAAACCAAATTGTGTTTCCCCACTTACTTCTTTGCACTTACTGAAAATTCTGGAATGAATTATTCTCAAAAAAGCTTTGAGGGCGTGATTCATTAGGCTTATAAGTCTTCACAGCGTCTAGGATTATGGTTTTTAAGAATGGTTACGAATATTGATCTGACCCTGAATTATTACCACGTTTATAACGAGAAAATCGAGAAAAACGCTCGTCTTTGTCTCACAGGAAATCCTCATTAACCCGATAACTTATTGGCATACAAATCATCAGTTTCGATTCCTTGACCACCGCAGTTTTCGGATGATTCTAGCTGACTTTTTGCCTTCCTAATTTTGAAAAAATAGCCAGTTTGGTAGGAAACTGTTCGTTCCACCTTCCTATATACACGAAAGAATAAAATTATTTTGTATCAGAAGAAGCTATAGTATAGCGAAACTCATCATACAGTTTCAGTGAAACTAAATAAAGTAGAAATTTGACAATATTAGTCTTTCATTACAAATTATTTTTCTTAATTAATGTTTATGTTTTATTTGTAGGCTCTCAATTCTAACCACAATTATTTTCTACATCGGTTCACTAGAGCAGTGAATAATAGATACCAGAACACATCATGGCACAACACAGATCCGAGCTGGTACAGTTCTAAACCAAATAATACCCATATAGGTTCTAATGGGTATCCAAGTGGGTACAATCCCCAGCAGTCAGCAGGAAACACTGTTAACCACGCATGGAACAACCCTGGTGGCCAGTACAACCAAGGATATCCACCAAAACCAAATAATCTCACAGCTATAAATAATAGGCCTCAAAATGTATATGGGCGTAATGAATTTCCAAGTGGGTATAATTCACAAGGAAATGGTGTTAATCAAGCATGGAAGGATCAAAATCAAGCATGGAACAATCCTGGCGGTCAATACTACCAAGGAAATAACTCTAGGGAGCCAGGTTGGCAACCTCACAGTAACTCCGGTTATAATAATGGATATAATTCTCCTCAACCATTTAACAGTACTGGACCTCAATTAATTAATCCTGCTCCACATTGGCAAAATCCTGGAGGAAGTGGCTCAATTTATCCCAGCCTTCCATCATCGAATCCTTACGGTTACAACACTAAACCAGCCCCATGGAATGATAATGGACAACAGTGGAATAATCCCCCTAACCAGTATTATCCTGTACCCAATGATCTTACTCTTCAACGTTATAAGAGAGCAAATATCCCTCGAACCAAATGGAATAGTACTCATAGTAATAAATACCCTGGGAACTGGACAAATATCTACCATGGAAATGGTACATATTCAAAGTACAACAGTAGCGGTATTCATGATAATTTCCATAGTCGATTAAGAAGAAACTCACACAGTTCTTACCATAGACATCACAACGTATCTTGGTATAATAGGGATCCAGATTGGTATAATATTTCACAATCAGCTTGGAATGGTTATAATCCTGAGTGGAATAAACCAGAAAGTCGTTTCTATAACTGGCAAGGTAAATTTAATCATTTTTTTTAATCATTTGAAATTTAACACAACCAAGCAATTTTTTCTATGATGTCATTGTTATGGATAATAAATCACCCTCATAATTAAGTAACTATTTATAAAAACTCAAATCAAATCAAACATTTTAGTATTCTTAACATAGTTGTTAAATTATGACATACCACTTCTTCTTTTTCTTCTAAACACACCACACGAACACCTTCTTTTCCAGACTACTACGAACGCCATAAGGCTAACCACTACATTCCTCCACCACCAAATTATGACCCTCCACCCCAATATTGGCCAAGGCACCATGATTGGACAAGATTTATTCCACCACCGCCAAACTCTCAACCACCCCAGGGCTGTCCATGTTCCAATAACAATACTTTTCCACACGGAACTGGTACTTCAGTAGGAAATGGTGCAGCGGCAAACGGTACATCTCCCTGGGTTCCCGAAGATGGTGATGGTTCAAATGGTACTGCTGCAAACGGTACAAAACCTGGGGTACCAGAAAACGGACCCAAGTTTAATGGTTCCGGTGTAAATGATACTGGCCGATGGGGTTCAGAGCTGCCTGATTTAGAGGGTGGTTATGAAACTACACCGGCACCTCTGTGATAATAATCCTATATTTTGGAACTATGTCAGATTAAAAAATAAATTAACTAGAGAAGTATAAATAATTTACACTCTTTTATTATAATAGAATTTTAATTTTAAAATATTATAGTGAAGTTAAGAATTGACTAATTTGATTGTCACACATGTATGTAAAATAAATAAATACCAAACTACATGTACTTTTCTTTGTTAATCTTGTATAAAAATAAAATAAAATAAGAGTTCGTTTAATATATATATATATATATATATATATATATATATATATATATATATATATATATATATATATATATATATATATAACGATTTTCTACAGCTAACGCTGTCTTCTTTCTCTCAGCCTTTCATTCCATCCGTTTCTATCTTCCCAGTCTCCATCTGTTAGACCCCTGTCCCATAGCATCGTCCACATCGTCTTTCCACGATCGTCTTCTCCCTATAGGGCTCCACTTCGTTATTTTCTTTATCCACCTATTATCTTCGCTCCGTCTTATGTGTCCATACCATTTTAATCGTTTTTCTTCAATGGTGTTTATTGCGTTCTCTTTGATATTCATTCTGCTTCTTATTTCTTCATTTGTTATTCTCTCCATACGTGTCACTCTACAACATCTTCTCCAATACTCCATCTCTACCGCGTTAATTTTAGATTTATTTCTTTTGTTGATCGTCCATGTTTCTGACCCGTATGTCATTATGCTTTGTATTATTGATTTGTATAGGCGTGTTTTGTTTCTCTTTGTATTGTGCTTGTCCCACAGGATCGAATTTAATTGTCTTATGCATGTCCGCGTTTGTCCTAATCTAGCTTTAATCTCTTCTTCTGATGTTGCGTTTTTTGAAATGATGGTTCCTAAATATTTAAATCTATCGGTTCCTTTGATTATTGTTTCGTTATCGACTTCTAGATTCTCCACGTTTCCCTCCTTTGTTGTTAGATATTCCGTTTTATCAAAGTTTATTGCTAATCCTGCTTTAGTGTATTCTTCTTTCAGTTTTCTTACCATATTACTGAGGTCTTCCTCATCTTGCGCTATAATTACTTGGTCGTCTGCGAAACTTAGAGTATATAAGTAATCTTCTCGTATTGGGACTCCCATTCCACTACATTTTTGCTTCCATTTTTTTAATGTTTGTTCGAGGTACATTTTGAATAGTGTGGGGGATGTAGAGCATCCTTGTAATAGGCCTTTTGATGTTTGGAGTCTCTTCCCTATTTTATGTCCTTTTTTTATGTTCACTGTGTTGTTTTCGTAGAGAGCTTTTACTGCGTATATTAGTTCTTTGTGAATGCCTATTTCTTTCATTGCGTTCCATAATCTTTGTCTTGGTACTGAGTCATAAGCCTTTCTTATGTCTATGAAGGCTAAATGAACTTCTCTATTCTTTGCCAGTTTTTTTCAATTGTTTATTTTATAGTGTGTATGAGGTCTATATATGATTTTCCGGCCGTAAAGCCTGCTTAGTCTTCTCCAATTTTTCCTTTTATATTTTCCTCTATGATATTTTTAATAATTTTTCCATACAAACGTCCCATACTCGATATTATACTTAGGCCTCTATAGTTTGTGCATTTTCTGCGATCTCCCTTTTTAAATATAGATACTATATAGGCTTTTGACCATTCCTCTGGTATTTCTTCTCCATTTATCGCTCTGTAGAACATGTTTCTCAGCATTCGATGTAATTTATTAGACCCGTACTTAATCATTTCATTTACCACACCCCCAGGCCCTGCAGATTTATTATTTTTGAGTTGAGTACGAGTTCGTTTAATGCCAGCCATTTATAATTTCGTTTTCCTATCCTCGAGGCCTCACCTAACCTATATATCTTATTGTTTAACCAGTTCCGATTAACTTCCGATTTAACCGGAAACCCTGGGTGGGAAAATGGAACTCTTGTTTATTTGCATTGTTAAGATATTAAGCCTTTCTCTCAAATGTAAACATATTTTACCAAACAGTTTTTTCTTTGCGTTTAATTGAATTCGAAAGATTTTTCATCCACGTGCTTATATATAGTTTTTACCAAATATGAAAGAAATAAAAATAAACTTGTAGTGTTTAATATATCTTCACATTCAAGTAATTATAATAATCTGTTTGTCCTTGTCCAAAATTGGGCAATTTACTTCTTTAATTCTAAAATAGGGATAAATTATTTCCTAGGTCACAAAATTTCTTTTTTTTTTAATTTTCTTCGGTCACATCCAAACTTAGTTAACGTTCCGCTCTCTATATCATGCCAGATAAAGTACTGGCGAAATTATAAATAAATAGAGAGATTTTGCATCGTTTATTTTGGTAGGCCACTGTATTTATCTTCATTCAGTAGTAAAGAGAAGAAATTAAATATAAGGACTCAGATGAAGTATGCGCCCACGATTCGGAGCTTGCCCAATATTGAAACAAATTAATGATAATGATTTCCCTTATTTAGGAACTTATTGGAAGGATATCGTATGTCCTCAAGAACCAAAATATTCCTTTACACCAGTGATTCCCAAAGTGTGTCCCCGTGGACCCCCAGGGGTCCACGGGACACTCGACGGGGGTCTACGTTGCCGTGAAAAAAAAAATGGGGGTTCACAAGTTGTAAGGGGGGGTTCACAAGTTGTAAGGGGGGGTCCACCAAAATTTATCTGGTTTCGATAGTAAAGAACAAAAATGCTGGTTGGCTTTACCTATCAATGTAGGCAGATAATACACTACTCAAAAAAATTAAGGGAGCAAAAAATAATTCCAAATTTTTCGGTGATTTTTGACAGGCTGTATTTCGGTGAAAAATGGTCGTATTGAGACTTTAAAAAAAAAAGCATTTTGAAGCTTTAAGATTCAAATTTTCAGATTTTTTGGCTAAAATTTTTTAGGAGCTACGGTTCTCATGCAATCCTAACAGATAGCGCGAAAAAATAATATTGCAAATATTTTGCTTTTTTTTTGGTCCACGGGCTTGAAAAAAAATTTTTCAGTTAGGCCGGCATATGAATCAGATAGTCTGTTTATTTAGCATTCATTTCCTTGTTTTAAAACCTCCCTTAATTTTTTTGAGTAGTGTATTTTAAGAAGATCAGCGACTGTTACTTGTAAAAACTTGCATATTCGATATTCAGTACAACGCGCGTCGAGACTTGCAAAGCGCTGCCCTCCCGCCCGCAAAGCAACCCGTTCAGACGTGCAAAGGGACGAAATACGACTTGTGGTGTGCTTGCAATCTTGCATGAACTTGTTTGATTCTTCACCAATATAAATACGAATGCCAAGGACAAACGTTACTCATTTGTTTCCGGAATTTTGAAAAGAAAAGTGTGAGTGAATCGATGTCAGTGTTTGCCAGTGCCGGAAAAAAGTAAGTACCTGCCTATTTGTTATTCATACTTTTATTTTTATATTGTAATTATATTATATTTGTTATGTTTGCGTGTCATATTTATACTTTTATTTTATATTGTAATAATATTATATTTGTTATGTTTGCGTGTAGTAGGTACGTAATAAAAATTAAATAATGAACAGGGCCATTATTCAATACTTCTACAAAAAAACAGAAAGCCGAGAAAGATTGAACTTTTAGTACTTTTTATTATAAAAATTATTTATTTACCCGACTGTGGTGATTCACTAAAGGAGAGATATATGATTGACGTGCATGTTTGTACATGTTTCAGTGCCCTCGTAGTTGCTAATGCTAAATGACTAAAAATATTTTCATAAATTGTACGTATGTACCACTCGTAACGTACATCAAAGTAATAAATAAATCATTAGAAATCGCGGAGTTTTGATGTCAAAATATTCTTTAAAAGTATTCTCGAATTCACAGAAATGTATCAAAATATAATTAATTAAAAAATATTTTATATTACATTAAAATAGGTTCAGCCGTTTTGTGAAAACCTCTCTATGGGTCTTAGCAGTTTATTGCTTTTAATAATTAAAATCAGTTTTGCCGCCGGCATTTTGGTTTTTTCATTGCAATAATTAATTAATCCTATTTTATTCTGTTGAAATAGCCATATACTGTTAAAGTCGCCTTATGATTACTAAAACAAACATTTTTTTTCTTTACAGATAGGTAGCTGATACGAAACATGGCTGAATCTAAGAAGAAATGTCAACAGTACAGTGTTGATTATTTGAAATTTGGTTTTCTTCCATCGAAGGCAGACAAACGATTGCCCATATGGCTTTTATGCAAAAAAGTTTTGAGCAACGACTCTATGAAACTATCGAAGCTCGAAGATCATTTAAGAAGGTGTCATCCTGATAAAATAGGTAAAGATTTAAAATATTTTTAAACGTTGAAGGAAAAATATGAAAAGAGACCCACCGTGCACAGTATGTTCGCTTCAACGTCTCAAAGTAAACGATGATGGCTTGCGGGCATCTTACAATATCTCAGTGCTTATAGCGAAATCTGGAAAACCGCACACCATCGGAGAACAGTTAATTTTACCCGCTGTTGAAGAGGTTTTAAAAACTGTTCTGCACAAACCTCCATTTGACGTACTCAAAAGAATTTCTTTTAGTAACAACACTGTACAAAGACGTATTGATGAAATAAGCTCTGATATTGAAAGCTTCTTGTGTAATTATCTGCAAACAACTCTTTTTCTATTCAACTGGAGAGTCAACTTTACCTGGTAATGAAGCATTATTATTGGCATATGTTCGATTTGTTATGGACGAAGAAATCCATGAAGAGCTGCTATTCGCGAAAACTTTAGAGACGGACACTAAAGGCGAATCAATATTTAATGTCCTGATTTTTTTAAGGAAAAATCGATTCCATTTACAAACATTATTTCGGTGGCAGCAGATGGAGCTCCTGCCATCTTCGGGCGATATCGTGGGTTTATAAGCCATCTTAAAAGAATTATACCAGGAGTAACTGCAATTCATTGTGTTATCCACCGACAACACCTGGTAGCGAAAAATTTGAGTGATAGATTGCACCAATCGCTTCAATTTGTGATTAAAGCAGTTAACAAAATAAGAAGCAATGCGTTGAATACCCGTTTATTTGCACAATTGTGCGACGAAAATGATGAAGACTTCCAACGATTGCTCTTACATACTGAAGTACGCTGGTTGTCGAAAGCTACATGTTTAACAAGATTTTACTCACCTTTTTAATCAGTTTTAGAGTTTCTGGAAAGTAAAGGTCCAGATTTAAAAGAAAACCTGATCAAATTGAAAGCAGTATTTGACAGATTTGTTCAAAAAATTTAATGACATTAACTTGCAGTTACAAGGGGACAGCCTAAATTTAATAAAAACAAAGGGTGTAAATTTCGGCTTTTCTTGGAAAATTGAAATTTATGAAGCAAAATATTAGTCAGCGCGAATTCTCCCAGTTTCCAAACTTGTCACAGGCAGAATGTCTTGATGATATTCAGACATACGTTCAACATTTGAATGCCCTGCATTATGACTTCAAAAAATAGATTTGAAGATATTCTGACTACGGAAATACCACCATGGATCGTAAATCCATTTGATGAAACGGAAGGGGCGAATGTGGTTTTTACAAGACTAGCTACTCGAGCTTAGCACCAATGAGGAGCTGAAGGTGAAATTTAAAAAGGGCTATCAAACATTTTGGCTGCAGGCAGAAATACCCGAAAAATATCCTGGGCTGTGGAAAATTGCGAGAAAACTTTTAATAGCGTTTCCCTCGTCATACCTTGTCGAAAAAAGTTTTAGGGTCGTTACAAACCTATTAACAAAAAAAAAAGAGCAGATTGAACATCACAGAACGGGGAGATTTGCGGTTATTCCTTGCAAAACTGAAGCCAAATTGATAATTTGCTGTCAATCCATCAAGTACATCCCTCCCATTAAAATTATGACTATTTTTTTTTAATTGTTGAAGTTACGGTAGGTTATTAATGTTTCATTTTAATTCTATTAAGTCTGTAATCATATTATTTTAATAAATAGAACACAAGAAAATATATTATTTTTCTTTTTATTTTTACCACTCCGAATTTAGGGTTGGAACTCAGCCGCGACGCAAATTTCCCTCGTTAGATCTAATCTTCATATTATTTGACGAGTTTTGGGAATATGGTAGAAATGTAGCAGCAGGGGGTTCACCGAAACCAGTAAAATTTTGAAAGTGGTCTACGAGAAAAAATAGTTTGGGAACCTCTGCTTTATATCTAAGAACTAAGGTTCTCGACTCCTGTATCCTACCAGTCCTCACTTATGGAGCCCAAACATGGACATTTACACAGGCAAACATCGATAAGTTGAAGAAAACCCACATAGACAAGGCGAAATCGGCGCCATCGTTGGAAAAAATTTTCTAATTGAATTTTTTTTCATAACCTTCTCCAGGAGATGCCCCTGAAAGAGGATCAACATGTTGCCGGGCGGTAACCTGGTCTCCGAATTTGTTTAAACAAATTTTTTTTTTAAAAACAAAGTCCAAAAAATGAAATTTTCGCCCCGGAACAAGTTTTTTTAGGTAAATTGGACCATTTTGAACAAAAAATGTCTCTTGTGAATTTTCTCTAAAATGCGCCGTTTTCGAGATATCGGCGATTTTAGGTGCGAGAAAACGCGAAAATGCCCACTTTCACCTCCCAATATCGGGGTCAAAAATTAAAATTTTCAATGTTGCCAAGTGTCCAAATTAAAGTTTGAGATCTCCTCTACAAATTACCGTAGGAAATATTGCAATATCTTCATTTTTAAATATTGTTTTTTAACAGTTAACAAATTGCGTTCGAGCGCCCGCGGCTGCATCGAAACTGTATACATAGATATATACGCAACGCCCGTACGTAGGCGCACGGAACTGTATACGCACTGCGATGCTCTATAAAGCTTTGTTTCTTGATTTCTTATTAAAATTAATATATTTGAAAAGTATGTAAAAAATATTTATTTATTAAAGAGTAATTGTTATATCAAATTTAATTATTATAACAAATGAATATAAATAAAAATTCAATATTCGATTAGGATGGTAGAAGAATTAAAACAATTTTATGAAATATAACTTATATATATTTAATAGAATTTTCGCAAATATTTAAATTACACCCACACATGAGTATACAACTTACGTTGTTGCTTTTGCAATTACATGCATTAGTTTTTACAATTTTTTGTACATTTACATTGCCTAATTAACGAATCTGGTATCGAATTTTTTAACATGAATTTGGGTAACAATTCACCTGTTTCTATAGTGTAACCAAATTCTGTTGCATCTAAATGTCGATACCGAGAATACAATGACATTTTCCATATGTACGTTTGTAGTGAAGCTCGTGAAATGTGCAATTTTAAAGCATCGGATGTACATGGAATTTTTCCAAAATTAATACCCATCCACAAGAACGTTCTAAAATTATTTGTCTAGCATTATCTGCTGTTTCTCCAGCTTTATTCAAAATTTTCAAATACAATTTTTCTAATGCATTGAATTCCATGGCATTTAATTGTAAGCCAGTACCAAGTGGGGTTAATGCATTTTGAGTATCTAAATCAAAGACTAAATCTAAAGCTTTATTTTTAGTACCTACTTTACTAGTAGTATCACAGCCTGTAAACGCATGTAAAGCAGGCAAAACTTGACAAACTTGACTAGTTAAATATTCAGCAGCTACATTACAAGACAATAATCTTGGCTTCTGACCAACTACTTTAAAATACAATCCTGTACAACCAATTAATTTGAAAAAGCTCCAATAATGAATTGCTAATATAAAAACGTCGGTATCAACGGAATGAATTATTATTTCAGAATTATAAGGTAACATATATCGAGCATGACAAAATATCCTTGTATCAGCCTCTAAGTGATTGTTTTCTAACTCAATAATTTCATGTATATTATTTCCCTGTATACAATAGCACTTTTCAATGTTATAGAATCCACCTGATATTATTAATTGTTGAGTGTGACTTGTACTTATGTCATCTTTCCGACGATTAGCTGCTTGTTGAATTTTTTGAAATGATTCAAAATTTGGTTGTTGTACAACATCATCACACTTACCACAGAAAATGCACTTATGATCACATTTAATTCGTTTAATAGAAAAAGACATAATTACACATGTACATACTTGTAAGGGCGGAAAAGAAATGAATAAACTATTAAAGTGTCCGACTCTTATTTAAGCAATAGCATGTTTGAACTTTTGCATGATACTTCACGTTACAGCGAGTTGCAGCGCGTATACAGTTCCGCGCGCCTACGTACGGGCGTTTGCGTATATATCTGTGTATACAGTTTCGATGCGGCCGCGGGCGCTCGAACGCAATTTGTTAACTGTTAAAAAACAATGTTTAAAAATAAAGATATTGCAATATTTCCTACGGTAATTTGTAGAAGAGATCTCAAACTTTAATTTGGACACTTGGCAACATTGAAAATTTTAATTTTTGACCCCAATATTGGGAGGTGAAAGTGGCCATTTTCGCGTTTTCTCGCACCTAAAATCGCCGATATATCGAAAACGGCGCATTTTAGAGAAAATTTCAATTTTTGGACTTTGTTTAAAAAAAATTTGTTTAAACAAATTCGGACCAGGTTACCGCCCGGCAACATGTTGATCCTCTTTCAGGGGCATCTCCTGGAGAAGGTTATGAAAAAAAATTCAATTAGAAAATTTTTTCCAACGATGGCTTGTCTAACAGATCTATGGAGAGACAGATGTTGGACATATTACTTAAGAACAGGAAAAGGAATGAATGGATACGAAACAGAACTAAGGTAACGGATGTGATTGAACAAGTGGTAGGTAGGAAATGGAGATGGGCCGGTCACAACGAACGCATACAAAACCAAAGATGAAACAATCAAATTGGAAAATGGCGTTCGTACACCGGTAAAATGTCCAGAGGAAGACCACAAATGCGATGGAAAGATGATCTGCTAGGACACGCAGGTTTTATGTGGCAAAGAACGGCCCAAAACAGACATAGATGGAACCAATTAGGGGAAGCCTATATCCAAGCGTGGGAGGATAGATAAAAGGCTTAAAAAAAAGGGAGATGTTATTTGAAGTTCGTTATTCTTATCGCTTCTATAGTAGGGCCTGTTTTTTTTCCTACTTGGGTATAGAAGCCACTAAAAAAATACAGTAAAATTGAAATAATAATCTTTTATTGCAAAGAACCCTGACAATAGTTAATTAGTGTTCAGATTATGTTGAAATTTTGCAATCTTTGGCACAATAGCATTACAGTGTATGTAGTGCTAATTTCGAATGAAATTTTATTTAACCCACATTCGTATTACAGTTTTTTAATAATACTTTAATAGATGTTTTTAACGTTCATGCCCCTCTAAAGCGTATATGTATAACTAAGAATTTGCACCATGGTTAACAGATAATATTCGATTTTTAATATCTTTGAGAAATAATGCACACTCTAAGTGGCGTAGGACTAAAAATGTGGCTCATTACAATTATTACAAATCTCTTAGAAATTATACTACCTTGGCATGTCGTAGAGAGAAAAAAGCCCACTTTTCCCAAAAACTTAATACCGGTGGAGTTAATAAAATTTGGAGGGAACTCGATATGTTAAATCTTAGAAAAGGAAAAACCGGATATTCCTTCATCACTTTCCGATCCTGATATATAAATGACTATTTTATTAATGGAATCGCTAAGCTGAGTCCAAACCCTGAACAGATTAATTGGTATCAAAACAATAAAAAGCCTGGGGTAGAAAATTTTGATTTTCATATACTCGTAGTTGCTGAAGAGGATGTGATTTAAACTGTTGTATTCCATAAAGAGTAATGCGGTGGGCATGACGGGTTAAGTATAAAGCTTTTGCTTCTTGCCACTCCATATATAGTACCCTTTATTACGCATATAGTGAATTGTTGTCTGCTCTCGGGTGAGTTTCCTGATCATTGGAAACATGCGATTGTTACACCTTTGCCTAAAGTTGCATGCCCAAATGAGTACAAAGACTTAAGGCCCATAAGTGTTCTTCCCGTCCTCTCTAAGATTTTGGAACGGTTCATGGAGTCACAACTCCGTGGCCACACTGATAAATTCTCCATTTTGCCCAAATTTCAATCGGGATTTAGACCAGGTCATAGCTGTGAGACAGCCCTTTTGGAAGTAATTGATGACATACTCAGGGGCATCGATGGAGGGTGCTTAGCAGTTTTGACCCTCATTGATTTTTCTAAGGCCTTTGATACAATAAGTCACAGCCTTCTTTGTTCTATACTAACATACATTGGTCTCAGTAACAACAGTTTGAAATTATTGCAAAGTTTTTTAAGTAATCGAAGTCAATCAGTCCGAGTCGCCGGTATTGAGTCGAGACCTTTACCAATCACCTGTGGTGTCCCACAAGGTTCCATTTTGGGACCTCTATTATTTTCAATTACACTTCACAACTAATATATCGGGTGAGGTATTGCAAGGTACACTTGTATGCCGACGATACGCAGCTTTATCACATATGTCGTCCTAACGAGATTCACAGATGCGTCAGAGAAATCAATGATGATCTGGTGGGGCTAGTTTCTGCTGCCAGTGACCACTCCCTATCAATTAATACAAAAAAAAAGTACAGTCATGGTTTTTGGTACTCAGAGGCTCAGAAGCAGTTGCTTACCACATATTAATATTAAAATCAACGGGGAAGTGTTACGGATTGATGACAAATGTAGAAATTTAGGCCTTACTATGGATTACAATTTGAGGTACAGATCGCATGTGAGCATAGTTATACGTCGGGCGTACTTTAATTTGAAGGTGATTTACAATTCTAGGGACTATTTAAATCAAAAATTGAAAACTATATTGTGTGAGTCTCTGGTATTGTCCAGATTAAATTTTTGTGATACTATATATGGATTTTCAATAGACTCATCCGATAGACGACGTATCCAAGTTCTTCAAAATTCATGTTTGCGCCTAATATTTGGTATTCGTAAAAGGAATCACATAACACACAAATTGTTTGAACTGGGATGGTTAAATATGAATGATAGACGTTGTTTGCATGCGGCTTGTTTATTCCACAAAATTGTCTTAAGGTGTTCCCTCCTACCTACATAGAAAAATTACCTTTAGATCAGATGTTCATAATTTGAATGTCCGTTTTCGAGGTCGCCTTACGCCTCCCGCTCACAAAACTGAAAAATTTAGATCGTCCTTCTCTTTTCAAATAGCTAAGATTTATAACTCAATATACCCAGAAAATATAAAAACTATTAGATCCTGGGTCATTCAAGGCGGCGTATAGGAGGATTTTGTTAAATATATAAAGATATAGTACTTATTTATGTAAATTTTCCCTCAGAAGGAAATATCACTAGCTCTTGAGTGTATCTGTGCTCTGTATGAATTCTATTGTTTATCTCGGATATGTTGGGGTGACTCGCCTGTCTGTTTAACAATTTAATTTATTTCAAGGTTTTTTTTTTTTTTTTTTTTTGTTTGCTCTAGTTGTGTCATGAGCCATTCTCTATTTTCTTTGTCTTTTTTTTTTCTTACAACATTACACAGTTTTATTAAGATACTTGCACAGTTTAATAGATAAATATTGTATTCTATAAACTTTAGTATTAGGATGCTTAAGGTAAAGAACAGGGGGAATGTTTGTACCTTAATGGTCTTACATTCCCAGCTGACCTTCGGCATTTTCCAATTTAATGTAGCATTTTGTTTATTTAGTTTATGATGTTTTGTTTTCTCTTTCATAATTGGAAATAAAGACCATATTTATTTATTTATTTATTTATTTATTACCTTGGAAATATTGAAGGAAGTGATAGAAACCTGCTAGACACAATTTTAATTTAGAAACTTGTATTGACCAAATACTAATAACCAGTGTACTTAACCATGAAATGGATGAAAAAAAATATAGAAGGTGAATACTAACCAACAACAAGCGTTGCAAAATCTCCCTTAACGACTGCTCTGTGACAAACAACTTTTATAAGGATGAAACAAGTTCTCTGTAGCCTTGATGTCAGTCTAGGACTGCAGATAAAGATAGCGAGATGTTATGTCCTCTGATTGTTGTAATATGTTAAGGAGGCATGAGGAGACATGCTACGTACAGGGCGCGGCGCCAAAATCCGGACAAAATTCAATTTGAATTTCCCGCCGTTCTATACCACTTCAAGAGGTCTTTTTTTTTTTTTTTTTACAGGGAGAGATCCGCCTTATGGATTCTGAAGCAGTTTGCGTCACCATAAGGGTGCCCCAAAATGCCTCAGATATGTGGGGCTCTCCAACCTGAAGAGTTGGCATACCCACTAAAACTCCTTGTGAGCTGGGAAAACCCTTTACTCCTTTTACAATTTCTGAACTTCTTAATGACTAGACTTTTGATGTGTTTTAACCTTAAGTTAACTTTCTATGAATAGATCTAACCTAACTTAACCTAACAAGAGGTCGCGATTCGCATCCAAATAGCTTGAGGCATGTACTAAACCTAACCTCAAAACAGTCGCAATGTTGAAACCATAGACATAGAGGATGGACTAAGTGTTCCGTATACCGCTGTGAAGTAAATATGGACGAAAAAGTGTGAGAGAGATAAAGCGAATGAATGGCCAGTAGCTGTCTCTTTTTTAGAATGCCGCTAAATTACGGCGCTCTCAAAAATAATATTTCTAAGTATTCTATTTAACTAAGTTGGGAATGTGGAATCTTTGGCACAATGATACTACTCAGTATATATCACCACTACACCAAAACACTTTATTTTTGCACTCGACGCGCGTTTCGCTAACCATGTTAGCTTCATCAGGAGCGATGATTGACTAAAGCTAAACTACCAAATCTACCCTATTTATACTTAGCCTAACCCTTGAATTACTCAAGCGGAACTAATGACATAGGCAAGGCTATCAGTTCCGGTTAAGTAACCAGTAGAGGGGACTATAAGGAATAGGCCCTCTGTCTTTGTTTAAACTACTTTTACATTTTATGATTTCCATACTTTCGTATGCGTTCAACAATCTCCTATCAGATACATTATTAATTAATCTTAGATTATCTAATGTTACAGTATGATCAGCTTCAAGGGCATGTTCGGCAATGCTAGACTTTTCTGTTCTGTTGTATTTTAAGTGTGCTAAATGTTCTTTAAATCGTGTTCTAATTGACCTTTTAGTTTGCCCAACATACTTTTTGTCACAATCATTACAACTAATTTCATAAATTCCACTTTTCTCACAATTAGGAATCTTATCTTTGGGATTTCCTAAGATATTCCTCAGATTGTCTGATGACTTATAGACTAAGGTGAGGCCTACCTTATTAAATACCTTATTGAGTCCCTTGCTATATTTCGGATTATATGGTATGGAGACATACTTGGTGTTATTTTCTTCGCGTGTAAAAAAGGTGGAATTCTGAATATTAAACCTAAACTTATGCCTATTTATTAGCTTATTTACTAAGTCATCGTCATAACCATTAACTCTAGTTATATTTCTAATACGATTCCTTTCTTTATTAAAGTTTACTCTATTCAGAGGGAAAGTGACCAAACGATGAACTAAAAAATGTAATGAGGCTAATTTATGTTGTTTGCAATGAAATGAATCATTAGGAATATATCTATCTGTTACTGTGTCCTTCCTATAGATATCAAATTCTAATCTATTATTATTTTTAATAATTAAAATATCTAGAAAAGGCAATTGTCCTTTGTTCTCAACTTCGTAAGTGAATTTAATGGAATCATACCGGCTATTTAATTTGGAAACAAAATCATCAATATTTGCTTTCTTTGTATCAAAAATCGCGAAAATATCATCCACATACCTATACCATACCCTTGGGAAATATTCGAATCCTTGACTGGCTTCGATTTCAAACTTACTCATGAATAAATTGGCTATGAAAGGTGACAAGCAATTACCCATAGCTGTTCCTTCTTTCTGAACATAAAATTGATTGTTATATTGGAAATAATTTTGTTCCATACAGAGTTTAGATAATATTAAGTATTCACGAATAATTTCGTCTTCAAAGTCATTCATTCTAAGTAATTCTTCGAGATATTGTAAAGTTTGTGGAATTGGCACACTTGGGAACAAAGAACTAACATCAAAAGAAATTAAAGACTTCACCTTCATTAAGAACTAGATTTTTTGTTTTATTAATGAATTCTAACGAATTCTTCACTGCGAAAGTATTTAATCGTAACTTCTCAAGTTCTTTTGATAACCATTTGGATATTAAATATGTGGGTGATCCGACCGATGAAACAATGGGTCGCATTGCTTTTCCAGGTTTGTGAATTTTGGGTAAGCAATACAATTTTGGTATGGTCGGATTACTCACATTTAATTTAAATTTTAGCGAATCGGAGACAAGGTTCTTACATTTTTTTAGAGAATTTTTAACCTCTGATATCATTCTCGGTAATGGATTTCTTATTACTTTTTCATAAGGGCCAGATTCGATAAGATTATCTACGCGTTCAAAGTAATCTTTCTTATCCAATATAACAACCTTATTTCCTTTATCCGCTTTTAAGTAGAAGACATCTTTCTTTTTCAATCCTTTAACTACTTTTATGTTTTTTTTCGTGAATTAGAGTTTGTGTTGTTAACTATGTTTTTCGATATTTGATTGCGACATGCTTCCCTAACAAATGATTTACTATTTTCTGGAAGTGTACTAATGGAACTTTCAATGTGAGCAACTATTTTCTGATAAATTATCTCTAGGAGGGGGTACTGCAAAGTTAAGACCTTTGTTTAAGATGCGAATTTCATTTCGTGTAAAGGATTGAGATGAATGATTTTCTACAATATTTACGAGTTCCTGAGGACTATTCTTCTTTGGTAAAAGCTTTTTTAATTTTTTACTTAGAATAGAGAATTTCTTTTTATATTGAATATCAATAACTAAAAACATTTTCCTCTGGAACTCGCTCCATACTTCATATTCAATATTGTTTAATCCTGAAGTAAGTTTTTTGAATATGCTGTATGATTCTACTTCTAACATACTACGTTTTGTGTACAAATTCTTGATTTCTAAGTCAAGCCATTTTTGTTTAGCAAAGAATGAAACTTTTTCTGAAATGTTGATTTTGGTAAATTAACCTTAATAAAATTAGGAAAAAACTTTAAATTTCTTGCAAGACTTTAAAAACCAAATATCTGCACCTACTAATCTAATCTTACTACTGTACTTACGATAAAGGTTTAATTCCGTTGACCGTGAAGCCATCTCAACTAAGTTGGGAATGTGGAATCTTTGGCACAATGATACTACTCAGTATATATCACCACTACACCAAACACTTTATTTTTGCACTCCTGATCATACTGTAACATTAGATAATCTAAGATTAATAAAAAATGTATCTGATAGGAGATTGTTGAACGCATACGAAAGTATGGAAATCATAAAATGTAAAAGTAATTTAAACAAAGACAGAGGGCCTATTCCTTATAGTCCCCTCTACTGGTTACTTGACCGGAACTGATAGCCTTGCCTATGTCATTAGTTCCGCTTGAGTAATTCAAGGGTTAGGCTAAGTATAAATAGGGTAGATTTGGTAGTTTAGCTTTAGTCAATCATCGCTCCTGATGAAGCTAACATGGTTAGCGAAACGCGCGTCGAGTGCAAAAATAAAGTGTTTGGTGTAGTGGTGATATATACTGAGTAGTATTCTATTTAAACTAAAATCGGGTATGGGGCTTTCCTCGCCTTGAATTCCGTTTCGGGGTACTACGCCTAGTTTATTACAGACCTACAGAAAAGAGACAGGTATTGGCCGCACAATCGCTTTGTCTCTTTCCAGAGAGTGGTCAGTTTTATGAAGTTAATGCTCAATCTATCCTCTATGTCTATGGTTGAAACCAAGTGCGGAGTATAATCGAAGAGCCGCGATTATTGAAAGTTTTCGCGCTGGGCGCTCAGCGACAGAAATTATTCGATTCTTCGGATACCCAATACTAACCTAACCTTGCAATTCCTTCGGCTAACACTGCGCGTGCTTGAAATAACGATAAGGACAAAGCAATGTGAAAAACAAGTGTTGCAAAATCTCTCTTAATGACTGCTCTGTGACAAACAACTTTTATAAGGATGAAACGAGTTCTCTGTAGCTATGATGGCAGTCTAGGACTGCAGATAAAGATAGCGAGATGTTATGTCCTCTGATTGTTGTAATATGTTATGGAGGCATGGATGTTGAACAATATGGATATTTAAAAATTGAAGCCCGCCGATCTATACCACTTCAAGAGGTCGCGATTGGAGTCCAAATAGCTGGACGCATATACTAAACATTCATAACCTCGAAACAGTCGCAATGTTGAAACCAACTGCGGAATATAATCGAAGAGCCGCGACTATCGAAAGTGTTCGCGCTGGGCGCTCAGTGACAGAAATCATTCGATTCTTCGGGTACCCAAGATCGACTGTGTATGATGTTGTCGCGAGTCGAGTCGGAGAAGTCCAACGAAGGTTTTGTAACACCGACAAGGAAAAAATTGGTTGTCGGACAACGTCGACATATTTTAATCCAAAGAATTTTGGTCTCTCAACAGCCCAGATATAAATCCTTTGAACTTCTATATATGGGGCGTGGTTAAAAGGGTCACTAACAAGTTCAGACATCCAAACGTCGCATCACTGAGAGCCGCTATTGAAGCGGCATTCGCCGATATGGACCGTGACTCATTAAAACGGGCCTGCGACCGCTTCAGACCGAGAATGAAGGCGATCATTCAAGCAGAAAGGGGTTATATTGAGTAAATGTGTTCTTTATGACCTAACAAACAATTTAGTAAAAAAAATAATTATAATCTTCCTCATTTTTGCAATATCAAAATTATGTTTCAAAAAAATGTTTAATTTGTCCGGATTTAGGCGCCGCACCCTGTATATCATAGCTTATTGGAAATTAAACGGGTTGAGAGAAATAGCAAACGTAGAAATCACTTGTATACAGATATCGTAATATATTATAACAATTCTATTCCCAAAAAAAGAAAACTAGTGAATTAATACTTACTAAAGATAAAAAAGACATTGACTCACACAAAAATAAATTAATTACAGACATTGCACAACTCAGAATATATCACCACTATACCAAACACTTTATTTTTGCACTCAATGCGCGTTTCGTTAACCTTGTTAACTTCATGAGGAGCGATGATTGACTCAAGTTAAACTACAAATCTACCTTATTTATAGTTAGCCTAACGTCTCAATTACTCAAACGGAATTAATTACATAGACGAGACCATCAGTGCTGGTCAAGTAACCAGTAGAGGAGACTATAAGGAATACGCTCTCTTTCTTTATTTAAACTACTTTTACATCTTATAATTTCCATATTTTCGTATGCGTTCAACAATCTCCTATCAGATACGTCTTTAATTAATCTTAGATTATCTAATGTTGCACTATGATCAGCTTCAAGGGCATGTTCGGCAATGCTAGACTTTTCTATTTCTACCTTATTTTAAATGTGCTAAAGATTCTTTAAATCGTATTTTAATTGACCTTCTAGTTTGCCTAACATACTTTTTGTCGCTATCATTAAAACTTATTTTGACCTTTCGTTTACGGCACTACCAGGTGTACAAGTATGAAATGCTGTTTGTGCTATAAAAATTTGACACTGCGCCATTTTGTTGTGTCATCAACAAGTGTCAGACGTGTACGAGTGGTAAATTGGAAAAGTGTGTGCATAGTGTCGTGTTTGTTGTGTTCAATATGTCGAAATTCATACCGAATAAAGAGCATTCGCGGACAGCCTTAATTTTTTGATTTCATTTGAAGAAAACTGCTGTTGAATCATACCGATTACTTCGAGAAGCTTATGGTGAACATGCTCCATCGCAAGATACGTGTGAACGATGGTTTCGGAGTTTCAAAAATGGTGACTTCGATGTTGCAGACAAGGAACGTGGAAAACCGCCAAAAAAATACGAAGATGTGGAATTGCAAGCATTGTTGGACGAAGATGATTCGCAAACACAACAACAACTGGCCGAGCAATTGGGCGTTAGTCAACAAGCTGTTTCCAATCGGCTACCAGAGATGGGAAAGATTCAGAAGACCGGTAGATGGGTACCACATGAGTTGAACGACAGGCAAATGGAAAAAAACGCGCAAAAAACACGTGTGACATTTTGCTTGCTCGGTACAAAAGGAAGTCGTTTTTTGCATCGTATAGTTACAGGGGATGAAAAGTGGATTTATTTTGAGAATCCCAAGCCCAAAAAATCATGAGTAGACCCAGGCGCACCATCCACATCGATCGCAAGACCGAATCGCTTTGGCAGAAAGGCGATGCTCTGTGTTTGGTGGAACCAGAGGGGCGTGGTCTATTATGAACTGTTAAAACCTGGGGAAACGGTTAATACTAAATGTTACCAACAACAATTGACCGATTTGAACCGTTCGCTGCTTGAAAAAAGGCCAGAATACCGAAAGAGGCAACACAAAGTCATTTTTCTTCATGACAATGCTCCATCACATAGGGCAAAACCAGTTCGCGCCATGTTGGAAGCACTCAGCTGGGAAGTTCTACCCCATGCGGCTTACTCGCCAGACTTGGCTCCTTCCGATTACTACTTGTTTGCATCGATGAGTCACGCACTTGCTGAGCAGCGCTTTGGTTCGTACGAAGATGTGAAAAAATGGCTCGATGAATGGTTCGCAGCAAAAGGGGAAGATTTTTACTGGCGTGGTATTCACAAATTGCCCGAAAGATGGGAAAAATGTATAACAAGCGATGGAGCATACTTTGAATAAAGGACTTTTTATCATTCTTCCGAATTTAACATGTTTTTTTTAGAAAAAAAATTTGCATTTCATACTTGTACACCTGGTAATTGTAATGGATAACGCAAGCTATCATTCTAAAAAATTAGAACGTGTAAATATGAAATCGCTCTTAAAAAAATCATGTAGCGTGATACAAAGTAAAACAGTCGTAAAAAATGAACGCTACAATTTGTTATGAGAAGATAGGAGTACCATTTGCTACAGCTGAGTAGAGGGGTAAATTCAAAGATAGGAAAGTGTAGCAGTCTCAAGAATACTTATAACCTTGCGTTACTTTCGAAACTAACTATATGTTATTTTCATTTCGTTTAAATACTGACATAATAATCATGTCTAATCGTTACTGATCGCAAAAAAAAACGTATTTTTTTCTGAAATATTTTAGTTTTTGTTAAAATTACATTAAATATATTTATAGTAATGATTTAATAGACCTCCTTTATTACCTCAAAAATAAACAGTGGTAACATATTTGTTCCTCCAACGCATAAATACTTTATTGGATTAACCGTAATATCCTTACAAAGAAAGGATGTCATCAGTCAACATTATGATTTAAAAGTTTCAAGTGTATGTAGTTTCGGATACTTAGTGATGGTATGTTAAAAAAATAAGTAGAAAAATGACACTGGATTTGGAATGGTCGTCAGAAAAAAACGATGTGTTTCAGAGGTAAGAGGAAATAGTTATTATATAATAGAATTCTCGAAAGGGTAGGGATTGCAAAAGTTTTTTGGTGTCTAGCTTTATTAAAATATGTTCTACGACACGCTGTCTGACGACAAGAGCGGGCACCTTAGATCGCACTTATGGAATCGTGGATGATGTTTTTCCATGGAAATTAATAATACAGTGTGAAGCAAAAAGTTTAGCTAACGACATTGCTTACTGAATAGATGTTGTTGTAATGATACTATCTAGCCTTGTGAGTTGTAGCCTTTCTTCTCTATATATAATAAGCGTTACTTAAGCACTGCAGTTTTGTTCTCGCTCGCCTACTGCACGGTACTTTTAATGAATCTCTAACTATTGGGGTTTTTCCCGAATTTTGGAAACAACACCAATTCACTAGTCAGGCAGCCGTGATCAGATAATTAATTATCGACCAATTACCATATTAAGTATCATTCCTAAGGTTTTCGAACACATAATAACTGAATTCTTGACTGCCCAGCTAAGTCCCAATATTAGTACCCGTCAGTTTGGGTTTCAAGGTGGCAAGAATGCGGATCTGAATCTGCTGTCATATGTCGACTTTGTGTCTGGCGCTTTGGAGAGGGGAACTCAGGTGCGTTCGATCTATACTGACTTCTCCAAGGCGGTTGAGAGGGTAAACCATGTTGTTCTTCTGTCCAGGTTAAGGAGGGCGAGTGTTGGAGGAGTGATGTTGGATTGGCTTGCCTGCTATTTGACTGGACGTACACGGACTGTCCGCTTTAATAACTACTTATCAGATAGTATACATGTCCCCTCTGGAGTTCCTCAGGGATCGCACTTGGGTCCTCTTCTGTTTAATTTATTTATTAATGACTTGACTGACTCATCGTTTTGCACATAGTGAGGTCCTCCTTTTTGCCGATGATTTAAAGTTGTATATTGAGGTGTCTGTATTTGATGATTGTTACAAACTTCAGACAGATTTGAATCAAGGACAATGATATGGGGCTAAATGCGACTAAGTGCCATTCTATCGTTTTCTTTAAGTCCGGGACTCAGTTGGATTAAACATACAAGATCGGGGATACTGTTCTTGAACGACTGTCTGAAGTCTAAGATCTAGGGCTTATTATTGACTCAAAATTAACTTTTATACCTCATATACAGAATATCGTTTCCAAGTCTCTCCAGCTTTTGGGATTTATTAAGCGTATTGCACTGGCCTTTGATAGTATAGCTGCAATCAAGCAGCTGTACTATTCACTGATTAGAGCTCGTTTAGAGTATTCCTCCAGTGTATGGAGTCCTTGCTATGGTATTCAATGCATTGAGAGGGTGCAGCACAAATTTCTGAGATACATTGCCTTTAAGATCAATAGACCTGAGCTTACCTACCCTCAGATAGAATCTGAGCTTCACATTCAAACTTTACAAGATCGCAGAGTTGCTATCGATCTCAAAATGCTTTATAATATTCTCCATAGTAACTACCATTGTCTCTTTCTGCTGGACAGAATTGGTGTCATGTACCTTTCAGGGTGACCCGTTCGAGGCACACTTTTTTTGTGCCATCCCTCAGGACCACTACGGATGCAATAATTTTGTATCTAGGTCATGTCGCCTTGCCAATGAGCATCCCAGTCTGGACTTTTTCGTTGGAAGATCTGTGTTTTATAGACAGTTATGTGGAGTATGATGTGCATTTTGTTACTTATTGTTACAGTCACTATTTCCTTTCCTATTTTAATTATTATTATTATAATTTTCTTTTTTCTCTTTCTCTCATTCTTATTCTAAAATTTTCTTGTTTACTTTATTGTCGTCTTAAGATATTTTATTGTATTGTTTTAAAATTGGGCATTCCCCGTTAATTAATTAAATAAATAAAAATAAATGTCAAGTAAGAACGTGTCCGCGATAATTCATTTTTGGTAGATACGATTCTAGCAATTCAACAAAAAATCGGTAGAGGGAACCTTTGTCTACGACGCATTCTAGTAAAAGTATCAGTCGATTCCTAGCTTTCATCGAAATCACGTAAAGTCCAAAATGAGTCACTTGTTTGCGCGTCAGTTCGAGGCAGTCTTTCTTTGTTCCGTTCCCATCTAAAGGGGCCTAAAATGACATATTCCGTGGCCGCTAAATATATTAAAAAGTCGGTATCGTTTGTGAAGAAGTAGAAGAACGAGACGAAAAATATCGACGACTAGCCAAAATGTGGCTCGGTAGGCAAAGTCACTTCGAAAGTCGTAAAACGTCTTCGTTTTCACGGGACCCGAAATTAACGCTGCTGCTGTCAAGAAGCGACAAAATTAAGGAAATCGGGTTTAAATGTGTCCCATGAGACCATTCGACAACATCTTCGTGCTCATGATGTCAAATTCCGAAGCACGTTGAAGAACCCTTTACTGGACGAAAGTCACATAGCGAAGCGACGACGATAAGATACTAGAGTGGCACTCACAATCGCTGGACGCCAACCCTATTGAAAACTACGCAGGATATATCACCACTACACCAAACACTTTATTGTTGCACTCGACGCGCGTTTCGCAAACCATGTTAGCTTCATCAGGAGCGATGATTGACTAAAGCTAAACTACAACTCTACCTTATTTATACTTAGCCTAGTCCTTCAATTACTCAGGCGAGCTAATGGCATAGGAAAGGCCATCAGTTCCGGTCAAGTAACCAGTAGAGGGGACTATAAGGAATAGGCCCTCTGCCTTTATTTAAACTACTTTTACATTTTATAATGTCCATACTTTCGTATGCGTTCAATAATCTCCTATCAGGCACATTTTTTATTAATCTTAGATTATCCAATATTACAATATGATCAGCTTCAAGGGCATGTTCGGCAATGTTAGACTTTTCTGTTCTACTGCATTTTAAGTGTGCTAAATGTTCCTTAAATCGTGTTTTAATTGACCTTTTAGTTTGCCCAACATACTTTTTGTCACAATCATTACAACTAATTTCATAAATTCCACTTTTCTCCAATTAGGAATCTTATCTTTGGGATTTCCTAAGATATTCCTCAGATTGTCTGATGACTTATAGACTAAGGCGAGGCCTACCTTATTAAATACCTTATTGAGTCCCTTGCTATAATTCGTATGGAGACATACTTGGTGTTATTTTCTTCACGTGTAAAAAGGTGGAATTCTGAATATTAAACCTAAACTTATGTCTATTTATTAGCTTATTTACTAAGTCTTCGTCATAATCATTAACTCTAGTTATATTTCTAATACGATTCCTTTCTTTACTAAAGTTTACTCTATTCAGAGGGAAAGTTACCAAACGATGAACTGAAAAATGCAATGAGGCTAATTTTAATTCATTTCGTCGTTTGGTAACTTTCTCTCTGAATAGAGGAAACTTTAATAAAGAAAGGAATCGTATTAGAAATATAACTAGAGTTAATGGTTATGACGATGACTTAGTAAATAACCTAATAAATAGACATAAGTTTAGGTTTAATATTCAGAATTCCACCTTTTTTACACGCGAAGAAAATAACACCAAGTATGTCTCCATACCATATAATCCGAAATATAGCAAGGGACTCAATAAGGTATTTAATAAGGTAGGCCTCACCTTAGTCTATAAGTCATCAGACAATCTGAGGAATATCTTAGAAAAAAACCCCCTTCCTAATTGTGAGAAAAGTGGAATTTATGAAATTCGTTGTAACGATTGTAACAAAAAGTATGTTGGGTAAACTAGAAGGTCAATTAAAACACGATTTAAAGAACATTTAGCACACTTAAAATACAGTAGAATAGAAAAGTCAAGCATTGCCGAACATGCCCTTGAAGCTGATCATATTGTAACATTGGATAATTTAAGATTAATAAAAAATGTGTCTGATGGGAGATTGTTGAACGCATACGAAAGTATGGAAACTATAAAATGTAAAAGTAGTTTAAATAAAGACAAAGGGCCTATTCCTTATAGTGCCCTCTACTGGTTACTTAACCGGAACTGATGGCCTTGCCTATGCCATTAGTTCCGCCTGAGTAATTCAAGGGCTAGTCTAAGTATAAATAGGGTAAATTGGTAGTTTAGCTTTAGTCAATCATCGCTTCTGATGAAGCTAAACACGCGTCGAGTGCAAAAATAAAGTGTTTGATGAAGTGGTAATATATACTGAGTGTTGTAAAAAGGAAAGAGTCGATGACTTTGACGTAGTTGTCTCGCGAGATTCGAAAAATTTGCAGAGAATGCAGAAAATATCGTCGACAGTAAGCCTCGAAGATGCCAGGCGATTATTGATGCAGAAGGCGATTCGACAACTTACTAAAGTAGTTGCGCCGTTGTTAGCACACCAAAGAATACATTGATGGCAAGAAATGTTCTCGAAACACATTTTTTCAAGAATACCAGCGGTCACGTTCTTACTGGACAGACTATAAGTCCTTTATATTCAAATGAAATAAATCAATAATAGCGAGGAGTATAATTAAACTCTACATTCTTTATGCTAGTGGCAGAGTTCATTCTTAAATTCCAATTCTTTAACAGAATCAACGTGAAACTTAAAAGTTCTTATTGTTTTTTAGAAAAAAACCATTCGGGGAGCATGGAGATCCTATTTTTCACGAAGAGTAATACTAAAAAATGGCCATAAAAATGTATTAAGGGCAAAATTGACCAAAACCAATAGATGGAGATATTTACAAGACATGTTTACTACATTAATGGACGCGCAGTGGAGATGGTTTGTTCAATTTATAGGTAAAAAAGGATAACAAATTACTGTAAGAGAATATTACTTTTACATTTATCATTCTTTTATTAATAAAAAAAAGAGACTCTTTGAAAGAACCTAGACGAGGGCCGCATTTTATAAATGACCACTAGATGGCGCTATTGAGATGCGACATTACCGTTGTTGTAAAATTTGACATTTGTTATTATTAAACCAGTGGCAGGTCAGAAATTTGCCGAGTAGTTTATTTGCAGTGAGCATTTAAAAAAAAAACAGTTTTGAGAATAAATGAAAATTTCACGTGAAGGTTTTCGTTGGATGATTTTTACGATTTTAGCAAAGGTCTAACTCAACAACAATGTCTCAAATTATATAAAAACAAGTCTATGTTTTAAATTTCCAATATATCTAAAATAACTTGACAATTGTTTCACCATACAATGGCTTCTTCAGAAGTGAATTAGAAAGAAAAATGTTTGGTAATAATACTGGTTATATAGTGCTTAAAACTATCCTTAATTACATAAAATTATGTTAATCGTTTTATTATTTTATTTTCTGACAAAGTTATTTTAAAGATGCAAATCTGTGGTACTATTTCAGAGAATTAATAAAGTTTAAGTTAGGGTGAATGGTTTAAGTCTACCTGTTCGTTTAATAATCGATTGGAGTTTTTCCGTTTGTTAATTTCAAGACATTCAAGCATATTTAATTTTTTAGATTTGTTTTATACATGTAGGATTTTGAATGTATCATCAAAATTGTGGGATTTGTTTATTATATAAGTTGAGTAATGTGAATTGTTCTTGTTTTTTAAATAACTATGTTTATGTTCTTTAATGGTAGGTTCAAAAGACCTACCAGTTTGTCCTATGTAGGTTTTAGTACACGATCCACAATTTAATAAATAAATTCCCAATTTTAATGATTTATTAGATTTGGTTTTGTTATTCAAAATTATATTCCCTAAGGTATTATTGGTTTTAAATGCTATTTTATTGTTCTTTTTTGTTAAATGTTTTGAAATTGTTCTAGTTATTTTCCCTGTGTAAGTGAATGTGGTAAATTTTCCTTTTTTGTCACTAATGGTAGGAAAAATTGGAGAGATTGCTTGTTTAAACAATTTTTTATTCAAGTTATTATCAATTTTTTTTTTATGGGTCTAGCACACGTGCTACAGGGAAGTCCCTAAAGCGCTACAGGAGCGACACGTGTGCGGGGAAAGCGATTCACGTTGTTCTTGAATCGCTGTAGATTGTACTCGATGGGAAACACAGTCCTGGGCAAACTATTCCAAAGGTATGATGTTCTCCATATAAAAGCTTGAAAAGCTTTGTACGAGGAGTAACAAGCTGAACCTCATACGGATGTGAAGTATTAGCGCGACGTGTACTTCTAATATGCACCGCTCTGGGAGGAATTAAACGGGCCACATCCTTCGAACACTTTCCATGAAAGTACTTGTAGAATAGGCTCAAGTCGCCAACCGTTCTTCGATGTTCCAGCGAATCAAGGCCATCGGTCAGTTCCGGGTGTCCAATCAGACGAATAGTTCTTCTCTGGATATAATCCAACAAATGCAGTGTATGTTTGGGAGCGGAGCTCCAAACATGGGAGCAGTATTCCATAGTTGGTCGAATTTGAGCTATGTAAAGAATTAACAGTTGTTGTGGAGTGTAAAGCTTTCTGGTTCGAAACAATATTCCCAACTTTTGAGAAGCTCTCCTTGCTATGCCTGCAACATGTTCATGCCAGGACATATTTACTCCCAAATTAACGCCTAACAGATTGAGTGACGATGTTAGAGGGATGGAGTGCCCCGACGTAACTATGTCGGGTTCTGCAACGTTAACTTTTTAGAAAAAACTGCCGCCTGGGTTTTTGTAGCGTTAAATTCCACTTGGTTACTGTCACCCCAAGATAGAATTTCTTTCAGGTCTTTGTTAAGTTGAATGACTTCCTGCTATCTGCGGATATTCGTCTGAGTAGTCGATGTCCGAGCGTTCAAAGTGAATGAAGAGATACGTGTACTGTCATCTGCAAAGCTGTAGATTGGATTCTCGGTCTTTTCTAGCAGATCGTTAATATAAATGAGGAAGAGAGTAGGAGACAGTATGGAACCTTGGGGCACACCGGCGTTGATAGTCAAGGTGTTAGAAAGAAATCCGTCGACTGCCACTCGTAAAGAACGCTCTCTGAGGAAACATGAGAGCCACAAACAGAACTTTTCAGACATACCATAAGAACGTAGCTTAGCCAACAGCCCATCGTGCCAAACACGGTCAAATGCCTTGGATATGTCAAGAGCAACCGCTCGAGATTCAATTGCGTTGTTCCAAACATGTGTTACATAAGTCAGAAGATCTCCTGTTGACCTATTTTTACGAATGCCATATTGGTGATCACTAATAATGTTGAATCCTTCAAGATATTTTATAAGATGCTGATTGATAGCCTTTTCCGTGACTTTCGATATTATTGAGAGTAGTGCGATTGGTCGGTAGTTATTTGGCAAGGTCTTCTTGCCTTTTTTAGGTATCGGCTGAACTGGGGCACATTTCCAGCAGGAAGGAAATATTCCCTTTCTGTAGGATAGGTTGAAAAGTCTACAGAAAACTGGTGTTAGTTCCCTCGCACAGTTCTTGAGAACTATGGCAGGTATTCCGTCAGCGCCTGAAGCCTTTTTGGTGTCTAGCTTCATCAAAATACGTTTTATGATACGCTGTCTGAAGACAATATCGGGCATCCTTGACTGCACTATGGGAATAGTAGGTGGTGTTTTTCCTTGGAAATCGACAGTAGAATGTGAAGCAAAGAGTTCAGCCAACAAGTTCGCTTTCTCAACAGGTGTCGTTGCAGTTGCAGTATCTGGCCGTGTGAGTGGTGGTATGGTGGATTTGGTGAAATTTTGACTAACTGCCTTAGCGACTGACCAAAAGGACCTGGAATTGCCAGGACAAGCGAGAAGTTTGTTTCTAATCCGTTGATTGTGTACCTCCTTGGTTTCGTCGATAATTTCTTTGCATCTGTTCCTGGCACGAACAAAGATGTTACGATTTATGGTGTTAGGATCTTCACGCCACTGTCGGTATGCAAGATGTTTAGAAGCAACAGCTTCTTTGCATTTTAGGTCAAACCAAGGCTTGCCGTTGGAAGGGCATTTCTTCGAAAAAGGGATGTAAGCCTCCATACCGGCCAAAATAACATCGGAAACCTCCCTGGCGCAGTCCGATGGGTTGTCGGATCGAAAACAAACGTCCAACCAATGGAAAGTTCGAAAATATTCCATGAGATCTTCCCATTTAGCAGATTTGTAGTGCCAAATCTTGCGCGGTTTGGGCGCCTCTCTGTCACTGATTGGTAGAATACTCGATGTCGAAAGTAGTTTATGGTCGGAAGAACCTAACGGCGGATTTACGCTGACCGTGTAAATCTCCGGATTGGTGGTTAAAAACAGATCAAGAAGACTGGCGAACTCTCCGTCTCGATCAGGAATCCGTGTTGGTTCATCGATAAGCTGAGTCAAGCCACAACTGATTGAAAATGATTCGGCTTCACGACCTTGTTCGTCGGTAGTATTTGAATATTTAAGCTAGTTGATGTTGTGGACATTAAAGTCGTCCAGGATGGCAATTTCGGCATATATATATATATATATATATATATATATATATATATATATATATATATATATATATATATATATATATATATATATATATTTATATATGTATCTATAATGGGTCATGTCCATTATTAATTGCTTTTGTTTGATTACGTTTAATTCTTTATTAAAATTTGTTTTAGTCATAGGAATATCATTTAATTTATATTGAATTAGAAACAACCTTCACATACTGACACAGGCATTCACAATATTTCATCTCACTCTCATACTCACAAAATGGCAGCTTTTAACTCTTTCATACATAGACTGTTACTTATTCCTATGACTAAAACTAATTTTAACAAAGAATTCAACATAATCAAACAAATAGCAATTAATAATGGATATGACCCTAGCATTCTAGATAATATCTTGAATGAAAAATCGTTTACACAAGTAATCTCTCTAATTTTTCCCACCATTTATGACAAAAAAGGAAGATTTAGCATACTCACATACTTAGGGAAAATAACTAGAACAATTTTAAAACATTTAACAAAAAAGAACAATAAAATAGCATTTAAAACCAATAAAACCTTAGGGAATATAATTTTGAATCACAAAACCAAATCTAATAAATCCTTAAAATCAGGAATTTATTTATTAAATGGTGGATCGTGTACTAAAACCTACGTAGGACAAACTGGTAAATTTTTTGAAACTCGCATTAAAGAACATAAACATAGTTATTTAAAAAACAAGAAAAATTCACATTACGCAACGCATATAATAAACGAATCCCATAATTTTGACGATACATTCAAAATCTTACATGTAAAAAACAAATCTAAAAAATTAAATAAGCTTGAATGTCTTGAAATTAACAAACGGAAAAACTCCAATCTATTATTAAACGAACAAGTAGACTTAAACCATTCACCCTTACTGAATTTTTATTAGTTCTCTGAAATAGTACCACAGATTTGCATCTTTAAAATAACTTTGTCAGTAAATAATATAATAAAACGATTAACATAATCTTATGTAATTAAGGATAGTTTTAAGTACTATATAACCAGTATTATTACCAAGCCTTTTTCTTTCTAATTCACTTCTGAAGAAGCCATTGTATGGTGAAACAATTGTCAAGTTATTTTAAATATATTGAAAATTTAAAACACAGTGTTGTTTTTATACAATTTTATTATGAATTTCTAACAAGTATCGGCTAACACAATCAAAGACAATGTCTCAGATCGCTTCGTTCAACTTTCGGTAATGAATCACCATCAGAAAAAAGTGTTTGCAATTGGTTTGCAGAATTTCGTCTTGGTCGTGCTTCTGCCAGTGATGAATATCGTGAAGCTCAACCGAAATCGGTTGTTATTTCAAAAAACATCGATGCTGTGCGCAACATGATTGAAGAAGATCGGAATGCGACTTAGCATGAGATAGAGGCATCTTTAGGAATATCGAAGACCGCAGTATATTCGATTTTGCATGAACATTTAGTTGTGAAAAAGATCTGTTCCCGATGGATTCCGTATAATTTGACAGAAACTTAAGAACAGGCTCGTGTCAACTGATGTAAGGAAATGCTCAAAAAATTCTACCGAGGACATGTAAAATCCATACACAATATCGTGACAAGAGACGAAACTTGAATATATTCGTACGAGCCGAAAACTAAGCAACAGTCAACTGTTTGGGTGTTTCAAGATGAACCGAATCCAACAAAACTGGTTCGGTCGTGAAGCACTTCCAAGTAAATTACCGCTTGTTTCTTTGGTTATACCGGACAAGTTGCAACCATTGTTTTGGAGGATCGAAGAACAGGTAATGCTGAATGGTTTACAACAATTTATTTGCCGGGAGTCATCGATGAAATTAGGAAAAACAACCGAAAACGTCACATCATTCTTCATCATGACAATGCCAGCTCTCACACGCGTTAAAAAAATTGATTATTTGATGGAGATGCGTTTCGCTGTATCACGACTCATCAGTCGGGCCATGATCGACAAACAAGAGAACAGAATTTCTAGTACCTATTCCGGTACTGGCGGAACATAACGATAAGATACAACGAATTGCATAAAATACGCATACCTAGTACTCAATCAGAGGCTGACACGGCATCCACAAGCCGACAGAGTGGTTGGCACAGCCAACACTAAAGGCAGGCAGCGCGATTTACCACATAGGGTCTGAGGTTTGATCCCTCGTAAATCCTCTGAGAAGCTACTATGTTTTTGAGGTACCAACTTCAGAGTGGAAAAAATGTTTTTGAATTAGTTCGAACGCATGCAAAAATGTAAAAATCTTAAAGACGAATATTTTGAGAAACAAGAAAACGATTTCTACGAGCACCAAATTTTTTTTTCCTTCATTGTTTTTGTAAAGATTAAAAAGGTAGCTCTCGTATATTGTCTATATAAATCTGTAATCGTCACTTTGTTGAATATTTTTGTATTCACTTGTTAATGTATTATATTTATATATATATATATATATATATATATATATATATATATATATATATATATATATATATATATATATATATATATATATATATATATATATATATATATACATCTACTTGTAGCCATCGAATTTTTTGGTTCTTGGTTAATTTTTGCCTTATTATGGTGGCTGATAGCTTTTGTTCACGGAGATCTTGAGGAAGAGCACTTACCTTTGCGACAACCTGAGACGGGTAAGTTCACATAATTTTGATATATCGTATTCAAAAAAAGAAGAAATTGTTCCGACTTGACTAAAAAATCCAAATCTCCTGAATACGCTGGATGTTCAAGCATTGTCAAAACACTTGTGTGAACACGTGCCTTGTCTTGATAAAAAATAATTATTTTCTTCTTTAAAGCAGGTCTTTTCTCACGAATTTTCTCATCCATCTGATCCAAAAGGTTACAATAATATTCAGAGTTAATGATTTTACCTTTTTGAAGATAGTTGATCAACGAAACACCTTGGTAATCCCAAAAAACTGTTGCCATAACCTTCCCTGCTGATGGAACCATCTTTGCCTTCTTTGGTGTATTTCCACCGGCTTCAATCGATTGTTTTGATTGTTCTTTTCACTCTGATCTATGGTGGTGGATCCAAGTTTCATCAATACTTATGAAACGACTCTTGAAATCCATTTTATTTTGCTTAAAACGATCCAAACACGCTTGAGAAATACGCTTTGAAATGCATTTTTGGTCAATCGTCAGCAAATGATGTAATTCTTAATACAAAATATTTCCAATTCGTTCTTTTGGGATGCCTGTAGCCTCACCTATTTCACACACTTTCACTCATCGATCATCTAACACCATATCATGGACTTGTTGCTGAGGTGTTATAGTATTTTTTGGACGACCTTCGCGTGGTTCATATTTGAGGCTTGTACGACCAGATTTAAAAAGAGCAGCCCATTTCTTCACAGTGGAAAGTGAAGCTGATGCATCCTTATACACTTTTAACAGTTTCGAATGAATTTCTGTTCGTGTTAAACCATCTAAAACAACAAATTTAATCACTGCACGATATTCAGTTTTTTCCAAAATTAATGACACGTTAAACAGCTGCTACTATTCGAATGAATTGACAGATTCAAAATAAAATTTTACATGGGTTTGCATAAAGGATGGAACTTTCCAATACAATTATGAGTTTACAGTTTCTAACGCCATCTATGTGTCAGGCTGGGAACTTTTCAGATAGCCTAGGCAAAATTGTAAGTAAGAAAAGCTTCATTGCACACAATATATTTTATATTGAATATTTAAACCACGCCTAAAAATTCAGTAAATCTACGTTCGTTAACGTTATAATCCTGCGATATATTAGACGTTCCATCAAAGCTGATTTAATAGTCACATGTCGCACAATTCCCCATGCTTTAAACAATACGTTTTTCAGGTTGGACGCCTTGTGTTCTTAACATTCATGGATTCCACTCATGTTTCTTATATTCAATGGAAACACAACATACGACCGGATACGGTCTTAGGGTAATAACGGAGGAATGTCCTGAGGCGATTTTTATTATGTGTCTTCAATGTATTATTGGCCTAATTATAGACTCCTTTACTATAGGTAAAGAAAACTACATATTAATTAAGCCCGAAGTAACACAATTTATGTTTACACTGCTATTTTAAGTAGTTATTAAGAAATTATAGTTATTAAGATTAGGCCCTGTTAAACTAAAATTACTTTCCTTAAAGATGAGCAATCGTAAACGAAACGTCAGAAAGCTCTTTTAATTTGAACGGTCTATTAGTAAAAACTAATCAAAAGCAAGAAAGTTTTGGTTCCATAATTTTAGGAATTGTTTTCGCCAAAATGGTACGGGGAAAATTTGCAACGCAAACAATACAGTTTTCGAAAAACGCAGTCATGTCGTATCGAGATGGAAAATTATGTTTTATGTTCCGAGTAGGAGATATAAGGAAGAGTAAAATGGTGGGAGTGGGAGCAAGAGCTATCTTAATAAAGAGCGACAGAACTAAAGAAGGAGAGGTGTTGAATCATTATCAAACTGGTAAGTAAAAATTGTCCCAAGTAGCACGCCACATCCATTAGAAGTGGTACGGCCCCAGAGTTCCCGAACTAACGCTCAAAAGCGTTGTTAGGGATGTACCTACCTCCACCTATCGACGCGTGTCTACACTCTTTCGCGTTCTCGTTACATAAAGTTAGTCGGGGAACTAACGTAGTTAAGCCAGTACACCCACTAATCGTCTAGTGCAGGGGTCGGCAACCTTTTAACTAAGAGGTGCCAGTTTTCATCCATACAACATTTTGCGTGCCGTCATAGGTACTTACTATAACTAAAATTAACAAAAATTAACTTAAATTAACCTAAAATATTGCTTTTAGAAGGTTTAATTCTAAAAAAATTTTAACATTTAACAAATAATTTTGTTATACTAGTCCTAGGACGTTGTGTGAACATTGTGCTTGAAGTTCTTTAGAGAGTTTTCTTATATCCGGTTCATGTCTGGTTATTTTCAGTGTCACACATGCTTCCGAGTTGTCTGTTGTCAACCTGCTTCGGTACGGGTTTAAAATCACTCTCATATGGGAAAAAAGTTGTTCACAGATATAGGATGATCCGAAAGCTGTAAGCATGGCAAACGCTACTTTCTTAAGACAAATAAATTTCTCTGGTAAACTCATCCAACAACTGAGTATCTCGTTTGAATGGTTCTGGCGGTCACCTTCTAATACTCTTCTTAATTCTACAAATTTCTTGTTCCATAACTCGGAGCTTTTAAATTCAATGTATTGAAGATCAAAATCATTAATGTCCATCCATGAGAAAAGATACTCGTATATGTCAAAGCAACTGCTGGAAAAATCTATTAAATCTGGTTTGATTAAAAAAGCGAACATAGGACCATGTTTATCAAAATCCTGACCTCTCTCGATAAACTCCTCTTTTAAATTAGTCATATATTTAAGAATTTCGTCTATTAGTGCGCCATCGTCGACACTGGATATATAAGTTTTTGGAAAGTTGGAAAGTTTTGGAAAATATTTTTATGTGCACAAATCTAGAGAGCACTTTACCACGGCTGAGCCAGCGCATATTATTGTGCAATGGTATATCTGAATATGCACTTTCTAATTCCTGCAGAAACGCCTTAAATTGTCTATGGATCAGTGAAGAACGACCGACAATGTAGTTAACTATTTTAACCACCCTATCCATCACGGATTTTAAACTTCCAGCGGAGATTTTAGCGCACAAACTTTCTTGGTGAATTATGCAATGAAAATTCAAAACTGATCGACCCATGCGTTCAATAAGAAGAGAAACAAATCCTTTATGTCTCCCAATCATAGGAGGAGCGCCATCTGTCGTTACGCAAAAAAAATTATTTAAATCAATGTTCCGCTTTTCAAAATGTTTAACAAATTCTGAAAATATATCCTCTCCTCTAGTAGTTCCCTGCAATGGGAGCAGACAAATCAGCTCTTCATACACACTGCCATCATCGAAGTATCGCGCAACGATTGCCAGACGGGCAATGTCATTAATATCGACACTTTCATCCAGTGCTACACTAAATACAAAACTCCGTTTGATAGCGTCTCTCTGCTGTTTTTGGACATTTTTTGTAATTTCGGTAATTCGTCTCTTGATGGTCCGCGCTGATGCCGGTATATCCCTAATCCTGGCCAATATTGTATCCTTATTGGGCAAGTCGTCGAATAAAATCTCGCCAGTACTCAAAAACGTTTGCTTCATAAATTCTCCGTCAGTAAACGGCCTACCCTTTTGTGACAACGATTGTGCAATTTTGAAACTGCATTCAGTTACCTGATTTTTTCCTTGGAAAACTTTACTAAAGAATGTTGACTGTTTCTCGTATTGTTTACTTGCTCTTTGTATTGCCTCCCTTTTATCAGCGTTATCTTTAAATGACGATTCATGTTTTATCTGGAAATGTCGTTGAACACTAGATGTCCGGAAAACTTTGTTCATGAAGTTTGAAATGATCGAACGTCTACCTTCTGTTTCTTCGCGGCCATAACGCAACGTAATTTTAATTTTTAAACTTTTCGACGACTATTAACTGGAACGGATGTTACTTCTATACTAAATGATCCAAACGTGTAGCCGCTTGCTATATATAGAAAAATAATGTTTCCACAAAATTCCAATAATTACGTTTATTAAATTTCTTAGAACAAAAATTATTATCTACAACGCGCCCATTGCAATCAAAGGGCCGCCTAGAAGTTAAATCTAACAAAAACTAAAGTTCGGCAATATAAAAAGAGTTGCGGCGCGCGTCGGAACGATTGAAGTCGAGTCAAAAAAAAGCGCCTTATAGCGGCTCTTTTGATCTGAATTGAGGACGTTTATTTGTGTTTTTGCCTAGGCTTATATTTTGAGGCTTGACGTCTTTAATACTTGCCGAAATTAAAGCCAAACCAATGCATTCAGTAAAATTATAAATTACAAAATATATATTTTGTAATTTTTGGTAATAATACCTAGTGACCTATATAATATGTCGTTTTTGTTTGTATCGTTAAAGTAATACTGTCTTCGATTATTTACTTAATTTCGAAACATGTCACAGATTACAGAATTAATGTGTAAACTTTGAATAGGTACGCGTGAAATTCAAAATTGCTGGGCCTGCCAGAGATGGTACACGTGCCATAGGTTGCCGACCCCTGGTCTAGTGCATCACAATCGGTTCAGACCTCACTACTCTCAAATTACATTGATTTAGATGTAACCCTAGTAGAATCTTCTACTATGATATAACTCTCCAATTTTTCATTAATTCATTTTAGAACTACCCCTAAAAGCAGATGGAGGAGACAGTAGCCTATTTTTGTTATGGCCTTTAATCCTCTACCATGAAATTGACGAAGATTCACCGCTGTATGATTTTACAGTACCAGAACTCCTAAAGAACCAAAAAATTGAAATTGTGGTAATACTGGATGCCACAGTTGAAAGCACAGGTACTAGATATATAGGGTGTGTAAATATTAGATGCTAAGTCATTATACTCTAACAGATAGGGAAAGTGATCTTATACAAACGATAAAGGACTTATAGAGATATATACCCAATATTTTTTTTTACAACATACGACTATCAAAAAAGAAAGATAAAATACAAACTAAATTGTTTAACTGAACTGATATCCCGTGTATTGTATCGTCCATTTTTAATACAAACTTTACGCTACAGAGTTTTTCTCAGAATAATATTGAAGTTTTGCTATATCTTATTTACCTGTCACTATGTCATATCCCCACTCCTTTTGTTGCATAGAGTATGTGTTCTCTGTAAAATTTCCTTTGAATTTTTCCACCTTATATAATAAGGACTGGTCTGTTTCTAAAACATATATTATAACAGACCCGTTTTCATATTCATATTTTTAGTTTATGGTCCATTTTTAAAAGGAAAATATTATACATGCCTCGTTAACACCATTTATTCTAAGAAGCAAGCAACTGCGTCTCTCGAACCCAGCTGGACTGCGTTTTTCTCTTGGAGATGAAATTTACCGCGTAGAAAGACCAATTTTCAAGTGGCTGGCATATAAGTAGTGTCTGATTTTTCCGTTGACTTATTTGTATCGAGCCCAGCTCCAGAACTAACACGTGCCCTACAGTTCTAGGCTGAACAGTCATCTTTGGAAAACGAAAACCGACGCGGTAGCCATGATTAATTCATGGAATCATCTTGAAACCACGTTACAATTTTTGCGATACCTGTTGTTGTCATAGAAGTTTTTTATGATATCATTGTAAGCAACCAGTTTATATATTACCGAAATTCACTGTATACTATAAATATCTTAAGAAAAGCCTCGTTCAAGAGAAGATCCTGAGATTCGTTCTGCTACAACCAAAGCAGGAAGAGGTATGAGACTAAATATAATATCTAGACGTGAGCTTGTCTTGGTATGAGCAATATTACTTTCTCTAAAAACGATAACATTTCTAAACAGTTTATAGAACATTCGTTTAGGAAATAACTTAAAAAAAAATAATGCTACGCAGTTGGTTATAGCATTTATAGGAAGAGAGAGAAGGAGAGAGTTTTCTTTTCATACTTTTTTTTACCAAACTAGCAACATTTTACATTATTTTTTAGTGTTCCGTACGGAACACTTATAAGATGACTTCGGTGTCTGTCTGTCTGTCCGTCTGTCTGTCTGTCACACCCGATTTTCTCTCGAAACTATTCGTCATAGAAAGTTGCAATTTGTTAAGAATATAGGAATTGATGGCCTCATCACAGCCGTGTAGTTTTAGAAATTTAAATTTTGACTTAAGGGGTTAGTTTTGGGGGGTAAAATCGGAAGTGAAAAAAAAAATTTTAGTAGGTCATCGAGTGTGGTGTCAAATGAAAGCTTGTGAAAACACGAGTAAAAAATATATATAAAGTAATACTTGCGCACACTTTTCTTTGTATTATTTTTAAATAATCACGAAAAATCGTTGTCCCCTCACCTTATCTCGAAAAGTAATTATCAAAAAATTTTGAAAAAATTCTGGAATATTCTCCACGGGGTGTAGATTGAACTAAAATTATCACGAGTGCATTATCTTTAATAATTTATCTGGTATATAAACAAAAAAAATTCAAGGTCATCGGTTTTCAGTAAAGATTGGAAACAAACTTTGTTGAAAACTCATTTGGGGTGTGTTTTGTGAAGTCTCTGATCATTTTATACCACCGTAACATTTTCTATTTTAAAAGCAATCAACGCACGGAACACTAATTGTGCAAGTTCAACTTGCACTTGACCGGTTATTTTTTAATAAGCAAATCCTTGTCTTAATTTTAACTTCCACACTATTCTCTCATTGACTACTTTGATACGATACCAATTTTGTATAATTTAACACCTTTTATTAGACCTAACTTTTCCTATTTCTACGCTAGGCAAAATCAGCTACAACATTTAAATATGTGGTGCCAAAATAATAAAAAGAAATATACTCAGCGGTGTTTTATATAACTGGAACTCACTCTTCATGGCGTATGAGCTACCGTTTCGCACCGGTAAGTCTCAGCAAGAAGGAAACTGCAACAACCAAGGAAAATGGGGCTCTCGATTTTATGTTACATGCCTTAAATTAAATAAATAATTTAGGAGACATTGACATCTGAAAAATGGCATTTCTTGCTCTCTGACACTCAAATTAAATATGCGCATCTACATATCAAAATTGCCCATTTGAGAATCAAAATAACGTCAATTTTCCAGTTGAGCGGACGTTCCACCTTTTTTTTAAACTCGATTTCGCTTCTGATTTAACCGAAAGCTCAAGGACGGACATTGAATTTCGGGAGAATCAAAAACTATACCGGGAACGAGGAAGTCATTCGACGCAAAGACGGGCGCTCGTCAGTATTAGAAATTAGTATCTGGCAAATTACCAGCCTCATTTCTTGTTTTTCTTTGTAGGCGCATCTACCGAAGCAAAATCAAGTTACATAGCAAGTGAAATACTATGGGGATACAGGTTCGAATCTATGGTATCCTTTAATAAACATGTCGAATGTTTTGAAATAGACTGGAGTAAATTTGACAACACCATACCTGTTAATTTAACTCGAAATATTGAGAATGAAGACGATGGACGAGAATCGGACACTCAAGGTTTGTACAGCAGATATTACATATTCATTTTATTTTCCAGCTATTTCAACGTTCTCTAAAAAGACTTGTGATGTTGAGGTTACATCTAAATGTATACTGTCTATCAAATAAGAACCTGACCGCTCGTATTCTTGAAAAAATGTGTTTCGGGAACATCCAATCGCCTCCTGCATCAATAGTTGCCTGATATCTTCGAGGTATGCTGTCGCGAGTCAAAATCCTCAAAGTCTTTCCTCTGAGCTTTATCTTTCCAAGGAACCAGACATTTTCAATAGGGTTCGCGTCCTTCGATTATGAGGGCCAGTCTGGTATCTTACAGTGGTCCTTATTTCGCTCAGCAAAGGTTTCTTCAACGTGCTTCGGAATTTGACATCATGAGCACCAATATGTTATCGAATAGTCTCATGGCACACATTCAAATCTGATTTTCTTAATTTTGTTTTTCGACTTTCGGAGTGACTTTGCCTACCGAGCTACCTTTTGGTAGGTCGTCGATATTTTTCGTCTCGTTAAAACTATTTACTCATTTTTTAATACAACAAAGAAAGATTGCCTCGAACCGACGCGCAAACAAATGACTGATATTAGATTTTATCTGATTTCGACGAAAGTTCGGAATCGATTGATACATACATGTGATGTTAAGGGGAAGCAAACAATTACCAATTTTCTATTATTATTATTTATTTATTTTTAGAAACGATTTTGTTAGATGATCCCGACCCAGGAAGCCCATTTTATTCCTCACCGTCCCTTCCAAAAGTACCTGGAACCAGAAATAACTCGAGCCCACATTCTAATCAAGTTAAAATGCCACAATTTGATGAAAACGAAATGTATGTCTCCCTTTACACCAAACCCTTAGCGCCCGCAGCTCCTGTTTGGCAAACAAACAAAAAGAGTGACCTGAACCAAGTTATCAAGCCAAAATACGACAGCTACAACTACCCTGAAACTATAAATGAAACCGAAGAAGAAATGCAGACTTTTTTGTAATAAATTAACAAATTATTGGTAATAAAAATGTGTGTTGACTATACAAATAAAACATATTAAAGCTCTTTGACTTTTGCAGTTTTTATAATCGTATCCTAGACAAAAAGTAAACGTGTGTTCCGGTTGGAACTTTCGAAGACGAAGTTAGGGCATTTCGAAGCTCCAGAAGCTAAAACGAGGATCCTCAAGATGCCTGGTAGGAGACTTGATCATGGTAGGAAGCTTTAGTTACCTCCTGTGACTCACCCTTCTATTCGCCACTAATTACAGCGACATCTGTCACCACAGAAACAAAACGCGTTGACAATTTAAATAAGTTACCCCATAAACATAGAGGATGGACTGAGTGTTCCATATCCTGCTGTGAAGTAAATATGGACGCAAAAGTGTGAGAGAGACAAAGCGAATGAGCGGCTAGTAACTGTCTCTTTTTAGAAAGCCGCTAAGCTATGGTGCTCCTGAAAATAATATTTCTAAGTGTTCTGTTTTCTTTCCTTTGTCGCCTTAATTTTCGTTACGAGGTACTTCACCTTGTTTATTACAAGCCTAATAAATGGACAGGTATTGGCTGCACAGTCGCTTTGTCTCTTTCTAGAGAGTGGTCAATTTTATGAGGTTAATGCTCAGTCCATCCTCTATGTCTATGGGTTACCCTGTTTTCATATGGCAACGTCAGCTACGATTGAGAAGCTGACATGTCTTCTCTTTACATAAATCAGAGCTTTCGTAGCGCCATCTATGTTATAAACAAGTGACGTGCTGCAGGATGTAAAAGATTTCTATAGTTCATCAAAACGAAAAGTTATGTTGGCAGAACTGAAACAACGTCAATAAATACAAGATGGACCCATGGACAACCTGTCAGTCGAACGTCACAATTTCCGAAAATACCATTATAACAAAATTCGAAGATAATTTTGCTCCAGAATTTAACGATCGGTTACCAGATCACGAAGAATATTTGGCTATTTTAGGTAAATAATTGCATTTTTTAGGCCACATATTAATTGCATAATTAGTTTTGGTATTCCCCTTTAGGTATATACTGAGTGTTAAAAAGACTTTAAAAAATTGTAGTAGCAAAATATTTAGTACAGTTTTAATTCCATTATATTTGTTCCTTTTTTTTAGAATCTAAACTACGCAAACTTAAGTCTGACCCAAACGTCTTACGTCAACTTGCAGCTAAACGAGAAGCTTGCATGCAACAACTGTTATCTGATGAGCCCGAATATACTTTAGAACAACTATCATTGGAGGAACCTATACACAATTCACCAATTCTACGTGCAGTTTTGCCACAAAAACAAGCCTTGAATCAGGAGAAATTGTTGAGTTGATTAAGTACGATCAATTAAGTTCTGAGAGCTCAGAAAGTAAGTCAATTTTAGATTAAATAAATAATATACTGAAGAACAGGGAATATGTAGTATATGAAGAATGAGTTAGTTGTAGCCACTGCAACTCTGGTTGAAATGACTTGTGGGGATGGTAGAAAAATAATCTGTTAATGTTAATAAGTAGTTATTGTGGTCAATATAAGTTAGACAATAGGTCTGTTACGAGTTTGATTGACATATGTAGCAAGGATGATGCATTTTTTACGTTATTCAGTATATTTATTCTCGTAATACCCCTTCTTACTCATGAGATATAAAATGATATATATGTAACACTTGAAACACTGCCACCAGCTATAATACATTTCTCGAAAACTAACTGCTTTTGATAAAATTTATTTCTCTTTATAGGTGATGAGGGTAGAACTTTGAACCAAGATCCTGAAAACCAGCCAGAGAGTTCTGAAAAAAAACCATACCCCTTAGAATTTACAGTTATTTTATTTAGGTAAATATATTTTTTTTATTTATTTACAAAGTGTTATTAGTTTAAAGAAAAAAATGTGTTCATATAACTACAAAAATTTAATTATATAGAGACATTTATTAGGTGTACCAATTAATTTGGTACCTTTTTTGTGGGGTGGTTTACAGCTAATAAATTGAGTTATACTTTTGTTAACATCCTCCATGGAGTTGGATCACAATCAGCAAGATGATTTTGCAGCAAGCCAAATAAGTAGTAACTAGGTAGGGCTATAGCTGGAGAAAATGCCACGTGAGTGAAATTCCATCCTAAAGCAAACATAAAATCCCGCATCATTTTTGCCGTGAGTGTTCTCACGTTTTTCAGATCGTTACGATCCGAAAGATCAAAGTCACCGCTTCGAAGTCGCTGGTACTATATTTTGCTTGTTTTATGCATCACGGCACCTTGTCCCAAAGTTGAACAAATGATTTGCGCCATTTCAGAAATATTTTTTTGCGTTTAAAATAAAGTACAGCAGACACGATATAACGTTTGAGATTGTACTTTGATGTTATCTAGTCAAATTTATGGCGTATGCTCACTGTTAAGAAGACACATTTACCCCAATAACTTTTTTGGGCACACCTGACGTCTAACTGCAGTGGAAAGAAGCCTTTTGGTTGTGGAAAATCGAGCCTGTTCTCTCTTCTGGTTTCCCAATTTCCATTCGCTTTAGGTATATACCTGCAAAAGTTATTTCTGTTTGTTTTTAACCTCTAGACACCGGCTCTGAGCCTCCAGGAAACTGCACGACGACAGTCTGTCAAGTATAATCGGTTTCTGGCAGACTGATAGTATCCAAACCCAACACTGACAAAAAACACCTACGTGTGTCCACCCAGTGTATGGTAAAGAAGCCCGAGTCCCCCCACTAGCAGTCTCTCACTGCGTGTAACCTTTTTGGATTTCCAAACCGAGTCGCGGAGTTTCGCCCCACACTTGACACTGCACAGACATGTTTATTCAACGCGATACTCGATTTTAAAGTTATCTGAACAGCAGCATCATATGTCGGTGATACTTTCACATATAAAAATGGTTTGAATTTGAAACTGAATTTTAAGATACTTATTTCCAAGGTACTGAATTATTTGTGCACCCAATATTTATATATTTATTAATATTATATATTTATTTTTACTTTCAAAACAAAGAAAAGATATATACTTTATCTGGCCCTTTATCATAGATAGATCTATTTTAATACATTATCTATTTAAAATAAAGTACAATACAGTAATACGTTCACTTGTCTCCATTTGATACAATGTATTCAGAAAGGTAAAGTTAACATTTTTTACTCCACAGACAAAAAAAAACAACCATCAACTAAAACAAAATGGCATCTGCAGTAAATTTCTCAAAAAAATCCATCGTTTTCATTACTGGAGCATCCAAAGGTATTGGACAGACAATAGCCATTGAGCTAGCAAGGCATTTTAACCAAAATTCAATATTTGTGTTGCTGGCACGTTCCCAGGCAGGCTTGGATGACACTAAAAAACACATCTCTGAAATAGATAAGTCGATTAACGTGTTAACATACATAGTGGACCTGTCAAAACCAAGCTTGAATGAATACAATGACATATTTTCAAAGGCTTTGTCTAGCATTGAGAGTGCAGGTATAGAGTTTGGATATATTTTCCATAATGCTGGCTACATCGGAGATCTAAAAGAAACCACCGAACTTACAGACCTACAGGCCTGGAGGGAATACTACGACTTAAATTTATTTTCTGCGGTTTTATTGAACAGCGTTTTCATTCAAAAAATACGCCCCATTGCCCCTCAATTAGTGGTGGTGAACGTAACATCAATGGTCGGTCGGCTACCTTTCTCCAATTTATCTATGTATGGTTCAGGCAAAGCAGCTCGAGAAATCTTCTTTAAAGTATTAGCTGTAGAACAGCCTAAGGTAATTGTACTAAATTATTCTCCAGGACCTGTACAGACTGATATGTTCGATACGATTTGTGATACGGCCGAAAATACCGAATTGAGACAGAATTTTAATGAAATAAGAGAGAAATCTGTGTTGACTACAGATCAGACTGTAGGGAAACTGTTGGGTATTTTAGAAAAAGGCGACTATAAAAGTGGAGACACTATTGATTACTTTGACCGTACTTAAGAAAGCTGAAGCTAACTTTTTCTTGTTTATAACAGAATAATATTTCATTCCAAAAGGATATTTTATTAAAGTGTTTTTTATTAAAAGAAATATATGTATACTAGGTATAATTTTATGAAATAAATGATGTATGCAATATTATGGATCTCTTTTATTAACGTGTAAACACTATATGACCGGATCGAGATTAGTAAAACGATTGTTGATAGTAAACATTGATAGCCTAAAAAAGAGTGTCACCAATAAAAAAAACACTAGTCATGGCCTCTTTAAGATTAAGAACAAACTCATATTGGTAAGATACAGATTACATAAACATAGCCATTGAATTTAAACATTTAACGCCTTTTAAGAGGTTTAAACATTAAAAACAATAAATATTTTTTTATTTTAGTATGTTTATAGATAGTCTACAGTAAAAGGTTATTTTACTATAAAGGAAACGTATTTGGCGATACAAAACTGAATAGAATCGCTTCAGCCATCTCTTGTTTGAAAGATAATTATTTCTTTATGTATCAACTACAAAATTTTCAAACTTTATTCGTAAATATGTATACTGCCGCGTGATCTACACTTTATGGAGGATATTCCAGATTTTTTTAAAAATTTTAGATCAGTGCTTTTCGAGATAAGGGGGGGGACATCGATTTTTGACAATTTTTTAAAAATAATACAAAGAAAAGTGTGCGCAAGTATTACCTCATCTATATTTTTGAACTCGTGTTTTTACAAGCTTTCATTTGACACCCCACCCAATAATCTGGTAAAACTGTTTTTTCCGATTTCACCCCCAAAACTAACCCCTTAAGTCAAAATTTAACTTTCAAAACTACACGGCCCTCATTGGACCATCAATCCCTATATTTGAGCCAAATTTCAACTTTCTGTATTAAATAGTTTCGGAGAAAATCGGGTGCGCCAGACGGACAGACACCGAAGTGATCCCATAAGTGTTCCGTACTGAACACTAATAAGTTGGCATCTTTATTATAAATTGAAGTTAAGCTATAAATAAGAACAGCTAAAACCATAACTGTTACGCTTAAAAACTAAAACAATTCTCCGGAACAATAATCATTGAATACTTGTACCAATTAGTAAATAATGATTTTTTATAACCTTGAAAATAATACTAAACCAGGTGTTTGCAATAAATAACCTATTTTGTTGATATTTGTTCATTATAAATAATGTCGCTACTAAATTTTCCTTGAGATCTAATTTTAGGACGGCATGAGAAATGAATGTAACGGAGATAAGTTTAGTACTAAATATCTGTGCTTGCGTCTATCAAGGTGATGGGATTTTTGCGTTTAAAAATTGCTGAAAATCGCCCCTCAAATCTTAAAAATGACGAGAAAAGTAGGCAATATCTAGAAAATACATCAATTTTAAAAGTTTGGAAAGTGTCGTTTTCTAGTCTGTTTCCTAACTACTAGGCTGCATCACAAACCACTGTTACTATTAAGTTAGGGGATAGTAGCGTAGGTTTCTCAATCAATCAATATTTTTAAAAGCAGGGCTAAGCAACTGTTCTTAACTCCATTTTTAGTGTTCCGTACGGAACACTTATAAGATCACTTCGGTGTCTGTCCGTCTGTCACACCCGATTTTCTCCGAAACTATTTGTCATAGAAAGTTGAAATTTGGTAATAATATAGAAATTGATCGCCTCATTAGAGCCATGTAGTTTTGAAAGTTAAATTTTGACTTAAGGGGTTAGTTTTGGGGGGTGAAATCGGAAGTAAAAAAAAAAATTTTACTAAGTAATCGAGTCTGGTGTCAAACGAAAGCTTGTGAAAACACGAGTAAAATATATATATATATATATATATATATATATATATATATATATATATATATATATATATATATATATATATTATATATATATATATATATATATATATATATATATATATATATATATATATATATATATATATATATATATATAATGTAATACTTGCGCGCACTTTTCTTTGTATTATTTTTAAAAAAAATCGTGAAAAATCGCTGTCCACCCGCCTTATCTCGAAAAGTACTTATCAAAAAATTTTGAAAAAATTCTGGAATATTCTCCACGGGGTGTAGATTGAACGAAAATTATCACAAGTTACCTTTAATAATTTATCTGGTATACAAAAAAAACAAAAATTTTAAGGTCATCAAATTTCAGTAAAGATTGGAAACAAACTTTGTTGAAAACTCATTTGGGGTGTGTTTTGTGAAGTCACTGATCATTTTATATTTGAAAAGCAATCAACGTACGGAACACTAATTGCGCAAGTTCAACTTGCACTTGACCGGTTATTTATAATATTAATGAGTTCTTTTAAAAGGATTCATCAGATGTATCAACTGGAATATTTTGGTTAATAACGTTGTTCTATTTTGTTTTTCATTTTATGTATTCGTGAACAAATCATCCTCCGAGATCTTTGCATTTTTTCACGTTTCAGGGTCCCGATTTAAAAGACGTAGTTTTCCATTTCTGTCGATTTGGCAGTCTGTTGACAAGATAACTCTCAATCGAAATACGATACCGATTTCAAATTTGATACACCTATAATGCTTAAAACAAGGAGTAAAAGGAAAATACTGTGAGGTCGTAAATTCGGAGGCAATGATATCGCGGTGTCGAGATTGTTACGGTGTACAATAATAACCCATTTTTGAAAGGATTGACCGCTAAAGAAATTTACGACGATTTACTTTATACAGACGATGAATAACGTGCTTTTTACGGGAGTATCCAAAAATTGGGTTACGGATTTCAAAAAAGCAAAAACCGACATTAGTGATGAACACCATGCTCGAGAGGGCGTTGAGGCTGTGCATGAAATGATTTTGGAGAATCGACGAATTGGACTGAAATCTATACCTGACTGAGAGGCACGACATTCAAATTGATTTATATCCGTTCTAATTTTTTGGATCGTATAGTAACTATGAATGAAATATGAGTCCATCATTATGCTCCAGAGACAAAGGAACAGTCGAAGAAGTGGAAACATGCTGGCTCACCTCACCTCGACAAGTTTCACTTACACAAATCAGCAGGAAAAGTTCCTGCTTCCGTTTTTGTAATAAGGATGAGATAACGCTGAAAAGTTTTTGGACTAGCTACTTAAAACACATTTTTTTGCAAAATTCGACTTTATTCATCAACATAGTCATAGATTTGCCTTTGCCTTCAAAATAGGCCTGGGTTTCGGCGACAACTTCTTCATTGGAGCCAAATCTCTTTCCCGCGAGCACTTTTTTGAGGTCTACCAATAAATAATAGTCGCTGGGGGCCAAATCTGGAGATTACGGTGGATGAGGAAGCAATTCGAACTTCAATCCGTGCAATTTTGCCATCGTAACCATTGACTTGTGACACGGTGCACTGTCTTGATGGAAGGGCACTTTTTCTTGTTCATTTGGGGGCATTTCTTTGTGATTTCTGCCTTCAAACGCACCAATAACTTTATATAATATTCGCTATTGATAGTTTTTTTCCCTTCTCAGCATAGTCCATGAAAATTATTCCATGCGCAGCAGCTTTGGTCGCTTCTGGCAGCTTTCACCGGCTGCTGTCCACTCATCTGACTGCCGATTTGATTCCAGTGTGTAGTGGTGAAACCACGTTTCATCTATTGTCACGTATCGCATAAAAAATCCTTTTTATTGCGCTTAAACAGGTCCAAACAGCGCTCAGAATCATCCACACGTTGTTGTTTTTGGTACACTGTGAGCAAACGCGGTACCCATTTCGAACAGAGCTTTCTCATGCCCAAATGTTTATGCAAAAAATGACCAACACGTTATTTTGATATCTTTAAGGTGTCGGCTATTTTACGCAATTTCACCTTACGGTCATTCAAAATAATTTTGTGGATGTTTTGATGTTTTCGAGTGTAACCACCATATTTATTTGGGCGTCCAGAGCGTTCAGCATCATTTGTATGTGTATGACCGCATTTAAATTCACCATACCGGTAAATGAGTGATTTTCCAGGGGCAGAGTCCCCATAACACTTATCAAACCATTGCTTCGCGCGAACGTTTTTTTTTTTCCCATCAAAAAACAGTGTTTAATCAACACATGAAATTCGATTTTAAATTTTGGATGGTTGTAGCTTCTACTTGATGGAAATTCATTATAAATATATAATAAAATACTGTTTTTAGTCAATTTCCACTGGTTTATTTAAATTGCGATGACGCGTTTCGCTGTCATTTAACAATACATTCTACAATAGTAAGGAAGCAATACATTCTACAATAGTAAGGAAGAGTTAAATTATGGGGAGTCCGTTAAGTCCATTACTTGCCGAAATTTTCATGGACAGTATTGAAACAATGATATTTAACAACCATAATAACAATAGTAATAATTGTCTATACTGGCATCGATACGTAGACGATATAATTGTATGCTTTACAGGTACGGACAGACAATGAACACACTTTTTACAGTATATTAATTCTTTACATAGAAATATCAATTTTACAATGGAAGAAGAAGTCGAAGGGAAAATCAATTTCCTAGACTTAACAATCAGTAAAACCAGGAAAAAACATGAATTTGCAATATATCATAAACCTTGTCATACAGATACCACAATTCACAATAGTTCTCACCACCCTAACCATCATAAACTCGCAGCTTATCATAGTTTTATACATATACTAACTAATATCCCCTTATCAGGAAAATTTTACTAAAGAATTAAACTACATAAAACAAGTAGCCGTTAACAACGGTTATTCGGTTACTTTAATCAATAATATCGTTAGGAAAAAACTTAGAAACAAGGCAAACTCAGAAATATACCCACGTTTTAAGGGCAGAAATACCACATTTAAATGCTTAACCTATTTTGGCAAACCAACGGAAAAATTGGGGAAATTTTTAAATCAAAAAAATATCAACATAGCTTACAAGACTAACAATACTATAGGGAAATATCTTAAAAGCTACAAACCACAAATCAATAAAGACAATAAATCGGGGGTTTATCAGTTAACATGTGGGTCATGTCCTAAAACATACATAGGACAAACTGGACGTACATTTATACAAAGAACTACAGACCACGAAAAAAGTTTTATCCATAGAAAATCTAATTCAACATATGCTAATCATCTTTTACCAGAAAATCACACATTTAACAAGAATTTCAAAATTTTACACACCCAACAAAAAGGTTTAAAACTAAACCTTTTAGAGACAATGCAAATAAATCGATTAAGGACTACAGGTACTTTACTCAACGACCAAGTAGATTTAACACATGGGCTGAAAAGTCCCGGGCCTAACAAAGAAAACACGGTTTTTTTGGTTCAAAATTAGCTTTATTCATCAACGTAATCTCCATCTATTGTTGTTTCTGATGGAGCGGAGTCCCCATAACACTTTTCAAGCCATTGCTTCGCTTGAACGGTATTTTTTCCCATCAAGAAGCAGTGTAAAAATTAAAACACGAAATTGTTTTTGATCCATTGTTTTGAAAATAACAAAAGTAGCGTCACTCTTAGCACAATAACTCACAAACTAATGAATAGAATATCATGAAATTTTAACAGCTGTCTTTTGAAGGTTAGTATTAACTGAAAAAAAGGTGACTGCAATAAAACTAGCGCCATCTATGTGTTAGGCCCGGGACTTTTCAGCCCATGTGTTAAGCAATTCACCGTTATTGAATTTATTCTCCAAATTCCAAATCTGTGTGGGTTTTCCAATACTATCAATGTAATTTAATTAGGTGTAATATTATAATTAAGAAATTATATAAAATTGTGAACATTAAACCTAACTTGACAGTGTAAAATGTAGATCTGAAGAAGCTGCATCGACAGCGAAACGTGTCATCGTAATTTAAATAAACCAGTGGAAATTGACTAAAAACAGTCTTTTATTATGTATAAATTCGATTTTGTCAGTTTGTTTTGAAAATATTAAAAGTAGCGTCATTAAAACCACTGTAACTTGTAAACTAATTGTAGAAATTTCATGAAATTTTGACACGTATCATATGAATGGATATAGACAGTGACTGGCAAATATTATTCTTCGTTATTAACTAAATTTCGCTAAAAAAGACTGTGAAAAAATGTTAAGGAAAAGTTTCTAAAAGGGCGGTATTTTTGCAAGACAATGCAAGGGATTTTTTTTTTGAAAGGTCTAGAGTTACTTTGAAACTGTTGCACCGAGTTTATAAAACTGAAAAGAGATTACATTTGTTTTTGAAATTTGTTTGTTCTTTCTATGCTAGTCTAGAAAGCTATCAATATGTACAGTACAATTTATGTTTCATATTCGGCGTTGGATATATCATATAATAATAATAACATAAAGTTAAAAAATTTAAAATATAGGAAGAAAAAAGCAATTAACAAACAGAAAGAAGAAAATTTAAAATTATCTTTGATGCCATTTTTACAGCGGGTCCTCGAAATACTCATCAAAGGTGTAATAAGCTCCTGAAATCATCACTCACCTGAGGGTACCTTGTTAAGGCATTAACATTTTGTTTTCTAGTTTCAATAGGAGTTTTATTGAAAATTTTTGTAGGTGAAATCCAATTTTATACTACACTAGCTGTGCCCGCGGCTCCGCTCGCGTGGACTACACAATTATTGTTTGTGACTATTATCGTCACTGTTTATTCCTAACGTAACAAAATATATACTAAAACCTGACCAGCGAACATATGTATGAATCTAAAAAAAAAAAAAAACACGGAAATGGGATAAGCGGTTCTCGAGTGATAAGCGCACTAACGGACAGACAGAGAGACGTTGCGTTTTATAGCATATGTAGATGAGGTAAAAGTCCCGGAACTTTCCGAGAGATGGCAGCATAACCAAAAAAAACCCATACGATTTTCCGTTTTGTCAGTTAGTCTGTTTTTTGGAATGTGCATGGAACAATACTAATCGACTATCTGGAGAAGAGGTGAACAATCACCGAAGACTGTTACGTTAGTTTGTTGGCGAATGGTGAAATTAAGAAAAGTGTTTTGTTTCACCAAGAAAATGTGCTAGCTCACAACACCATAAAATCGGTGATGAAATAGGACCAGTTGTGCTATAAATTGCTTTCTCATCTGCATATTCAGCAGATCTGGTCCCCAGCGATTATTACCTCTTTCAAAATTTGCAAGGGTGGCTCCAGGGAAAGAAGAGATTTGGCTCAAATGAAGAATTCGGGAAACGTAGGCTTATTTTAGAAATCTAGACAAGTCGTACTATACGAAATGTATCCAAATATTGGAAGATCGCTGCAAAAAGTCCATCGCTCTTGAAGAAAACTACGTTGAAGAATAAAGTCGATTTTTAGCAAAACCATTGTTTTTTCTTCAGAGTTTCGAGACTTTTCACCTCATGTAGTATTCTTTAGATTTTGTTTACGAGTGGGGTCAGTAAATCTGAAATAATTTTATATTTTGTTAAAAGAACAGCTTTATAGTTTACATAAAGACTGAAGAGTGGACATTTTTAAATCAACAAATTTAAATGTACAACATTCAATGTATTTTGAACTCGAGCCATAGACATATTAATTTTTAGGTATATCTATATAGAGTGATAAAAATCGAGTGTTTTATTGACTGTACGATGAATTTTTTTTTTATCGCTAATTCAATATTGGTATACTTAAATAAATATAATCAATATTTAAATAAACAGCAATTACTAGTAATGAGATAACTAATTGACACAGTACAGTATGTTCAATATATACTACCGTCCAAAAGTTTGGAAGTACTAGTAGTGGAGGGGCAAATGCCGTAAAATTTACATGATTTTTGGAAATTTTTATGTACAGCTTGGAAATCGATTTAACTACTTTGAAACAGTGCCAACATAATATAAACGAGTTTTCTCAGCCTTTCGGCTCACTATTTCTTAAATATCTCAGCTTCTGTTCGTTGTTATGCGACAAAAAAAATTCATTTTACTCGTCATAAAATTGCCCAAAAACTGCGTAGATTGCATTAAAAAATAATCGGTCAAGTGCAAGTTGAACTTGCGCAATTATTGTTCCGTACGTTGATTGCTTTTAAAATAAAAAATGTTGTAACGGAAGTATAAAATGATCAGTGAATTCACAAAACACACCCCAAATGATTTTTCAATCTTTACTGAAAATTGATAACCTTGAAATTTCTGTTTTTTTTTATATACCAGATAAATTATTAAAGTTAATGCACTCGTGATAATTTTCGTTGAATCTACACCCCGTGGAGAATATTCCAGAATTTCTTTAACATTTTTTGATAAGTACTTTTCGAGATAAGGCGGGTGGACAGCGATTTTTCGCGATTTTTTAAAAATAGTACAAAGAAAAGTACGCGCAAGTATTACATCATATACATATTTTTTACTCGTGTTTTCACAAGCTTTCATTTGACACCACACTCGATTACCTAGTAAAAGAATTTTTTTTTCACTTCTGATTTCACCCCCCCCAAAACTAACCCTTTAAGTCAAAATTTAATTTTCAAAACTACATGGCTCTGACGAGGCCATCTATTCCTATATTATTACCAAATTTCAACTTTCTATGACAAATAGTTTCGGAGAAAATCGGGTGTGACAGACAGACAGACAGACAGACACCGAAGTCATCTCATAAGTGTTCCGTACGGAACACTAAAAATATTAAGTACATAACCTAAAAAAAATATTTACTAAGCCAAATTAAAAAATTGTTTTTACGGGGTAACTTCCGTTCAATTCGATATTACGGCTTCAAATTATACGAAAATGTGGCTTTTATATTAATAAAAAAGTGTACCAAATTTTATTAAAAAATATTAAGAGGATTGGTCAAAATTCGCATTTTAGTCCAAATCATATTATGGATTTTTCTTTTTGGCAAAAGGTCGTAGCTTTTTTTTTAAATATGAGAAATTTGATGCTCTTCAAGATGGTTAGAAGGAAAAATAAAGAATATATAAAGAATTTTAAACTTCAGTTTAAAATTCTTATTCGTCCGAAGAAGGCACCGTGTGCCGAAACAATTGTAACGAAAGATAATAATATAGTGGAAATTAAAAAACATTATTAGTGTTCTATTTGTGTTAAGTTACAATGAATTTCCATTAAGTAACGGCTAACTTAATAAATATTTTAAAAAAACTATCTTATTTTTCAATTTTTCCGTTAAGGAAAATTCATTTTAATACAAATACTACCTACCTTTTGCTCACAAAAAAAATTCATAAGATTTAGACTAAAATGCGAATTTTGACCAATCCTCCTATTATTTTTTAATACACACTTTTTTGTTAATATAAAAGCTATATTTTCTTATAATTTGAAGCCGTAATAATCGAATAGAACGGAAGGTACCCGTAAAAAGCCATTTTTCAATTTGTCGTAGTAAATACTTTTTTTAGGTTATGTAGTTAATTACACAGTTTTTTAGGCAATTTTATGACGAGTAAAATATTTTTTTTTTTTGTCGCATAACAACGAACAGAAGGTGAACTATTCAAGAAATAGTGAACCGAAAACGTTACAGTATGTTGGCACTGTTTCAAAGTAGTTAAATCGATTTCCAAACTGTACCTAAAATTTCCAGAAATCATAAAAATTTTACGGCATTTGCCTCCACTATAAGGAATTTTTCAAAAAGTAAAAATGAAAATTAAAAAAAGATCTTATTACCGTAAAATAAATGTCTGCTGTTACAATAATGTGTTGCCTACCAAATCGGTCATAAATACCGGATAACCACGGGATTGCTAGCCAAGAGCTTATTTTAACATAAACAAAGTGTTAAATTCACTTTTAGGGACTGACATGGTTCAGATAAGTGTAAGATTTGACTGGAAAAACAAATGACTCTACCTTCCAATTTAGTCGGAAACGAAATCAACGTCATTATTTCTTATGGAACACCCTATATATTATATAAATATATAAATTCTTGAATTCCACGGAAAAAGACAACTTCAAATACGTATCATGCCCTATTTCAACTTTCTTTGACAGTTTTTGAAAAAATGGCGGTTGAAAATGTCGCATAATGCTTCATGTGTTTTTGACAGGAAATCAATGAAAATATAAAAAAAGGATACCGTTATTTGGAAATATTAATGACTGATGTCATAAAATTATTACTGCCGATGCCGGTTCAACTGGAAATCCAATTACTTCAATAATTTTAATGGAATTAAATTGAATTTGTTAAATACTTTTCTATGCTTTGCTGAATCTAAAACTAATAGTTGTCGATAATTAAAAGTTCTGCTAGACTCTATCTTTCATCCAATCCATCTAAAAAATACTTTCCTGTCCTTTAACGACAGCTTAAATTATGCAATAATGGCGCCATAAAACAAATGAAATCATTGAAATTCAATAACCCGCACTTCAATATGCACAGCCACTTTAGATTAGGTGTATTAGGTATCCACGACAACGCCGCAGTCCACAGAGCTCAAGGTGCGAAAAGTGATATTTGTAAAACTGGATGTGCAGAAATTAAACATCTTACAGTCTTGACAGAACCCCCAGCGACCATTATATGTTGAGGAATTTGACAAAAGACTTAAGGTGGTGCTACAGATACAAGGATGAAGAACAGCTGAAGTCTGCCGTGCAAGAGCATTCCTCAGGCCAATCTCCAAATTACTTTTTTGAATAAATCAAAAAAAACTAAATAGAAGTTGTAGAAAGTGTGTTAAAATAGATGAAGATTATATCGAAACATAAAGCCGTTGAATTGTTTATTACCATCTGTTTCTGCAGTGTTAGGCTCATATTCTGTCAGCCATCCTCCGTAACGATTTTTCTCACAAATAAGGAGTACAGTCGGGAATTGGGGCGCAGTATGCCCTCAATGACTAGGGGGCGCCTAGGGTAAAATTTTTAGCTCGCTAAGTCAATTATATTCTGGAAAACGCACACAGACGCACAAAAATTATTTTTGTATATGTACGTACATTAGACCTCTTTCACATTTTGCCACACTGTTTATTATAATATATTTTTTCAGAAACAATGAGCGAAATGAGCCCCCTTCTATTTCTCCTGAAACTCGCCTGGGACTGTAGATACAGACTTCCACTTCTCATAACTGTAGGCTTTATGGTTTTAGACGTAAGGATGCAGTTGGACATAAATGTACAAATGCGACAGATTCCGAGGCCCAGGCCACAGCAACCAAGTAGGGATATGTTGCCGTTGAATGAGAGCCAAGAAAGTCGCGGTACTGGGGAAGAGGAGGACATGAGTGATAGTAAGTAAAGTGATCAGATGTGGCAATTAATACCTCACTATAGCGACATATTCACAATTTTAATTTGGTGGTTATTATAACCGAAATTGGCATCCTGAACGACTTTAAGTCCACAGTATCAACTGGCTTAAGTATTCAAATCACCGATGAATAAGGCCGTGAGGCTGAATCAGTCTCAATCTGGGTTTTTGTAGCGTTAAAATTTTACTTGGTTACGGTCACCCCAAGATAGAATTTCTTCCTGGTCTTTGTTAAGTCGAACGACTTCCTGCTGTCTGCGGATATTTGCATGAGTAGCCGATATTCGAGCGCTGAAAGTGAATAAAGAAATAAGCGTACTGTCATCTGCAAAGTTGTAGTTTGGATTCCAGGTCCTATCCACCAGAATCGTTAGTGTAAATGAAAAACAGAGTAGAAGGCAGAATTGGAGCCTTGAGGAACACCGGCGTTATTAGTGAAGGTGTTAGGAACACTCCGAGGAAACACGAGAGTCATAAACAGAACTTTTCAGACATACCATAAGAGCATAGCTTAACTAACAATCTATCATGCCAAACATGGTCGTATGCCTTGGATATATCAAGTGCAGCCGCTCGAGATTCTCTAGAAAATTCTTTTATTTGGAGAACTTTCACCAAAAAAAAGAAAATATAAAAGGCGCATGGGGAGGGGCATTAGGTCAGTCAATAAGTTTTGAAAGCGGAAACGAAACAAGATAAATTAGTAAGTCGTATTCTTCAGTATAATCTTCTTTAAGTTCAATACATTTTTCCCAGCGATTTTCCAATTCATTTACCCGATCTCTGAAGTGGTTTTGCGGAAGACCTTCAAATTACTTAAAAGTTGATTGATTGGTCTGTTACTTTGTGACAGTACATTTTAACAATAAAATTACTTTGTTAACTGACATTAAATATATTTTTTGTAAAGAATTTACAAATGCGTTATCGCAATGTTCTTCAATGTTCTCCAATATTATCCCAAATAAAGATTGTTTAGAAATTACTGAAACTATGCTACAAACAAACATCAGTATAACAATACAACAAGATGTATTGAAACTTTTCGAGTTTTGTATAACCGAAAATTATTTCCAGTTCAATAATCAATTTGTTTGTGGTGATTAACTGTTGCACAAAAGTTTCTCCCCACTAAACAATTACTTCTGTATCGTGTTAATCTTTGTTTGAGCCACGTGAGTGTTTGTTCAATATAAAAACACTGTCACAGTCTAGGCAGGATATCCTGTATACTACATTTATTATATATATATATATATATATATATATATATATATATATATATATATATATATATATATATATATATATAAATATTAAAAACTAAAATACAAAACAATACAGGGTGAGTCAACGATAGAGTAAAGTTCATTATCTCATTTGTTTCGGGAATGACGCAAAAATGTTAAATACAATAGTTTTAGGTGCACAGTTAAAATTATTTTTGAGTATACAGGTTACTTCAAAAAAATGTGGCCGATATAACATGTTTTTTTTTAAATGGAACATCCTATTTTCTAATTTTTTTTTTTATTAATAATGTTATATACGAGGCATGTTTTTTAAGTAAGTACCGTTTTGGAATTAAAAAAAGACGTGCAAAGATATCGCTATAATTTTATTTTTACATGAAAGCCTGTACCTTAATCTACTTTTCTACATAATTTCCGTGAATATTGAGGCACTTGTCATAACGTGGCACCAGTTTTTGAATACCCTCCTCATAAAATTCTGCCGCCTGACTTGTTAACCACTGTATCACAAATGTTTTGACTTCGTTATCGTCTTGAAGACGCTGACCACCCAGGTGCTTTTTGGTGCAATTTGGTCTAAAAAATGTTCACCTTCATTGTGGTACCGCTCAAGGAAAGTCAATGCACTGCCTAAACGTTGGGTTTTGTGCAAATCCGTCAACATTTTTGGAACCCAACGTGAACACAATTTCCGGTAATTCAAGTTCTCGGTCACAATGCGATACAAAACACTACGAGAATATTGAGGAAAGCAGTCGCACAATGATGAAATTGTAAAGCGTCTGTTTTCTCTCACCTTTTCGTCCACTTTCTGCACCAAATCTTCACTAACGACCGAAGGACGCCCACTCCGTTCTTCATCATGCACATTTGTGCGGCCATCTTTAAATGCTCTCACCCATTTCCTTACCATTCCATCACTCATAATGTTTTGTCCGTAAACTTCACAGATCTCACGATGAATATCGATCGGTTTTACGCCTTTAGCACTAAGAAATCGTATAACAGCCCGTACTTCACAATCGGCGGGACTCACGATTGTCGGAGGCATCTTAAACACTCAGTAGACAACGTATACAATGAAGAATCAGACTGTAATGGCGTCAGTGCGTAGACATGAGATGTAGGTTACCAGCGCGCATGCGCGGAACGCCGACCGTATCGCTGCGGCGGCGGAATCGCAAAACGGTACTTACTTAAAAAACATGCCTCGTACCTAAACCTAGTAATTTTTTCTAATATTGTAATTTTTTTTTTAAATAGTAGTTTTCAGTTTTGTAAAAAATTGCCATTGTTTCTGAAGGTGGAATACTCATAATTGGTACGAGCGTTCTATAGCGATGAAAAAAAAAGATATTTGTAAAGAAATTTGAGTTAGATGCTACAGGGTGTTCAAAATAAATTTATGCATTTCGACTATTTTTAAACTGAAAAATCTCAAAATTTTAAATGGCACACCCTGTAAATTTTTTTATTTTTTCTGATAGATTTTACAAAACCCTACAACTTTTATTAAATATGTCATACCTATTTCTAATAGTTTTCGATTTATTTTGAATTTTTCAATTTTTACCCTTGTTTTTAATACACTTACGCTATAACATCATAGTTGCCGAGACAAAGCAAAAATGTAGGCATTGTCAAATTTTGACATGTTTCAAACAAAGAGATGGTCTTGCTATGGGTTCTCCACTTAGTCCTTTGCTAGCAGAAATTTTTATGTCAGAACTGGAAAAATTTTCGCAAAAAATATTCTCTTTTGATTATATGGATGATATCTTAGTATGTTTCCATGGAAATTATATTGAACTGAATTCTACTTTAAATTGACTAAATAATATACACCCCAACATAAAATTCACATTGGAAAACTAAACAGATAAATTTCTTAAACCTTACAATTTCAAAGAAGGGAAATAGATTAGAATTCGATATTTTCCGTAAACCAACCTTTTCAGATGTCACAATCCCAGTTGACTCAATACATCCTAATTTCAATAAACTGGCAGCTTATTAATCTATAGAGCCTTTAATATCCCTCTTTAGTAAAAATAATTTAAAAAAAGAACTGGGCACAATCAAAAATATAGCACTCAATAACGGCTTCCAATCTAAAATAATTAATACCCTAATAAGCCTTAAATAAAAGCAAATCACTTTCAGCTTAATTTACCCCGTAAAAAAATACCAAGAAAGAAAAGCATTCATACCCTTGACATATTTTGGTGCCATCTCGGATAAAATATCTCAAGTTCTCACAGCCGCAAAAATAAGACTTTAAAACCCGCTCAAAAATTATCCAATATATTTTTCAATGCCAAAGATAAAACTATAAACATAATAAATCAGGAGTTTATAAACTTAATTGTCAAGAGTGCAATAGCTGTTACGTAGGCCAAACGGGACGGAATTTCAAAATAAGATTCGCAGAACATAATGCATCTTATAGGTTAAAAAAAATGAAAAATCCCACTATGCTAAGCATTTTTTAGAAACAGGCCATCCATTTCCCAATATTAATTGTTTATCAATACTCCATCCGGCACCTAAAGGGTCAAAACTTAATTTCTTAGAATCTATAGAAATTTACAGACATTCAAAGAACCATAGTATAAATTTACTAAATAGTCAGGTAGACGTCGGAAATTCCGTCCTTTACCAACTTTTATAGCACCTAATATACCAACATTTTTTCATTGTATAAACATAAATACCAAAAATCTGTTTTAGTCATAGTTAAGCATTTAAAAATGTAGTTGTACTACGAAATTGCGATAACGCATTTGTAAATTCTTTACAAAAAATATATTTAGTGTCAGTTAACAAAGTGATTAAGTAATTTTATTGTTCAAAATACTTATCTATGGATGCTATCACCTCATTTGTTGAAAAATGCTTCCCACGTAGAAATCTTTTGAGGTTTGGAATCAGATGGAAGTCAGACAAAGCCAGATCTAGCAAATAGATTAGATGGACCAGTTTCGCCGTTCCCAAAGCACTTCTGTAAGTGCACTGTCATGGTGAAAGATGATTTTTTCGTCTGCAAATCCTTTCTCATGAATTTTCTGATCCAGCTGGTCCAAAAGGTTGCAGAAATACGCTCCTATGATTGTTTTATCGGATTGAATTCCTTTTGCATCCCGGAGAACTGATGCCATAATTTTTTTGGACAACTTGACCACCCTGGCTGCTTTGGAACTGAACAACCGGGCTCAGTCCACTGTGCGGTTTGTTGTCGCAGTTCAGGATCATACTGGTAAACCTAAATCTCATCCAAACTTACAAATTGACGCACAAAATCAGTTTTATTCTTTGTGAAATGGGCCAAATGTTTAGAAAGTTTCTCTCGAATGCGTTTTAGCCAATGCGGCACCCATCTTGTGAACAGCTTTTTCATACCCAAAACATTAGTTAAGATCTCATCTACTGATCCAAGGTTACTCGATGATCTTCCATTACCATTTCTTGTACTTGCACACGAGTGTCTTCAGTTGTTGCAGTTTTTGGACGTCCTAAACATCATGGACGATCACTCTAGAGTCCATCGCTAACTTTGCGTGGATTTCAGTTGCCAATATTCCAAAACAAAGACTTTTATGACTGCACGATATTCGAGTTTTTCCATTTTTAAAAAATACTCAGACACGTCTACCTTAACCAGCTGATAAACAATGAATGACTTGACAGATTGACTTGAAATTTAGAGTGTGTTCATGTGACAGATGATGCTTCAAAATGGTGTTAAATATTTGGTTCACGTGATGCTCCATAGGTGTCACTTTCAATACTTATTGGCTGATCTGATACATCCCCGACTACTACGCTGCTGTGTATAAGCTTACAAGTTACAGTAAAAATATTGAATAATTTTTGCTTTTCAGGTTCTTGGACGACTTTCGAGGAACAAGAAATTTCTGAGGGCGAAGAACAAGAAAATTAAAATTATTTAGGACAGAAAAAATGAGACTGTATAACTTGGTGATTATTTGTAATTTATTTTTGTGTACTTGTTAAGAACTGTTTGTTTTTGATATATGATGATAGATCTGTTCGTATTGGCCATTTCTTTTATTAAGTACTGACATTTCTTTTCCGCACAAGTGAAGTTTGTTTGTAATATTTCGACCTCTAGTAATTGAAAAAGGATTCTGAGAATAAATTATATTGTATATAAAAAAAAAACAATGTACTTTAAATATATTTATTAACTAATAATTATAATTAAATTTAAGAAATGGAAATTATTATTATTAAATGACGAATTAAATAAAACTAAATAAATTAAAATCTTACAAATAAAAAAAATAAGAGAGTATTTAATACACACGAGTAAATGTGAAATAACTCTACACAAAAAATTTGACAAACAGACTTAAAAAATGGAAAATTTACAAAAAAAAAAAAATAGATACAAATGGACTCTTGGCAGTCGAGGCTGGCTTTCGTTCGTTCCGCAAAATACAAATTATTTTACAATTTCTTACTCCTAAAAAAAAATGGAATAACTTACAATGGTATTGGTCCCCCTATGAACATTAAAGTTATAAATAATAACGGATGTCCCATAAATAAGTTTAAATTTATTCGTAACGTTTCATCAGGAGCGAAGGACGTCTTTTCTGTCATTCTGCGAAAATTTCATGTGTCATTGACACAGTATAAATGACACACACTGATACAAAAATGGGTGTGGAAGTTTGAAGAAATCTCTGGTGGCACCGATACTTTATGTGCGCTTAAAATCGTTTCGTTTTAACAAAAGCGATCGACTCCTGGCGAGATGCATATTGGAAAGTGGCTGATGCAAAAGCGGTTCGACTGGAAAATAAGCGGGCAGGAAGAGTGTTTGTCATCGCTGGAAAAGCCAAATTTAACTTGCAGCAATGCCGGTTGAATAAGGAGCATGAGACACCACTTTAACGGTGTTGTTATGAAAAAATTCTTGAGTTAGGTTCACCCAATAAGAAGGATAGAAAAGCAGGTGTGCTGCCTTTTCTGGTTGTATTTCCTGCAACGCCGCACAATGGGGCGAATGCGTTATTTTTTGGTCATTTACTTATAACTTCCACATTTGTTATTGGAATGACTTCAAACTTAATACACATAATGTACGATTAATATATGTTCAGTATATGAAATAAAAATCATACTATATACTGTTATCGCGTGCGCGATAAAGCGTAAAGATGATTATTTCAAAATACTAGACAACAAATTGAAAAATGTTTCGATTACATGAGTGCGAATGGTCATTTTCAATGTATTTTTGCCTGCTGAACACGAATCCGTTGTCCAAATTTGGCTACCGCGTCGTAATTTTGAGAAAAATGACGGAAATTTGCAAAAAAAAACGACGGTTTCCAGGGTTTTCATGACATAACACAGGCACAAATATTTTTCTCATAAATTTCGTTAATACTACGCGTAAGTATCAACATTTAGTTTTAAAATGCCTTTTGCCGATGCATCGTTTATAATCTGCTGAATAGTTTTGATACTATGAATAATTATCTTTACATGAATTATCTTTACGCTTTATCGTGCTCGTGATAATAAATTGTATGATTTGATTTCATATTTCTGAAAATATATAAATCGTACATTATGTATATTAAATTTACGTCATTCCATTGACAAATGTCGAAGTTATGAGGAAATGACCGAAAAATGTCGCATTTGTCTCACTATGGCGCGCGATGTAAGCAAACACTCGCATTGAGATCGAAATTTCAAAATAGTCAAGCCGCATTGCCGAAAAGAGGCAACAAGAGTTTAATTGCCCTTTTTTAGAAGTGTATACGTCATAAGAAATGAGGAGTATATCGTCATTTTTTCATTTCATTGGAATATTGCCCGAGATAATGGCTGAGTGGAGAACGTTAGATCAAGTCGGGGGAACTTTAATGTCCATTTTTTTACCAAAGGGGGACGAAGGGGGATAAAAATAGGATATCTCCGGAAACTAGAGACTTTGCCCTATCAGATGGTGAAAGTGCCATCTCATTCCACCTCATTCCAAAAACTTTATACATCTTTAGATATTGAAGTAAGAATAATTTTTTGTGTCGAATATGTCAAATGTTTATTAATATATTGTAGCACTCTAATGACGTTACACTAAGATTAATTTTGTTGTTTGAAACCTAATAAACAAGTTCTAGTAAGCGTTTAACTCATATTCGTAGTTATGTTGTCCACAGAGAATTTAGAATATAATTTTCTCGAATTACAGAAATTCCAGCATTGACGAAAATGTCACACTTTAATCGATAATTTTAAGGAAGGCAGAAGGAATAAATTAGTTATAAACATATTTATGTATGGTTTATGATATGTATTAAAGGAAAAAATCGTCAATATTCGAAAAATACATCTTTAATTTTTTCATCCAATATCCGATTTTTTACGCCGTCGCCCCAATGTGCGCCGGTAAGAGCTTTGCCTTCAAAAACTATGTTTGGAACACAATAAGTGAAGATTATACCTTCGTTGTCCTAAAAGATGTCTTCCGTTACTTTCTCAGCACTGGCAGTAGCTCGAAATATTTGCGTTGGCAGTGAATTGGTGTGCTTACATCGCGTAGATGGCCCTTTCGTTTCAGAAATAAAAAAGACATACATGTGATTATGACAACTGATAAAAAGAAAGCACCATTCAAAAATCCGCGCGGCCTTGGGTTCGTAAGTCAGCATTCGGAGCCATCACCTTGAAGAAACTCCGTATTTTCAGATCTTTACGCTATTCCTGTACACTGAACTTTCGTTATTTTAAATTTTGAAAACGCTTTTCACGAAGCCTGTCTGCTGTACGATGCTGCCATCTGTGTCATGCATTCCCAAAGAATACCCGTTTATGTTAAGCTTGACCGCATCATTCTATCAACTGCCAGTCCCGAAAAAATATATGGAGACCCTAGTACTTGAACGCATCTGGTATTATATAATTTAGAAATTAAAATAAAATTCGTTGTTGACAACCTAACAATTACCAAAATACCAAAAGAAAAAACGCAAAAACGGAGGAAGTGTGTCGATAGTCACACGAAGTCTGGATCGACTTTAAACTTAAATACGTACAAAACTAATGATTACGTAACTCACCCTCACAATTTACTTTTCCATTTACGCACTGACTTCGCTCGAGAGCGATACCTTAGTGGAAATCGACGTCTCTTGCATGATGTCTTCTAGGGGGCGACTCTGCCCCTCCGTCGACGGCTGCAGATTCGTAGTTTTCCACCCCAGGGATCATATTCAGATAGTTCTATAAGGAAAGCGAGATTCTTTTTTTAATTGCCGGAAAAAAATTAGCAAACCGTCGTGGAAATTAAATGTTTTTAATTGTCGAGTTCGTCATTTTACTTCTGGGGTATTTTTAATTTAATATTTTCTACGATACAAACAGATAACGTTGACCGTAATAAGCAGTGACATGACAAAGTTAGGCAATTTATTGTAATGATAAGCACGCCACCAATGGTGGCCGGAATTTAAACCTGGAAAGCGAGTAATCTGTCGGCAGGCTGGCGACAGGAATAGGCGCGCTTTAGTGCAGTTTATAGCACAATGGTAGATACTGTTCTTTTTTCGCAATTTTTTAACAATCAAAATGCCCATACAGAGAAACAATTTCAAGATAATAACGATTTAACCGCGCCTCGTCGACAACACTACTACTCGCTTTACTCCATGTTTATTAACAAGCACCAGCGCCCCTATCAGTAAAAGAAATTGTCAATACTCACTTTGTAAGCTATCGGTTTTTTGGCGTTTTTATGAAAAAAAGGGTGACTGGGTAAAACTTTCTGAAAAATAAAAATAAAATGTCGTAGTTTATTCAATTTAAGATATTTCCAGCGTTTTGTGATGAAATGTGAAATGTGCGCAGATCGCATTATCCAACACTTATCGGTCCGCTTATAAAAAATTTTAATGACCGTTATTTGACTGACGAGCACGTCCAAACGGTGATACCGTATTCATATTTGTTTCATTATAATTTTCCTAAGTATTGTACGAGAGTTACTTTTTAAGTTTTTACAAAAACAATGATGATTTGTACCAAAAAAACGCGGATAAATTGAATAATTCTGAGAAGGTACTTCTCTTATGACATTTTTTGGTTATAGAGTAAAGATTTAGCTTGCACCAACCAAACGCGTCATCGGTAAAGATCCTTATAAGAGTCGGATTTTATTGTAGTTACAATGAGACCCAATCAGGCTCAGCAACATTTAATTTGTATTCGGACATAAAATTCCTTGATGAATTCAAATATGTATTTAAAAATTTGGGTTCCAGTTTTGGTTTTCACTTTTGGGCCGTATAGAGTCCCAACAAAGCGTTGGGTCCAAAATCTGATGTGCCTATTCAATTCCCTGAGAAAATGCTAAAACTTTTGACGCAACATTTTTTCTGAAAATGCCTTCCTGTCAAGTTTTTCACTTGTAATCATCTCTTCTAACAAACCGCTCCATTATTTTTATCTTTTTTTATATTACTCATGCTGCATTAACTTGACATTTTATTAAATCAAAAATTTTCAAACATTTGTATAATACCTAGGATTTTGAATGATAAAAGTTTGCACTGTAACATTTAAAATCTCCCGCTGATCTCTCCTCCTCCTCCTCCTCCTTTTTAACATGGCGGACTGCCACGTGACCTGAAAACTGGTTACTCCTGAGTTTCGCTACTGTATTGGGTTTATTGTGGTATAACTTTAAAAAAAAGACGCATGATACACATCGACTGTGGTGAATTATCGCACTATCAACTCGTATGTAAAACGTAGATTGAAAAGTTTTTGGCCTAGCTACTTAAAAACACATGTTTTTTGCAAAATTCGACTTTATTCATCAATATAGTCTCCTTCAAGAGCGATACAATCAGTCCAACGCTTTTCTAACATTTCTATACCTTTCTTGTAGAAGGATTTGTCTTTGCCTTCAAAATAGACCTCAGTTTCGGCGATAACTTCTTCACTGGAGCCAAATCTCTTTCCCGAGAGCATTTTTTTGAGGTCTGTGAATAGATAATAGTCGCTGGGGTCTAAATCTGGAAAATACGGTGGATGAGGAAGCAATTCGAAGGAAATTTTGGCATCGTAACCAATGACTTCTGACACGGTGTCTTGTCTTAATGAAACAGCACTTTTTTCTTGTTCATTTGGGGCCCTTTCTTTGCGATTTCTGCCTTCGAACGTACCAATAACTTTATATACGTAGGCAAATCAAATATAAACGATAATTTTGCTATTCTTCTTAGAATGCAGTTCTTAGCTAGATGATGTTGTGTGGAGTAGATGTTTGGTTTGTGAGGAGTGGGGGAACCGGATGGGTGCGCGCGCCAACTCGTCTTTGTCGTCAGTACAGCCATGACCGAGCAAGAGGTACCTTCGTCTGTTGCGCAACGTATTATCAACAAGTTTTTAACCAATGAAGGCGTTAAACCGTCAGAAATTTTAACCCGTTTGAAGGCACAGTTTGGGGACAGTACACTGTCTCAGAATCGTGTGTATACGTGGGCGAGAGAATTTAAGGGCGGGCGAGAACGGGTTGAAAACGAAAGTCATGATCGACGCCCTAGGTCAAGCCTTACAGATGACAACAACCGTGACATTAGACACCTTATCGAAGGTGATCGCCGATTAACCGTTGAAGAAATTTCCTCAGAAGTGGGTATCAGCTATGGAAGTGTTCAATCCATAATTACTGATCAACTCGGTTTCAGAAAAATTACTGCTCGATGGGTTCCAAGGTTGTTGACTGGAAACTAAAAACAGGTCAGGTCGGAGATCGCTGAAAGGCTTCTGAATCGATTTCAGCAAGAAGGGGAGGCCTTTTTAAAGCGCATAGTGACATGTGATGAGACGTGGGTACATCACTACACTCCCGAGTTCAAAATGGCAAGTAAGGAGTGGCGAAGAAAGAATGAAGGTTCCCCAGTGAAGGCCAAAACTCGTCTCTCTCTGCTGGAAAAGCCCTTGCAACGATTTTTTTTGACTCTAGGGGAATTTTACTGATCGATTTCCTGCACGATCAACGTACGGTGAATGCGGCTTACTACTGCCAGTTGTTACGGTTCGCAAAAGCCGCCTATCGAAAGAAAAAGACGGGACATGCCCGTCAGAGATGTCATTCTCCTCCAGGACAACGCCAGGCCTCACACTGCGGCTTTGACAAGGGATACACTGCAGTTTTCTCATGCCCAAATGTTCATGCAAAATATAACCAACACGTTCTTTTCATATCTTGAGGGTGCCAGCTATCTCACGCAATTTCACTTTACGGTCACCCAAAACAATTTTGTGAATTTTTTTGATGTTTTCCGGTGTAACCACCTCATTTGGGCGTCCAGAGCGTTCAGCACCATTTGTATCTGTACGACCCGCGTTTAAATTCAGCATACCACTAAATGATGAGTGATTTTTCAGAGTCCCCGTAACACTTATCGAGCCATTGCTTTGCTTGAACGATATTTTTTCCCATCAAAAAAGAGTGTTTAATCAACAAACGAAATACGATTTTTTTCATTGTTTTAAATATCAAAAATCGCGTCACTAAACCCACTGTAACTTGTAAACTAATCGTCGAAATGTCATGAAATTTTGACACAAATCGTTTGAAGGTTGGTACTTCTTAAAAATCATCTTAACAACATCCTAAAAATTACATGGATTTTTTTTGAACAGGGTGACATCTATGTGTCAGACCAAATACTTTTCAGCCTACATGTTAAATTGTTATCAAAGAAATTATGACCCCTTTTTACGTAAATGTTGGATAAGTTTTTTGGTCGACGACCTCCTCACGGGCTTCAAAATAAATAAACAAAAAAATAATAAATTTTCCAGCAAATGAAAACGTCATCTGTTTGAATTTTAGAAAAAATTATAAAAAAAAACCCACAGTTGTTTTAAAATGAAATTCAATAATGTAGAAAATTCAAAGATACATTTTTCGAAAAAATATTTAAACAAACTTCTAAACATCAATAATAACCACCAACTAGTGGACTATCTAGATCACTAATTTACTTCAACTTCCACACTAAATGGACAATTGAAACTTTTCGGCTACTAGTAGCATCGGTCCTCTATTTTAAACTAATGAAAAACTTTCCACAGTAAATAGACCTCCACCTAGTTTTAGGCACAGTTTTTACCGTAAATAATCCTTCCAAATGCATAATAACCACTAATCTGTTAATAAGATTATAAAATTAATGAAAAAAAAAAAAAGAAATGAACGACATGATAAGCAGTTAGGGTAAAATTTAGTTTCGGAACTTTAACAATTCATCATAAAAGTCCGGCGGGCAGTGCAGATACATCGAACCGGACTTTTACGATTTTTTTTAAAGCTCCGAGATATTGGGAAATATGTTATCCTATGCTATAATCACTACGACTATAACTGAAGAAAAACATAATAAATAAGAATGGAAATTGCTATATTAAAACATTTACCTATTTGTTTAACTTCTACCATTCTAACACAGACATCACTAAAGTCATCCTCTGTTAAGTTCTGGTAAGGTGCTATAGGTGTTTTGCGTTAGTAAAATCGCATTAATTTTTGTATTAATAAACGTTCAACAGCGTTTTTCCCCCGAATTTCAGATAAAAAAATTTGGCTGCTAAGTTAGAGTCACGCTCTTCGGCGGATGCTTTACCGAATTCACCAAATTTCAAGCCAAAGTTTTTTTTCGAAACTCGGTACTTGTTCAGCAAATAAGACAGACATAAGTAAGGACATGATAGTAGTAGAGGTGTTCCCACTTACTGCGGCATTGGGAGCAAACGCTCTGCAGCGCTGCCATTATGACACTTCTCGCCTTTTGTGTGAGGAAATTTCGTCGCCAAACAAAAAAACACGTGTGAAAAAAATTGGCATGAAATGGCGGCAACAATGCGTTGTATGATGAGCGGTGATCAAAAAAATAATAATACCTGTTTTGTTCGTTCGAAAATCGGGTAGTTTCACAAATATATACGGTTATTTACGTAAAACTTCGCTCCTTACTCGAGGTTTCAGATCAAGCCCAGAAAGAATGAAAAATTAACGTGACCTGTGAATTCCTTGGGTCAAAAAAACATTAAAATGGCATAGAGTATGGTACACACGGTGTATTTCAAAGTAAGCAAGGCTTTTTCAAAATAGCCAATATTTAGTGGCGCCACCTATTGTCTATAATATGCATTGGAAATGTACATGTACTGTCACTGACATCATGTCTAATTTTTATGACAATTGGACAAATAGAATCTGAGAAATTGCGTCCAAAATGAGTGTCTTTAGCTACCGGTCGATAAATAAACATCGAACAAAGACGTGTATCAATTGATGAAGAAAGCCGAAATCTTCGTTGCGATACATGGAAATGGAATTAAATATGTCCAACGCCCATTTTGGGCTTAAAAAGATTTACGCACGGTTTGTACGACACAAATTGACTGATAACCAAAAATTGCTTTGAATTCAACATTGTAAAGACTTGACGAACAATTAGACCACTAGTGGGAAAAGCAGATTAATATAAGGTCACATTGTAGATAGCGATGGTTGACTACGAAAAAGCATTTGATTTGATAGAGATATGAGCAGTCCTTAACGCCTTAAGTAATAGCAGAATCGACGAAAGATACACATTTCTTCTTGAACACATAAATAAAAATGTCACATCGCAAATAATACTTGAAGGAAAAACAAATAAAATCAAATTAAAAGAGGTATTAGACAAGGCGACTCAATATCCCCAAAGCTGTTCACGTTGATTCTGGAAGACATGTTAAAAGCGCTAAAGTGGGAAAATAAATGAATACTAATAGACCGTGAACGATTAAACCATTTAAGGTTTGCAGATGATGTCACTCTGATCGCCAACAAAAAAGAATTACAAGCGGAATTAAATAACTCTCGAAAAATAGGTCTAAAAATAAACTTCACCAAAACCAAATACAGTACAATCTCGATTATCCGAATCGCGATTATCTGAAATCTGGCTTATCCGAAACAAACTGTTAAAAAGAAAAATGTATTCCCATTAAACGAAAAAATCCCCATTATTCGAAATAGACGATGAGTGGTTTCCTTAACGCGTCGGGGATTCCCCGACGTCTAGAATTTCACCGCTGTCTATGTTTTGGTTAGTCGACGAGTGTTATAAGTTACTCATTACGTCTATTATTATCGCAGAGGTAATAGTTTCGTTTTAATAGATATTTTACAAAATGGAGCGTCATAATAATAAGCGTAAACGTGTTGTTATTACCTTAAAAGAGAAACTTGAAGCAATTTAACGTTTAGATAATGGTGAACTTCTTAAAAATATAGCGAAGGATTTAGGTGTAGGCGTGAGTAGTTTCAGAGTGGAGAAAAAATCGCAAAAAAACTTGAAAAATGGTGTAGTGTTTTGTTATCGCCCACACATGCACGAAAAAGTATGAAAAGCGGTGAATACCAAAAAGTGGATGATTCTTTATTTTTATGGTTTACACAGAATCGAGAACGTGGAATACCAATTTCAGGAACAATTTTAAAACATAAGGCAGTGAATTTAAGCGAAGGGTTGCCGGTTATTGAAGCGCCTGTAAATTTTTCTGCAAGTGATCGATGGCTAGACAGGTGGAAAAAAAGACATGGTGTACCTCAACTGAAAGTTTGTGGAGAAAGATTGTCGGCTCGTCACTACCATGTCAAACTATCGAATACGAAAATGGGTAGTTTTCAGGAGAGCAAAAAAAAACACTTTAATAGTGAAGACAAAATTAGCACATTGCCAAAATTGCAAAGTTTAATACTTTTCCTACACATTTTTTAAACCTTTTTAGGATATTATCAAGATTTAGTCAGTTTAATCCTTTTTTACTTTAAATTAGTTTTTTCACATTCGACAGTTTGACATGGTAGGGTCGGGCTGATGTATCTGCTGCAAAAAAAAATTTGCAGAGAATTTTGTGCAGCTTATGAAAGAACATGGTTTACAACCAGACCAAATCTATAATTGTGATGAAACAGGCTTGAACTAGAAAATGTTGCCGTTCAATATCTTAGCTTCAAAACTGGAAGCTGGAGCACCTGGTTACAAACGTAGCAAAGAACGTATTACTGTTCTTGCATGCAGTAATGCTTCTCCCATTATTATGTACTGGTAAGTCAACAAATCCACGAACCTTTAAGAATATTCGCCGCAATGCTTTTCCTGTTTTGTATAAAAATCAAAACAATGCCTGGATAAACGCGACTCTATTTAAAGACTGTTTTTTTTGGAGATTTTGTTCCCAAAGTGGAACTTTTTTTAAAAGAACATGGATATCCTAGAAAATGTAATCTGTGACTAGATAACGCCCCCACTCAGCCAAGTACGGAGCAACTTGAAAGTGGGTAAATAAAAGCAATGTTTTTTGCCTCCTGCTGTAACTTCTCTCATTCAGCCTATGGATTAGGGTATACTGGAAAATTTAAAAACGCAATTACACGCGTTTGTTATTGGAGCTTATTATTTTAGAAGAAGTAGATGAAGGTGGCAATCTTACTGATTGTAAAAAAAGATAAAATTGAAAAATGTTATATATTGGATAGCTTCAGCCTGGAATCAAGTAAAGAGTAGTACTCTGGAAAAATTGGTCCACAATAGGAAAGTCATTACTCAGAGGCAGAAACAGAAGATAATGAAAGTTTACATCAAATTATTACAAGAATATCAGGATGTGAAAGTGTTACGGAAACCGATGTTTATGAATGGTTAAACAGTGATAGTGTGGAAGATGAAATGACGGACCAAGAATTAATTAAAAGTATATGACGATGATGATAACGAAGTAGAAGCCACTGACATTCCAGTAAAAATGTCACATTCAGAAGGACTAGAGGCCCTAGAAAAAGCGTGAACTTATGTAGAACAACAAGAAAATGCAACCGCCGCGGACGTTTTGCTTATCAAACGTTGGAGAGACATTGCAGCCAAAAACAGAACTAACGCAAAAAACGAGTGCAGTTAAAAATTATCTCATTTTTAAGACATTAAAGTTAAGAATGAAACTGTTTTATTTTCGATTTTCCGTACATATACATAAAATAAGTAAAAAAACTGTTCTATTCTTTGTTTTAATAAATACCTATGTACGTAATAGCATATCGTATAAATGCTTTTAAGTCAATCTGCAATGTTGTATTCATTCTAAAACTTTTATTTTATAAAAAATTTCGGATTAACCGAAATTTCGATTATCTGAAATCGCTTTGGTCCATATTATTTCGGATAATCGAGATTCTACTGTATTTGAACAACGAAACTGAAAATAACAGTCAGGAACTGTTAATGGGAAGGTGAAAGAATAGGAAAGGTACAAACTTTTATATATTTAGGACAAAAATCGAAATATCAAAATATAATTTAAAGCCCAACTTGGGAGTCTCGTTAGCTTGGTCTGCGTTCGGAAGGTTACAATCCACATTTAAATTGGACATCCCATATACAATAAAAGCCACAGTGTTCAATCAATAGGTACTGCCAGTATTAATAAATGGCACTGAAACGTGGGCATCAAGAGTATGATATATAAACTCCAGCTAACCCAAAGAGCAATGGAGAGGCGAATACCAACTACTAGACTCCAAGATCGTATTTCTAACATCGAGATACGAGGAAGATCAAAAATGACAGATGTAATACAACGAAATATGTATATTAAGGTGGAATTGATTGGGCGGGGTATATCGCAAGGATAAATGATAACAGATGGACACGCTGTATGGTTGAATGGAGGGCTAAAGAACATAAAAGATGCAGGGGTAAACCACAAACAAAATGAATGGACAACATAAAAAGATTAGCGAGACACGATTGGACGTAACAGAGCTCAGTAGAGACAATTTGGGAAGGCTTACATCCGACTTTGGATGGAATAAGCTAATGATGATGATGATGAAGATGAAAGACTTGGTTAAACAGTCGAAAAGGGACAAAACCTTCAAGTATCCCGTTGTAAGTGTCGATGAGACATGGTGTTTTTAATATGATTCAGAAACCAAGCGCCAAAGCTCTGAATAGAAGCACCTAAGCGAAGAAAATCCGAAAGAGTCATTTGGAGAAGTCAAAAGTGAAAACAACGTTGATTTATTTCTACCATTCGGAGGATATAGTGCACGCGAAATTCGTACCACTTGTCCAAACGGTTATAGTTGTGTATTATCTAGGTGTTATGAAGCGTTTATTGTCGCGTATTCGCCGTGTGTGACCACGATAACGTGAAATTTGACGACTGTTGCACGATAATGCACCAACTCGTCGTTTGACGCTTATTACTGACTTTTTTTTTACCAAAAACTGCAATTTAACCATGAACCATTCACCGTGCGACTTCTATCTATTCCGAAAATTACATTTATTGATAAACGGAAACCGTTATGCGGACATTGAAGACATCCAAAAGGCGTCAACCAGGATAATGAAGAATATCTCAAAAGATGAGCTCAAAAACTCATTTACCATACCTATTAACCGTGCAAAACGCTGTAATGAGGGTGAAGGTGTGTGTGAATTTTGCCAAAATAACAAGTTTTTGTTTTCATTTTGAAAAAGTCCTGTTATTTTGAGCCGCGCTGTTTATATTCGAAGCTATAGCTATCTCATTTTAACAATCAAAAACCAGTAAAGAACATAGTTAACACTAAATATTTATGGTTTACCAAATTTGCGTAACTACCCGGTCTATCGTGACGTCCAAATAGAGTGAAATTATTTTTTAAGCATGACGTGTCGCCAAAAAATGATTTAAAAATAAAGGCCTAAAAAGAAAAACGAATGTGTGTCTGCCTACCTTATTTAAAGCCGTCTGACTTCCGACTTTCAAGTGGACCTTTTGGGCACAAAGCGTTTGAAGCAGTGCAATTCCTGTAAGAGAATTAAAAAAAAATATATTGAGACATTATTTCACACGAAATATACAAATATTATTATTAAATAACCGGTCAAGTGCAAGTTGAACTTGTGCAATTAGTGTTCCTTACGTCGATTGCTTCTGAAATAAAAATGTTTGTTACGGAGGTATAAAATGATCAGTGACTTCACAAAACACACCCCAAATGAGTTTTCAACAAAGTTTGTTTCCAACCTTTACTGAAACTGATGACCTTGAAATTTTTGTTTTTTTTATACCAGATAAATTATTAAAGGTAATGCACTCGTGATAATTTTCGTTCAATCTACATCCCGTGAAGAATATTCCAGAATTTTTTGATCAGTAATTTTCGAGATAAGGTGGGAGGACAGCGATTTTTCGCGATTTTTTAAAAATAATACAAAGAAAAGTGTGCGCAAGTATTACATTATATATACATTTTTTACTCGTGTTTTCACAAGCTTTCATTTGCCACCACACTCGATGACCTACTAAAAAAAATTTTTTTTTACTTCTGATTTCACCCCCCAAAAACTAACCCCTTAAGTCAAAAATTTAACTTTCAAAACTACACGGCTCTGATGAGGCCATCAATTCCTATATTAGTACCAAATTTCAACTTTCTATGTCAAATAGTTTCGGAGAAAATCGGGTGTGACAGACAGACAGACACCGAAGTGATCTTATAAATGTTCCATACGGAACACTAAAAACTGTTCTTAAAAGCATATTTCTAAAATCTCCGTAAAAAACACCTAAATCTAACTCTAGAGACCTTTCTCCAATGAACAATCCGGTACTTACCGTCATCTCTCCTCAAAGCATACTTCGTTTCCCAAGCGTCAAACAACCTATTGTAATACCTCAGCTCCATGAATTCTAAATACTTGTGCGTCTGGGCTGTGGGGAATATTCTCTCAAATTTTCCTTTAACCACGTATTCGTCTTCAGCTCTTATAAGTTGGCGGACATCGTCACCTAAAATTCGGCAGAACCAATTGTATCACATTTTATAGTAGCTAAAATTTGGTAGGAACAATTGTTACACATTTCATACAACCTAAAATTTGATAGAAACAATTGTATTGCATTTCATAAGACCTAAAATTTGGTAGAAACAATTGTCTCATATTCCATAAACCCCTAAAATTAGAAAGGAACAATGGCACCAAAGGCCTAATTTTTGGTAGAAATCATCGCATCTCACAAGACCTAAAATTTGGTAGGAACAATCCTCTCACATTCCATCAAACCTAGAATTAGGTAGGAACAATGGTCCCAAAGGATTAAAATTAGGTATAAACAATTATATCACATTTCATTTGGTAGGAACAATTGTCTCACAATCCATAAGACCTAAAACTTGGTAGGAACAATGGCACCAAAGACTTACATTTTGGTAGAAACAATTGTATCAGATTTCATAAGACCTAAAATTTGGTACAAACAATTGTCTCACATTCCACAAAACCTAGAATTAGGTAGGAACAATGGTACCAAAGACTTAAAATTTAGTAGAAAGAATTATGTCACATTTAATAAGACCTAAAATTTAGTAGGAACAATTATCTCACAACCATAAGACCTAAAATTTGGTAGGAACCATGGTACCAAGGACCTAAAACTTGGCAGAAACAATTGTATCGCATTTCATAAGACCTAAAATTTGATAGGAACAATTGTAACACATTCCATAAAATCTAAAATTAGGTTGGAACAATGATACCAAAGACCTAAAATTTGGTATAAACAATTATAGCACATTACATAAGACCTAAAATTTGGTAGGAACAATGGCACCAAAGACCTAAAACATAGTAGAAAACAACTTTCTCACACAAGACCTAAAATTTGGTAGGAACATTTACATCACATTTCGTAAAGCCTAAATTTGGTAATAACAAGACCTAAAATTTGTTAATTGAAAATTCTTCTTTACCTGTTAAATCTTTCAATATATCATATACATAATCATCCCTGCTCTCAAACTGAGTAAAAGCGGCGTGCTTGTTTCTCTCTTTTTTAGTAAGAGCTCGCGTATACATCCTGGCATCGAAACACTGTGGGGCATTCCTTACGTTGGCTCCTAAACGCACGGGGAAAATGAAACTGCGCCATATCGAAGAGAGTTTGTACGAGAGGTCCCTTTACATGTGCGTCTAGAGGCGATGCACTGTGAAGACTCGGCGAGATATTTACCTTGAAAAAAAAAATTGTTATCGATTTTAATACACACTCACTTTATTCGCACCAACAAATAATCAAAATGGACCGTAATAAATTATTAATCAAGGCAAAGCCGAGATTAGTTCTGGTAATTTAACTACTTACTTCTAAGAGCCAAGGTTTCAAGTGTTCATCTAACAAAACGTCTATTCCAAATAATTCGTAACAGTTATAGTAGCTATTCATGTTCTCCTCGCACAAAGGAGTTATCAGCGCCTCGGAAGAAATTATTGTCTTTATAACAAGTTGCTGGAGGTTTTTCCACAACGTCTTCGTATCTATTCCGTCGTTGTGCATGTATTCCATAAGTTTCGACAGAGTCCTAAGAAAATACAATAAAATAGATCAAATTACAACCTATTGATAGAAACGTTAGTTGTTCTTTAAAAATGTTATAAAATTATTAAAAAACATTTTGGTGTTTTTTAGAAATTCATAAATTAATACGAGGGTGGATTGAGAAGTCTTGTAAAAAAATAAAGTAAATAACATTTTTTGCAAAAATAAAAATTTATTTCTCAACAACATAATCTTTACTGAGCTTAATACATTTGGTCCGGCAATTTTTTTTAAACTCCCAGAAACAAAAAATTGTTTCGAACTCGTTTACAGTGCAGATATCCTCTTCATTTGGCGAAAGCCAATTTTTAAAATAAGGAAACAAAAAAGTCACTTGGAGTCAAATCTGGGGAATAAAGTTGGGGGAACTATTTCTAAACACAGCTGGCGCACTTCTGCCATTGCAAAGGCCGATGCGCGAGCAAGGCGCATTATCTTGGTGAAGGATACTTTTTTGCGCGCTAGTCATAGTCGCTTCTGCTTCGAACGCAAACGGCTTAATAATATTGCAAAACAAGAGACCGTCACTGTTTTACCCCTTTTTTAAATGGTTAATCATGATGATGCCCTGCGAGTTCCAAAAAACAGTTGCCCTTTCACCTTCGCCAACCCCCTCTTTTCACTGCCATTTTATGTCCAGAGTATAATAGTGGAACCACGTTTCGTCTACAATCACAAAACGAAGCCTGAATTCCTTCAGATTACGCTGCAACTTTTCCAAACATGATTTTGAAACGGCTCTCTTCGTGCGTTTTTCGCTGGAATCAATAAACGCGGCACCCATAGCGCATGCGGCACTCATAGCGCATGCGGCACCCATAGCGCATTCGGCTTCTTCATTTTTAGCACTTCATGCACGATATTATGTACTCATTCATATGAGATGTCTATTATCTCAACAATATCACGATGCTTAATGCGACGATCTTCCATCACGATGCCATGAATTGTATCGACCATTTCTTCAGAAGAAACCTCAATTAGGCGACCTGAACGTGCAGCATCTGCAGTGCTAGTACGACCACCTTTTAATTCATTTATCCAATAATAAATGGTCTTGAGTGCTCGTGCATAGTCCTCACGGACTTCCTTCTGTTCAATTTATATCTGGGCGCAGTCCACTTTTTTTAAATAAAAATGGTTTACCACTGCACAACGATCGGCTTTATCCATCATTTTTATAAAACGTATAACACCGATTACTTACGACAGCTGCGAACACACAACTGCGCGTTGCATCTATTTGAAACTTTAAACACAACAGTTGCAAGAATCACACTTACTAACGGTCATGTCGCTTAACAAAATTTTCCGCCATTTCTTAGAAATTTACCGGACTTATCAATCCACCCTCGTATTAGAGTTACTTTTGTTCTTTCTGATTTTTATTAGATGTATAAATTAATTCGGTATCTTTTCTTGTGTCAACAAAATATTTATTTATTTGAGGAGAGAATAACACTCGATCTTCATTATTTTCTACACATTGTGCCCACTTGTCAGCCAGTTCACAGTTAGCATCTCTAAAAAATATGATGATTTCGAGCAAATCAATTCGGTTATGCTTTTCTTGACGTCCTTCAATGAAGTGCAGTGGGAACGAGAGAGAACTTCCCACTCCGAAGAAAAGATAGAATCCCGGGTCGTGTCTACCGTGTGTGGCTTAGCGTTGTCGAGAACGTCACGATTCTAAAGATCAAAGTCACCGCCTTGAAATCGCTGGTGTCTTGCACGAAGTGATTTTTTTTTTCTTTGGAATCGGAACTTCCACACACAAAAGTGGCAGGAAATAGTATTAAATTTAAAACTAAAATTGGAATTGTTCATTAGTAAGATATTGCTTGCTGGTGTCAGCCTAGATTTGTCGACTTTAGCTCGACTGATGAGCCGCGATATGACGAAACGCATCTCGAGATGGAGTGACAGATGACACAACAGTAAATAACTGCCGAGGTATGGATTTTGTTCTGTTTTAGTAGTTAATGGTGATTGAGATATTTAATTCAAAGATGCCGATTAATTTTTACACTTTATTGCGTTTTTCCCTTACCATTTGTGTCCGTGACATGCATTGGCGTCTTCATTTGCAGTATACTGACTTGATAATTTATTTATACTATAGTTGGTTAAATGCATATATCTGTCTTTCAAGTCTTTTACATCATCACTATATTTTGCTAAAAAAAGAAGAAGGTAAAAGTTTCCCCTCATTTCCGACAAAAAAAAACTTCTTTTTATGAGTAATATAAAGCAAAAAATTAAGAGACCTACCGCTAGCAAATCGGGCAAGTCCATCGGGGTACAAATATATTTTTAAAGGATGAAAACTGGTGACCAAAACGTACAGTCTTAAATCGAATTTGCTTCCGTTTATGAGGTAGGGATCGTTGATGTACTTCTGGCAGACGAGGGACGTCTTTTTGGGCAACTGAGACCATTTGTTGATCACTTTAATTCCGACACCTCTGGCCGAAGCTGGCTGAAAGTAACCCATCATATAATGCTGGTTGTTAAAATTCACGAACACTACTAGTTTTGAAATTTGACTTACAGGTTTAATAATCCACATTTCTTTACCGTTGCCGTTTTTGAAGTCCCAATTCTGCTTCAGAAGCTTCATCTCTTGAGGTAGTACATATGTATGAGGTAGGAAACCAAACCTGAGAAAAAAATTACAATATCTGAAAGCACGGCCACAAGGGAGCGAAAAAAGGAGTTACACGGTGCCGGTAGAAATCGAATCAACAATTTCAGAGTTTAGGCCGTTTTTTTTACTTACTCTTTTTAGGCCATTTTTTTACTTACTCTTTAAGTCCATATTTCGCAATCATCTTCTGGAAGTTCCTCCACAACCTATCCTTTCGGCCGAGCTGGAAAGTTCCTGGGAAATGGTTCAATTTTTGAGTGTCTTTTAGCGTTTTAAACATAGGCGATTTCATGTGTTTACCCCATGTACCCAGCCATTGATTAGATTCTGGAAAAAAATTAATGTACTGAGTGTTGGCACCTGTATTTGTTTGCTTTTTCCACAAAGATTCTTCTAGATGGAGTGTAAATGCGGCATCTTGGAGCATATATTACGCTTTACCGACTCAAAAGGGGCTAGTTCTGTTTTCATCACAGAAAAACGTAGGGAAGTCAAGAGCAACAAAAATAATTTGACAGCCTCCCACCAATGGCCACCCGCCCGTCATGCTCCATGATCCCGGATTAATAACAGGTAGAATCCTATACGTGTCCTACCATAATGGACGTGATTAAAAATCAGGTAAAAAAAGGAAAGTTCAAGGACAAAAAGAGGATAAACGGATAAAAAAGGGGGCACACCTCGGCTAAACTCACTTCTGACCAGGGCGAAACCGGAATTCACCAGCGTTTTTCGCACGATAATTGGCGTAATCGTACTCAATTTCCATTTAAAGAACTTCCTTCCCATCGGTACTTTGTAGGGGGTGTCCAAATCGTGAGATCGGAATTTGATGTATGGTGGAATGTTGGGGAATAGGCTAGAACGGACCGGCCAAGCGATTGAGTCTCCTGAACCTGAAAGAAACCGGTAAAATTAAAAAAATACCCTATACTTAACATATAGATGAAATACATATATTGTAGAAACTTAAAAACATATTACTTTAGCTACCTGTTTGCAATAAGTTTCTATTAGCGTTTCTTAGAATTTTTATTTTTGTCAATTTCCTACCGCAGACGTATTTTTTTTTACTTTGTATTATCTGATCCAAAAAAGGTTGTTTACATACAATAGATGAGGTTAATAATTAGCTTCACACTTGGTAATATTAATTTTGTATGTTTAGAATTAGCCTTATAATTTTCAGGACAAAAAGGAAATTCGTTGTGTAGAACGTGCAAATCAATAGGATATATGAAGTCCACATCTAAATTATATCCTTTTTCAGACGTGTCTGAAATGTTTGTATCATTAAAACTATCAATTTGTTTTCGAGAGAGCCAAACAAAATCCTTCTGTGGAAGATATCGAGACATGGCACAACCATATAAGTTAGTTACATCACCATACAATATATATTTATTAGGCTGGTAGCGGTTGTACTCGAGGATTCAATGGCGAGAGTTGCAACTTCTGAATTTACTATTCTTCAAAACGTTCGTAGTATAGTTTAGTGCCAACCTTAAATTTTTAAATGGTATCCAGAAGAATGGAACAGCTCTCTGTACTCTACATGAAGAAGGCTATAGTGAACGACAATTCACAACAACTCTTCACAGAAAACAAGTAACAGGAACAAGTGATGTCAGAATGAGGTCTGGTCGGCATGTTACAATAAAGCGTGAAGATCAGTTCATTACAGCAATGTCTAAAGGAAATTTGTGCTGAACTAGTATCGACTGTCACCGTTAAAATTTTGCTGCAAAGCGACCTTCAGTCAGTAAGTACTTATTTTAGAACGACTTGTTTGCAAGCAAAGTACTGGGTAAATCACATCACCGAGTTTTTTTTAAAAAGGATGATTCATTAATCTTGAGACTAATTTTAGGCGTTTGAAGGTATAACGGTACCCCTTCTCTGATTTCAGAATCTGCGTATTTAATTATTCGCATTGGAAATGTCATATCAGCTGGATTTACGAAAATGCGATGCTTCCTTGTTTGGACAACTGTCCACGAAGCGTTTGAAGATAAGCCAATATCTTGCGCCACTATATTTCGTGTTTTGCGTGAAGGCAAAGAACCAGAAAATAAAAAAAAAAACCGGTCGGTCATCTGTTCATAGCAGAAGAACAACGAAAAATCTTCTGTCAAGCGCAAAAGACAAAATTCGAGGGTTGCAAAGAAAATTGTCGAGAAAATACGGTGTTTCGCAATTAATTGTGCATAGAATTTTGAAAGGTAAAATGAAATTTAAACCAAAAATATTGACTTGGATTGCCATTTCATCAAACGGTATTTCAAGCAGTGCTGCTGCAGTCAATTCTGTAACATTCAATTTTTCCTAGATTTTAAGATCATGTTATGACATTATTTCCACCTATAATTTATATTTTTTATTTTACTTTACTTACTAACTTTTAAGCAGTGTAGTTTAAAACAGTGTTTTGAATTTTTGAGCCCTTTATTTTACACTGTGCATTGCGGGTTACCTACTAGACTTATTTACCAGGTGTACAAGTATGAAATGCGTTTTTTTTTCTAAAAAAACATGTTAAATTCGGAAAAATGATAAAAAGTGCTTTATTCAAATTATGCTCCATCGCTTGTTATACATTTTTCCCATCTTTAGGGCAATTTGTGAATACCACGCCAATAAAAATCGCCCCCTTTTGCTGCGAACCATTCATCGAGCCATTTTTTCACATCTTCGTACGAACCAAAGCGCTGCTCAGCAAGTGCGTGACCCATCGATGCAAACAAGTAGTAATCGAAGGGAGCCAAGTCTGGTGAGTAAGCTGCATGGAGTAGAATTTCCCAGCTGAGTGCTTCCAACGTGTCGCAAACTGGTTTTGCCCTATGTGATGGAGCATTGTCATGAAGAAAAATGACTTTGTGTTGCCTCTTTTGGTATTCTGGCCTTTTTTCAAGCAGCGAACGGTTCAAATTGGTCAATTGTTGTTGGTAACGTTTAGTACTAACCGTTTCCCCAGGTTTTTTAACAGCTCATAATAGACCATCGTCTTTCTGCCAACGCGATTCGGTCTTGCGGTCGATGTAGATAGTGCGCCTGGGTCTACCCATGATTTTTTGCGCTTGGGATTCTCAAAATAAATCCACTTTTCATCCCCTGTAACTATACGATGCAAAAACGAGTTCCTTTTGTACCGAGCGTGCAAAATGACACACGTGTTTTTGCGCCTTTCCATTTGCCTGTCGTTCAACTCATGTGGTACCCATCTACCGGTCTTCTGAACCTTTCCCATCTCTCGTAGCCGATTGGAAACAGTTTGTTGACTAACGCCCAATTGCTCGGCGAGTTGTTTTTGTGTTTTGCGAGTCACCTTCGTCCAACAATGCTTGCAATTCCACATCTTTGTATTTTTTTGGCGGTTTTCCACGTTCTTTGTCTGCAACATCGAAGTCACCACTTTTGAAACGCCGAAACCATCGTTCACACGTATCTTGCGTGTTGCTTCTCGAAGTAATCGGTATGATTCAACAGAACTTTTCTTCAAATGAAAACAAAAAATTAATGCTGTCCGCGAATGTTCTTTATTCGGTATAAATTTCGATATATTAAACACAACGACACCACACTATGCACACATTTTTCCAATTTATCACTCGTGCGCGTCTGACACTCGTTGATGACACAACAAAATGGCGCAGTATCAAATCTTTATAGCACAAACTGCATTGGTGCACCATCTGTGGTCTGAAATCCGCATTTCATACTTGTACACCTGGTAATTTGTATCGAATGCAATGGCTAAACATTTGTATCCGGGAAGTAGCCATCTTGAAGACGTGATTTTAAGGAAGGGAGAAAAATATTTAAGGGTCCGGATGGCATTGTTATAGGCTTTTTCCAGCCGAGATGCAGTAAAAGTTTTTTTTCCGGCAAGCCGCAGCGGGCTTTTTCCAGCCAAGATGCAGTAACGACTTTTTTCCATCATAGAGCCGCAGTGCGCTTTTTAGATCATCAAGCCGCAGTAAGTTTTGTTCGATCAGCAAGCCGGAGTAGGCTTTTTTCCATCACGTTGCCATAGTAGTTTATTAGTGATGTGGTAATGCAGAGACGGTTTTTAGTTTTGAAGTTCAAGGGCATTGCGGGTCAAGAAGTGTTTAGAAGCCCAAAAGGAACTGGGGGGGTAGCAAAGGTTGAGACAATATGGTTATGAAGATCTCACCAGAACAGGCTAAAAAACTAACAGAAGAACCGTAAGTCATAAGCATATCAATACATAGATCTTGCTTCCTGCTGACAAGTGCGTTTACATCGTCTATTCAGCACGTGTAACTCGTGAAGTTAATTCCACGAACTTTTAACATCGTGTTTAGCTAAGCCTTTAATTAGAATCCTGATTTAAAGACTTTATATAATCGTACCATCTACTAGATTAAGGGATTTTATTTAGTAGTAATAATTTTAAAGTGTAGCGAAGTTAGAACTTTTAATTTTGTCATTAATAAACTCTTTTCTTTATTTATATCTAGCGTTTCACTGAATCACCCGTTTTATCTTTCAGGATGCAACGGTTGTACCATATTAAAAAAAATTTTTAAACAATTACATAACCCTTCAGTATTTTTTAATTTTTTTGAGCTGAAATTGGATTATTTTTGTTTTAAAATGAATGGTGCCTAAAATCTGTACAACCAAAATTTTAAACTATAGAGACTATTTTCAAAAGACGTACAAAAATTATCTCTTATCCATATTTCTCTACCAAAAAAAAACTGAGCTAGTTTATGCCTAATTTCTTTAGTTCTGTCGGTATTAATATCCACTTAATCCATTCTTAGAAATTATGATATACATAAGGAGCAAATAACGACTTTTATTTAATAAATATAATATTTATTAAAAGTAAAGTAGGGTAAGACCTTTCAAAATTGCGCCTCAACGTGCGGGCGTTATTAAAAGGTTACAAAATTGCGCCCAAACGGGAGGGCATTTTTTTAACACGCTACAATGTGTATAACAATTTACTAAATTGAAGTAGTTTATTCAAGAAAATCATGCGCGTGGCAAAATAGTCTTCTGGCTAGACCTTGCACGTTGTCATTATGCAAAAAACACAAGAATGACTCAAAGTTCACAAAATCGAATTTGTACCGCAAAATGACAATCCACCAAATGTTCCACAGGCACGACCAATTGCAAAATTTTGGGCAATACTTTCACGTAAAGTTTATGAAGACAGTTGGGAAGCACAGAACCACCGGCACTTGATTGGCAGAATAAAGAGGAAGTTGAAAGAAATCGACGTTTCGGTCGTCCAACGCCTGATGGATGGCGTGCCAAGCAAGCTGCGTAAAATCGAAGATAATGGTCCATTCGCTGCAATATAAACATGCTATTTGATTGATTTTGAATAATTTTATACGATATAAGCAAATGCATTTGAAATTTTTTTCTGGTTTCACTTATACACGCACCTGAAATTAGTCTCAAGATTAATGAATCACCCCTTAAGTAAGAAGATACTAACTTTTCCTATCTAGAGACCGGATTATATGTAACATAAACGTCTTGAAATATGCATGGAAATATGCATGAAAAATGCTTAAAATATGCATGAAAAGGGTCAAAAAATGCAATATTAAATAATAATAAAAGTAGTAATTTTGAGTTTTTTATTTCAAAATCAGCATAAAATTAACAACAAGTTATCGACGATGTTTAAATTTAATTAATTAATTATTTAACATTTTTTAAAATTATTTAACATTTGTATTCTTGTACACGTAAACAACAAGGTATTGTTCCAAATGTTGGGTAGCAAGATTGTGTCCTCGATCACTTAAAATATTTTTATAAGTGGAAAAAAGACCGTTCCATATCCACTGAGGTAACTGGGCAGTATTTGAATTTGGGTGCTATGTTAGCACTTATTGTTTCTGACAAAAGTTCACCCGTCCCATTAATAACACTATCAATGTGACATAAAGGTTCAAAGCTTGGGTTATTGCCCAAAATGTTTTCAAACTTTTCTTTAACTCTACGCGGGAATACATCTGGCCATGTGGAGTTTATTTGACGGATTTTATTCATTAACTGAATTGATTCGGTCAACGCCAAACCTCGAGTTTCAAGCTTTTTAATACCCGCAGGTATGTGGGAAAAGTGAGTGCTAATCAAAGCTATGTTTTTTTTTTTAATATCAGAATCGTTTCCTTGGATTGACGAACTGCCATAACCTCTGCACTATCGAAGTCATTTACTATACCTTTGATGGCATCGAAATGATCATTGTAAAATAGTACAGGTTCAATCCATGTTCCCCATCAAGTTAACACTGGTTCGGGAGGTAAAGGCACATTTGGCAGTTTTTCTTTATAGGCGTTATTGCGAGCAGGTGCCTTAAGAAACACTTTCTTTGCTGATGAATTCAGTTTATTTACATTTCCAAACGTGGATCGTACTTCTTCAGCGAGTCGATGGACTCCGTGAGCAAAGCACGTCACATGAATTAAATTTGGATAAAATACGAGTACTTGGAGGACTTTGGCTGCCTTGATCATATAGGGAGCAGCATCTGAGAGAAATATAAATACTCTTTCATCTGCAGAAGATTCAGGAAATATTTTTTTAATACCCTCATTCACAAATCTGGCGATCGTAGAATGATTTGTCTTGACAAGTTCTTTGCAGGCCACCAAATAGGAAGAAGAAAGCCCTAATCTTAATGCACTCACAATTAAATTCGCAATATAGCGACAATTGTCGATAGTTTTATCAGCTGAAATCCAAATAATGTCATCCTTAAGTTCATTACGTATTTCTTCCAGAACATGTTGGTAAATTGTTGCTATGTAATTTTGTGTGTTGATTCGTCTGGTATTTTTTGATTCAAGCAATATTTTCGCAGAAAATCTGTGAATGTAGGATTTGTAAGTTTGTGGAGAGGAATATTACTTGCAAGCAATGCTTCACATAAATCCATGCTAAAGTGGTTTTTGTGATTGCCTATAGAAGTGGAATCTCTGCTACTTGCTGCTGTTATAAGTTGTTGTCGTGGGCCTTTTTTTTGTAATCCTGCGATATGAAGACTTGTCTTGACATGCTGGTCAATTTGAAACTTTTTTGTGCAAGAAGCATTTTTCTCGCAAACTCGACAATATAAAACATTTCCGTCGTATGTAAATGTTCCAGGATAATCAGCTACCCACGAAGTGACACTTTTTTTTGCGGGTGGCATGGTACACGTTAAACTTTAACACAACACGTTAAAAATTGTAAAAAGACTACACTGATGCAAGAGCGTCAACAATAATGTTAAAACTGATATCTCGTTTTAAAATAAAAATTCGTCTTCGAGAAAACTGTTTATTTGATCCACGCTCAAACAAATATTCTTAGAAACTAACTATTTATCACTTAATATCCCGACCAAGAAACAAAGGAATAAAATACCGTCGTAATTTTGGGTTTTCCCTTGGCACTATAACCTAATCGATGTTTAGACTATTGCAGGTAATATTCCGGCGATAAGATCGATTCCAGACGGCGACATTAATAATACCCTGAGCAATTCAATTGCCTAGTAATACCGAGAAATATTGTAAATATAGGGAAAATATGCATCATTACTAGATTTTGGGTAAAATATGCAATAATCGGTGAGAATGGTCTAAATATGCAAATGCATAGAAAAATATGCAAATGCATATACAGTCCCTGGCCAAATTATTAGACGCACTGCAAGATTTCATGTAAAATATTAATTACCGAGTAATATTGTAAAGTTTTATTATTTTAAATTGATTTGTTTTTTATTTTTATATTATCCAATCAATTACCTATTTATTTGACATAAATAAAACAGCATTAATTTAGAAAAGCATAAGTTTATTAAGTTTTAAAGAAAAGTGAAATTAATGTTAGTATTTAGTTGAGCCACCTTTAGCAGCTATCAAAGCTTTAATTCTGCGCGGCATGCTATCAATGCAAGATTGTACTGTCTCCTGCATTTGAGGATGATGATTCCACACATGAATAATCTTTTCTAGGAGCTGGGTTTTGTTGGTAATCACATCTTTAGCCACTTCTCTTTTCATCAGCTCCCACACATTTTCAATGGGGTTCATATCAGGGCTATTACCCGGCCAATCCAACAGAGGAATATTTTTTTTTCTGCCAAAAAAGCTTTAACAGACCGAGCAGTGTGGCAGGGAGCTCCATCTTGCATGTAAGTGAATGGTTCCCCATTTGGAAACCATTCTCTGAGCTGCGGAATCAACCGATTTTGTAATACTTCTTTGTACTGATCTTGCCTCATTATTCCTTTGACGACGTACAGACGTCCAGTCCCTTGCCGCTGATGACTGACCAAATCATCACTTTGGTGGGATGTTTAACCGTCGGGACGACACAATCAGGATGAAACTTTTCTCCATGACGACGACGCACATACTGAGCTTTATTCTGCAAAATTTCGTATGTGCTTTCGTCACTGAAGCAGACCTGTCAAAAATAGGAAAAATATATAAACTTCCATGTTTATTTGCTTTATTTAACTGAAAATGATAATAATGTATCAATTATTGATTAAATTGCTGTATCTTACCGATCTCCAGAAGTCCACATCTTTGTCTTGCCATTATTTGGCCCACTTCAGGCGCTTTGCTTTCATTGCAGCTGTTAACTTGGGCTTCCTGGCGGGGCGACAGGCCTTAAAATCTAATTCTTTCAATTTTCTTCGAACAGTGCGCTCAGAAGCATTTACGCTAGCATCCTGGAGTTGTGATTTTATTACCTTTGTGGTAGCAAATCTGTTTTCTACACAAATTTTCTTCAAACATCTCTCTGACTGTGGAGTGAAAATTGGTTTTCTACCGCTCTTTTCTTTCTTTTCGGGCTAATTTCCCTTCCCTGATTCTAATTTTCTACCGCATCTTTTCTTTCTTTTCGGGCTTAATTCCTTCCCTGATTCAATTTTCTTTTTTATGCGTCGTACACTAGCTTCAGAAACCTCCAATCTTCGTGATATTTCTCGGTTTATAAATGTTTTCGCAATCACAAGGGCCTTCACTTCAGCTTTTTCACGTGGTGAAAGATCGCCTTTTCTACCCATAATGAAAATAGTCCAATTACTTTTTTTAAAACACTGCATACAAAATAAACTAATAACTGAGTAGTATAAAACTGTTAAACAAACAATCACAGTCCATAAAGCCACAGAAACACGTCCGTACCTGACTCGATTCCGATCGCGACTGATACAGGTTTGTACTTGTTTACGTTCATGTATCACTTGGTCAACACAGTGTTGCCATATGTTAAAAATAAATACAAATATGTAGTCTACAACAATTCTTTTAAATAAAAATCAATAATATTGTAGTTTAAATATACCATTATTGCATAAAAACTCTTAAGAAACATAAAATTACTAAAAAAAATACAGTGCGTCTAATAATTTGGCCAGGGACTGTAATCCGGTCTCTAGATATAAGCAACTGCATTTGAAATATTTTCCTGGTTTCATTTATACACGCGCCTCAAATTAGTCTCAAGATTAATGAATCACCCCTTAAGTAAGAATATACTAACTTTTATAGGATTAAAAGAAGACATTATATTGTAATTATCACTTTCTATAAGTAGGTTTATTTATTTTTTAGTTCTAGTGCTATTCTATAAACACAAAACTAATAATTTCACACAATTCTGTTACCTGGAGGAATACAGCAACATAATAAATAATATAACAATTTTTTAGTCCAATAAATTACTATATACATTCGTCTAAAAAAACCCACACTAAATGACACACGAAAACTAAGTAAATAGATAATTCGAAATATTGGCAAGGAAACGGCGTATGTAAAAAATGTGAATTGAAACTTCAAAAACGTAAGTCGAGCAGATCAAAATATTACTCATGTGAAATCTTAGATCCACCATTTCCTAGTTCTAATTTTAAGTTTGATAATAAATTGTGATTTAATCCGTGTCTATTTATTTTATCTTTTTTAGACGATTTCAGGTCATCGGACGGTACGAACCAGTTACAAAATGAATTTAAATTACCGATATGGTAGTAGGATAATTGCCAACCCCATTTTAAAAGCTGAGTAACGTCAGAACTTATTGTTTAACATAAGATCCGAACCACATGATCGGCAGATCGTACCCACAGTCTCTTAATTTAAGGGGCAGTTATCCGGGTATGATACCTTAAAAATATATGCTGTAAGTTTCACAAGAATCGGTTAAAAATTGATGAAGTTATCGCAGTTTAAAAGAAGTGCTGTTGCGTAGAGTTTTGGGAGCAGTTAACGAGCACCTTCTCACGGGTAAGCCTTCGCCGACCTTAAGTCGATTTTAATGTTGTTTTTTTTTTCATAATATAGTACAAGGAGATTCTTCAAATGTCCTTCTTAAAAGGGACAAGGCATTCATATCTACTATTCTGAGGTTCTATATTCTAATCTGGGAGTTTGTTCAGTACCAGGGAGCGGAAAGTGTAAAAGAAAATGCAAGAAGATATAGTGGAAGGACACCTAAACAAGGAAAAGAAGATAAAAAAAAGTGTAACTAGCACCGAACGGAATACAATAAAGAAGACGAAACTGATTAATCCATAAACTAGATCTAGAGAACCCAAAGGGTGGCCCTACCCCAAGAGGGGTGTTTCCAGGCCATTTATATTTATATTTATATTTATATATATATATATATATATATATATATATATATATATATATATATATATATATATATATATATATATATACTCCTGGACAAAATTAACGCAACAATCTGAAAATTAATTTATCCTTTTCTTATGTCAGTTTTAAAGTTTATCGAGTATTTGAATAGTAGGCTATGCATATTTTGTTTCGTTGTTCATGACCGAAATCAAAACAATTCGTTTAGATTTACAGTTTTAAAGAATTTCTTAGAAGATAAACAATTTTCTGTAATAATGCGATATAGATTTTCTTTAAAAGTAAGCTTATAAAGTGTTCCCTTTTTCAAAGTAATACGTTTCTGTGGTAGACTGTTTTATTTTTGACCCCGAAGAATTAGAAAAATGAATCGAACAAGGAATTTAACTGAACACGAGGTAGTGCGAGCCTCAGTTTTATTGGACGAGGGATATTGTCAGAGTTATGTTGCCAATTTGTTAGGCAAACATTATTCCACAATAAGTCGTATGGTAAGACGCTTGAATGAAGTAGGAACTTATTCTAGAAGGCTAGGGCAACGGCGAAAACGATGCACTAGCGACCTAGATGAAGGTTTTATAAGACAATATGCTTTAAGAAACAGGACTGTCACTAGTTCTATAATAAGAAACGAACTCGAAGCTGTTCGCAATGTCACAATTTCTTCTAAACAGTTAGAAGACGGTTAAATGAAGCTGGATTAAACAGTAGGAGACCAGCCACTGCGCCCTTGCTTACTAGAGAGAACAGAGTTGCCAGGTTACGTTTTGCTCGAAATCACGAAAACTGGTCTGTGGATGATTGGAAACAAGTTTTCTTCACAGATGAAACTAGGGTTAGTCTAAAACATCCAGAAGGTCGTGAGCGAGTATGGCGAAGACCAGGAGAGAGGTTTGCTCCTTGCAATATCTCTGCAAGGATTCCATTCGGCGGTGGCTCTGTTATGTTCTGGGGTGGCATCTGCTTTGTTGCTCGCACAGAGTTAGTTCCTATCAGTACGAGCTCCATGAATGCCGACTACTATCTTGAGAATATTGTAATAAAACATGTGATGCCTTTCAGTCATTTTGTAGGTCCCAATTTCCTGTATATGCAAGACAACGCTCGACCTCACGTGGCTAGGGAGGTACTCGATTATCTTAATCAAGTTGATATACCGATTATGCACCAAAAAGCCCGGATCTGAATTCGATAGAACATGTATGGGATTACCTTAAGAAAAATGTAAAACGTCATATACCTGCACCTAGAAACCTGAGGGAACTTGAAAATGCAGTTATCACAGAATGGGAGCAAATTCCTCAAGATTTTATCCAAAATTTAATTAGAAGCATGCCTAGGTGCATAAACGCTGTCATCCGAAGTAGAGGAGGCAACACACGCTACTAGTGTCGCAGTTACACCATTAATTTTGCTACTAGTGTCCCTGTTTATTTTTTTTCATTATTACATAATTTCAACGATTTTGTTATTAGGTCTTAAGAATAATTTTAATTCGAATCTTATAGAGACATTTGGTAGTTAATTCACTTTTAAAGTATCCGAATAAGTTTTTTCTAATTTTTAGTGTAACCAATGTTCATAAAACATTAAAATTAATTCATTATAGAGATTTGTATGATTTAATATATTGTTGCGTTAATTTTGTCCAGGAGTGTGTGTATATATATATATATATATATATATATATATATATATATATATATATATATATATATATATATATATATATATACCAGGTTTGAAATTGATATTTTATTTTCGTTCGAGAGTTATGGTGTCAACAAACCAACAGATAGAGAGATCGACATTGTACAGTTCACTTGTAGCAGTTCCCTTGTAGCATTTCAGTCGAAGCAGTTATTAAAGTTAAATATAATGACAGCTATGGGAGTTCATTGTAGCCGAAATGCACATAACTACTACTTTGGTATTACTGTTTTTTGATCTGATTTTTCAAACTTACATCGTGTTTTTCTGGAAACTACTTTTTCTTGAAAACCGCTTGGCGATGTGCAAGATATCTCAACAATCTCTGAAGCGATTTTGATGAAATTTGGTACATATTTTCTCTATACATATTGCTGGTCTTTGAAGGCAGGAATTTTGATTTTGTCAAGAACTTTATTTTTAATTAGCCAAAATGTAAAACACGGTAACGCCGTTTTTTTTTTAAACTTTGTTTAAACCAATGCCATTTGATGAATTTCTTTTTTAAATCCTTAAATCCTAATGTATTGAACTGAAAGGTATAAACTGTTGTGATCATTTATTTTGACCACGGGTGACATTTTGCGAGTGGCTTTTACACTAAAATAATATGGACAACAACCGGTCGAGTGCAAGTTGGACTTGCGCAATTAGTGTTCCGTACGTTGATTGCTTTTAAAATAAAACATTTTGTTACGGAGGCATAAAATGATCAATGACTTCACAAAACACATCCCAAATGAGTTTTCGACAAAGTTTTTCTCCGATCTTTATTGAAAACTGATGACCTTGAAATTTTTGTTTTTTACCAGGTGTACAAGAATGAAATGCGGATTTTTTTCTAAAAAAACAAGTTAAATTCGGAAGAATGATAAAAAGTGCTCTATTCAAAGTATGCTCCATCGCTTGTTATACATTTTTCCCATCTTTCGGGCAATTTGTGAATACCACGCCAGTAAAAATATTCCTCTTCTGCTGCGAACCATTCATCGAGCCATTTTTTCACATCTTCGTACGAACCAAAGCGTTGCTCAGCAAGTGCGTGACCCATCGATGCAAACAAGTGGTAATCCGAAGGAGCCAAGTCTGGTGAGTAAGCCGCATGGGGTAGAACTTCCCAGCTGAGTGCTTCCAACGTGTCGCGAACTGGTTTTGCCGTATGTGATGGAGCATTGTCATGAAGAAAAATGACTTTGTGTTGCCTCTTTCGATATTCTGGCCTTTTTTCAAGCAGCGAACGGTTCAAATCGGTCAATTGTTGTTGGTAATGTTTAGCATTTCCCCAGGTTTTAACAGCCCATAAGAGACCCCACCTCCAGGTCTGTCTGCCAAAGCGATTCGATCTTGCGCTCGATGTGGATGGTGCGCCTGGATCTACCCATGATTTTTTGCACTTGGGATTCTCAAAATAAACCCACTTTTCATCCCCTGGAACTATACGATGCAAAAACGACTTCCTTTTGTACCGAGCGAGCAAAATGTCACACGTGTTTCTGCGCTTTTCCATTTGCCTGTCGTTCAACTCATGTGGTACCCATCTACCGATCTTTTGAATCTTTCCCATCTCTCGCAGTCAATTGGAAACAGCTTGTTGACTAACGCCCAAATGCTCGGCGAGTTGTTTTTATGTTTGCAAATCATCTTCGTCCAACAATGCTTGCAATTCCATATCTTCGTATTTTTTTGGCGGTTTTCCACGTTCCTTGTCTGCAACATCCAAGTCACCACTTTTGAAACGCCGGAACCATCGTTCACACGTATCTTGCGATGGAGCATGTTCACCATAAGCTTCTCGAAGTAATCAGTATGATTCAACTGCAGTTGTCTCCAAATGAAAACAAAAAATTAATGCTGTCCGCGAATGCTCGTTATTCGGTATAAAGTTCGACATATCGAACACAACAACACCACATTATGCACACACTTTCGCGCGTCTGACACTTTTAGTATCACTCCTTCGATTAGACATTTATTGAAAAGTTCTTTAAGCTCTTTGATTAATGGCGGTCCTCCTTCTTTTACCATTTCCGACAGGATGTCGTCTTCTTCTGCTGCTTTTCCATTTTTAATTTGGTTAATGGCTTTTTCAATTTCTTCAACTTCGATGTCTGGTAGACCTTCGGAACCAATATTAAGTATCCTTCGGTTGTCTTCTCTTGATCTTCTCAGAGTTTCCTCATCGGCTTTTGACCCGTATGGATCTGCATAGAATGTTTCTGTCACTTTAAATATTTGTGGTCTTTCTTCTATAGGGTTTCCATTTTTGTCTATCAGTTTGTTAATTTCCCTTCTGTGTGAGTTTTCCTTTCTGAATATGTTCAAACCCATATTCTGTTGTATTAGTTCTTCTGTCCATTTCTCGTGGTATTCTGTTTTGCCATTCATGCAGTTATGTCGATTTCAACATATTTCACCGTATTCCTTTTATTCGACCTTATTAGTTCTCTTAGTTTCTCCACTAGTTGTTTTGTTTTTTGTGTTTGTTGATGATCCAACAAAATGGCGCAGTGCAGCAAATCTTTATAGCACAAACTGCATTGATGCACCATCTGTTGTCTGAAATTCGGATTTCATTTTTGTATACATGGTATATCAAGATAAATTATTAAAGGTAATGCACTCGTGATAATTTTCGCTCAATCTACACCCTGTGGAGAATATTCCATGACTCGATGACCTAGTATTTTTTTTTCACTTCCGATTTTATCCCCAGTAAGTCAAAATTTAACTTTCAAAACTACATGGCTCTGATGAGGCCATCAATTCCTATATTAGTGCCAAATTTCCACTTTCTATGTCAAATAGTTTCGGAAAAAAAATAGGGTGTGACAGACAGGCAGACAGACGGACGAACGGGCATCGCAGTGATCTTATAAATGTTCCGTAAGGAACACTAAAAATCATATAATATACAAAGGGTTACCAAAAAAGTATTGAGCCTTTTTCTAGTTAGATAGCTTTAGTGTCATACGAGGTTGGTTTGGAAAGTCCGTGCAAAGTCCGAGAGATGGCACCACCGGCGCGTATCGAGGTCATGTTTAGTTAGTAGCATCTCTTGAATGAACGCACACCAAGTTTCAGCCATATTGGTCTATTTCTTTGTGTTTGGCATTCGTGTGAATCAAGGAAGTCGAGTGATTTTCAAGAAATGGACGAAAAAGAATTTCGTATAGTGATTAAACATTACTTTATGGAAGGCAAAATGCCTCAGGAGACTAAAGAGAAGCTTGATAAACATTATGGTGACTCTGCACCTTCGATTAGAACAGTTTATAAGTGGTTTCAAAATTTTCGGACTGGCCATATGGGCACAAGTGACGCTGAACGTTCTGGACGGCCTGTGGAGGTTACGACTCCAGAAATCATTGATCAAATCCATGATATGGTGATGGATGACAGAAGAGTTAAGGAGCGTGAGATTGCTAGTGCTGTGGGCATCCCGACTGAACGGGTACATAATATTTTGCATAAACATTTGGACATGAGAAAGCTATCCGCAAGATGGGTGCCGCGATTGCTCACGCTTGACCAAAAACGGAATCGTGTGAAGTGTTGCAAGGATGGTTTGCAGCTGTTCCAGAAGAATCCGGAGGACTTTAAGCGTCGTTTCGTCACTGTGGATGAAACATGGATACATTACTATACTCCTGAGACCAAACAACAATCTAAACAATGGGTTACCAAGGGGGAATCTGCACCAAAAAAGGCGAAGACCGTTCCTTCGGCCGGAAAGGTTATGGCGACTGACTTTTGGGATTCGCAAGGGATAATCCTCATCGTCTATCTGGAAAAGGGTAAAACTATTACAGGTGAATATTATTCATCGTTATTGGACCGTTTAAAAACCGAGCTGCAAGAAAAACGCCCGCGATTGGCCCACAAGAAAATCCTTTTCCATCACGACAACGCACCAGCACACACCTCAGCAGTTGTGGTCGCAAAATTAATGGAAATAGGATTCCAACTCGTTTCACATCCCCCCTATTCTCCAGACTTGGCTCCCTCGGACTACTATTTGTACCCCAATTTGAAGAAATGGCTGGCGGGACAAAGATTTTATTCAAACGAGGAAGGTTTACCCCAAACACATAAGTAGTTTTTATTTTTGCACGGACTTTTCAAACCAGCCTCGTATATCTCAAGTAATATTGCATCGGGTCATACTTAACTTCAGTTGAAAGCTGACTCCTGACTGTAGTAGGAGTGCAAAAACTGTTGGATTTAGTTTATTCAGACTTGATTTGGAGCGCCTTAAATATGAGTGAAATTTCTGTAATATTTTATAATTTTCTTTCAATAAAGCTCTACGGAGGAATTTGTGCTGCCAGGACGTCATCGAATTTTCATTGGTCCAAAAGTTCTCTAATTTGTTTAGCAGAATGTTTAGGGTCGTTGTTATGCTGAAAAATAAATTTCCCCTGAAAAATATCCCTTCCAGAAGAAAGCATTTGAGTTAGAAAAATTTCTTGATACTGTTCTTTTCGCATGAGTCCTTCTATCCTGAAGATTTTTCCAACTTTACCGTTGCCAAAACAACCCCACACCATTAGTGAACCTCCACCACGTTATACTGTAGGCAACTGACAGGCTTCCAACATCCTCTCTCCACCTGACCGCCGCACGTAAACTCGTCGATTTGAACCGAAACTTTCGAATTTAGATTAGTCGCTCCAAAGGATCGAATTCCATTGTTCTGATGTCCAATTTTCATGTTCTCGGGCCCATTCTAATCGTTTACTTTTGTTGACTTGCCTAAGAAGTGGTTTTCTCACTGCAACTCTCCCGTGTAGTCCAAATTCTACTAATCTGTTCTTCACGGTGGTCACGCTGATGGGGATGGGCCGCTCCAGGTTTACTTGAGCCGTGATTTCTGGTGCGGTTAGGCGGCGATTACGTCTGCTGGACATTGTTATAGCTCTGTCTTCAGCGGGGGTCGTTTTTGAAGCCTTCCTGAACGTTTTTGGTTGAGAATTCTATGTCCCGGAGAAATTTTTTTTATGATGTAGTCTGTCTTTCCCGATCACATCCGCATATTACTCGCGATTTGTCGACTCGAGTGGCCATTTTGATGTCTGGCAATTATCAGAGCCCGATTCTCGACAGAAACTTCTTTCGTTTTTGGCATTTTCACAAAACAGTTGAGTCTGTATCAATGACAAAGTACTGTTTGCGAATGGTTAATTTCCAAAACGGCAATGATATTTGTAGCATAGTTTTTATCATAAAGTGTCAGTAAGCATTTCCATAATCCCTAGAAACTTCAAATGAGTTCTTACTTCAACTGGAATTTTGAGAAATCGCCTCAAAACGAAATTCGTTCTAACTGGTTTTTAATTTGTGATTTCACCAAAAAGGCTTATCTAAACAATTTTATGATGGACACTTGTTAAGAACAATTAAATTTACCTACTATAATAAAAGGGTTCAATTAGGTATTAAATTTTGGCAGTTACATCGAAGTTTTTCGATGTTCTACGACTGAAATTCTATAACAAAATGATAAGAGAAATGTCAAAATAAAGACAATCGAAAAACCTATTTTACAATGTGAAAAAAAGAATAAGAAAGAATAAGCGACTTCACCGGCAACACCAGCTCGTTGCTTAAAATCAGTTCTTGCCTTGAATTAATTACTAAAAAAAAACACTTTAACAAGGTTGACGTTTTCAATGTAACTTAAAAATATTGAGCTAATTTTATTTTTGTATCGAATATGACAGACAGAAAAAAAAAATGTAAAATGCTAGACAGTTTCCACATTTTCGGTTTATATATTTCTAATAATAATTTTTCAGACTGTATGCCTGTAGATCAAAGCCTGAAAAAGCAGACCTCCATTTCTTGATTTTCGATGCTCAAACGTGTGCTAGTAGGCAAAGTCCATTTTACATTCAAAAGACCCAAAGTACGTCGATTAGTAAAAACACACGCAACCTTCAAATACAATTTCTATACGATCTCATTTCCTCTTTCCGAAAATATAAAAATTTTTCGATTTTTAAAACATACAAACTCGTCTTTAATTATACGGCAAAAGACAATTTTATTTTAGTCGTTCAATTCATTATTTACTTTTCACTAATCTCATCACGCTTCGACTAAATATAACCGAGAAAAACGGGTCAAGTTTTAATAATTACAAAACGGTAATTTTCGAAATATAAACATTTTTTTCTTGAGAAATTTTCTTTAAATAATTTCGATGACGTAGTCCTGCGTGAAGCGCAGGAATGTAATTGAAAATTTAAACGGGTTTATTTTCGTAACACTTGCTGGAAAAGAATTCTACGATAATTACTCGAGGCTATAAACTTTCCAGACATAATGTAGTAGAAAATGTATACAATGTTTTACATTTCCCGTATTGAAGGCAAGTATTATAATCCTGAAAAAAAATACTATTACGAGATTTGCGCATTTCTTGACGTTTGGTATGTCTTTAGCATTGGTTAACAATAGATAAGTAGGAATATCGTACAGCGATAAAATTATTTCAGCCGAAAGGACAAAACTTTACCGTTGTAAGCCGAATGAACATGATGTTGTTAGACCAGTGATTTCCAATGTGGTTCAGGTGGACCCCCAGGGGTCCACGGGAGACTCGATGGGGGTCTGCGTTGGCGTGAAAAAAAAATGGGGGTTCACAAGTTGTAAGTGAGGGTCCACGAAAATTTATCTGGTTTCGATAGTAAAGAACAAAAATGTTGGCTTGGCCTTACCTATCAATGTACACTACTCAAAAAAATTAAGGGAACAAAAAGAAATTCCAAATTTTTCGGTGATTTTTGACAGGTTGTATTTCGGTGAAAAATGGGCGTATTGAGACTTTAAAAAAAAAGCATTTTGAAGCTTTAAGATTCTAATTTTCAGATTTTTTGGCTAAAATTTTTAGGAGCTACGGTTCTCATGCAATCCTAACAGAAAGCGCGAAAAAATAATATTGCAAATATTTTGATTTTTTTTTTGGTCCACGGGCCGGCATATGGATCAGATAGCCTGTTTATTTAGCATTAATTTCCTTGTTTTAAAACCTCCCTTAATTTTTTTTGAGTAGTGTATTTTAAGAAGGTCAGCGACTGTAACTTGTAAAAACTTGCATATTCGATATTCAGTACAACGCGCGTCGAGACTTGCAAATCGCCGCCCGCCCGCAACGCAACTCGTTCAGACGTGCAAAGGGACGAAATACGACTTGTGCTGTGCTTGCAATCTTGCATGAACTTGTTTGATTCTTCAACTAATATAAATATGAATGCCAAGGACAAACGTTACTCATTTGTTACTGGAATTTTGAAAAGAAAAGTGTGAGTGAATCGATATCAGTGTTTGCCAGTGCCGGAAAAAAGTAAGTACCTGCCTATCTGTTATTCATACTTTTATTTTATATTGTAATAATATTATATTTGTTATGTTTGCGTGTAGTAGGTACGTAATAAAAATTAAATACTGAACAGGGTCATTATTCGATACTTCTATAAAAGAACAGAAAACCGAGAAAGATTGAACTTTTAGTACTTTTTATTATAAAATTATTTATTTACCCGACTGTGGTAATTCACTAAAGGAGAGATATATGATTGACCTGCATGTTTGTACAAATTTCAGTGCCGTAGTTGCTAATGCTAAATGATTAAAAATATTTTCATAAATTGTACGTGTCTTTATGTATCACTCGTAACGTACATCAAAGTAATAAATAAATCATTAAAATCGCGGAGTTTTGATGTCAAAATATTCTTTGAAAGTATTTTCTCTCGAATTTACAGAAATGTATCAAAATATAATTAATCAAAAAATATTTTATATTACATTAAAATAGGTTCAGCCGTTTTGTGAAAACCTCTATATGGGTCTTAGCAGTTTATTCCTTTTAATAATTAAAATCAGTTTTGCCGCCGGCATTTTGGTTCTTTCATTGCAATAATTAATTAATCCTATTTTATTCTGTTAAAATAGCCATATCCTGTTAAAGTCGCCTTATGATTACTAAAACAAACATTTTTTTCTTTACTTTCAAATACAATTTCTATACGATCTCATTTCCTCTTTCCGAAAATATAAAAAATTTTCGATTAAAACACACAAACTCTTCTCTAATTATACGACAAAAGACAATTTTATTTTAGTCGTTCAATTCATTATTTACTTTTCACTAATCTCATCACGCTTCGACTAAATATAACCAAGAAAAACGGGTCAAGTTTTAATTATTACAAAACGGTAATTTTTGAAATATAAACATTTTTTTCTTGAGAAATTTTCTTTAAATAATTTCGATGACGTAGTCCTGCGTGAAGCGCAGGAATGTAATTGAAAATTTAAACGGGTTTATTTTCGTAACACTTGCTGGAAAAGAATTCTACGATAATTTACTCGAGGCTATAAACTTTCCAGACATAATGTTGTAGAAAATGTATACAATGTTTTACATTTCCCGTATTGAAGGCAACTATTATAATCCTGAAAAAAAAAATACTATTACGAGATTTTTGCATTTCTTGACGTTTAGTATGTCTTTAGCATTTGTCAACAATCGTATGGGAATATCGTACAGCGATAAAATTATTTCAGCTGAAAGGACAAAACTTTACCGTTGTAAGCCGAATGAACATGATGAACATTAATATCAACGAAACTGGAATCCTTCAATACACAACAATGAGAAAACATAAGTCGAAACAGTACACTGCAGACGACCAACCGACTATGAAGAAGAGGAAAGCAGTTCCATTGGTTGGCAAGGTAATGACCACGATTTTTTGAGGTTTTTATCGGATAATTGTTATTGACCACTGGGAAAACATAAGGCTATCACAGAAACACATCATTCTGGACTAAGACCACATTTGATCGAGGATATCGAGAAGAAGCAACAATATTTTTCCAAAAAAGAAATCCTCCGATAGTAGAGGAATGCCGGACCCGACATAACCATGTCGGGTCTGGCAACGTTAACTTTTTTAGAAAAAAAATATCGCATGGATTTTTGTAGCGTTAAATTCTACTTGGTCATTATCACTCCAAGATAGAATGTCTTTCCAGGGATTTGTTAAACTTTCTGCGGGTAATTGCATAACTAGCCGATGTTCAAGCATTCAAAGAGAATGGTAAAATAAGCGCCATCTGCAAAGTAGTAGTAGATTAGATTCCTGGTCATTTCTAGCAGATCGTCAATGTAAATGAAAAAGATGTCTGTCTGTTTGCACCATAACTCTCGAACGAAATGAGATATTGACTTCGAATTTAGTACACATAAAATACTTGAAGTACGAAAGGAACCTAAACTTTCTGACCTACCTAGTATCACAGGAAGGGGATGAAAGGCGTTAAAGTCAACCTACTTAAGTAAAAGAGTATTTTTAGGTGGCCTGTTCAAATGTATTAACTCTACAACTTCTACTTGTATAGGCTAAACAATATTTAGATTGCTAAAAGTCGAAACGGGAATTTAAAATATTTAAAAATATAGATATTTCCATAGAAACCAACATAAATCCCAAATTACAAATCTATTGTTAGATATTCCACATTAATCTTACAATTTATGTGACACAGGTAATAGTCATTTAGTTATAACTGTCAAAATAATCCCAGAGAACTAATAAAACTTCCGTATAAAATACTGTCTCCAAGATAAAATAAAATATTATCAAAAGTGATGTGCCAAAAGTTTTAAATACTTTGTACTTCTTTATATATATATATATATATATATATATATATATATATATATATATATATATATATATATATATATAGTAGAACTAACTGAAAGAGCTCCCAAATTTTAATCCAAAAACGCTGAATTGAAAATTACTTACCCAAACCTATTTTACTTTTTCTTTTTGTACAAATCTCATAGTAAAAATGCATTGAAACTCATCGGATATAGGTTAAAAATTAGACATAACATAACCAGCATAATGATATCAGTTTTTGTTTAATTATGTAAACTCTCACACTTTTTACATTACCAAGTTTTAATATTTCACGAAAAAACATTCATTTTTGCAGCACGTTTCAAAACGCGAACATTTCTTCGATGGTTCTACCACCTCTCGTTAACTGACTTTAAAAATCCCTCTCTCCCATTTAGGCATTCCAATATTCATGTCAGCTGTGTCAATGGCAGAGCATAATTTTTAAATCACATAATCCAAAAATTTATAAAATTTTCAACTATTTAACTTAAATAAAAATATGTAATAGGCATGTCTCCAATTAACTAGAGACGTCACCAATTTGTATATGTATATATAAAAATATATATATATATATATATATATATATATATATATATATATATATATATATATATATATATATATATATAGATATAAATAGATAGATATAGAGATACATATATATATATATATATATATATATATATATATATATATATATATATATATATATATACAGTAATACCCCGCTTAGCGCGACCCCGTTACGCGCGGTTTCACTATAACGCGAATTTCAAATTTCGCGCTCATGTAGTCATTAACTTCTCTATGGTCGCGGGGGGATCCCCGCTTTCTCTGAATATTCTCTTTGAAGAATTGGGAATTCCCTGTCCTTCGACTTTGTTCTATGGGGATTTCCTCGTTCGTTTCGTGTGTTCATTTGTTCCGTAATGTTAGTTCGGTCGGCTGGCAGTTTTGTTTTAATATTTATTGGAGATACATACATACATAATTTAACCCTACGTTAAAAATGCCGCCTGTAAAGAAAAAAGAGCGTAAAAGCGTCACTTTGGAATTGAAGATGAAAGTGTTAAGAAGAATGGAAAATGGAGGCAAAGCAACAATTGTTGGGAGAGATTTTGGACTCTCAGAATCGACTGTGAGAACGATTTATAAAAATCGGGAAAAAATTAAAATCTCCAGCGAAGGTTCAACACCTATAAGTGCAACAAAACTTTCTCGTTCGAGATCATCTATCTTAGAAAGAATGGAGAAATTACTGTCAGTCTGGATCGAAGATTTGAATAAGAAGAACACACCACTAAGTCAAGATCTCATATGCACAAAAGCAAAATCTTTGTATGAGATGCTGAAAACAAAAGAAGGAGAAGGGAGTGCCACTCCGACTTTTGCTGCCAGCAGAGGCTGGTTCCATCGGTTCAAGCAGCGTTCTAATCTTCACAATATCCACATAACAGGCGAGGCGGCCAGCGCGGACATTCAAGCTGCAGCTGAGTTTCCAGACAAGTTTCAAGACTTCGTTAGACGAGAGAAAATTCCTGCTTGTCTCATCTTCAATGTTGATGAGACCGCACTTTACTGGAAAAAAAAATGCCATCTCGAACATTCATTTCTAAGGAAGAACGTCAAGCCAGTGGTTTCAAAGCTGCGAAAGATCGACTAACACTTCTGCTGGGTGGTAATGCCACTGGTGATTTCAAACTGAAACCTTTACTAGTGTACCATTCAGAAACACCCCGTGCAATGCGAGGCACAGACAAGACAAGTCTACCAGTTGTGTGGCGATCAAACAGAAAGGCGTGGGTTACACGGGAAATTTTTCAAGAATGGTATTCTAATAGTTTTTGCCCATCAGTCAAATCATACTGTGACAGAAATGGGCTTGAACCTAAAGTTATATTACTCTTAGACAATGCCCCAGGACATCCAACCTCACTTGATACGCCCAGAGACTTAAAAGTGTACGTAAAGTTCCTTCCACCAAACACTACGTCAATATTACAACCTATGGACCAGGGAGCAATAGCAAACTTCAAAGCTTATTACCATCGCCGCACTTTTAGCCAACTAATTCATGAAACTGACGGGGAAGGAAGACAGTCTATGCGAGAGTGGTGGAAGTCATACAACATTATGAAGTCTATTCACAACATAGAAGAGGCTTGGAAGGAAGTTAAAATGAGTTGTATGAATGGGGTGTGGCGTAATCTTTGGCCAGATGTAGTGGAAGCACCTAGAAGAATTGTCCAGATGCAGAGACAAGTGCTTGAAGACATTGCTGCAATGATTGAGGGGTCTGAACTTGAAGATGTCACGGTAGAAGATCTCGTAGAACTTGTAGCAACGCACGACGATCCTATTAGCAATGAAGATCTGATCGAGTTACAGAATAATCCTATCTACGATGAGGAAGAACAAGTAGAAGAGAAAGTTTTATCTTCAGGGGAAATACAAAATGCACTTTCAAAAATTTATTCAGGTTTGGACATATTGCAGAGTATAGACAATAATGATGACCGTGTCTTGACCGTGTGTCAAACAATTAAAAACAGTGTTGGGTGTTATGAACGTATTTTACAAGAACGTAAACAAAACGTTACCCAAAAGACAATAGATGTATTTTTCCGTAAAAAATAAGAGTATGTATTGCATAAAGTGTTCTTAGAATTAAAGTGATTGATTAAAATGATTTGTATTTTTTTGTATTAAATTTTGACTATGTTTAATCATAAACCTCGATATACGCGAATTTCAGTTAACGCGATTTTTTTCGGAACGTATCCCTCGCGTAAAGCGGGGTATTACTGTATATATATATAGATATAAATAGATAGATATAGAGATACATATATATATATATATATATATATATATATATATATATATATATATATATATATATATATATACCAGGTGTACAAGTATGAAATGCGGATTTCAGACAGATGGTGCACCAATGCAGTTTGTGCTATAAAGATTGACACTGTGCCATTTTGTTGCGTCATCAACAAGTGTCAGACGTGCACGAGTGATAAATTGGAAAAGTGTGTGCATAGTGTTGTGTTGTGTTTTCAATATGTCGAAATTTATACCGAACAAAGAGCATTCGCGGACAGCATTAATTTTTTGTTTTCATATGAAGAAAACTGCTGTTGAATCATACCAATTACTTCGAGAAGCTAATGGTGAACATGCTCCATCGCAAGATACGTGTGAACGATGGTTTCGGGCGTTTCAAAAGTGGTGACTTCGGTATTGCAGACAAGGAACGTGGAAAACCGCCAAAAAAATACGAAGATGTGGAATTGCAAGCATGGTTGGACGAAGATGATTCGCAAACACAAAAACAACTCGCTGAGCAATTGGGCGTTAGTCAACAAGCTGTTTCCAATCGGCCACGAGAGATGGGAAAGATTCAGAAGACCGGTAGATGGGTACCACATGAGTTGAACGACAGGCAAATGGAAAAGCGCAAAAACACGTGTGACATTTTGCTCGCTCGGTACAAAAGGAAGACGTTTTTGCATCGTATAGTTACAGGGGATGAAAAGTGGATTTATTTTGAGAAACTCAAGCGCAAAAAATCATGGGTAGACCCAGACGCACCAACCACATCGACCGCAAGACCGAATCGCTTTGGTAGAAAGACGATGCTCTGTGTTTGGTGGGACCAGAGGGGGGACCATCACATACGGCAAAACCAGTTCCTGACACGTTGGAAGCACTCAGCTGGGAAGTTCTACCCCATGCGGCTTACTCACCAGACTTGGCTCCTTCCGATTACTACTTGTTTGCATCGATGGGTCACGCACTTGTTGAGCAGCGCTTTGGTTCGTATGAAGATGTGAAAAAATGGCTCGATGAATGGTTCGCAACAAAAGGGGAAGATTTTTTTACTGGCGTGGTATTCACAAATTACCCGAAAAATGGGAAAAATGTATAACAAGCAATGGAGCATACTTTGAATAAAGCACTTTTTATCATTCTTCCGAATTTAACATGTTTTTTTAGAAAAAAAAATCCGCATTTCATACTTATACACCTGGTATATATATATATATATATATATATATATATATATATATATATATATATATATATATATATATATATATATATATACGTAAAAAAATGCACTTTTTACATAATTTATCCATCAGATCTGGCTGGAATTGGCTTTATAAGAATAATGTACAAAAAGAAAAACTGTATTTATTATAATAATTTTTATTATAGATACATTCATTTTCTGGAATGCCCAATAATAAAATTATTGGATACTGAAAAATACCTAATATCTAATGATCTAATATGATCTAATACCTAACAATTTGAGGTCTGAGAGTGATATCTTTATATGAAAATGATATTTAATAAAAAAAAATATTTTTTTCTATAACTGTATCATCTACCTAAAAATATTATTTTTTTAATAAACAGTACCTAAAATAATATTTTTATGTAGGGGATACAGTTATAGAAAAAAATAATTTTCACGGGGTTCCAGTTTCACATTTTGATATAAAAATGTCATTCTCAGACCTCAAATCATAAGATAATATTAGGTATTTTTCAGTACCCAATAATTTTATTATTGGGCATTCCAAAAAATTTTCTTTTTCCTCGAATCGAAAGTTGAATTTATGTATAATAAAACCTATTATAATACAGTGTTTCTTTTTGTACCGTATTCTTATAGAGCCCATTCCAGCCAGATCTGATCGGTAAATTACGTAAAAAGTGCATTTTTTTACGAATAAGGTTGGTTATTTTTGTTGATAACTCGAACTATACTACAGTAATGGCCAAATCACGAATGGCATCGTGTTCAGGGACCTTGAAAGTTTATTAACTTATAAAGAAAATCAGTCCAGTTCTTATAGAGTCCGTCCTAATCGATAAAATACATCAAAAATGTTTTTTTTTTAATTTCGTTAGATATTTTTGTAGATTACTCCAGTTATACTATAGTAAGGGCCAAGTGCATAATGGAATCATGTTTAGAGACCTTAAAAACAACTTCAACAGCATAATGAAAGCGTAAAATACTTTTTTTATATCGAATTTAACCTCTGATGCGTAAAAAGGTGTAATAACCTGGTAAAAAACGGGCTTGAGCGACCTTTAAATTTTAATATTTTTTGATAAAATTTGGAGAACTTATTACTGACATATAGTGGAACTTAAAAAAAACGATACCTTTTTTGGCCAGTCATATATATATATATATATATATATATATATATATATATATATATATATATATATATATATATATATATATATATAAACTCCTGGACAAAATTAACGCAACAATCTGAAAATTAATTTTATCTTTTTGTCAGTTTTAAAGTTTATCGAGTATTTGAATAGTAGGCTATGCATAATTTGTTTCGTTGTTCATGACAGAAATCAAAACAATTCGTTTAGATTTACAGTTTTAAAGAATTTTTTAGAAGATAAACAATTTTCTGTAATAATGCGATAGATTTTCTTTAAAAGTAAGCTTATAAATTGTTCCCTTTTTCAAAGTAATATGTTTTTGTGGTAGACTGTTTTATTTTTGACCCCGAAGAATTAGATAAATGAATCGAACACATGAAACGAATTTAACTGAACACGAGGTAGTGCGAGCCTCAGTTTTATTGGACGAGAGATATTGTCAGAGTTATGTTGCCAATTTGTTAGGCAAACATCATTCCACAATAAGTCGTATGGTAAGAAGCTTGAATGAAGTAGGAACTTATTCTAGAAGGCTAGGGCAAGAGCGAAAACGATGCACTGGCGACCTAGATGAACGTTTTATAAGACAATATGCTTTAAGAAACAGGACTGTCACTAGTTCTATAATAAGAAACGAACTCGAAGCTGTTCGCAATGTCACAATTTCTTCTAAAACAGTTAGAAGACGGTTAAATAAAGCTGGATTAAACAGTAGGAGACCAGCCACTGCGCCCTTGCTTACTAGAGAGAACAGAGTTGCCAGGTTACGTTTTGCTCGAAATCACGAAAACTGGTCTGTGGATGATTGGAAACAAGTTTTCTTCACAGATGAAACTAGGGTTAGTCTAAAACATCCAAATGGTCGTGAGCGAGTATGGCGAAGACCAGGAGAGAGGTTTGCTCCTTGCAATATCTCGGCAGGATTCCATTCGGCGGTGGCTCTGTTATGTTCTGGGGTGGCATCTGCTTTGATGCTCGCACAGAGTTAGTATCTGTCCGTACAAGATCGATGAATGCTGACTACTATCTTGAGAATATTGTAATAGAACATGTGATGCCTTTCGGTCATTTTTGTGGGGCCCAATTTCTTGTTTATGCAAGACAACGCTCGACCTCACGTGGCTAGGGAGGTACTCGATTATCTTAATCAAGTTGATATACCGATTATGCAATGGCCACCAAAAAGCCCGGATCTGAATCCGATAGAACATGTATGGGATCACCTTAAGAAAAATGTGAAACGTCATATACCTGCACCTAGAAACCTGAGGGAACTTTAAAATGCAGTTATCACAGAATGGGAGCAAATTCCTCAAGATTTTATCCAAAATTTAATTAGAAGCATGCCTAGGCGCATAAACGCTGTCATCCGAAATAGAGTGTCCCAGTTACACCATTAATTTTGCTACTAGTGTCCCAGTTTATTTTTTTCATTATTACATAATTTCAACGATTTTGTTATTAGGTCTTAAGAATAATTTTAATTTGAATCTTATAGAGAAATTTGGCAGCTAATTCACTTTTAAAGTATCCGAATATATATATATATATATATATATATATATATATATATATATATATATATATATATATATATATATATAGGATACTCCGTTCAAATTCTCCATGCATACTATTTTACTGTAAAAACCACTTGCAAAATCTTACTCAATGAAATTTAGAAAAAAAAAGATACCCAAAAGGTGACAAACTGATACAAGTAACGGGGAATATCCATGATATCCATCACGATAATATGTACCTTTCTATTCAATACAATGATATTTTTAAAAAGAAATAAATCGTTAGGAAGCCTATACGCTATTCTGAACTTTGGACTAAGTTTTAATATGAACGACAGACCGTTTCATATAAGAAATTTCGAAATGCGTAAGGCCCATCTCCTCATGTTGATTAATTTGTAAAATTTTTGAAAACTCTTAATTATTAATAAACCTCTGATTATAATGAAACGTTATAACAAAATACAAAAATAAAAATGCAATTTTTTAGATTTAAAAGGCTGACGTACCTGTCTGACTAGGGACAACTGCTGAAAAACCAGCGTCTATGGAATCTTTAGTGCTTTCATCTGTAGAAACCGGATCGCTAGCGAAACTTTCCGGATCCTCATCCACCGTGTCATCTTCGACTGTATCACTTTCCGACCCGCTACCATCACTAAAAAGATTTAAAAATATACAAATATCAAAATAACCAGGTAAAAATTCAATTCTAAGCGCGTGTTTTTTTGTAAGTTAAAAGGCAGAGTTAAAAAAAAATCGACTTAACAACCGACCACACCTTTACACTAGACCAGCGTTTCTCAAGCTGTCGAGCTCCTATATGCCATCTAGGAAAAAATATGTTTACGCCTGAAAAAATGACGCTGAAGTGCCTTCCAACTCATCATCTGAAGAAAATTTTGGCTCCTGTACTCTTTCTTCAGATGGTTGAACAAAAATAAGTCGCAAGGTGCTAAATCAGGGCGCAACCCACCACTTTCAGTCATATCTTGAACTGTGTGAATCATGTGAACTCTGTAGTTGTGCAACAGCCAAATCTGTTTGCTTCCATTAATTAGGGACCATTATTCCATATATTTAATAAGTACTTTTCAATTTCTTCGCACTCCTGAAAAACGTTAGCCATCAACTTTCCAGAAGACGACTAAGTTATCACCTTCTTTGGATGTGAAGTGTCTTTATTAACCCATTGTATCGACTTCTGCTTCATAGGAGGATGCCAGTCTTATCGTCTGTGATAATTCACGAAAAATAGCTCCCAGTGTTCCCTAAAGTGGTAAAATGTTCTTGAGATATTTTTTTTTCTAGCCAGTTTCTGCTCTGGTGTAAGGGATCCATCGTACAGAAACTTTTTTATCGCTGAATCTACATGCACAATACTGAAAATGAAGATTTATTTTCTACATGTAGGATTTTTAACGTATCATCAAAATTATGAGATTCGTTTATTATATGAGTTGCGTAATGTGAATTGTTCTTATTTTTTAAATAACTATGTTCATGTTCTTTAATGCAAGTTTCAAAAGATCTACCAGTTTGTCCTACGTAGGTTTTAGTACAAGATCCACAATTTAATAAGTAAACTCCTGATTTTAAGGAATTCTTAGATTTGGTTTTGTTATTCAAAATTATACTCCCTAAGGAATTACTGGTTTTGAATGCTATTTTATTGTTCTTTTTTATTAAATGTTTGGAAATTGTTCTAGTTATTTTCCCTGTGTATGTGAGTGTACAAAATTTTCCTTTTTTGTCATTAATTGTGGGATAAATTAGAGAGATTGCTTGTTTAAAGGATTTTTTATTCAAGATATTATCTATAATGTTGGAGTTATATCCATTATTAATTGCAAAACAATTGTCAAGTGACTTTAAATATATTGGAAATTAAAACAACATAGTGTTGTTTTTTATATGATCTAACTTTAGCTTATCCGCCCCAAATCTGAGCGATAACGTTTAGACCAAAATTTTACTTGAAAATAAGATGCGCCGTTATTGCCATACATCTGGAACATTCTTTCATGGATAACTTTCCAATTAATTTCATTCATTTTTTTGCAGGAAAAAAAATCTCGAAAAATTTCATTAAGATACTGAGACTATCTCTGCCTATGCTGACTGCATGTCCCGGGTATTTATATTGGTGCACTTGCTCTATCTCTAGGCTATTCAGTTTTGTAGTGTCGCTTAATATAAGATTTGTCATAAACTGGGTCTTTGATAGATTGATTTTTACACCAACCTTTCCTGAAGCTTAGTTTGTGCTTCTTGTATTTTGTCTGTTATTAAGATAATGGCGTCGGTGAAATAGAGGTGATCAAACTTTTCACCCTCAATGTTAAGTTCCATTCTTTCACAGTTTATTGGTTTTAGAATACTTCCTAGAAGTGTTACGAAAAGCTTGGGTGAGAGCGCATCACCCTGTCGCACTCCTCTTTCGATTCGCAATTTACTGGTGGATTGATTAGTTTGTGTTTTAACATAAGAGGTGGCATTTTCATATAAGTATTTAATTACATTGGAATATCGATGATCAATACGACACTCAGAAAGCGCTTCTAAAAGTCTCTGCTGACTTAAAGAATCAAAAGCCTTTTCGAAGTCCACAAATATGAGTACAAGAGGCTTCTAATATTCTATACATTTTTCAATGAGGATTTTAACTGTAAGCAGATGGTCGTTTGTTCCATACCCCGAGCGGAAATTTGCCTGTTCTTTTGAAAGGAAAAAACTCGAATTTATTTGCTAGACGCTTAGTAAGTATTTTCGTGAATAACTTGTATACATGGCTCAGGAGGCTAATGGGTCGATACTCTGTAAGGTCTGTAGTATCTCCTTTTTTATGCGTGATGACGATAGTTGCATTATTCCATTGCGATTGAGTTATTCCTTCCAGGAGGCATTTACTGAATAAAATTTTAAATGATTTGATAATTTGTTGTCCTCCTTCTTTAATTGCCTCGCCTACAATATTGTCTTCACCCGGAGCTTTGTTATTTTTTTCATGTCCTTCAAAGCTGATGTGATTTCTTCTTCTGTAATGTCCAGGATTGTAAATATATTCGTAATAAAATTATTATTAACAACAAATTGTTCGTCTTATCTATTATTATTATTATTATACAGCAATGTTATAGCAGGCTGGATTTAATGTTACATCATTTTAATACATAGAAACACTCTTGAAGCCTTGACATCAAAGTGGCATGTGTCATTTTTTTTAAAAAAATAAGTTTTGCTGTAAAAATGTTCAAAAAATAATCCAGTTTATTATTTTTGTCATTGACATGACACCGTTGATATTTTAAAATCTCAATTATACAAAAACTCTGTAACATTTTGAAAAGAATAACAAACTACGTATCATAACATTTGTTCTTGGATCAAACGGAGGAAAATTAATATTTCTAGAATATTTTCAAACCTTTACAAACATGCATAACGTATCCAATTTACACATAAACTTCATTTCTAGTAGTACTTTTTCGGCCTGGTAAAACATTTTCTGCCAACTTTAGGTAATTTTTAGTGTTCCGTACGGAACACTTATAAGATCACTTCGGTGTCTGTCTGTCTTGTCTGTCTGTCTCTCTGTCTATCACACCTGATTTTCTCTGAAACTATTTGATGTAGAAAGTTGAAGTTTGGTACTAATATAGGAATTGATGACCTCATCAGAGCCGTGTAGTTTTGAAAAGTTAAATTTTGACTTAAGGGGTTAGATTTGAGGGTGAAATCGGAAGTGAAAAAAAAAATTTTTTACTAGGTCATCGAGTATGGTGTCAAATGAAAGCTTGTAAAAACACGAGTAAAATATATATATATATATATATATATATATATATATATATATATATATATATATATATATATATATATATATATATATAAATATATATAAATATATATAAAATATATATAAATATATATAAATATATATAAATATATATAAATATATATAAATATATATATATATATATATATATATATAAATTGTTTGTTGTGTCCTTGTTTACTAATATACCTTTGGAGTTGGTGATTGATGTTATTAGTAGTGATTGGGATCAGATAGCTGAGTATACCACTATATCAAAAAATAATTTTATAAATCTAATTACATTCATTTTCCAACATACATATTTCGGCACACCAATGGGATCCCCAATTAGCCCTATTCTGGCCACCATTGTGTTGGACCGATTATTACTCTGTGTATTACCTAAATTACCATTTGAAGTCCCATTCATATATAAGTATGTTGATGACATCATTTGCTCCATTCCGGGTGGTTCAGCTCAAATTGTGTTGGATATGTTTAATTCATTTCATGATAGATTACAGTTCACTATTGAAATGGAACGTGATTCAGGTGTTTCCTTCCTTGACACCAAGGTTATTAGAGATAGACAGAACAAAATTATATTAGATCGGTACCAAAAACCCACAGCAACTAACAGATACCTGAACTTTTCGTCAAATCATTCGACGAGTCAAAAATATAATACAGTGCTTGCCATGAAGAATAGAATAACTCATATAAGTGATGATAGATTCTTTCAAACTAATCTAAACAAACTCTATAACATTTTCGTCAACAATGGTTACCCAAAACGTACACTGAAAAAAATCATTTTTAATGATGGTCCCTTGGATGATAACAATCTTGAAGTGAAGTATGTTAGGTTGCAATCACTGATAGGATAGTCAAGATTTTCAACAAGTTTTCAAATTTGAAGATAGTTAAGACCAATTATTTATGTAATGGCAAGTTGTTTACCAAGACCAAACAAAGAACTCCTCTGATGTTCAACAGTAGTGTTGTTTATATAGATTACCATGTCTGGGTTGTGAAGGTGTTTATATAGGACAGACCTCTCAATGGTTGAAAAATCGGCTGACACAGCACAGGAGTGATTGCGTGATTGGGAAAAACTCGTGTGCTCTGGCATGTCACCATTTGAACACGGGACATGTTTTCGACTATGCGAATACTAAGATACTTGAATTTGAGAACGTATATAATAAACGGTTATTCCTTGAGATGTGCCATATTATTAAGGATGATAAGACAATTAATTATAAAACGGATATTAATAACATAAACAATATCTATTGTAACATTTTAACTTTGTAGATTTACAGTATAGTCTGATAGTCTATTAAGAATTAGGCATAGGATACTACTACTCACACAGTCAAACCACTGTTCAAGCAAATTACCTTCATAATTATCAGTTAAATTATAGTGATCGGGACAGAAAGTTTTATATTGTTCCTTGTCATGTTGTTTGTGTTTTTAATAGTTAGTACTGTGTGGCAAATGTTAACATCACCTTTGATTTTGTAATACTCTATGTTGATGAGTCTCCTTTGTTTATTCTTGTTTAGTACATACAGTTTTTTTTTTCTTCTACTTTCAGTTTTTACATTCCTGATGAAGTTGGAAATTACCAACGAAATATAGAATTTAACAACAAATGAGTTTCCTCTTATTGACCGATTTCCCGAAAATAAAAAGATAAAACTTTAACTATTATATACATATATATATATATATATATATATATATATATATATATATATATATATATATATATTTCTAGAGCTTTTAAAACCATCTGAACACACACGAAACATTTCAGTAATTCACTGAGTATAATATCAGAAGTGATTCTAACAATTTTGTCATTAAATAAATATTTAATGGAAATCGAGATAGTTTAGGATTTATGCGGGATAATTTAATTGAAAGTCCAATTAATAAGAAAGCTTTTTAAGAAAAACTAAAATAAAAGTACAACTTTGACATCCTGTATCTCAAAAAATACGGATTTTTGGACTAATGGTAAGCTGGGTTAAATGGTCGTATTTTCATCCCAGAAATCCACAGTAACTCTATGTACACGGAATACTGGGACATCCTGTATACCAGATAAATTATTAAAGGTATTAAAACTTGCGATAATTTTTCAATTTTTTTTTATCAGTACTTTTCGAGATAAGGGGGGGAGACAGTGATGTTTGGCAATTTTTAAAAATAATACGAAGAAAAGTGTATGCAAGTATTACATTATATATATATATTTTTGAACTCGTGTTTTCACAAGATTTCATTCGACACCCTACTCGATGACCTGGTAAATTTTTTTTCACTTTCGATTTCACCCCCCAAACTACTCTTTAATTCAAAATTTAACTTTTAAAACTACACACTTCTGATGGGGCGATCAATTCCTATCTTAATGCCAAACTGCAACTTTCTATGTCGAACAGTTTCGGAGAAAATCGGGTGTGACAGACAGAAGACAGATGGACAGACACCGAAGTGATCTTATAAGTGTTTTGCCCGATCACTTAAACCAAAAAAGAGGGTCAACCTCTGAGAGATAATAAGCTGTAAACTTGTTTAAACCTTTATTTTGGCATTCTAAAAGTTGTCTCAAAGTCTCATAAAATCTCGTGTCCGCGTCTTAAGATATTCAAGGTCAAAGGTCACACATTATGCTATGTATGGCAGAGCGCGGAGAGCGTACAGCGCTCAGCCATACATAGCATAATGCAAGGTCAACAGTGAGTCCCGGTAAATAATACGTCGTATTATCTTAATAGTAATATAAGTACTTAAGAGTTTACACATTTTAAAGAAAAAGTACTTAATTCTTTTTCTACTTAAAATATAATTTAGAGATATTAGAATATAATTAAGATATACATAAAGTATTCTACTTAACAATTTTTTAATTACACGAAGTAGGTAAGTATTAATAAACGAATATATTTCATAAATAAAAAATATTATTAAATATAATGTATTAATTAATAAATAGTGCAAATTATTCATAATTATGGATTTTTTAGTGATTAATTAACTTTATACGACGTATTATTTACCGAGACTCACGGTTTACCTTGCATTATGCTATATATGGTTGAGTGCTGCGCGCTCTCCGAGCTCTATCTCAAAAACGGTTAAGCGTATAAAAAAAAAATTTAAACAAAATTTGTAGAGAATTTTATGCTCTACAATTTTCATAATAGATGCAAATATCATTGAAACCATACGAAGCGAGATATTTGCGAAAAATCGATTTCTGTGACCGTTGACCTTGAATATCTTAAGACGGGGACACGAGATTTTATGAGACTTTTGAGACAACTTTTTTAGAATGCCAAAATAAAGGTTTATACAAGTTTACAGCTTATTATCTCATTCCGAAGTAAAATCCCTAATGTCACTGGAAAAGTTCCGTACGGAACACTAAAAGGACATTTTAAAATACGTCAAACAAGCAATACCGGTAAAAGCAAATACTGAACACGATAAAGATGTAGTATCATTATCGAAATCAGACTCCTCGGACGATGTTCCACTTGGTATTTTAAAAAACCTAACAATACTAAAAAAACCTAAGAAAGAGAAGTCGACATTTTAGGATGTATTCTCTAATATTGGTCTTCCATGAAATAAAAGAGGTAGAAATATAGTTCAGTTTTTATTTAAGTTTGCCACTGATAGATCGTAAAGCAAGTCCTTTTTTATGGTGGCAGATTCAATTTAAGAATTTTTCTAGGTTAGGGGCATTTTGGGCCCTATCAGGGCATTCCAGAGCATGGGAGCAGCAAAATCCACGTTAAAGGCTTATATTCGACTCCCCAATAGAATAAACAACTAGGGAGATGGTTAGTCAACAGGTCAAAATTTCGGATCGCCCTCTTAGTCTATTATGCATATTTTGAATTAAACGTTACTTTTAATTTGGTTTTATTTTACTCAAAAATTGGCAGGGGTACCTAGCCGGGTAAAAAAGTACCCAGCCAAATCAACTGGGTTTTGGGCCGAATACCCCTTACATCTCTATCTCCATGTAATGTAAAAATATACTATTTAAATTGCGGTGAAATTGTAGAATAATTTGGCCTTATAACAAGGAAATTATTAGTAAAAAGTTTGTAAAAAGATTTACCCAGACCTTAAAAACACGCAGTTATAAAATAAACACTGAATTTAACTATCTAAAAATTCCTGAAATACAAAACAAATGAAAGGAAATTACTCGTCTCTCGGCTCTCTGTACTCAAAATCGATTATATCCAATTTCATGTTGCCAGCAAAAAATCACAATATAATCACTACGACACAAAAAAAATTTTTATGACCAGAAGAGCTGCTTCAAACACATTCACTTATTTTTTACTAACTTTCATTTTAATTTATTTCCTCTCATCTCTGTTATTTATGTTATTTTTATCAGCAAGAGACAAGAATTTAAAAAAAAAATTACAAAAGTCATAAAACAAATTACAACTGTTCAAATATTTCGCTGAAACTTTTTTCACAATTTTAATTAAACAAATTGCAGTTCATTACTGATTTCTTTTTTTTCGTTTTTATTTCTGGATTTCCCCCCCCAAAAAAAACTGTTATAATTTTAGCAAATAACACGAGATTTTTACGCGGAGATTCCCTGGTACTTTATCCACGTATTTCGATTAACAAAGGAATCCAAAGTGGTCTACAAATTTTAAATACGTACTACGTACACAGTTTTATCGCCTCCTCTTTTTAGCGCATGGCAAATTTAAAAGATGGAGAAATATATATCCGAATTAAAACAAAATTGTAGGGGCAATATATATCTGGAAAATCAGATCTGGAATTTCGTAAAAAATCCTTTTTAAAATGAAACAGGCGACTTTTTTATGTCGTTGCAGTTGATAGAAATGTGCCAATTATGGTCAGGCAAAAACACGAAGGACACTCGTTAATTTTCTGGCGGGTCAGTCATTCAGGAAAAAGCCATGAAATATTTCCGTTATGATTCAGGACCGCGCGATATTTTATAAATAAATCAAACAGCGTGGAACGTAGTTTTTAGTTTTGTTGAGTGATTTATTAACGAGACGTCTTTGCTACGCTAACCTGAACTAATGTGTTTTGTACGTTCCTTACTAAAGAAAAGTACTGGGTGAAAATTGGTGAAACGGAACACCTCCGACCCGACTTTTCGGAAATCCAAAAATAATAATTTATTTTAATACTATATATAGGTAATAAACAAGCTCTGAAATATTTTCAGTTGATGTTGATTCTTACACAGGGGAACAGCTGTTTTGGTGTCGAGGTTTTTTGAGCTGATTCTATATCAATTTGATGTCCTGAATTCAAATAACGTATTCATTTGTACCTAGGAGCTCAAATTTTTAAGATATACAATTTTAGAGAAATATAAGTTACATTATTGTAACTCAAATCCGTAAGTGTAGTAAACAAAAGTAGATACGAAATTTTTATTTTAGTTATACAAAATACAATATTATGTCGTACTTACAAACAAAAAAAAAAACATTGAAGAAATGAAATAGTCACTCAACACTTGGAAAGCTTCTTTTCCGCGACATTCTTGAATGTTTTTTTAAACAGTCCCTTTTTAAACTCCAGCAGTAATCTGCCATCATGTGCATGTCCCATCTTCCTTGGTAGCGGTCCTCCATAACTTTAATATCTTGGTGAAATCTTTCACCTTGTTCCTCACTCATGTCTCCTAAATTTTCTGGAAAACGGTCTAAGTGGCTGTGTAAATAGTGTATTTTAATACTCATATTGCAACCTAAGGATTTGAAACTATTAAGCATCTTGTTAACCATTTCAACATAGATTTGAGCTTTATGTTTGCCTAAAAGAAAATTTTCTACAACTGCAACAAATGATGTCCAAGCTTCTCGTTCAACTTGATTCATTGAATTTATGAAGCAGGATCCTTAATTAATTGTCTTATTTGTGGGCCGTCAAATATCCCTGCTTGAGTTTTTCTGTGCTCAACTGATGCATTTTTACCCCTATATATGCAAAACAAGACCCATTCTTATCAAGAGCCTTTACAAATTGCTTCATTAAGCCCAACTTTATATGTAACGGAGGAAGTATGATTTTTTCTCTTTCAACCAAAGCGTCGTTAATGACATTCTTTTCCCCAACGTCCATGTTTTCTCTCTGAGGCCAATCTTTTCTAACCCAGTGGTGTGTTTTGTCCCTACTATCCCAGAGGCACAAGAAACACGGATATTTCGTGTAACCACTTTGCTGCCGAAGAAGAAAGTTTACCATTTTTAAGTCTACACAAATCATCCATTGATGTTCGTAATACTTTATCTTCTGCAAGACCAAAGCTATGGTATTATATTCTTCTTTCAGTTTCGTTGAGTGAGCTAGTGGTATTGAACCATATTTATTCCCATTATGTAGAAGGACACATTTTAAACTTCGCTTTGAACTGTCAATAAATAGGCGCCAATCATCTGGAATATATTCAGAAAGTCCCATTTCTTTCATGAGTCCCCTAATTTCGTGACAAAATACAAGATTGTCTTCTTGAGAAAAGAATGGTAGCAGATCTTTTTCTCTTGTACGGTAAAAAGGTAATTTTGATTCCTTGTTCCAGTAAATTTTTGTCGTTCAACCTAGAAGCCAGTACTTCAGAAGCTTTTTTTTTCGATAAATTGAGATCCCTGGTGAGATCATTTAATTCATTTTGATTGAAGCGTTGAGGAACTGATGACGTCCCCTCATAGTCACTGTTAGTTTCATTAGCATCAGTAACTTTTATTAGCATCAGAAGAGCGATCAGAGGGAAAATATTCGTCATCAGAGATATGTGGTTAGCTGATGAAATGTTGGAATCGGTATTTCATCTGAGTGCGGGATAGGGCGTATTGCCGAGTTTAAATTGGGATAAGTCCACTTACTGCGGTTATTTCGATTGATTCCATTAGTATTTACTAAACAGAAATAACAATCATTGAAGTGGTTTTTTGGTTCTCTCCAAACCATTGATACGTCGAATTTTAGACATTTTCTTTTCCCGGTAGTCCACTGCCGTAAATGCTCTGTACAAGTTTTACATACGAGATGCGGGGCCCACGTTTTGTCCTGATCACCAAGCTTAACTCCAAAGCATCCAAGATACGCTCGCTTTACAAAGTCAGTAATAGTTTGTCTGTTTTGTTGAAACATGTATTCTCCGCATATATAGCAAAACACATCAGGTTGATTTACACAACTTCTTCTTGAACTGGAACCTGAACTCATTTTAATTCTGTTCCATAACACAAAAACACTCTTTTCTTAACATAAAATAACACGCCGAATTCGATCTACTCTCATTAGTAAGAACGCACAAACTGACGAGACTTACCCGAGTTAAGTGATTAAAAGGGTTAGTTCAGGTACCTGATAGGCAATGGTTCCACTATTTATATATTTACCTGGAATTTACTCAATTACAGACTGACAATAAAACCATTGTACCTACATTAATGAATATATAATAATTTTAGAACTCTCATAAATGAATATACTGAATAAAAACCACATTGGTAGATAAGTTGATGTATCTAAAAAAGTAGAGCTGATAGAGAAAAACGGATTGCATGTTTAGATTTAGCGTCCCAAATATAGTTAAAATCAGCTCTAAAATCCCAGGCACCAAAACAAAAATATTTTTTTGTTTGCCCTGTGTTATAATTGTTATAAACAATAGTTTTAGGTAATTTTTTTTTTCAAAAATTCGTAACTTGGAAACTGATTTTTTTAAGAAAATTCTAGTTGTGACAAAAATGGCCAGAAACAGAAAAAATTGCATTATGAAAAAAATTTAATAATAAAAAAAACTCACTTTATTTTAAACAAATTGAAATTTAATAAGATTCTTAATCACTTATCGAAAATAAGGTTGATTCCGTAGATGCAACAATGTTTTTATGCAGAAAATGGAAAAAAAATCTTTCGGCCCTCATTTGACCTTGGCGTTAGTGTTTATGAGCGAAGGCGCAGCGTTCAGCGTGGCGTGGTGCAGTGCTAAGCGGCGTGACGCGGGACGCACATATAATTCAAGATAATCGCAAGTTTATATAAATGTTAAGGGTTAATAAAACACAGGAATTCTCTAATTAGAAATCGTTTAATTTTCATGGGAAGTGAAGGAAAACGTAGTAAAAACGACTAAACATGTGTATTCGAGTAGACGGGAAATATTTTTGAACATTTATTACGTCATAATAATTAATCCTTAGATAAGTTAAACTATATTAAAATTATTATTTGTTTTTATGTTTTCACAATAGCGTAAGTGTATTAAAAATAAATCGAAAACTATTAGAAATAGGTATATCACATACTTAATAAAAGTTGGAGGGTTTTGTAAAATCTATCAGAAAAAATAATAATATACAGGGTGTGTCATTTAAAAAATTTGAGATTTTTAATTTTTTAACAATAGTCGAAATGCATAAATTTATTTTGCATTTCGACTATTAATAGCACCATAGACTATTAATAGCAAATATAAAAGTACCGTGGTACAAGACAATAAAGCAAAAAGAAACAATAGATAAAGAAAACAGAAATACTAATGAGATAACAGAAAAATCAGACAAAGAAATAAAATACAAAATACACTTACTGCAAGACGAAACGATAAGAGACCTATATAGACGACGATTAGATCAAAAATTAAATGAATTTAACTACGACAACCTCCAACAGATGTATGACCACGTAAAAGAATGCATCAAACAGGCGTCCTTAAAAGCATTAGGTAAAAAAGACAACGAGAATGAGAAACATAAAATTAGAATCAGTGAAAAAACCAAAAAATCTATAAAAGAGAAAAAAAAACTAGACGAAAAATGGCTGAATACAAAATCAGAAGAAGATCTACAGAAATATAAAGAAAAAAATGCAGAAACGAGGAGGATGATAAACAAAGAAAAGAACGAGAGATGGGAACAATCGTGCGAACATGTAGAACAGTATATAGGAGGAACTAGAAGTACAGAGTCATGGAGAATAACACAGCCCCACAAAAAAAAAAGTGGGGTATATTTTTGATGCGATATATCAGATCCGTAGTATTTTTGCCCGCTGATCACGAATCTGACGTCAGAATATCGCCATCACATCTCAATTTTTTTCTAACCTCAAAAAATAGGTAAAAATTAGTAAAAAATTAAGAAAAATATACTCCAAAAAAATTGATTCAAGCTTTTTCATGAATCCAAAGATGTATTAATATGTATTCGGACACGCTAAGCTAATATTCATCGGTTGGATTGAGCCATACAGTTCTGTTTTCTTTCTAACCTCAATAAATCAGACAGATATAGTGCTTCTCGAATGCAAAAACGAATTCAAATTAAAATTCAACCGATCCTTACCAAATTTGGTACACGGGGATTTTTTGGGTCGCTGATCACGAATCTGAGGTTGGATTTGCAAAATTCAAGATGGCAGATGTTTTCGCGCCATTTTGAACGCCGAGAAAAATTCATCGGTCGATTTTTTTATTCTTCTACCTGCATCCAGGGCACCTCCACGTGGTGACGGTGGGCAACGGTGTTACTCCACTAGCCGGCAGAGTCCCTGGATAACGGCTTAGATGCCGTCATGGCAGGTAGAAGAAAGAGAATTTACGATGCAGGAACTCGGAAACCCAGTATCGGCGGTTTGTCAGGGTGGGAAAGCGGGCCCGCAGCCGTCGTCATCCAGCGACCGTAGCTCTTCATGTGTTGGCTCATGTAGAGTATAATGCTACAAGAAAAAGGTCTCACGGTACAAGGACTTTTCATAAGTGCGATAAAAACAGCGATTCATTTTTGTTATATTTACTGTCAACACGTATTGAGTAAAATGGGGTCACCGATAACGGATAAGATTAAAACCTTATAAAAGGATTGTTTTAAACATTGAAATACAGCACCAAGATACAGATTGGGTTCCCCACATCATTTGCAGTTCTTGCAAAATAATGTTGTACATCAATAAGAAGGCGATTAAATATTCCAGACCAGCAATATGGAATAGACCATAACAGTGAAAACGATTGCTACTTTTGTATGAATGTTGTATCTAGGCATAACCGAAAAAATAAAAACGCACTATTACTTATAACGATGTTTCGACAGTAACAAGACCAACTAAACTAATTCCGCCTCCTGAACCACTTGATGCTGATGTTATGGAAACAAATGATTTCACCTTATCAGTTCATGCCGAAAACATTGAGACTGTCGAAAAAGATTCAAACACTGTTACTAATGAATGTTCTAGTGACAACCTATCATATACTAGTGACACAGATAAAGAATTTCTACCATACAACCGTAAACCAGAACCAATACTCGTATCACAGTCAGAACTTAGTGATCTAGTCATAGATTTAGGCTTATCCAAAGATGGTTCAGAGCATCTTGCTTCCTTTTTAAAGAAAAGACATTTACTTAAGCCAGAAGCTACGATTTCTTATTATAGAAACAGAGATGAAGAATTTCGAAAATATTTCACAATGGACGAGGAATTGTCACTTTCATATTGTACCGATGTAAAAGGTCTAATGGATGAATTTCAAAATAACTCATACGATCCTGAAGAATGGAGACTGGTCATTGATTCTTCTAAACGGAGCATTAAGGCAGTTTTGCTGCATAATACCAACGTTTACGCTCCCATTCCGATTGCTCATTCCACAGTTATGGAAGAGGAGCAATATGAAAAAATGAAGCAGCTTTTGATAAAAATAAGATATGCTGATCATAACTGGAAAATTTGTGGAGATCTGAAAATTGTAACAATATTGCTTGGCCAACAGTCAGGGTTTAACACTTTTATCCCTGTTATAAATGTCTGTGGAATAGCATTATAAGAAAAAAATTTTTGGCCAAACAAGAGAATCGTTCACTCCTGGTGAAAATAATGTATTGTTTCCACCATTGGTAGATCCAGGAAAAGTTCTTATTCCCCCGCTTCACATTAAGCTTGGACTTATGAAGCAATTCACGAGAGCATTAGATACAAACGGCCCATGTTTCAAAATATTTGCATAAAAAATTTCCGAAATTTTCTGAAGCTAAAATTAAGGCAGGCGTATTTGACGGGCCACAAATAAGAAAATTGTTTCAAGATTCATTATTTGTTACTAAAATGAATAAAGTTGAAAAAGCTGCTTGGCTTAGTTTTAAAGAAGTCGCAACAAACTTTTTGGGAAATAATAAAAGTCCTAAGTACAAAGAAATAGTCGAGAAAATGGTAAAAAATTTTCAAAACATTAGGTTGCTTAATGAATCTAAAATTACATTTCCTGGACTCCCACATCGATGATTTCCCAGATAATCTTGGTGACTACAGTGAGGAGCAAGGGGAACGTTTTCAACAAGATCTGAAAATCATAGAAAATCGGTATCAAGGACGATGGGATGACCATATGCTAGCGGACTATTGCTGGTCGCTAAAAAGAGAAACAAGTCCTCAAAAGCGTTTGGGCAGAAAGCCTTTGAATAGGTCATTCGCGGAAAAAAGAACAAGATACAGCCAAAAAAAGGAAAGTTAGGCGCGGGTCTAACCTTCGCAATTCTAGGGCTTAAGGGTCTACTATTTGAGAGCATATGGTTTAAAAGTCCTGGTTTTGAGTTTATTTAGTCTCATTTTTAAAGTTACAAGGTTATTGAGGTCTATTTTTTGAGGTTACAGGGTGTGGGAGTCTAAGGTTTCAGGGTTTAGGGTTTAAGAGTATCAGGTTTGAGGATTCCCCAACTGTATACCAAATTTGGTAGGAATCGGTTGGTTTTCAAAAATTTTGTCCGCCATCTTGGATCAGCCATTTTGAATTTTGCAAATCCGACCTCAGATTCATGATCAGCAACCCAAAAAACCCCCGTGTACCAAATTTGGTAAGAATCGGTTGAATTTTAATTTGAATTCGTTTTTGCATTCGAGAAGCACTATATCTGTCTGATTTATTGAGGTTAGAAAGAAAACAGAACTGTATGGCTTAATCCAACCGATGAATATTAGCTTAGCGTGTCCGAATACATATTAATACATCTTTGGATTCATGAAAAAGCTTGAATCAATTTTTAGGAGTATATTTTTCTTAATTTTTACTAATTTTTACCTATTTTTTGAGGTTAGAAAAAAATTGAGATGTGATGGCGATATTCTGACGTCAGATTCGTGATCAGCGGGCAAAAATACTACGGATCTAATATATCGCATCAAAAGTATACCCCACTTTTTTTGTGGGGCTGTGTAATTAAAGCATTAAGGACTAACAATAGAGAGAAGACGTATATAGAGTACATCCCAAAAAGCAAGGGGGAAGAATATTATAAGAAGCTGCTAACAGAAGATAGACAAGAATTCCAAGAAGAGAACTCTGAAGAAGAACAGAATAAAGGAAATAAAAGAGATAGAACTAAGCTATGAAGAAGTAAAGAAGACAATAAAAACACTCAAAAATAATAAATCTGCAGGCCTGGGGGTGTGTGTAAATGAAATGATTAAGTACGGGTCTAATAAATTACATCGAATGCTGAGAAACATGTTCCACAGAGTGATAAATGGAGAAAAAATACCAGAGGAATGGTCAAAAGCTTATATAGTATCTATATTTAAAAAGGGAGACCGCAAAAAATGCACAAACTATAGAGGCTTAAGCATAATATCGAGTATGGGACGTTTGTATGGAAAAATTATTAAAAATATTATGGAGGAAAATATAAAAGGAAAAATTGGAGAAGACCAAGCATGCTTTACGGCCGGAAAATCATGTATAGACCACATATATACTATAAAACAAACATGGAAAAAAAACTGGCAAAGAATAGAGAACTTCATCTAGCCTTCATACACATAAGAAAGGCCTATGACTCAGTACCAAGACAAAGATTATGGAACGCAATGAAAGAAATAGGCATTGACAAAGAACTAATATACGCAGTAAAAGCTCTCTACGAAAACAACACAGTGAACATAAAAATAGAACATAAAATAGGGAAGAGACTCCAAACATCAAAAGGCCTATTACAAGGATGCTCTACATCCCCAACACTATTCAAAATATACCTCGAACAAACATTAAAAAAATGGAAGCAAAAATGTAGTGGAATGGGAGTCCCAATATGAGAAGATTACTTATATACTCTAAGTTTCGCAGACGACCAAGTAATCATAGCGCAAGATGAGGAAGACCTCAGTCATATGGTAAGAAAACTGAAAGAAGAATACGCTAAAGCAGGATTAGCAATAAACTTTGATAAAACGGAATATCTAACAACAAAGGAGGGAAACGTGGAGAATCTAGAAGTAGATAATGAAACAATAATCAAAGGAACCGATAGATTTAAATATCTAGGAACCATCATTTCAAAAAACGCAACATCAGAAGAAGAGATTAAAGCTAGATTAGGACAAACGCGAACATGCATAAGACAATTAAATTCGATCTTGTGGGACAAGCACATTACAAAGAGAAACAAAACACGCATATACAAATCAATAATACAAAGCATAATGACATATGGGTCAGAAACACATGGACGATCAACAAAAGAAATAAATCTAAAATTAACGCGGTAGAGATGGAGTATTGGAGAAGATGCTGTACAGTGTCACGTATGGAGAGAATAACCAATGAAGAAATAAGAAGCAGAATAACCATCAAAGAGAACGCAATAAATACCATTGAAGAAAAACGATTAAAATGGTATGGACACATAAGACGAAGCGAAGATAATAGGTGGATAAAGAAAATAACGGAGTGGAGCCCTATAGGGAGAAGAAAAAGAGGAAGACCCAGACGATCGTGGAGAGACGATGTGGACGAGGCTATGGAGGACAGGGGTCTAACAGATGGAGACTGGAAAGATAGAAACGGATGGAATCAAAGGCTAAGAGAAGGAAGACAGCGTCAGCTGTAGAAAATCCTTGTTATATATATATATTATATATATATATATATATATATATATATATATATATATATAACAATTTTTTTACAAAACTGAAAACAAGTATTTTTTTAAAAAAAAAATTGAAATATTAGAAAAACTACTAGGTTTAGGTATATAACATTATTAATAAAAAAGTTATAGAATTTTACGCAGAATCTAAAAATAAATTAGAAAATAGAATGTCCCATTTAAAAAAACATGTTATATCGGCCACACTTTTTTGAAGTACCCTGTATACTCAAAAAATAATTTTAAACTGTGCACCTTATCATTCCCTAAAATTATTGCATTTAACATTTCTTCGTCATTCCCGAAACAAATGAGATAAAGAACTTTACTTTATCGTTGACTCACCCAGTATTTAAAAGTCTTGAGTGGGAAGAGAAGGGAATTAAAATCGATGTCATAAAGTTACATCACTTGCAATTCGTAGATGATGCAGTACTAAATAGAGAAGAGCTCAAAATCACGACAGAACAACTTAATCAACCTTCACAGAAAGTTAGACTTGAGATGAATATCAAGAAAAACAAAACTTCTAAGCCCACAAAACACAAAAATTAAAATCCGCACGGAAGATATCGAGAGAGTAGCAGAGTATACATACTTGGGACATAAGATGAGATTGGATAAGGAAAATCAAGGCAAATTGCTCTCAGCTGGACTGTATTTGAAAAACTAGAATTCATTCTAAAAAACAGACATATTCCCATAACCTTAAAAAGAAAAGTGTACGAGAGCTGCATACTTATAATAAATACGTGTGGGCTGGAAACCACAACCCTTACAAAAAATAGTCTTTGTCAATTCCAACGTCCTCAATGGGCCATGGAAAGACATATGTTAGTTTACGAGAACACATTAAAAGCGAGGATATCAAAATAACAACAAGAATTACAGATATCAGTGGCAAAAGTAAAGTGGCAATGGGCGGGGCATGTGGCTAGAACGAATGATGGTAGATGGATAACAAAATTACTTAAACGGAGACCTTGGGAGAGTAGACGAAGTGTCGGAAGACCAGTGGAAACGCTGCGAAGAATAAGAAGACGGAAGTTATTCCTAGTTTTATGTTGGAAAATAAACAAGTTCTATGCATAAATATTTATGGTAAAACACATGAGGAGCGAAAGGTATGGAGGAGGAAATTAAAGGGGGTTGCTTCCTACATATGATGTTATATATCCTTTTCGGAGTTTTTGAAGTCTAGAAGCCCAAAAATTAGGTTTTTTTTTTCATTACTTTCAGGTTTAACCCAAGGAGAGGCGGAAGGTGGCAGGGGTAGTTTAATATTGTATAATATATGCGGGGGTTTAAAGGGGGTTAACAGGTTAGACAAGGAGACAGTCTCAGTCCGTTTTCATTCAATCTTTTAATGGATAAAATAATAGAAGACGTAGAGTCCCTAGGAATGGGGTATAGAATGGGTAACAACAGAATCAGTCTGGTTTATTAGTAGATGACACAGCGCTTATTGTCGAAAGTGAACACGACCTACAGAGACAACTTTTTAAATTTTATCAGGCCTGTCGACAGCTTAATATGAGCAACTCTACTGCAAAGACCAAAGATCCCATCAGGTGCAAACTCGTAGTGGGAGATAAAACCACAGAACAGTTAACCCAGTTCAAATACATTGATGTGGACCTATCGACTTATCAGGACCCAGTCAGAGACCTTAGAGGATTAATTAATAAAACAGCTGTTATCTCAGGCTGCTTGAGAGATGTATGGTCTAATCAATATATGGAACAGACAGCAAGGTTAAAATATACAAGACTTGTATCAGTCCTACAATCTGTCAAGTAAGAACCTGTCCGCGATAATTCATTTTTGGTAGATGCGATTATAGCGATTCGGTAGCATTTTAGGAAAGGTATCAGTCGATTCCGAACTTTCGTCGAAATCACGTAAAATCCAAAATGAGTCACTTGTTTGCGCATCGGTTCAAGGCAGTCTTTGTTTGTTCCCATCCAAAGGGGCCTAAAATGACACATTCCGCGACTGCGAAATATATTAAAAAGTCTGTGTCGTTTATGAAGAAATGGGTAAATCGTTTCAACGAGACGAAAAATGTCGACTTGCCAAAATGTGGCTCGATAGGCAAAGTCACTCCCGAAAGTTGAAAAACGAATCGTGTGTTTGTTTTCACGGAATCGGAAATTGACGCTGCATCAGGGAGTGGCAAAATTAAGAACATCGGGTTTGAATGTATCCCATGAGACCATTCGACATCTTGGTGCTCATGATGTCAAATTGCGAAGCAAGTTGAAGAAACGTTTGCTGGACGAAAATCACGTCGCGACGCAGCTCGAGTTGGCCCACGATAAGATACTAGAATGGCCCTCGCAATCGCCGGACACCAACCCTATTGAAAACGTTTGATCCCTTGTAAAGAGAAAGCTCAGAGGAAAGACTCTGAGGACTTTGACTCAGTTGTCTCATAAGATTCGCAGGTATGCAGAAAATCTCGTCAGCAACATGCCTCGAAGATGCCAGGCGATGATCGATGCAGGAAGCGCACTTACAACATACTAAGGTAATTGCGCCGTTGCACAGTGCGAAATTTCTTGAGTTTACCGGAACTTAATTATTTAAACCAGTAAAACAGTTCTATTTGTTGGTTTTTTAAAATTTTTAATGAAAATTAATGTGTTTTATTTAAAGTTTTTCAATTTATTTGTGTTTTTTATTATAGAACAATTAAAAAAAAAACATACATTTTGTAACAACATTTTGAACATCTATTCAGAACGAGACTCATTGCAATCGTCTGAAGACTCGCAATCATTACATGGGTCTGCAAACCTTTCTAACAACTCTAAAACTTCTGGCGTAACTTCACTATGCTTGGTGTTGGGTGCTTTACGAAGACTAGCGATGTACGGATCCGATGAAATAAGCAGTCGATTAAATAAATCCGTATTTGTGTTAATTCGGGATGTTTTTCTAGTAAAAAGTTCGCCATATTTTCTGCACTCTTTGTTTCTTGCCTCCTGAGCTTCTTCAGAAAATTGTCCGATCGGAAGAATGCAAGAGGCTATAATATCCTTTCCATGATAAAGGACTTTATGCACACTTACGGGCACTGAGTACCAGAAATATTCTTTCAAATACAATTCCAAAGTTTCTCTTGCATATTCGCCAAACTTTTCTGAATCAATTTTAAGACCACAATTTAGGCACTCTAAAAGCACATGAAAACGCTTGATCAAATCTAAATTAACGCCAGTTATTTCGGAAGACTTTTCGGCATTTCTAAAGAATTTCCTCGCGGTATTACCATCGTTTGTGTTTCCGGTCTGCTGTTTTGGCATATCTATAAGCAAGCCAAGCTCCTCTTTGAATTTTTGTTGAATGTATTTTTTCTTCTCTGCAACTCTTTTTTTATTTTCTGCTCCACGAGCTTGCCATGCCTTAATATCCAGTTTGTACGATATATGTAAAATACATTCCAAAAACCTTATCCATGCATGGAGGGGTGATAGTCCAAGGGATAAAAAGGATTCATTTATATTTTTTTGAGGTATATCGCAGATGTTGTTCATTTCACTAGGTTTAGCCCCACATAAGTAGCATGTTTGTGATGATGCACAGGATGATACAGCATTGCATACTTTACCGTCAATCATACAAAAGATCATATTTGCTGTAACCTGAAATTGCTTGCCATCTACAAGTATAGTGGTTGGAGTAAGTTGAGATATTTGTTCTTTCACTTTGTTTACTTCTGAGGTAATTACACTGACTGTTTCTTTGGCAAAAAACGCACTTAATGGGGCGACAGTACCGTGTGGAAGAAGAAGAAGGGTTTTTCCAAATTACTGACTGATTATCACCATTATCATTTACGGAGCACATTTAGATTGGTACCATTGATACACTAAACATACTATCATCAGAGCTATGTTTGTCCATATACTTTTGTCGATAATTAACTTGTTCCGCCCCATCACAACCCCACTTTACGATAATATTTAGTGCTTTAACGTTTGATAAAGTTCTAAGAATCCCTTCTAGCCCTGTACAAAGTCTTGCTACGGTATGATTTATAAGCGACTGAACTGATACTTCAGCTGAAACTTCAGTTATTATTATGTCCTTCGGATAGCACAACCTCTTTGCCTCTTTTACAACATAATAAGTGCAACGGTGATTTTTTGTTTGATCTCGAACAATGTTGTACTGATTTGACGATAAGTTTGCATCAATAAGTAGCGCCAGAGCCTGGTATGGAGTTAATTTTCGTGGGCTGTTTGAAGAAGATATGCGAGCCTTCTTGTTTTTGTAACCCCTTTCTAGAGAACCAGATGCCAGTTCCTTGACAATCGCCGCAGAGTTTCGTTTTCCAGATTGGTATAGCTTTGTTGCAGTTGCTTTGGCTAACTCGTCTTGACTACCGGACTTCAAAAGATGATGCACTTTTCTGTTTTGCACTTTAGGATGACAATCCCTAAATTCTTTTTTAGGTCTGCCTGCATTGGTCCTCGATCCACTAGGCAATGCATCCCTTACAGCATTTGAAAATTTTACATTATTTTCAAGCCAGCTAGCATTTAATTCAGAAATGATGCTAAATTTTCGACTGGATTCCCTCCACCTTTTTTGTATTTTACAAACCAACGCACGAAGAGTTGCCTTTAAACTGCAAAGAGCGTCAGATGTTAGCATTGGTGAGCCTATTTTTTCCAAAACAAAATCAATGATGGCGTCCGATGTCGGTTCTTTCTGCCACTTTTGGAATATGCAGTTATATGAAATTTGCAAAGTCATTCTGGAAAATGTTTAATTTAAAAGAAGATCGCAAAATATCGCAGATCTTTTGTGTTTCCAACAGAGGAAAAAAAACCTTTCAAATTTTGTGCGTTTCAAGCTGGTATTATGTAGTATCACTTTTTAAAGTCTCCACTGAAGTTAAAAATGTAAATTTTGCTTACTTCTTAAAAATCACTTTTTTCACGGACAAATCACACACGAGTAAGAAAAGAATTTGCAATTATTTAAATGCCAATAATTGACAATTTTCTTATAAAATAAATGAAGAAAAAATCATGGCCTACTGACTTGCCGTTTGTATGTACCACTCTATTAACTTAAACAAATCGAATAGCTTTCTGTAGCAAAAAGTATAATTGAATAAGTAATGCAACTTTCAGGTGCATTTTGCAGTTGTTTCGCAGGGTTAATCCCCAAACTGAGTATGAGGTTTTAGAGGTGGGATATTAACCTACCAAAATAATGAATAATCTTATGCATTTTACGTATTTCAAAAATTGAAACTTCCTAAATTTCGCACTGTGCGTTGTTAACACACCAAAGAATACACTGATGGCAAAAAATGTTCTAGAAACACATTTTTTCACGTTCTTACTGGACAAACTGTATAATAACCTGTATTGAATTAGAAGAAGATACCAATAAAACAAAAAGTATGCTACGTACCGCTAAAATGAAGACCCTAAGGGCCACAGTTGGCAAAACAAGGAGGGATAGCATATGAAACACTGACATCAGGTAACTATGTGGCGTGCATGACGTGGTAAGATGGGGAAGACAAAGGAGAGGATAGAATAAAAATCTATATTTTTAGTAAAATTTCCACTTTTATCGATTTTTATACTTGACAGGTGTTTTGCTCAAACATTAGCTTTATCAAAAGTATAGGTATGGAATGAAATAAACATTTTTCGATGGTTTTACAAGTAAATATTTATATATTAATATATTGTCAAGAACAATAAAGGTAAAACCTTGAAAAATCATAAATCTGGTGTTTACCAACTTAACTGTGGTTCTTGTAATAAACTCTACATAGGACAAACAGGCAGAACATTCGAACAAAGAATTTCATGACATAATAAAAGTTTTTTAAAAAGTGAAACTGAGTCTCCATATGCCAAACATTTAATAGAAGAGAATCATGTATTTGATAATAATTTCCATACTTTACACGTTTAGAATAAATTGCATAAATTAAATTTATTTGAGACCTTAGAGATCAATAAAAGAAAGAATACAAACACACTGATAAATGATCAACTGGACTTCGAAAATTCCCCACTGTTGAATTTATTTAATGAATAGATAACACTGCGTTACAAATTTTAAAAAAAATTAAGTACCCACTTAAATTTTTCCTGTTTATTTATTCATACACACCACTTATTAAGAATACATAAGTACTTTTTGTCCATCATGTACTGTTTTTTAAGTACGATAGTACAATTTTAAGTAAAATAATTAAGGAGTAAAGTACAGTGTACACGTAGCTTCATTAAATTTTCCAATAATTCGAATAAAACTGCTAAAAAAACTTATTATTAATACATTTGGACGCAACTAAATATAAAATATATGGTAAAAAGCTTATATTGTATATTAAAAGTTAAAAATATTTAACTTTTTCTCTTATGTTGGGAAATATCTTCTCGTTTTAAAAGCCAGCAGTAATCTCTCAACATAGCTACGTCCCAACGACCTTGAAACCGTTCCTCAAGCCTTTTCACATCCTGATGAAATCGTTCCCCTTGTTCATCACTCACTGCTCCAAGATTTGATGGAAAAAAAGAGAAATGGGAATGGAGGAAATGAATTTTTAATGGCATTCGGCAACCCATCTTTTTGTATGCTCTTAACAAATCGTTCACTAAGAGTTCTGCATTCTCGGCTCTATGATTTCCTAAAAAACCTTTTATCACGGCTTTTAATGATCTCCATGCGCATAGTTCTTCGTCATTTAGTGTTTGAACAAATTTGTTGTTTTTCATTAATAGGCGTATTTGTGGACCAATAAAAAAAATACCTTCTTTCAACTTTGCGTCACTTAATCTTGAAAAAATAGATTTTAAATATAAAAATCCTTCGCCATTTTTATCCATCGCTTTCACAAAATTCTTCATTAAGCCGAGTTTTTTATGTGTAAAGGAGGTAAAATGACGTCTTCGGGGTTGATTAAAGGCAAGTATTTTACATTTGACTTCCCACACACAAATTCCGTTCGTTTTTGGCCAGTCTTTGATCAAATAGTGCTTATCAGTAGCTCTACTGTCCCACATGCAAAGAAAGCAGTAGTACTTAGTAAATCCACTTTGCAAGCCAAGTAACATAGCTATTAGTTTGAGGTCAGCGCACACTTTCCACTTAAAATTTTTGTATTTAATTAAATCCAATATTGATTTCATATTTTCGTATCTCTTTTAAAACAGTTGAATAAGCCACTGGTATTGACGGATATTTATTACCATTATGAAGTAAAACTGCCTTCAGACTTATTTTCGAACCATCAATAAAAAGACGCCATTCATTTGTATCATAGGGAATTTCTAACTCACCCATCAAAGATACAATGTCATTACAAAAACATATGTTTTCTGAACTAGAGTAAAAAGCTGCCATTTCTTTACTTCGTTTTCGTTGTACAGATATTTTTCTATCTGGTGCCAACAAGTGCCATTCCTGTAGTCTTGATCCAAGTAATTCGGCTCGTCTAACAAATTCAAGTCCCGTATCAAATCATTTAATTCCCGTTGTTGAATTAAATGCGGTTGGCATAGATCACTTAAAGAGGGTAAAAAGTCTGGATCTTGGTTGTCAACTTCCATGTCTTGTCCATCGTTATTTTCATCGCTTGGTATATCTAACTCTTCATTTGACTTTTTCTTAGGAGGCAAAGAAGGAGTCATGTCTTCACTATATGGTATTGGTTTTGATACAGAATTCACAGAAGGGTACTCGATATTATGCTCAATTTTCTTTGAAAATCCTCGTACATTAGTCATGCAGAAGTAGCAATCGTTAAAATGATTACTAGGTTCGCGCCAAACAGTCGGTACTGCAAATGGCATAGATGTTTTGTTTCCGTTCAACCACGACAGGAGAGTAGCATAACATGATACAAAACAGTTGCGGAATCCAGGGTTTATCTTGATGTACTGTACGTCCAAAATATAGAAAATACGCAGTACATACTTTTTCAGATTTTTTTTTCCTTGAGACTTGAGAATGTACTGTCCACACACGTAACAAAACTTGTTTGGTGAAGTTTTGCACTGACGGCGACTACTTTTTTCAGTATTCATCTTTAAAAAACTGTATTATTACACTCTTAATCAGGTAATCTCAAAGAAACTAACAAGAAATGAACATATCCTCTCAATAGATTATCTAGCGATTACATTTATTAATATGAACAATATGAGGGTAGGTTAAGAAAAGGTTATCGGTGTGTAGACGTGATAGAAATAAAACACATCCACTGCTTACATACTATAACTAATAGGAAACTATAATAGCAATCAGTTTTTCGGGTACCAAAATCATGTCACGCAGTGTAATTTGTATAATTATTAAGGTTTGTCGTTACTCTTTAGTTACAACCTACTTGTAAATATTTACTTAAAAACCATCGAAAAATGTTTATTTTATTCCATACCCACACTTCTGATAAAGCTAATGTTTTAACGAAACACGTGTCAAGTATGAAAATCAATAAAAGTGGAAATTTTACTAAAAATTTAGTGTTTTATTCTCATTGAATATGAATTTCCGGCCGAGTCAGTTAACTATTAAGAAGATAGTGACATAACCACGTAAAGAGAATGGAGGAGCACAGAATACCAAGAATCACTCTGGAAGGAATACCAGCAAGCAAACGTCAACCAGGGAGACCAACAAAAGATAGAGATAGCTGGCAACCTACTTCCTAAGAAATCCTAAAACCTCGGAATTAACAGATCATCAGATCTATGAAAAGTATAAGAAAAAAAAAGTACTTTTTTCATTTTATATTTTCAGTTTTAATTAAAAATTCTACAGTACTTAAATGTTAAAAAAACTTACTTTTACGCATTATTAAATATAAATTTTAACACTAGAAATTTCCATTCCCAAATGAAGTCGTTCTAAAAACATTTACTGGCAAACGTACAAACGGTAAACCCATGTTCAAAAAACGCATTATTTACGACAATGTTTAACTTTCAAATGACGCATCCTAAATTTCGCAATAACGATAATTTAAGTTAATCATTAAACTGAGTGTTTATAAAGTGAGATTCGCGGTGCATTTTCACAAGTAAAATATAATTCATCACAAAGACCCCCACGCAGTTTTCAGCGATTTTGTAGGCTTTCTTGTTCGGTGAAAAACGTCAAGCTCATTACATTGACTTCTTGGAAAATATACTGGTACTAAATATAGATAAGTTTGTCTAAAAATAGAACATTTGTCTCACTTAGAAACAATTTTATTACACATATAAAGGTATTTTTGTGAAAAAAAAAAATTGTAATTAATATATGGACACTACCATTGGCTTCCCGTCTATTGTGTATGTTGTCAATACATAAAAAATTGCTTTGATGTCAAATTATTGTCGCTGTCTTAAGCATTTTAAGGACGTTCCCAAGGAGCAGTCGTGCTCAATTTACAGAAAGATCTGTGTAAACTACCATGCGTACAAAAAAAATAGTTGAGGCGCACTGCGTCGTTTTCAGATCTGGTAATGTTACATTCTAAAGCGACCCATAGACGGTCAATATTATTGCGCAATAATTGGGTTTGTGCAATATAATTGAACGTGTGTAGACAGTATTGAAAGGTTGTGCAATAGATTGTACGAAATCAAAATTTGTTGAAATATATTGTGCAACCTGGAAAATACTTTGCCGCCTGTGGGCAGGATTGTGTAATATCCCGTCAGTCGGTATCAACAGGTGGTAGCCAACGCGTCGTGATGGCGGATAAAAAATTGGATAAACAGTTCATTTTGGAATTTATCGAAGTTTACCATGGACTTCCGGCTCTATGGGATGTTAAATGCAAAAATCGCGTTAAAAAAGGTGAGCAATATGACGTCAAAATTATTGCACAACCATCAATATCGCCTCCATATGATTCTATTTATTGTACAAACCCAATTATTGTGCAATAATATTGAACGTCTATGGGCAGCTGTCAAAATATTGTGCAATCCATATTGTATAATAATATTGACCGTCTATGGGCCGCATTAGGTTCTAATGTTTTGGAGTATTTTTTGAGGTTACGTTTTATATTGGAGATTTTTAATAGTGCATAAATAATGACTTTGCGAATGAAGAATGGCAGATTTATTAAAAAAAAAACTGCTCAAAAAATAAATGTAGCATTAGCAAGTATGTCTAATAGAAAATAACCGGTCAAGTGCAAGTTGAACTTGCGCAATTAGTGTTCCATACGTTGATTGCTTTTAAAATAAAAAATGTTGTAACGGAAGTATAAAATGATCAGTGACTTCACAAAACACACCCCAAATGAGTTTTCAACAAAGTTTATTTCCAATCTTTACTGAAAACTGATGACCTTGAAATTTCTGTTTTTTTTTTATATACCAGATAAATTATTACAGGTAATGCACTCGTGATAATTTTTCGTTCAATCTACACCCCCGTAGAGAATATTCCAGAATTGTTTCAAAATTTTTTGATAAGTAGTTTTCGAGATAAGGCGGGTGGACAGAAAATTAAATACGTCAATCAGATACACAACTACAACACCAGAGGACGAAATGACTTCCGAGTAGTGGGAATTACAAATGAAGCTGATCAAGCAAATCTTTATTATAAAGGACTTAAACATTTTAATGACCTACCAAATAATATTAAAAATTGTGAAACCATAAATAAGTTTAAGCAACTATTATATCAACATTGTAAGAATATGCCTATCCGATAGTTAAATTAGGTTCTAATGAACCGTAAATAAATAAATAAATATATCTACTGAAATCCTCATATGTTATTTTATTAATATTTTACTTTAAATATTATTAATAATATTATCATTCTTGTGTTATTATTTATATCTTTAAAACTTAGCTACTTACCTCAAACCATTCTCAGCAACCACAATACCAGCTTTACTCTTTACTTTCTTAGTCTTATTAATGCTATTCTTCTTTGTTTTTAAAGAAATCTTACTCTTACTACTCTTCACTGGTGCTATTGGCAGTACTTTCTTATCATTTTTTAGCACCTTCGGTTTGATATCTATACTTGAAGTAATAAAACTCTCCCTCAAAGTTTCCCCTCTACCGGTATCAAGATTGACAATGCTGATATCTGGATTGCTATGATTAATATAAGCTGCATTCTGTAAAATCTTGAGTTTTTCTCTTAAATAATCTATCTCTCTCGAATACCCCTCTTTATCCACTTGCCTATTGAAATATGTATCTGTATCATAACATAATGGCCTAGAAACATCAACATTATGCCCTTAAGATCAATGATCTGACAATAAAAATCTTTACAAAAAGTGGTCATACGGGAGACCTCAGGATTGTTTAAGTTAGCATTTTGTACATCCTGATTGTCACTTAGAATTCTACATTTCTGAGACTGGAAGCTGTTTGATTTTACATAACTATTATACCCATTAGGTGCATCGATTCTTTGCTCAATTTTTGGGATGCTAAGTTTCTGATATACTTTGCCATTTTCTAATAATTTATTTTTGTGTTCCATACTTTCAAAATTTTCAAAAGTTGGCTTCAAATCAAAAGAATTATAGGAATAGGAGTGATCGTAGGGTTGTTTAATGGATTTGAAACATTCCGTGTCATTTTTTGACAATGTTACATTTACAGGAACCTGACAGTTGTTTGAAATATATGTGGTTGGTAGCTCCACCAAGTTGGACCTTGAAAAAATAAGAAAAAATATTGTATCCATCTTCACTATTCTGACACAAATAATTCATAAAACTCAATACATTTCTTCATTTAATATTTTAAAATTATATAATAAATACTGACCTTATTCTGCAACAATCATACTTGGTCTCATGCCACCCCTTAAAATCATACTCCAATTCCATATTTTCATATTCAGTGCACTTATTGTACTTTTTCGGAGTTAAAGTCTTCATTTCTTTACATTTTTTCCTACATGATTCATTCGTTTCACTCCTAGACCTCCTCCTTGGGGAACTCTTTTCACATGTGGCACACCAAGAGCTATACGAGTATTTACAGTACTTTTCTTTAGTTTCAGGGCTGGTTGTGTATGGCAAACTAAAATTACAATCTCCCATTTTGGACTATCAGATGTACTACCTCTGTGTATTTTTAATGGAGAAATACATAACCTAATTTACCTAAAAAGTAGGAAAAACATTAAAAGTTTGTATGTTAAAAATAAATTTATTAAAGCAGGATAAAGAAGAGAAATGCCCTTTTTTATAAAAAATTTAGGGCGCTTTCTTAAAACTGAAAAGATAATAGAAAATTAGAGGCAATGGGGCCTCAAAACCTAACCTGCTTATATTTTCTTTTGACCAGGGAAAAATAAAAGAAAAATATAGAAAAAAACACGAAACAAAAGAAACCAGTTTCCATTTGGAAATAAAAATGAAGATCATGTTATTCAAAATGGTGATTAAATCTTGAGACAATACAGTTTGAAAATATTTAAATTCTTATATAAATCTTACCAAAACCCCGACCAGAATAAAATATTAATAAAATAGAAACAATAAACCTACCTTTTCACTGAAAACTAACAACACTAATACAACATATCTACTAAAAACTAATAATTAATTTTAAAGAAAGACAAATCTGTACCATCTTTACTTTAGATTCGTGTATCGAAAGGACGTTGATATTGATGGCGAGTTCAGACGTACGCCTGATTGTCTGTCTTTGTCTGGGGAATCGAGACTTGTAAAGACGTACGTCGTGGATTGGCCTGAAAATTGGAAAAATGGAGGAACGACAAGTGAATGAAATAAAATATTTCCCGCCTACTAGATGGTTTGAAAATTTCAACCGGCAACATGGAGGCTTTTAAATTTTATTTTTCCGATTATTTTTTGAAATTTGGCCAAAATTCACTCAAACATTATTAAACTTTGATAAATATCTCATATTTTACGAATAGATTTGAAAATTGAAGAAATGAAAGTACGTACTACGCATTTTTAGTAAAAGTAGATAAATGGTGGGCAAATTTTAATTTCTATTTTCTATTCCAAATAATTCAGCGAATTAATTTCTCTTTCAGCATCAGAAACTAAACAAGAAAAATTAAATTTATTTTCTTTCCTCTCAAACTCTATAAAAATAAAATGGCTGCTCTAAATTATTATAAATAAAAAAATAATAATTTAATTAATTTGCGAAACTATTTTTTAGTGCGCAAAGAAAACAAATGGCGGAAAACGTAAACTTGCGTGATGCGTACTTGAAATGACAACACGCGTGTAAATTTACGGCGTTGCCACCTTTAAAAATGGTTCTTTTGTTGTTCCAGTGTGAGTTTTTGCAGCAATTTGTTCTATTGCCCATTATTGATCGCAGGGAAGAATGTGGATGTCAAAATCAGCTGATTTTTGTTGTGGTTTTTTTTCCCCTTTTGTCATTTTCGTGATGAACAATTAAGTTTTGGGTAGTTTTCATTAAAAGTATTGTAAATAATGGCATTTTTAGAGGTAAAGTTTTGTATTATAGTTACGTTTGTACATTTCTTTAAAACCTTTAATTTTAGTGGAGAAAATTTAACTTTTTTGATTTGAAAAAGAATATTGATGATGGGCGTCTTGCCGAATTATTTAAGGTAAGTTATAAATATTTATATTTGTAAGTAATAGTCGAGTAGTAGCAGTATTGTTGGGATTGCAAGCGCCTAACAAGAAGACCAGAGAAATAGTTTTTGCCCATAACAATTCCTGTGGGACCTCCTGACTTTTTTTATGAAAGACACATTTTTACCCTGTGTCTTTTTCAAGTATCGCCAATCCAAAGACTTTTCCAAGGGCCTTGCAGGTGAATATAAGGTAGCAAGGTTCTTAGTGTTCTAGACAAACCGAACAGATTGGATATTCCTCCACATCTAAAAATGTGAAAGACTTTTTTACCATAGAATGTCCCAACATGGGTATTTGGAACAGGCCAACTTCTTCCAAACAGCCATTCAAGTTGTGCTTTCTCCAGTCACTATATGAAATCCTTGACCTGCTTGCACCCTGGATTTCAGTACTATTGTATTTTAAAGTAGCAATTTGCTTATTTCTTAAATGCTGCCTGTTAGATATATTTAAAATTGGTTTGTACCCCTGGAAAGGAGTTTTGAGTTAGAGGTTAGTGAGTTGATTTGCTATCTTATTGCCTTACACTTCATAATATCCAGGGGCTCAGAGTATATGTTTTCCTACTTAAAACATCTCTAAACTTTTGAGTGAGTACTGAATTTCTTGTACTAGGCTTCTTAGTGCAGTTTCTATTGACTGATCTTGCTGAGAAGTTTGCTGATACTTGTGGAGTGGGTAACTCTTGAATAAAATCTCTATCAAGGTACCTCTCAAATATTTTGGGAGGTCTAAAAGTTTTCCTCTTGGATGAATGTCACTTTGGCACTTCTTCAGGCTTTGGAGATTTATCTCGGTGTAAGACTGACTTGAAACATCTTTTTCAGGATGAGAAATAGAATTTCAAAGCCAAAGCTTGGCACATTTTCTTCCGACCTGCTGCTTTGTAAAGACTGAACTTAGGAGTATAAGAATTGATCATAACTAAATGCCATTTTTGGGGCAATATATACCCAGATATGTTAATATTTATATATTAAAATGCTCCAGTACTTATTGCCGGACCTCTCACATAACTATCCTTTTTGACTAGAATGCTTATTTTTTTCAGGAAACTAAAATTACAACCACTTCTGCTGGCAACAACCATTTAGTTATAGGCGATTCTTTAGGGCAAATACATCTAGTTTCCAGATCTTGGCATATAACATGTTTCAGAGCATATGAGATATCTTTAGATCACGCCTATCAACTAAGAAATTCTCCTTTGCTTGTCACTATTGGTGTAAGTATTAATTAATTGTATAATTTCTTAAATTTTATTGTGGCTATGATGAGCCATTCTAGATTTACAATCATTTATTGTTTCTAGCATGATGAATCGGGTATTAATCCATTAATAAAAGTGTGGGACACAAGTAGACTGGACAAAAACGGCACACCTTTTTGCCTGAGAATTACTAGAGCCTTAGCAGGCATCCGACCTGTACAAGTAAGCTGTTTGGCTGTACATGATAATTTGCAGCTTATGGCTGTAGGATTTGCAGATGGATCAGTTGTTTTGTATAGGTTGGTAATAAAAATATTAATCACATGATTCTACTTGAGTAGTTGAAAACCCTTTTGATGCTTTAGGTTTTTTTCTATGCTTTGTGCCTAAAAATTCTCTACTAGAGCCTTAAGCATTTTAAAAAGTTTCAAGCTCTTTATAACCGTTTAGAGCTTGGTTAGAAGTCTTTGCAAGTATTATTAATTACAAATTACTAAGCATTTAAGTAAGCACAAAGTTCTTCAGTAAAATAAAGTAATTGTGCCGCAGCTTGCAGAAAGGTTTGGTGCTTGAGGCCCTTTTGCACATCTCTTAATACCCATTTTTCAAATAATATATATATTTTTTAGAGGTGATGTTACCAGAGATAGGAGCTCAAAACAAAAACATTTTAAAGATTTAAATTCTGAAGTAACTGGATTAGCCTTTAAAATATCAGCGAACAGTAGCTATTTGTTTGTAGCTACTGATAGAGCGGTAGTGGTGTATAATATAACCCAGAAAGATAGGGAGCAAAAGGTTTGTTTATATCTTTTATTTATTTTAAGGTAGGACTGTTTGCTATCTGCCAATCTAAGGTTAATATTAATTCTTTACTATGGTTTTAGTATGTGCTAATTAATTAACAATAAAATAAATTAGTTAGGGTCAGGTGGGGTAATATAAAATGATTTTTATTAACCTGCACTAATATATTCACTAACACATCAATACATTATCAAGGATTAGCTCAGATTTTCTTGTCTCGGGACAGAGAAGACTTTTAATAATCTTTTTATATATATATATATATATATATATATATATATATATTATATATAAATATATATATATATATATATACACACATATATATATATATATATATATATATATATATCTTAGATTTTGGAATTATGAGGTATATAGTATACAATATCCTAAATTATGCATTTAACTTAACAGTGACAGTCAAAAAGCGTGCGTCGTGGTATTTTTCTTTATTTTTCAATCTAGAAGAAAAGTGAGTTTATAGGTAGATTTTGCATCACTTCAAACTCAGAAAATGATTTTGCAATGCTGATTGTTATTTGGTGGGACATTTGAATTTTCTAAGGTTTAAAGGCCAACTGTTACTCTGTTAATATATCAAGAATATTGATTAGGAAAAGTATTTGGAATTTTATTTTATGATGGTATGCAACATTTTAGATCGATTGGACAAAAATCGTATTTTGTCAATAAAAACATGTTAACAAGGATATTTTTATTTTGTAATTTTATAATATATTTGTTAGATTAGTACAAGACAGAACGACCGGACGGACGGCCGACTAGATAACTGAACGACCGACCGACTAGATGGCTGACCGACCGGACGATCGACCGACTGACTCACCGACCGGACGATCGACCGACCGAGTGGGGGACTGACCGTCGTACCGACCGACCAGACCAGACCGACCGACCGACCCGATCAACTGATCGACCGGACGATCGACCGACCGGTCAATCGGACAGGCTTTCTGTTTAATGTCGTTTAGCCAACATTTAGTTGGTCTGCCAACTTTTTGTTTACGAGGGGCCTCCCATAAACATAGAGGATGGACTGAGTGTTCCGTATCCCGCTATGAAGTAAATATGGACGCAAAATGTGAGAGAGATAAACCGACTGAGCGGCCAGTAGCTGTCTCTTTCTAAAATGCCGCTAAGCTACGGCGCTCTTGAAAATAATATTTCTAAGTGTTCTACTTGAACTAAAATCAGGTAGGGGCTTTTCTCGCCTTGAATCCCGTTTCGGGGTACTGCGCCTTGCTTATTACAGACCCTGCAGAAAAGAGACGGGTATTGGCCGCACAGTCGCTTTGTCTCTTTCTAGAGAGTGGTCAATTTTATGAGGTTAATGCTCAGTCCATCCTCTATTTCTATGGGGGCCTCCAGTGTATAATGTGTTTTGTCCACCGAACGTTGTCTTGACGAAAAACATGGCCTACCTAGGTCTATTTTAATTGGGCTGTAGGAGTTATTACGTCTCTGACTTTTTTGTTTTATCTCTGCGTGATGTGTTCTCTAAGAACATCATCCGGTCAGTGGCTCATTCTGTTTCTCTAAGTTTATGTGCCGAATGGTTCATTAGAGTTGTGGTTTCCATTCCTTACGTCATCACCGGAAGTACAGTCTGTCAAGTAAGAACGTGTCCTCGATAATTCATTTTTGGTAGATGCGATTCTAGCGATTCAACAAAAAAAAATCGGTAGAGGAAACCTTTGTCTACGACGCATTTTTAGTAAAAGTATCAGTCGATTCTGAACTTGCGCCTCGGTTCGAAAGAGTCTTTCTTTGTTCCCATCCAAGGAGGCCTAAAATGACACATTCCACTGCCGCTAAATATATTAAAAAGTCGGTCTCGTTTGTGAAGAAGTGGGTAAATCATCTTGAAACGAAAAATGTCGACGACTTGCCAAAACCTAACTTGATAGGAAAAGTCACTCCGAAGGTCGAAAAATGAATCGTATCTTTATTCACGGCACCCGAAATTGACGCTGCATCAAGGAGCGGCAAAATTAAGAAAATCGGGTTTGAATGCGTCCCATGAATCAATGAGACCATTCGACAACATCTTGGTGCTCATGATGTTGCAAATTCCGAAGCACGTTGAAAAAACCTTTCCTGGGTAAAACTCACGTCGCGAAGCGGCTCGCTTAGGCCTACGATAAGAGGGGCCCTCACAATCGCCGAACGTCAACCCTATTAAACACGTTTGGTCCTTGGTAAAGAGAAAGCTCAGAGAAAAGACTCTGAGGACTTTGATTCAGTTATCTTGCGAGATTCGAAAAAATTACGATATCATTGCTGTAGTATGTAGTAGAAAATCTCGTCGACAGCATACCTCAAAGATGCCAGGCGATTATTGATGCAGGAAGCAAATAGATAACTTACCAAGGTAATTGCGCCGTTGTTAGCACAAGAATACATTGACGGCAAAAAATGTTCTTGAAACACATTTTTTCAAGAATACGAGCGGTCACGGTCTTACTTGTCAGACTGTATCCAGGCATCAAACACTTTTCTCTTTGAATTAATTCTAAACACTTATTCCAAATAAATGTTTTAGATATTTTGACAGTACCTCACCTTCTCGACAAATTTTACATGTCTCACTTCTAGCTACCTCAATTTTTTATTATAACATCATGGTCTAAACTTTCATGTGTCAAATAGAACAATATACAGTCAGTCCAAAAAGTCTCCATACACCACCTGCTTTCTAAAGGGTCGGCCATCTATCAGTTTAAATTTGAACCACCGGTTATTTCGAATCTGGCAATACTTATGTCATTCTATTCTGTCACAAAATTCAGTATATTATCTCCACTGAACGAAATGAATCGATTTACGCTTGAGCAACGTTGGGATTTATTGGAAATTTATTTCCAAAACAAAGACAATTGGTTGGACATTGCACGAAAATGTCGTACAAAATTTGGTCGCAGAGAAGGACCAACAGTGCCCGGTATACGCAAGTTTATTGCTAAAGTTTGTGAAACTGGTTTCATTGTTGATGCGCCAAGACGTGAGCGTGCTCGTATAGTGCGTACACCCGAAAATATCGAAGCTGTGGACGGCGCAACCATTACGGTCACTGGAGACACCTATCGCACCATGATAACCGATTTTTTTGTGCCCGCTCTTCATGGTATTGATGTGAACGATGTTTGGTTTCAACAGGATGGTGCAACTTGCCACACATCTCATGCCACAATCGATTTATTGCGTCAAACGTTTGATGGCCATTTAATTAGCCGAAATGGTGATGTCAATTGGCCGCCAAGAAGCTGCGATTTGACACCGTTGGACTATTTTCTGTGGGGCGCCGTTAAAGACAAGTGTTATGCCGACAAACCAGAGACAATTGAGCATTTGTAGGCCAACATTCGTGATGCCATTGCCGAGATACGACCCCATACACACGAAAAAGTGCTCGAAAATTGGTCCAATCGAATGGGGTACTGTGAGGCCAGCCGCGGCAGCCATATGAATGAAATAATATTCCATCTCTAACAAAAAAATAAATTTGGCAAAATTTGAAACCGTTTTTGTTTTATTGCATTTTTAAATTTAAACTTTTAAATGGCCCACCCTATATACTATTTTTCTGTTACGTTTATTTTAACTAATTAATTGGAATTATGAGAAAACATGTTTAAATTAATATTTATACCAGGTGTACAAGTATAAAATGCGGATTTTTTTTTCTAAAAAAAACATGTTAAATTAGGAAGAATGATAAGAAGTGTTTTATTCAAAGTATGTTCCATCGCTTGTTATACATTTTTCCCATCTTTCGGGCAATTGTGAATACTACGCCAGTAAAAATCTTAGCCTTTTTCTGCGAACCATTCATCGAGCCATTTTTCCACATCTTCGTACGAACCAAAGTGCTGCTCAGCAAGTGCGTGACCCATCGATGCAAAACAAGTCGTAATCGGAAGGAGCCAAGTCTGGTGAGTAAGCCGCATGGGGTAGAAAAAAATTCCCAGCTGAGTGCTTTCAACGCGTCGCGAACTGGTTTTTACAAATGCGGTATGAGATGGAGCATTGTTATGAAGAAAAATGACTTTGTGTTGCCTCTTTCGGTATTCTGGCCTTTTTTCAAGCAGCGAACGGTTCACATCGGTCAATTGTTGTTGGTAACGTTTAGTATTAACCGTTTCCCCAAGTTTTAACAGCTCATAATAGACCACGCCCCTCTGGTCCCACCAAACACAGAGCATCGTCTTTCTGCCCTAGCGATCCGGTCTTGCGGTCGATGTGGAAGGTGCGCCTGGGTCTACCCATGATTTTTTGCGCTTGAGATTCTCAAAATAAATCCACTTTTCATCCCCTGTCACTATACGACGCAAAAACGCTTTTCCATTTGCCTGTCGATCAAGTGGTACCCATCTACCGGTCTTCTGACTCTTTCCCATCTCTCGTAGCCGATTGGAAACAGCTTGTTGACTAACGCCCAATTGCTCGGCGAGTTGTTTTTGTGTTTGCGAATCATCTTCGTCCAACAATGCTTGCAATTCCACATCTTCGTATTATTTGGCGGTTTTCCACGTTCCTTGTCTACAACATCGAAGTCACCACTTTTGAAACGCCGAAACCATCGTTCACACGTATCTTGCGATGGAGCATGTTCACCATAAGCTTCTCGAAATAATCGGTATGATTCAACAGCAGTTTTGTTCAAATGAAAACAAAAAAATTAATGCTGTCCGCGAATGCTCTTTGTTCGGTATAAATTTCGACATATTGAACACAACAACACAACACTATGCACACACTTTTCCAATTTATCACTCGTGCGCGTCTGACCCTTGTTGATGACACAACAAAATGACGCAGTGTCAAATCTTTATAGCACAAACTGCATTAGTGCACCATCTATTGTCTGAAATCCGCATTTCATGCTTGTACACCTGGTAACTTGAAAATGATGAATAAATTAATATATATTAATAACGAGTAACAGAGACAGAATGACTTATATTATTTCTTTCGCTTTTTAACGACGCCACGCTTTTGCTTATAGCAGGCTCAAGTCATGCAGAATCTACTTATAAATTCACTTTTTTTCTAAATTAAATAATAAAGCAAAATCTCATATGTCGCACAGTTTCTGCCTGACATTGTATCAATATATTTATTCTTAGTACCATTTGGACAATATTGGATGTGCGAAAAAGTGCAACGTTTTGGCTGAATCAACACAAGAAAGTCATTTTATGGTGGCTAGAAATGACGTAAGTATTATGTTTACAGTTAGTCAATTCCGAACACCAAATTATTACCATTTTAAGTACTATGTAAGGCCAATAAACATGAGCGTGTATTAGCAGTAATATTATTTATTTTTAGGCAATATATTGTTATACTTCTGATGGCCGAGGTCCTTGTTACGCCGTCGACGGGGAAAAAATATTATTAGAATGGTTTAGGAATTACTTGATCATTATTTCTAAAAGTAACCGCCCTGCATCCCTTAATAATATGTCCAATGAACTACCGGCTAACCCTGTACAGGGAGATCTTATTACTGTTTTAGATATTTACAATAAATTTATTGTCTTTCAGTGCATTATGCCTAATATAAGGTAAGATAGAAAGGTGTTTAGAATAAATAAATTAACGTGAAGAGGAGAATCTGTGACGACTGGCTTAGCGGTCGCAGATTGTCGATAACTTTTTCCGCTGCATTAAAAGTAAGGGCTCGCCAAAAATTGTGGACGTTGCCCAGGCGCACCCACTATTCATGGGATGAAAAATTCTGAGACGTTTAAAGAAAAAACAATGTTTTTGCCGAAAATCGATTTTATTCTTCAGTATAGTTTCTTTCAAGAGCGACACACTTATTCCAACCGTCTTCCAATATTTGGATACCTTTCATGTAGAACAATTTTTCGAGCTCTCTAAAATAAGTTTCCCATTTGACTTCTTCATTCGGTCCATCTTTCCAAATTTGAAAAGAGGTAATAATCGCTGCGGACCAGATCTGGTGAATACGGCGGATGAGGAAGCAATTCATAGCTTAATTAGCCCAATTTCACCATCGACTTTATGGATTTGTGAACTGGGCATTATCTTGGTGGAACAACGCTTTTTTTTCTTCGCAAAATGCGGCCTTTTTTTCTTGATTTTACCATTCAAACGGTCAAATAAATCAACGTAATAGACTTCCGTGATTGTTCGCCCCCCCCCCCCCCCCCCCGCCCCTTCTCAAGATAATCGATCAGTATTATTCGACGCGCATTCCAAAAAAAACTTGCCAAAACCTTTCTAGCCGATGTTTGTGTTTTTAGATGCTTCGGTCGGCTTTCGTACGGTTCCAGCAACTCTGTGGTCTGACTGTTAGAGTCAGTCGTGTAATGGTGGATCTGTGTTTCGTCCATTATGACGAAACGACGCAAAAACTCCTTTGGATTACGCGGAAACAGTGCCAAACAGCGTTCTGAATCCTCGACACACAATTTTCATATGCAAATATTCATGCAAAATATGCCTCATGTTGTTATCTTCATGATGTCAGCTATTTCCCTCCCTGTCACTTTGCGGTCATTCGTAACAATATGGTGGATTTTTTTTGAGTGACTGGCTCATTTGAACGTCCGGAACGTGGTGCATCATCGGGGATTGTACGACTGCATTTAAGTCAACCATCGACATATAGTTGCTTTCGACGGAGCAGCTGTGCGATAACACTTCCCAAGCCATTCATGGATTCTAGCTGTATTTTTTCCCATCATAAAGCGATGTTTAATCAACACACTAAATTCTTTTTGCTACATCGGTTTGCAGTAATCAAAAGTAGCGGAACTCGCAAAATGTCTAATAAAACAAAATGTCATGAAAATAACTAAAAATCATAAAGTTTTTGTTTGTGCTGCCATTTTTCAGAAAGTCTCAGGACTTTTTACCCCGTGTAGTAGTTTATATTATATAATATAGAAAAAAATAGCTTCCAGTTTAAAAACAGCTTTAATATTCATACAAATACTTGTTTTTTAGGGCTGTATTAAACGAATGGGGTTCTTTTTTCATCCTCGATTATGAAAACAGAATCTATCATTTAGACGAGCATGACCTACAGCCAAAACTTACATTCCTCTTCAAAAAAAATCTATATGACGTCGCCATAAGGATAGCAAAAAGCCAGCAGTACGACCAGGATGGTCTTGTTGATATTTTTAAACGATACGGGGATCATTTGTGCGACAAAGGCGATTACGCAGGTGCTATTGAGCAGTATATTAAGACTATCGGCAAACTGGAGCCGAGTTATGTTATAAGGAAATTCTTAGATTCGCAACTCTTGGAGAAGTTAACCATGTATTTGCAGGTACTGGACTAATAATTAAACAAGAAATTATTTAGTTTATTATGTTTATTTTTTGGGTATTCGTAGGCATTGCACAAACAAGGACAGGCGACCGAGGATCACACAACATTGCTATTAAATTGCTACACGAAACTAAACAGCGCCGTCGGTCAAAGCGACAGCTTAAAAGAATTCATCCAAATGAAAGAGGGAGATCTGAATTACGACGTAGATGTTGCTATAAAAGTTTGCAGGTCAGTTGCCGTTACGTCATAATTATTTTATCCCAAACACCTCGGCTTCGTTGATGTTTTTCTTTAAAAAAAAAAACCTTTCTAGCAAGGTAGCCCCGCTGAGGCTCTCATGCTAGCAAAAAAAACACGAGAAACACGACTGGTACATCAAGATTCAAATCGAAGATCACCAGAAGTACTCGGAGGTGCTGGATTACATTGCCAATCTAAATTTTGAGGACGCCGACCGATACATGAAGAAATATGGAAAAATTTTGGTGGAGCATTTGCCGTGTGAGAGTACCCAGTTTTTGAAGAGGCTCTGTACCAATTATAAGCCCGATAATTGCCCGATTATTTCAGAGGAGATGATATCAGGTATGTAGTTTAATATATATTTTTATATGTAGTTTAAGTCGAATTACAATGCAACGAATTATATCTGGCTGGTGAAAGTCTAAAATTTAAAAGCATACTTGCCCTCTGCCGGGGGCTGTAAAGACCCCAGACCAATAGAGACTTGTCCAGCTAAGCACCTTTGTTTAGTTTAACATCAACGTATAATTTATTCGTTTACATGTCATTTTACAGCTACTGCTACTTAAGCTAGGCAACAACAAATAATGTGGCCGTTGTTTAAATCGTGACTGGCGGGTTCACCAAAACTCGCGTCAGCTTTTAATATTTTTAAAGTTAAATGATTTTTATATTAATGTTTATTTTTTAATTAAGATAATTACATAATCGGGTAAAAATTGCCATGTAGTGGCTGGAACCGGGATAAATAAATGAAGTACAGGACAGAAACAGATGGATGCAAATGAAAGGGGTGTGTATTCACTAAAGGATGGTGAACGCTAGATAGGAAAAAAGACAGCGAGAGATAGTTTGGTACAGCATCTCTAATCAATTTAAGATTAACATACCTAGGTTATCTGAAAAGTTCTCGGCCTGACACATAGATGACGTTTTTTGAGAAGCTGTTTTGTTGATCGATTGTCTTCACAAAGGTAAAACAGTTAACTCTTAATATTATTGTAACCTTTTGGATCAGTTGGATGCTAAAATTCGTGAGAAGAGACCCGCTTTAAAGAAAAAAAGAATCATTTTTCATCAAGATAATGCACGTGTTTTAACGATGGCAAAATTGAACAAATTAAAGTACGAATTGCTTGGACATCCGGCGTATACACCAGATTTGACTCCCTCTGACTATTATCTGTTTCTAAATCTGAAAAAATGTCCGGCTGGAAAGCGTTTTACATCAAATGACGAAGCCAGTGCAGCCGTGGATGGATATTTTGCTGACCTTCCGTAATCACACTTTAACGATGATGATGGTATTGAATTATTGGAAAAGCGTTGAAGTTTCAGTAGGTTATAATTGAAAATAAAATATATTTCACGTAAAAAAAAATTCTTTCATTGTTAGGCCGGCAACTTTTTCAGACAGCCCACGTATATATATATATATATATATATATATATATATATATATATATATATATATATATATATATTATATACACATTATACCCAGGTGTAAAGTATGAAATGCGGATTTTTTTTTCTAACAAAAACATGTTAAATTCGGAAGAATGATAAAAAGTGCTTTATTCAAAGTATGCTCCATCGCTTGTTATACATTTTCCCATCTTTGGGGCAATTTGTGAATACCACGCCAGTAAAGATCTTCCGCTTTTGCTGCGAACCATTCATCAAGCCATTTTTTTACATCTTCGTACGAACCAAAGCGCTGCTTAGTAAAGTGCGTGACCCATCAATGCAAACAAGTGGCAATCGGAAGGAGCCAAGTCTGGTGACTAAGCCGCATGGGGTAGAACTTCCCAGCTGAGTGCTTCCAACGTGTCGCGAACTGGTTTTGCCGTATGTGATGGAGCATTGTCATGAAGAAAAAAGGCCTTTGTGTTGCTTCGTTCGGTATTCTGGTCTTTTTTCAAGCAGCAAACGGTTCAAATCGGTCAATTGTTGTCGGTAACGTTTAGTATTAACCGTCTCCCCAGGTTTTAACAGCTCATAATAGACCACGCCCTTCTGGTCCCACCAAACACAGAGATCGTCTTTCTGCCAAAGCTATTCGGTCTTGCGGTGATTGTGGATGGTGCGCCTGGGTCTACCCATGATTTTTTGGGCTTGGGATTCTCAAAATAAATCCACTTTTCATCCCCTGTAACTATACGATGCAAAAACGACTTCCTTTTGTACCGAGCGAGCAAAATCTCACACGTCTTTTTGCGCTTTTCCATTTGCCTGTCGTTCAACTCATGTGGTACCCATCTACCAGTCTTCTGAATCTTTCCCATCTCTCGTGGCCGATTGGAAACAGCTTGTTGACTAACGCCCAATTGCTCGGCGAGTTGTTTTTGTGTTTGCGAATCATCTTCGTCCAACAATGCTTGCAATTCCATATCTTCATATTTTTTTGGCGGTTTTCCACGTTCCTTGTCTGCAACATTGAAGTCACCACTTTTGAAACGCCGAAACCATCGTTCACACGTATCTTGCGATGGAGCATGTTCACCATAAGCTTCTCGGAATAATCGGTATGATTCAACAGCAGTTTTGTTCAAATGAAAACAAAAAATTAATGCTGTCCGCGAATGCTCTTTGTTCGGTATAAATTTCGACATATTGAACACAACCACACAACACTATGCACACACTTTTCCAATTTATCACTCGTGCGCGTCTGACACTTGTTGATGACACAACAAAATGGTGCATTGTCAAATCTTTATGGCACTAAGTGCATTGGTGCACCATCTGTTGTCTGAAATCCGCATTTCATACTTATACACCTGATATAAGGCGCACAAGCTGAGGTTGACAATAAAATGTTTTGAACTGTCAGTTCGAAGAAATTACTCCATCTTAAATTTTTTTTAATGGAAAGCCCTATATATTATTTTATTTTTGAGACCTACTAAAAATTCTAGATGTTATTTGTCTAACATACCATATGTCTAAATTGGACTGTTTTGGAATTATTGATATTTGAAATTAAGGAGTTCAATTTAAAAAAAAAATTAAGCTGACTTGTGTCAAATATTTACACTCAGGTAACGACTTAACACCCTATCGAGGGCACATTTTCTCTTAACGGAAGAGTTACTAGGCATAACTGCCGATACTGGTCTACTGAGAATCCCCACTGGATAATCGACAGACTACAAAAGATAAACGTGTGGGCAGGGATTTGTAGACGTCATATCATTGGTACCTTTTGTATCGATGGAAGTCTTACAGGACAGCGGAATGTACAGTTACTCCAAGAGTAAGTTATTCCAACTTGTGCAGGTCTTTTACCCGATGAAAATAATTTGGATACCCCTAACAGGAATCTGTGGTATTAACACCTCCTCACTATGAAATCAGTGTCCGTAGATATTTAGATGCGAGTTTTCCTAATCGTTGGATAGGCAGAAGAAGTGCTGTAGAATGGCCTGTAAGGAATCCAGACCTTACGGCACTCGATTTTTTTTATGGGGTCATTTGAAAGCCAAAGTTTACCAAAGTCGACCTGAAACCGTAGAAGATATACAACAAAGAATTCAATATGAAATAGCACAGATCACCCCGGATTCTCTGCAAAACTCTGTTCAGGCTGTTTATAACAGATTGGATCATTACCTCGCTGGTAATGGCAGACATTTTGAGCAATTGGTACGTTCAAAATAAACCTAGAGTATTTATTAATAGTTTTTTTTTTGTCTTTTATTTTAAATTTCGAATGACAATAATCCCAAAACAGTTCAATTTAGACATATGGTATGTTAGACAAATAATATCTAGAATTTTTACTGGTACTCAAAAATGAAATAATATACATGGTTTTTCCATTTAAAAAGAATTAAGATGGCGTAATTTCTTCGAACTGACAGTTCAAAACATTGTATTATTCGAGCGTCTTTACCATTCATCTGAGATATTTTTCCAAATGCCTAGTTGGACTCTACATACCCTTCATTCGACTCCCGTGGGGATACTTTAAAGCTAAAGTTCACAGTAGAAATCCTTGCGCCCTGAAACAGTTAAAACCAAATATGGCAGCGATCGCGGAAACTACGTGGTGAGTAGCGATCAATAGTTGCATTGCTCGCTTAGAAAAGTGCCGGGACGTGAGGCTTCACATTTAAATGACATGATTTTTACGACGTAATTTTCCAAGGGTTGTAGTTCGATATACGGAATTAAACTCTTTTTATGAGACACTTTGTACATAAATAACGTGTATAAACTCTACAATTCTCATCGTAAAGCGTAAAAATTTTGTACGCAATTCTACTAAGTTGTTTTGCTTTCTAGGAAACTACGATGTGGTTTTAAAATCCGACCCGGAAGATTTTATCCATCTTTTTCTCAATAATTCCGATCGGTTAGTGGAATTTCTGGAACACTTAATACACGAAGGGTGTATTTTGACACCTTCCGTCTACAACACACTTTTAGAACACTATCTGCACGTATGGTCTAATTTAGAGGGTAAGAAATATTGATTATTATTTCCTGCATTTTTAGAAATTAAAATATACATTTAAAACATAATCACAGTGCTCCAAAATTCATTATTAATAATTTTGCAATAAGTAAATGACTCGTTTCACGTTATAATTGAAAGTAATTATAAAAAAGATGTCAAGAGGAAGTTTTTGTTGTGCGGTTAGTGCTTGAAAAAATATGTGTGGTATATCCAAAGGAGTTAGTTTTTCTTAGATTTCCCAAAGATCCTAAAAGGTAATTTATTCATAATTTTTTTGTTTGCTAGAGTTAAATTTTATTATCTGCTAAAATTCGCTAACCAAACTTTCAAACTCAATCTGGACATGCAAAAGTAGGAGTTCTCCAGCAGAAATTAGTGCATGGATATATATTTTTATATAAGTAGTATATAGGCACGAAGTCATTAGTTGTATGAAAATTATTATATTAGATTTAACTAATGATCAAAGGGAGCAAAAAGTGTATTCGCTTCATTTTTAAGTTCAGAAGAAAGACGATCTCATCTTAAAATGATAATTATAATTATTTTCAATCTCTCCAGATTATTGGGATTCGCTAAAATATCAGGAGCATGATTGTTGACGCTATACGCGTGAAGCTGAAAGTGTGCAGAGATATATTCTCAAAACGAACATTTTTCCCCCAAGGCGATATCTCAAATTGTTGAGAAACATAAATTCAATAATGAGGTATTTAAAGGAATAACTTGCTAATTTGAATATTTCAAAAACTCCCGGGCATCATACCAGCTACTGTGTTTTATATTTACTGTAACATAATTTTCAAGTTGAAAAATTGTCTTTTTAGTGTTCCGTACGGAACCCTTATGGGATCACTTCGGTGTCTGTCTGTCTGTCTGTCTGTCACACCGCAGTTCTCCGAAACTATTTGACAAAAAAGTTGAAATTTATCAATAATATAGGAATTGATGGTCCAATCAGAGTCGTGTAGTTTTGACAGTTAAATTTTGACTTAAGGGGTTAGTTTTTTTTTGGGGGGGGGGGTGAAATCGAAAGTGAAAAGAAAAAATTTTTTGCAAGATCATCGAGTGAGGTGTTAGATGAGAGCTTGTGAAAACACGAGTTCAAAAATATATATGATGTAATATTTCGCACATTCTTCTTCTTCTTCCTTCAGCCGCTCTCTACCCACTGTCGGATATAGGCCTCGCTCAAATCTTTCCATTTTTCTCTATGTTGTGCTCGTTGATACCAGTTAAGCCATCCGATTCTCTTCGGATCGTCGCTCCATTTCTGTTGGGGTCTTCCTATGCTTCGCTTTTCACCCCATGGTCTCCACCTAGTGATCTTGCCACTCCACTTATACGTCGCTTTCGCTACGTGGCCGGTCCAGCTCCATTTCAGAGATGTTATCCGTTTGGTGATATCATCCACCTTTGTTTGTTGTCTAATCCATTTCCTCCCTTTCCATTGCTCGTTGGTGAACTTCTAGTTTTTCTGTTGTTCTTTTAGTTAAAACCCATGTCTCAGCTCCATACGTTGTGGCTGGTAAGAAACATTGATTATAAATTCTTCGAGGAATGTTCATATTCAGTACATATTTCAATTTTCCTTATGCTGGCCATCCCATATGTATCCTTTCTATTTCAAGCTGCTGGTTTTCCTTTCCCATTGTTATTATTTGGCCCAGATAGATGTACGTGTGTACTTTTTCTGTTGTTGAATGTTCAATCACTATATATTCATCATTGGTGTCTTTGTTACTCATGTACTTTGTCTTGGAGAAATTTATGTCAAGTCCCACTTTTCTTGCTTGGTGGTGGAGATCTGTGATCATCCGGATCATTTCATTCTTATTGTTTGCTATAATTACAATGTCATCTGCGAATCTCAGGTTGCTTAGCCGATCGCCAGCTATCAGAAGGCCATTTTCGTCCCAATTCAGTTCTTTGAATACATCTCCTAAGATCATTGTAAATAACTTAGGCGATATTACATCGCCCTGCCTTACTCCTCTGTTCACTGGGACCTTGTTTGTCAGTACCTTGGTTTACCATAACTTTGAGTGTTGCTCGTTCATATATTCTGGCTATCAGTTCGCTGTATATATATATATATATATATATATATATATATATATATATATATATATATATATATATATATATATATATATATATATATATAGGTCTGTACGAGCATTTCTAAGAGCTCTTATAAGCGCCCATTTTTTCACTGTGTCGAAAGCCTCCAGAAAATCTACAAATGTGAGCCACATTGGTATATTATATTCGGTGGCCTTCTCGATTAGTATTCTCAATGTGTGTAAGTGCTCAATCGTACCGAAGCTTGATCTGAATCCAGCCTGTTCTATTGATTGGTATAATTCCATCTTGTGTTCCAGTCTGTTTTTTATGTTTCATGAGAACAGCTTGTAAACTTGGGAAAGTAAACTAATTGGCCGGTAGTTTTTCTGGGTTTTCGGGATCACCTTTTTTGTATATTAAGATGACTATGGCGTTTTCCCCAGTCTTCTGGTATATTTCCACATTTGAGGCATTCACTAAAAAGATCTTTTAATTCATTCATTAGGGCTTCACCTCCACATTTTAGCATTTCAGGTATAATATCATCCTCTCCAGCCGCTCTTCCACTTTTCATCGGTTGTATGGCTTTTTTAACTTCATCCATTTCTATGTCAGGAATTTCTTCTGAGTTGACATTAATTACTCTTTTGTTTGTTGATGAGCTGTCCTTCTCAACTACGACATTTTGGTCTTTTGAACTGTAGAGGTCTTGATAGAAAGTTGTAATTCTGTTCTGGATATTTTTCTTGTTATTGATTATGTTTCCTTCTTGGTCCTTCAATTTAATTATCTCACTTTTACAGGCGTTTGCTCTCCTAAAAACTTTTAATCCTTTGTTTTTCTCTATAAGATCTTTAACCATGTTTTCTTCGTATTTGTTTATGTCTTCTTTAGCCGCTTTTCGTACTGCATATTCGACAGTTAATCTCTTTCCTTCGTGAATAAGCTGTCTTCGTTGTTCCAACATTCTTTTTGTTTCTTCACTGAGCTTGTTATTCTTCCGCCTAATAGGTTGGGGAGCTATTTTTTTGCGGTTGTCTTGAGTGTTTCAATTATTTTTCTGTTTCTTTCGTCTATACTTGCTCCTGTAGTTAATGTGTTGTTATTAAGGTTGACTGTAATCTTTTTTGGTATTGTTCTACGTTTTCTTTTAGTGTTTGTCTGTCTATTTTATTTGTTTTCTTGTTGTGTAAACGTTTTCGTTCGAGTCTTTTGTTAAAAAATACCTTTGCTCTGACCAGCCTATGATCACTACCCGTTGTAAATCTATTTAGGACCTTCACGTCTGTTACTATGTTCTTATATGTTGTTAGTGCATAATCAATTTCATTTCTTGTCTCACCATCAGGATTAATCCATGTTCATTTCCTTTTCTCCTTTTTCTGAAAGAAAGTGTTCATATTATAGAGTTTCTCCCTTTCCAGAAATGTCATCAGCATATGTCCTGTGTTGTTCCTCTCTCCAAGGCCAAAATTTCCTACATAACTCTCTGTATTTTCTGCTTTCTTTCTTATCTTGGCGTTAAACTCTCCTATTACCAATGTATACTTTGTTCTGTCTTCGTGAAGCGCCTGAGATATTTCCTCATAAAATTCTTCTGCTTCTTGATCTTTATGGCTTGTCGCTGTATTACTTTTAGTGTTAAGGTGTTGTTCAATCTCATTGTTATGTATACAGGGTTACAGGGAAAGTCGTCCTAGATAATTAAGGACGTTATAATTTAGGTCGTTTCTGACCGATTTGACTCTATGACATGATGTCCTAAACTTAACCGTTTTCGAGATATTGAAGTTTAAAGATTTTCTAAAAAAACATGTTTTTTTTTTTGCTTTTATATCGATTTTTTTTTTTTATTAGAGGTTCTCGAGTGCGATTTTTTTTGGTTATTTTTAGTTAGTCTGTATGTCAAGTATCAAAAATCATCAAAAAAATTTGAACTAGTTACTAACAGTTTCAAATGGCGGCTTGTTAATGTTTCTAAATTACGAATTTTTTACCAAGTGTTTCCTACTTTAAATCAATAAAGAGAAAAAAACATGTATGGAAGTTATTCTGCAAATTATTTTAAAAACTTTTACGTCTTTTTAGCTATCTAAAACGGTATAATATCTACTGGATCTATTGAAAATTCTAAGAAAATGAGATTTCAATAGGCCCAAATGTAGAGTAACATAATAATAGAATTTAGATACTACCAATTACCGGTTTACTACCTGCACCTTCAAACAATAAAAAGGGTTGGGTAAGCATTTTTTTTTTTCCGGTCGGGGTACTCTCTGTGCGAGTGACATTTTCTGTTCACTAAACATTATTGAATGATTTTCAGTCTGCTCATGCGATTCGTCCGTGGTAGATGTGCTATACCGTGCTTTTCAAAAATATCTGTATTTCATCTTCTGACTGTGAATTGGCTCGTAACTAGATTTTGATCTCTGCTTGTGAATATGGCAACGTGTACCAACGAGGAATATGCTGACATCCTAATGTGTTACGGATTTTGCGAAGGAGTGTCGTCGCGTACACGTGATGAATACATACTGCGATATCCTACTCGTCGTGTACCTGATGTTAGCGTATTTGATGGAACTTATCGAAGACTACGAGAAACTGGTTTCCGTACAAAGACAGCGGACTGACATGGGACGACCACGTATCTTTGACGAAGACGAAGAAAACGAAATACGACGTCTCTTTGAGGTGGACCCAACCACATCTACAAATGTTGTCGCACAACAGCTTGGTATTTCGCAGTGGAAGGTATGGTTTGTAATGCATACTGTTGGGCAACACCCTTACCACTATACGCCCGTGCAAGTCATTGAAGAAAGGGATCCGTTGCGACGATTAGAATTCTGCAGATTTATGTTCAATACCGATGTCGAAGGTGCATCTTCTTTTAAGAAAATACTATGGACTGACGAGTCGAAATTCGACAAAGACGGTCTTACAAACTACCACAATGCCCACTATTGGGCTTCTAAAGAGGAAGGCAACCCAAACAAAAAAAGAACGAAAGGATCACAAGCAAGATTCAGCTTAAATGTGTGGATGGGTATAATTTCAAATTATTTGGTTGGGCCATTCTTCCTGCCAGATAATTTGAATGGCGAGGAATACGACAATTTTTTGCGGAACGATTTACCTAATTTGATGGAAGCCCTACCTATTGGTTTGAGACAAAACATGTACTTTCAACACGATGGCTGCCCAGCTCATTACAGAGGAAGTGTTCGTGCATGGCTCAATGACAATTATCCCAACAAATGGATTGGAAGAGGCGGACCCATACCTTGGCCGGCGAGAAGCCCAGACCTAACATCGATGGATTTTTGTGTGTGGGGTCACATGAAAAGTCTCGTATACGACCAGATGACTCCTATCGAAAACGTGGATGTCCTAAGACAAAAAATAATTGATGCGGCTGACGAAATGAGGCTGCACCTCACAACCAGCGTTGTTAAAAGTAATTTAAGAAAAAGAAAGAGAATTTGTGTTAGAAATAGGGGCGACCATATAGAACATGAATTATAATTAATAACAAATATTAAATTGCAAGGTTTTTTGTTTTATTTGTGTATTTTTCGTATTTTCACCTAGAACTAAAAATTTACCTTTTGCTACCCGAGCCCGCTTTAGGTGTCATTCTGTGTACAGTTTTCCTATTAAACTCCTAGTATTATACCTTTTTTGATAGCTAAAAAGACGTAAAAGTTTTTAAAATAATTTGCAGAATAACTTCCATACATTTTTTTTTTCTCTTTATTGATTTTAAAGCACTTGGTAAAAATTCGTAATTTAGAAACATTAACAAGCCGCCATTTGAAACTGTTAGTAACGAGTTCAAATTTTTTTGATGATTTTTGATACTTGACATACAGACTAACTAAAAATAACCAAAAAAATCGCACTCGAGAACCTCTAATAAAAAAAAATCGATATACAAGCAAAAAAAAACATGTTTTTTTTAGAAAATCTTTAAACTTCAATATCTCGAAAACGGTTAAGTTTAGGACATCATGTCATAGAGTCAAATCGGTCAGAAACGACCTAAACTATAACGTCCTTAATTATCTAGGACTACTTTCCCTGTAACCCTGTATAACTCTATTAGATATCGCTTGGCATTTCTCAATATATGGTATTAGCCTTTTGTGTATCAATAATCCAGTTCCTCCATTACTGTTGTGTTCGTAGCCTTTGTTAAAGAACAAGTGTCCCATAGGTAACTTCAGGCAGTATTCTCCTCTTCTTCTTGTTTCTGCTCGCACATAGCTTCCTTTATATTGTTTTTAAAAAAAAATGCCAAAAACCGCTGTCCCTCCACTCTATCTCTAAGAGTACTGATCAAAAAACTCTGGAAATTCTGGAATATTCTCCATAAAGTGTAGATTGAGCGATAATTGTGGAAGTGGAAAGTTGTGAATTTAACCTGGACTAAAAGCTACGACATATCGATACTACGGATAAAATAAATTTCCATGATGACTGATGACCAACGAATAGGTAATGAGACAAAATAATTTTATTTTACTTGTTTATAATTAAATAAATAGTTAGGTAGTAAATATTTCTCTTAAACTGTTAGTACAAAGATGTCTCGCTTATATATTCTTGGTAATAGTCATAGAATATTTTAGCAATCACGGTACGGAACACTAATTGAGCAAGTCCGACTTGCACTTGGCCGTTTTCTTAATTACAATTTCGTCCGTTAATTTTCCCTTAGATCTACCTCTACCACCTTGTGATCTCGTCACGTTTATCATTTAGTACATTTTTAGGTGTTAGTGATAAAAATAGATTCACCATGAAAATTTTAAAACTACTACAGAATCCAGATGTAAAATTGGACAAATCTCACGCGCTGGTAGTATGTCACATGCATTCTTTCAGCGATGGGATCCTGTATCTTTACGAAGAACAGAAGCTGTATCAACAAATTTTAAAGGTAAAAACCTTCTTTTTTTATTAATTTATAATCCTAATTGAATTACAACGACTAGGTAAGCGTGATGGAATTGTTAAAGGAACATCTCGAGGTCAGAAACACTAAAAATCATGTTTATCTTCTGGTATTATTTCCAATCTTAACAGAAACATGAAGTAGAGTAGAAGAGGAGACTGATATACGATAACAGAGTGATTAGTGAATTCGTAGACTTTAAAACACCTATACCAATTTTTATTATAGAAAACTCGTTTTTTTTTTAGGTATCACATTTCCAAAAATGATCCAAATTCTGTATTAGCTTGTTGTCGCAGATTCGGGCACCAGGAACCCACTTTATGGGTTCACGCGTTGTGGTCTTGTGTTAGAGATAATAAGCAACCATCCATGGATCTTTTAAACGAGGTATTAATTCTTTAATGAGAATAAAACACTAAATTTTTAGTAAAATTTTCACTTTTATTGATTTTTATACATGACGCGTGTTTCACTAAAAAATTAGCTTTATCAAAAGTATAGGTATAGAATGAAATAAACATTTTTCAATGGTTTTTATAAGTAAATACAGTCGACACTCTATATAGTGAAAGACCAAAATGTTGACCGAAATTTCACTATAGAAAGTTTTTCACTATATAAGGAAAAAATCCGTATATATTGCTATGTATGTATTTTATATTGGTAATCATTTACTTGTATTTTATAAGGTACAAGCAACAAAAAAAATTGCAAAATTGAATTATTAGAAAAGATTTTATTAAACATTTGAAAGTTTAAATAGTACATAGTATGTACAGGGCTAAATACATACATAAAGTCCATACGTTATATCTTTACCCGTGCGTCATTGTTTTCAGGCCATATAACAGACGACTATTATATTATTTGTCTCTTTTCACCAATAAATCGTAGGTATTGGTAAAAAGAGACAAAAAATATAATAGTCGTCTGGGATATTGCCTGAAAACTATGACGCACGTGTAAAGATATAACGTACGGACTTTATGTATATATGTACTACACACGAAATAAAAAGAATAATACAAAATCTGTTAATACATATGTAGATACTACGTACATACGTACTAGGAAAAATAATCAGTTATTTTTTTTTGAACATTACTTTTGAAAAATAATTGTTGCTCAACAAAATTCTTGCATTTATTCAAACGCATAAAGATTTGATCAGGTACACTTTCCTGGCCCCTGAGAGTAGTTTCGCACAATGTCAAATGCATTTCTTATTTCATTTTAGCAGGACATTCCCCGGTTTCAGTTTCTTCTTCATGATGTTCTATACTTTTTATATCGTCAATTATGTCTTGGTCAGTTGGGAGATCTGTCATGCCAACATCATTGTCGATTTCTAAGAAATCTTCAAGTAAAAAATCTGCGTCGACGATAGCAGTTTTTTGTAGAATACCCCATTGCCTTTTTAAAGTAGCGAGATCCATTTCGTCTTCTTCTTCCCATTCGTCAATTTTTTCAGTAAAACCTGCTTTAGAAAAGCAGTTTTTGATAGTTTCTGAGAAACATTTTCACTTCATACTTTAGCGACTTCGGTTATACACTCTTTAAGGGTAATCAATTTTTGGACTGGAAGGTTGTTATCAATCGCATTAACAATTTTGTGAACAATTCTGTTTCGGTAATGATGTTTTATGTTTTTTATAATACCCTGGTTCATAGGTTGCAATTTGGAGGTCATGTTTGGTGGAAAAAAAGATCAATTAAATATTCCTTAATTTTTTTACTTACAGTAACTGGATGTGCTGGACAATTGTCTATAAACATCACAATCTTTCGCTTTTGGCTTTTCATTTTCGTGTCCAGTTCTTTGATCCATCTTTCGAAAATCTCAGAAGTTATCCATGCCTTTTTATTATTGGCGTAATCTAACTCCAGAGATTTAACTCCTTTTAAACAACGGGGATTTTTGCTTTTACCTATGAGCAGTAATTTCAATTGTCATCATCATAAGTGTCACCCTATCTTTACTTGTTTTAACACCAAAACATTTATCACTTTTAAAAGCAAAAGTTTTATTTGGCAAACATTTAAAAAACAAACCGGTTTCATCACAATTGAAAACGTTTTTTTGGCTCGTACTTTTTCAATGCACTTTTTAAAACACTTTCAGTCCAAATGTCACAGTCCTCCTGACTAACGCTTGTACTCTCGCCAGACACCGTCTTGAAAACAATTGAATTGCGAGTCTTCCAGGCACTCAACCACCCTTCACTAGCTTGAAAATTAACGCAGTTAAATTCTTTAGCAAATTGTAGAGCCTTTTGCTTTATTAAATTTCCCGATATTGGTACGTTTTGATGCGTACGGGCCAGTTGAAACCATCGTAAAACTGCTTCATTTACATCCTCGTAAGTACTCACCCGTACTCGTTTTCGACTGCTTGGAACACTAGGTTTCTTGATGATACTGTCGCGACTTTTTATTATCAGAGAGACGCAACTTGGAGAAACACCAAATTTTGCAGCAACATCAATTTTTTGCTGCCTTTATCAACTTCCTCCAAAACTTTAATTTTCTCAGCTAAACTTAAACACACTCGCTTATAATAATACAAATTATCTATTCATTAAATAAATTCAACAGTGGAACCTCGGAAATTCCCCATTGTTGAATTTATTTATGAATAGATAATTTGTATAATTATTAATTTTTATTATTATCCTTTAGTTACAACCTACCTGTAAATATTTATTTATAAAACCATTAAAAAAAAATGTTTATTTCATTCTATACCCATACTTTTTATAAAGCTAATATTTTAGCGAAACACGTGTCAAGTATAAAAATCAATAAGTAGAAATTTTACTAAATATTTAGTGTTTTATTTTCATTGAATATGCATTTTCATCAAGTAACAGCTGAGTGAGTTAATTATAAATTATTTAGTTAGTGTAGAACTCCTTGTAGTCTTCATTGATATATCCTTGTAGAGAAAAACGTGAAAAATACGAGTTTTTTTTTTTTTTTAAGTTGTCTACTTAGCTATGAAAGTAACGTCATACAAAAACGGAGATGAACCAAAAATTATCCATAAAAGCAGGTCCTAGGGGTACAACAATGACGGTCCATTTTATTTCGCAGTAAAATCTGGATTCAAACGGTTTTGGTGGGGCCGATTCTTTGTCTTCTTGAAGTACCATGTCCGCTAGGGACGTAGGCAACCCTCTCGTCTTTGCCTGTGATTGGTACCTTTTTAAGGTAACATTACACTTTCTCGATCAAAAATTTTAATAATTTTTATGGGACTGAATTAATAAAAAAAAACATTATTTCAGTCCATAACTTTTCAGACTTATATTATAAATCTTCAAATACGAGAAAAAAATTTACATAATTTTTTAAATTATTTTTTATAGGGTTTTTTTGCAGCCTCATGGAAGAAATTTTGAAAATTTTGATCTGCTGAGGTGCACGATTGCGGCTCACTGGAACGTCTGATAAAAAAAATATATCCTTACAAAAAGTATGACTATGGCCCCAGTATAGGCTACGATTATTTTGTTTGAGCAAAAGTTTACAAAATGGTGGACCTCCAAAGTTGGTGGTCTCAACAATAGCATTTTTTTTTCGAAAAAAAACACATTAAAAATTGAGGAAAAAATTAACCAATCTTTTTTATTCCAGTTTATCCTGGGGCTGTTGATGTAGAAGAACATATAAAAATTTCAAACCGATCGGTTAGATAGTTTTTAAGTTATCGCGCACGCCGATTACAAAAACGTTGTCTTGAGAAAAACGCGTTTAAAGCTTTGCCTGCTATGCCTGTTGCATACAAAAATCCTTCCGACTCCTCATATGCCTCGTTCTCAAGGTTCTTTCGTCTCTCCGTGCGATTCTAGCCTTTCTGGCGGCATTTTTAATTTTTTTGTTTTCGATGATTTTAAGTACCCTCATTACAGAAATGAAACATCTATTAATTTCGTATGACTTCCCAATTTTGGGGCTAGAGTCAATGAGTGTATCGCTGCATTCACACACAACACAAAGCTTAAAACCTACTCATCTTAAGTCTCGTTTGAAAAATTTCACGTCTCCATCACAAACTTTTCACTTCAACTTCTGTTGTAAAGTTATAAAAACTCAAAATTGTACTATACAATAACTGAAAGTTGGATTAGTGCTCGAACTCAAATCAGAAGTTTTTACAATTTTTTTTACAAATGTACTGGCAAAATTAGAATTTCATCTGAAAAGTGATTACCATAAAACTCCCTTTTACGTGATCTGCACACTCGCTTCGAGCTGAATTTCCCGTATTTTTAATCCATTTTGTATAATATTAACCGGGATGTTTACTGAGTGATGTTAGTCCTGCGAGCGATATTTTCGAACTGAGCAGGTCAACGTACCATTTGCTCTGAAGCTACAGTTTTGCCTCAAACTGAAAAGATATTGTACCCATTATAGTAAACTCTTCTTTCAACTACTTCTATTTTCTTAGAATCATAAATGTTTGACACAGGTAGAGCAAAATCTTTGTAAACGGCCGCGCGGTCGATTTGGCCTGCCTTATGCGCTATAATCGTCTATAACTTCGCAAGTATTTAAAATTTTCCTCTGAAATTTTCAGAGAATATTATTGAAATATAATACTTTCCAATAAGATATTTTCTGAAAAGGTCGATTTTTCCAACCCGAGAAAGTGTAATATTCTCTCAAGTGTTCCACAGACAAGGAGACCTATAGTTTAATGCCGGTTCCGAACGGCCAAAATGAGAGGGCTTTACTAAGCATGGTACTACGGGTGGTTTACCATTGCTTTCCCGAGAGGGGCGACTATCACGTTGCAAATTTTTTTCTGAATTGAAGAAAACATCTCGAGGGAACCTGGACTAAGTGTATTAGTGTAGACGCTAGTCTGCGAGTTTTTTTTCATAGCTAGGTGGATAACTTAACAAAAAACGCTCTCGTTTTCAAAATAAAAAAACTCAATAACCTGGCTTACATGCATTTTCTTAGGTACTGACGGTCATAGCTAAAGAAAAACTATTCTCCCCACAATTAGTTATCGATGCAGTGGGCACTGGCAATGCAGATATAACTTTGGGCCATATAAGGTCGTACATAATGAACGAACTACAGCAGGAAATTAAAAAAACTTCCGAAACAACAGAACTAACTAAAAACTATAGAAAAGATACTGATAAACTTAAACAACATTTGGAAACTTTGAAAAGCGGAGTGATTGTTATACAGGGTAAGCCAAAAGTTTTGGTAAAGTTCGGATATTTGAATCGTTTAACAGGAACAGATGATTTTTGCTAGGGGATTCTAATTTTCAATTTCCTTTTCCCAAGGTTCGCGATGTGCAGCCTGCCATCATCCCCTAGAACTCCCGACAATACACTTTTTGTGTAACCACAGTTTCCATCAGCACTGCTTCCAGAGTTTTTCCGATGACGAGAACGATTGTCCCACTTGTCAGCCTGAAAATAAGAACCTGCTGGAACTGTTGAAAGCCAGGTAAACCATAAGGAATACTTTGTTACCGTATTATTTTTATCTTGTATGAATATATTTATTGGAATAAATAACTATCTTTTGAGAATTAGTATGTTAGTTTGTGGAAATTCCGCTGACTGTGACACTATTGTGAAGAACAATAATTACACATAATGAAAAAAAAGTTACTTAAGAGTTTGTTAGTGAAATTGCTATGTTTTTGTGTTGGTCGTATAAACAGGTAGAAATCACGATAAAAAATAATGATTTTTTTTCTATAAGGTATGTTATTGTCATTATTATTATTATTTCAGCCTTTGTCCATCATGCTTTCGATTCAACAGCTTAAAAAGAACTCCGAGACCTGATAAAATGTAGTAGTAATTCAAGGTGCCCCGTAAAAATAAATCATATTTTTAAAATGGTGGTTTAAAGGCCGCGATAATAAATGACTTCACTTTCTTGACCGATGAAAGTGCATAATTTAAGTCAGTCTTAAGAGGGTTTAAGTTGTACAGGGTGAGTCGACGATAGAGTAAAGTTCATTATCTCATTTGTTTCGGGAATGACGAAAAAATATTAAATACAATAGTTTTGGGGAATGTTAAGGTGCACAATTTAATATTATTTTTGAGTATACAGGGTTCTTCAAAAAAGTGTGGTCGGTATAACATATGTTTTTTTAAAAGAACACTCTATTTTCTAATTTATTTTTAAACCTAGTAGTTTTTCTAATATTTAAATTTTTTTTAAAAAATACTAGTTTTCAGTTTTGTAAAAAATTGCTAGTAGCGAGATTGTTTCTGAAGATGGAATAGTCATAATTGGTACGAGCGTTCTATAGAGATGAAACTCTGATAGATTTTACAAAACCCTCCAAGTTTTATTGTATGTCATATACCTATTTCTAATAGTTTTCTATTTATTTTGAATTTTTCAATTTTTACCCTTGTTTTTAATACACTTATGCTATAACATCATAGTTGCCAAGACAAAACAAAATTGTAGGTATTGTCAAATTTTGACATGTCTATTAAGTAAGTAAAAATAGTTTAATTTGTTGTGGTAAGTGACGTATAAAGGTAATAGGATTTTCCTAAAAATGATTTAATTGATATGGTTTTTATACTGGGCGAGGCGGGAAAAAATTGTCTTTTGGCAGTAAGGCTTTACGGAGCGAAGTACCCTAATAGGCGTATACCATCTAGAAAATCTTTTCAGTGCTTAATGGAACGGTTTGATGGTAGTGGTAGCGTTGAGTATACGAAACGAAACGGAAAGTAGTAAATCAGAATGCTCCCAATGAGGAAAAAGAAATGGAGATTTTACTTCATGTTGAAAATAATCCCCATGTCAGCAGCCGTCAACTAGCTGACTTATCTGACACATCCCAATCTACGGCTAATCGCACCACGAGAAAATACAAGTATCATCCCTTTTATATGCAACTACACTAAGAACTTCAAGACCGTAATTTTGAACGACGAGTAAACTTTTGTACCATCATGAATGGAGGAATAGAGGCCGATCCAAATTTTTTTATCTAAAATAGTGTTTTCTGATGAAGCTACTTTTCGCAGTAATGGAGCAGTTAACAGCCATAACGTGCATTATTATTCAATAGTTAATCCATTTTGGGTCCGGGAAGTTCAAAACCAAAACCATTACAAAACGAATTACCCCAGCTTCTTGAAGAAGTTGATAACTTTGAAAGGGAACAAATGTGAATTTAACAAGACGGTGCTCCTGCTCATTACCACCGGGAAGTTCGGGAATTTTTAAACGATTGTTACCCCCAAAAATGGATCTGTAGGGATGGATTCATTCAATGTGACACCTTTAGACTTCTTTTTGTGGGGCTACATTAAAGATCATGTTTATGTGAATCCCCCTACAACACCAGTAGATATGGAAAATAGGATACGGCATGCGTGCAGGGCAGTAAGGCTCTTTATGTTGAGGAAAGTGAAGGAAAATATAGTAAAACGACTAAACATGTGTATTCAAGTAGACGGGCATATTTTTGAACATTTATTACGTCATAATAATTAATCATTAGATAAGCTAAACTATATTAAAATTATTAACTATTTGTTTATGTTTTCACAATAGCGTAAGTGTATTAAAAAACAAGGATAAAAATTGAAAAATTCAAAATAAATCGAAAACTATTAGAAATAGGTATATGATATACTCAGTAAAAGTTGGAGGGTTTTGTAAAATCTATCAGACAAAATAATAATATACAGGGTGTGCCATTTAAAAAATTTGAGGTTTTTCAATTTAAAATAGTCGAAAAGCATAAATTTATTTTGAACACCCTGTAGCATCTAACTGCTTTACATATAACTTTTTTTCATCTCTATAGAACGCTCGTACCAATCATGACTATTCCACCTTCAGAAACAATGGCGCTACTAATACTTTTTTTTTCCAAAACTGAAAACTAGTATTTTTAAAAAAAAAAATTGAAATATTAGAAGAACTACTAGGTTTAAGTACATAACATTATTAATAAAAAAGTTATAAAATTTTACGCAGAATTTAAACATAAATTAGAAAATAGGATGTTCCATTTAAAAAAACATGTTATATCGGCCACACTTTTTTGAAGTACCCTGTATACTCAAAAATAATTTTAAAATGTGCACCTTAACATTCCCTAAAACCATTGTATTTAACAATTTTCATTCCCGAGACAAATGAGATAATGAACTTTACTCTATCGTTGACTCATCCTGTACATAATAGATGGCATCACCTGATAACGAAGGCACAGTTATTAAACAGTTGAATATTCAAGATATATTTGAATCTACGACAATGCTCTGTGTCCCCACCCAGCCCTTACCGCCAGTAGCATTCGCGCAATAGGCCAAACAAATTTGAACTTATTTATGGGGCACCTTGTGTTATAAACATTTCCCAAAATTCAAAGCTACTAATCTATTTACGCGACAACGCATAGCTCTCATTAAAATTATTAATCATTCATTTCGACAACAGTTTAGTTGGCAACAAGTCGGACTTGCGAAATTAGGCCACTCCCTGATTTGTCGGTGCGGTATCGTTTTTCTCGGTACCGATTCGGTAACGAAAACATGCCGAACGCCTGTATTTCAATGAAACCCACCTAACTTGCTCCGCTCCCGCGCAGGTCAGGCGCACCGAGAAAATCGATTCCGCACCGACAATTAAGGGAGCGGCCTTTAGTGTTCCGTACTGTGATTGCTTTTAAAATAAAAATTTTTGTTATGGCGGTACAAAATGATAGTGACATCACAAAATACTTTCCAAATGAATTTGCAAAAATCAGTATTTAGGATTCGGACACCAACTTGTGTGATTGGCTAAAAAAACTTTTTACAACGTGAACTTCTATATCATTACGAAAATTGCAATGCACATCTTCTATCAAGGTTCTGTTTCTAGTAGAACTAGTATCTTTTATCATTTGTATAACCCCAATGCTATTCAAATAGGTGGATAAACTATGATTAACACATTTCAGAAACTTATGTTAAAATCTCCCACAATAATTATCGTAGATCCTTGCTGTGCATGTGTGTTTGTACTGTTATCTGGAGAGTTAACGATAAAGTAAAGTTCATTATCTCAATATTTAGGTCCACAGTTTAAAATTATTTTTAGGTATACAGGGTACTTCAAAAAAGTGGGGTCGATATAACATGTTTTTTTAAATGGAACATCCTATTTTCTAATTTATTTTTAAATTCCGCATAAAATTTTATAACTTTTAATAATAATGTTATATACCTAAACCTAGTAGTTTTTCTAACATTTCAATTTTTTTTTAAAAATACTAGTCTTCAGTTTTGTAAAAAATTGCCAGTAGCGTCATTGTTTCTGAAGGTGGAATACTCATAATTGGTACGAGCGTTATATAGAAATGAAAAAAAAAGATATATGTTCAATCTACACCTTATGGAGAATATTCTAAAATTTTTTCGAAATTTTTGGATTAGTATTCCTAGAGATGGGGTGGGGGATAGCGATTTTTGGCAATTTTTTAAACAATAACATAAAAAAAATTAGCGCTAGTATTATATATATATATATATATATATATATATATATATATATATATATATATATATATATATATATATATATATATATATATATAGGGTTACAGGGAAAGTCGTCCTAGATAATTAAGGACGTTATAGTTTAGGTCGTTTCTGACCGTGGGGGAGCGGGATAGAATATCTCCCCCGGTATGTTCTGCCTGTCGTAGGAGGCGACTTAAAGAACAACCTAGATGGTAGATGCCCAGATCCCACCAGCATCGCCCGGTGTGATACCATCGCATCGGCTTAGGCTGCGTGAAGTTGCTTAACGTTTCGTGGCTGTGCCGATGTCCCGGACTGTGGGACCAGATAGCATGATGAGGCACCCGGATACAAAAAATTCCGGAGGTTAAATAGCCCCCCGTTCGGATCTCCGGGTGGGGGCTGGTTCAGGGGCGTCGACATGCAGAGATCAGAATTTCAAAATGGATTTTTGCAACATACGAGGTTTAAACACGAACATAAATTCAGTGCACCAACACCTGCAATCAAATAAACCTCATGTACTAGCTCTCTGTGAAACTAAGGTCAGTTCATCGACCAGCACAGTAAATTATCTTTATCCTGGGTACGACTTCTATTCCCGATTTAGGCGTAACTTTGGAATCTGTCTTTATGTCAGAAGCGACCTCTCTTGCCAACGAGAGGAGACTCTGGAGCCCCCAAACTTTCATGTATGTGGTTAAAAATAACGACTCAACCAACCACAAGGTTCATCTGTATCCTCTATCGACCACCAAGTGATACTGACTTTAGAACACTTTTCGCTTCCCTTGCAGACACCATCGATCATTTACAAATTAACTATCCAAATGCCGAAATTGCCATCCTGGGCGACTTTAATGTCCACAACATCAACTGGCTTAAATATTCAAATACTACCGATGAACAAGGTCGTGAAGCCGAATCATTTTCAATCAGTTGTGGCTTAACTCAGCTTATTGACGAACCAACACGGATCCCTGATCGAGACGGAGAGTTTGCCAGTCTTCTTGATCTCTTTTTAACCACCAATCCGGAGATTTACACAGTCAGCGTAAATCCGCCGTTAGGTTCTTCCGACCATAAACTACTTTCGACATCGAGTATTCTACCAATCAATGACAGAGAGGCGCCTAAACCGCGCAAGATTTGGCCCTACAAGTTTGCTAAATGGGAAGATCTCATGGAATATTTTCGAACTTTCCCTTGGTTGGACGTTTGTTTTCGATCCGACGACCCATCTGACTGCGCCAGGGAGGTTTCCGATGTTATTTTGGCCGGTATGGAGGCTTAGATCCCTTTTTTCGAAGAAATGCCCTTCCAACGGCAAGCCTTGGTTTGACCGAAAATGCAAAGAAGCTGTTGCTTCTAAACATCTTGCATACCGACAATGCCGCGAAAATCCTAACACCATAAATCGTAACACATTTGTTCGTGCCAGGAACAGATGCAAAGAAATTATCGACGAAACCAAGGAGGTACACAATCAACGGATTAGAAACAAACTTCTCGCCTGTCCCGGCAATTCAAGGTCCTTTTGGTCGGTCGCTAAGGCAGTTAGTCGAAATTTCACCAAATCCACCATACCACCACTCACACGGCCAGATAATTCTATTGCAACGACACCTGTTGAGAAAGCGAACTTGTTGGCTGAACTCTTTGCTTCACATTCTACTGTTGATTTCCAAGGAAAAACACCACCTACTATTCCCATAGTGCAGTCAAGGATGCCCGATGTTGTCTTCAGAGATCGTATTATAAAGCGTATTCTGATGAAGCTAGACACCAAAAAGGCTTCTGGCGCTGACGGAATACCTGCCATAGTTCTTAAAATCTGTGCGAGGGAACTAACACCAGTTTTCTGTAGACCTTTCAACCTACCCTACAGAAAGGGAATATTTCCTTCCTGCTGGAAATGCGCTACAGTTCAGCCGATACCTAAAAAAGGCAAGAAGACCTTGCCAAATAACTACCGACCAATCGCACTGCTTTCAATAATATCGAAAGTCATGGAAAAGGCTATCAATCAGCATCTTCTAAAATATCTTGAAGGATTCAACATTATTAGCGATCACCAATATGGCTTTCGTAAAAATAGATCAACAGATCTTCTGACTTATGTAACACGTTTGGAACAATGCAATTGAACACTTTGGAAAATCTCGAGCGGTTGCTCTGGACATATCCAAGGCATTCGACCGTGTTTGGCACGATGGGCTGTTGGCTAAGCTACGTTCTTATGGTATGTCGGAAAAGTTCTGTTTGTGGCTCTCATGTTTCCTCAGAGAGCGTTCTTTACGAGTGGCAGTCGACGGATTTCTTTCTAACACCTTCACTATCAACGCCGGTGTACCTCAAGGCTCCATACTGTCTCCTACTCTTTTTCTCATTTACATTAACGATCTGCTGGAAAAGACCGAGAATCCAATCTACAGCTTTGCAGATGACAGTACACTTATCTCTTCATTCACTTTGAACGCTCGGACATCGGCTACTCAGACGAATATCCGCAGACAGCAGGAAGTCGTTCAACTTAACAAAGACCTGGAAGAAATTCTATCTTGGGGTGACAGTAACCAAGTGGAATTTAACGCTACAAAAACCCAGGCGGCAGTTTTTTCTAAAAAAGTTAACGTTGCTGAACCCGACATAGTTATATCGGGGCACTCCATTTCTCTAACATCGTCACTCAATTTGTTGGGCGTTAATTTGGGAGCAAATATGTCCTGGCATGAACATGTTGCAGGCATAGCAAGGAGAGCTTCTCAAAAGTTGGGAATATTATTTAGAACCAGAAAGCTTTACACTCCACAACAACTGTTAATTCTTTACAAAGCTCAAATTCGACCAACTATAGAATATTGCTCCCGTGTTTGTAGCTCCGCTTCCAAACATACACTGCATTTGTTGGATTCTATTCAGAGAAGAGCTGTTCGTCTGATTGGAGACCCGGAACTGACCGTCGGCCTTGATTCGCTGGAACATCGAAGAACGGTTGGCGACTTGAGCCTATTCTACAAGTACTTTCATGGAAAGTGTTCGAAGGATGTGGCCCGCTTAATTCCTCCCAGAGCGGTGCATGTTAGAAGTACACGTCGCGTTAATTCTTCACATCCATATGAGGTTTAGCTTGTTACTCCCCGTACAACACTTTTCAAGCAGTCTTTTATATGGAGAACATCATCCCTTTGGAATAATTTGCCCAGGACTGTGTTTCCCACCGAGTACAATCTACAGCGATTCAAGAACAACGTGAATCGCTTTCTCCGTACACGTGTCGCTCCTGTAGCGCTTTAGGGACTTCCCTGTAGCACGTGTGCTAGACCCATAAAAATAAAAAAAAAAAAAAATTTGACTCTATGACATGATGTCCTAAACTTAACCGTTTTCGAGATATTGAAGTTTAAAGATTTTCTAAAAAAAAAACATGTTTTTTTTTGCTTTTATATCGATTTTTTTTATTAGAGGTTCTTGAGTGCGATTTTTTGGTTATTTTTAGTTAGTCTGTATGTCAAGTATCAAAAATCATCAAAAAAATTTGAACTAGTTACTAACAGTTTCAAATGGCGGCTCGTTAATGTTTCTAAATTACGAATTTTTACCAAGTGTTTCCTACTTTAAATCAATAAAGAGAAAAAAATAATGTATGAAAGTTATTCTGCAAATTATTTTAAAAACTTTTACGTCTTTTTAGCTATCAAAAAAGGTATAATACTAGGAGTTTAATAGGAAAACTGTACACAGAATGACACCTAAAGCAGGCTCGGGTAGCAAAAGGTAAATTTTTAGTTCTAGGTGAAAATACGAAAAATACACAAATAAAACAAAAAACCTCGCAATTTAATATTTTTTATTAATTATAATTCATGTTCTATATGGTCGCCCCTATTTCTAACACAAATTCTTATTATTTTTCTTAAATTACTTTTCACAACGCTGGTTGTGAGGTGCCGCCTCATTTCGTCAGCCGCATCAATTATTTTTTGTCTTAGGACATCCACGTTTTCGATAGGAGTCATCTGGTCGTACACGAGACTTTTCATGTGACCCCACACATAAAAATCCATCGGTGTTAGGTCTGGGCTTCTCGCCGGCCAAGGTATGGGTCCGCCTGTTCCAATCCATTTGTTGGGATAATTGTCATTGAGCCATGCACAAACACTTCCTCTGTGGTGCGCTGGGCAGCCATCGTGTTGAAAGTACATGTTTTGTCTCAAACCAATAGGTAGGTCTTCCTTCAAATTAGGTAAATCGTTCCGCAAAAACTTGTCGTATTCCTCGCCATTCAAATTATCTGGCAGGAAGAATGGCCCAACCAAATAATTTGAAATTATACCCATCCACACATTTAAGCTGAATCTTGTTTGTGATCCTTTCGTTCTTTTTTTGTTTGGGTTGCCTTCCTCTTTAGAAGCCCAATAGTGGGCATTGTGGTAGTTTGTAAGACCGTCTTTGTCGAATTTCGACTCGCCAGTCCATAGTATTTTCTTAAAAAAAGATGCATCTTCGACATCGGTATTGAGCATAAATCTGCAGAATTCTAATCGTCGCAACGGATCCCCTTCTTCAATGACTTGCACGGGCGTATAGTGGTAAGGGTGTTGCCCAACAGTATGCATTACAAACCATACCTTCCACTGCGAAATACCAAGCTGTTGTACGACAACATTTGTAGATATGGTTGGGTCCACCTCAAAGAGACGTCGTATTTCGTTTTCTTCGTCTTCGTCAAAGATATGTGGTCGTCCCATGTCAGTCCGCCGTCTTTGTACGGAACCAGTTTCTCGTAGTCTTCGATAAGTTCCATCAAATACGCTAACATCAGGTACACGACGAGTAGGATATCGCAGTATGTATTCATCACGCGCACGCGACGACACTCCTTCGCAAAATCCGTAACACATTAGGATGTCAGCATATTCCTCGTTGGTATACGTTGCGATATTCACAAGCAGAGATCAAAATCCAGTTACGAGCCAATTCAGACAGTCAGAAGATGAAACACAGATATTTTTGAAAAGCACGGTATAGCACATCTACCACGGACGAATCGCATGAGGAGACTAAAAATCATTCAATAATGTTTAGTGAACAGAAAATGTCACTCGCACAGAGAGTACCCCGACCGGAAAAAATGCTTACCCAACCCTTTTTATTGTTTGAAGGTGCAGGTAGTAAACCGGTAATTGGTAGTATCTAAATTCTATTATTATGTTACTCTACATTTGGGCCTATTGAAATCTCATTTTCTTAGAATTTTCAATAGATCCAGTAGATATTATACCGTTTTAGATAGCTAAAAAGACGTAAAAGTTTTTAAAATAATTTGCAGAATAACTTCCATACATTTTTTTTTCTTTTTATTGATTTAAAGTAGGAAACACTTGGTAAAAATTCGTAATTTAGAAACATTAACAAGCCACCATTTGAAACTGTTAGTAACTAGTTCAAATTTTTTTGATGATTTTTGATACTTGACATACAGACTAACTAAAAATAACCAAAAAATCGCACTTGAGAACCTCTAATAAAAAAAAATCGATATAAAAGAAAAAAAAAAACATGTTTTTTTTAGAAAATCTTTAAACTTCAATATCTCGAAAACGGTTAAGTTTAGGACATCATGTCATAGAGTCAAATCGGTCAGAAACGACCTAAACTATAACGTCCTTAATTATCTAGGACGACTTTCCCTGTAACCCTGTATATATATATATATATATATATATATATATATATATATATATATATATATATATATATATATATATATATATATATATATATATGTATATGTTTTTTTTTTTTAATTCATGTTTTCACCAGTTTTCATTTGATACTCCACTCGATGACTTTGAAATTTTTTTTTAACTTTCTATTTCACCCTCCAACACTAACCCCCCTGTGATTAAGCCGTCAATCCCTCTATTTGTGACAAATGTCAACTTTCTACGTCAAATAGTTTCGGAGAAAACGGCACGGGTGACAGACAGACAGCGAAGTGATTCCGTTTCAATTTTGGTACGGAACACTAATAAAATATAATAATGATGTATATATGGCTACTTTTTCTCTTTTGGCATTCAGAATTTTTATCAAATACCGCTTCTTTATTTTTTTTTCAGAGAATACAATAAGGACTTACACGAAACGTTCCATTCCCAATTAGAAAAAGCACACGACGGGTTTTCAGTAGCTGCCGAATATTTTGGAAGAGGAGTGTTTAACTGTTACAAAATACTAAGGTAATTAATGCATAATGCCAGTTCTCAATAGTTTATAGTTCGAGAAACTTTCAACTTGCAGTTCTCTATAATAGACCGTTCAACAAATACAGTCGTTAAAATTCTTTCCTAGGTTTTGTTATTATATATATATATATATATATATATATATATATATATATATATATATATATATATATATATATATATATATATATATATATATGGTGTTAAACAAACTGGATTTTACCCAGTCATTTACAAAATCAACCCGGCCATGAAAGGCCACCATTTATACGACCTAGCTCAGGCGCAGGCTTGTGTTGCCAAACATATGATTTTCTTCAACAGTCACAGATTTTCAAATTCCAGGTAATGTTTATTTAATAACAAATGAAAATAATAATAGAAAACACCTAGTAAAAATAATCTTCTTCTTCTTAAAATGCCTATTCGGTTCGAATATTGGCAATCATTCTGGCTATTATTACTTATCTGCGAGGATTTCTCATTATGTGACCTAAATACTCCAATTTTCGTACTTTAACAGTTTCCACAATTTTGAGTTTCTTGTTCATGCGAGGTAAGACATCCTCGTTGGTAATATGGTCAGTATAAGAAATTTTCAAAATTCTGCGATATAGCCATAATTCACTCAAGTTACTTAAAAGTGGCTCCAGTCAGCGTCCAAAATTTCGACACCATAAAGAAGACACTGAAGACATAACATCTTAGGAGTCTCATTTTTCATGCTTAATTTTATTGCTGAGCGTTTGAAAAGTGATGTCATTTTGAGGAACACTGCTCTAACTTTTTCGATACGGCAACGAATTTCCTGCGAATGATCCCATTGTTCGTTTATCATGGTACCTAGATATGAATATTGTGGAGTTCTTTGAATTTGTGGATTGTTAACCATCAACAAGATAGCAGGAACTTGCTGATTACCGTGTATTTTGTTTTGCTGATTTTAAGTTCGAGGCCGTATCGATTACTGACTTTGTTTAGTTTTGTCAAAAAATTGTAGACCCTTAAGTTATCAGCCATAATTGCCGTATCGTGAGCATAACGAGTACTATTTATTCGCTCCATATTAGGCAGCATAATATTTAACCATAATTAAGAACAATTTTTTTATCCACTATTTGAAAAAAATAATTCCAACTGATTTGGACTTTTATGTTAACAGCTATTTGGGTTTGGGCAAAATAAAAACAGAATTTTAAATAAGTTTTTCTGTTCACTTTTCCAAGATTAATACCAAAAAGGTAAACGATTTTCTTGTAAGAAATATAAGATTTTTTTAGTATTAAAGTAGGTTTAAAAGAAATTTGTTTATTATTATGTACCTTGTGCAACCTAAAATAGGATATTTTCAGTCCTAGTAGCATTAATTTTTTATTTCGTTTCCAAAATTTCCCTTTCTTAGCATCGATTTTTTACTTTGCGTGAATTGTCTCAAATTTTAGTCAAGTCACCTAAATTTAATGACGCGATCCACTAATTATGATGAACCTGTTGCTTTAAGCTTTATATCTGTCGATATTTGCTGCGGTTTCTCATTCATTATTATACAACTTTATACCTACTAGTGGATTAAGAGATGGTTGAAAAACGGGTATAAATCTGCAAATAGGGTTATGACGATAACCTATACTATTAGAAATCAATTTTAGAATGAGCAAACACAACAGAGTATATTTTAACACATTAGTAATACTTTATTTTAGGTTAGTGTAAAACGAATTAAAAATAACCCCGATAATCTTTTTACGAAAAGGCCCCACATTAAAGTTTGATCAACATAAATTCAAAAATACTGGTCCAAAATTGCCTAAAGTCGCCAAACGTCAAATTTCAAGGTTATTGTAATGTCAAATTCTTTAGTAAATTACGTAAATAGGATGGTGGACAGTTTGTTGTTTTTAGGTGCAAGAGTAGTCAATGAATTGAATACTCTTAATATTGAGCATTGTTACCTAAAAGGTATTCATGTGTTCCATGTTCACATTGGATGTTAATTATAAATATATAAATTTTGTATAGAAAGTGAGGTTAAAAAGCTTACCCATGTTTACATACCGTTGATCGGACCATAAAAATCAACGTACAGGCGATGGCAACGACTACACCAACAGAACCACCACCCATTTGGGCGCTTCTAGTAGCCACGTTATTCCTATTTATAGTTTCCAAGTATCTGATTTTTGAGCTTTTCCCCAAGATTTTAATTTGGGCCACTGAATCTTTCGCTTTAGACTTGCTGTCGTTTTTTGATGAACTCTTTATAATTCAACAAGAATACAGGATTCATTTGAATCAATTGAGAGCTTTAACAACTCCTCCTGATTTACCTACTCCGTCTACTGTTAATTATAATAGCAAGGATAATCTAATTCAAATGAATGAATCAAAAAATTTAAAAGCTCCGTTTAATCTTGATTTACCCATTCCATCTCATGTTGATAACGATGAGAATTTCAAAACTCCGGCTAGTCTTCATTTATCTAGTCCACCTAGTGTTGATAATAATAACCATGATAACCTGATTCAGTTGGATCAATCAATTATCTTTGAAAGTCTGCCTAGTTATGATTCAACCACTCCGTTTAATATTAGTAATGATAACCTACTTTATTTGGATCAAATGGTGAATTTGAAAACTCTGACTAATGATGGTTTAGCCACTCCACCTAATGTTGATATTGATAAACATAATAATCCAATTCATCGGGATCAATCTATGAATCTAGCCACTCCATCCAGTGTTGATAATGGTACCAATGATAACATAATTCAGTCGGATGAATTGATAAATTTAGAAACTTGGGCTATTCATGATTTAGCAACTTTATCCAATAGTGACTGTAATAATGACAATAATCTAATTCAATTGGCTCAATTAATGAATTTAAAAACTGTACCAGTGCTTAACCTCAATAAAAATATTCGGGAAACACATAACAAGGTTAATGAGCTTGAGAAGGAAATAGAAATTATAAGAAATGAATTAATGCAACTTAAATTTATGCAAGCAAGAGTAGACAATGCTGTTTTAGTACTCGTCCAACAAGACAAAATTAATGAACTTGGAAATGAAGTAAAAACTGTAAAAAATGAATTAATACAACTTATATCCAAATTAGCAGACAAAGATAAACAGAAAGATAATCAAGTAAATCAAATTAATGATTGGCAAGATCAGTTGTATAGGGACAGAGAGGCAAATTTAAGTATAAAGTCTTCAAACGGTGCACCACACAAACATTCTGTAAAAAATCGGAGACTGCAGGATCAGTTAGAAAAAAAGTAAGTTTGATTTTACACAACCCAAAACATATTAACCTGAACTTAACCAAAAGATGACTCAAAACAAGTTGAAATCTTGGTATGGTCATTATAATGGCATGTTATTTTGGCAGATTTGTAGCTAGTAATAACAATACTATTGTATGTATGGCATAGAGACTCTGCATGAAATGAAAGAAATCTGGTGTTATGATTCTGGTAGCTTAAAAACATTGTATTTAAAGAATATAGCATTGAAAAGGCCAATCAAGAACAAAAACCACTGTAACAACACCTGGTAATAACAGTAATTTAGCCAATACTTTAGGGGTGTTTTTGAATCAGATGGAATTGTTCATGCAGATAATCTGCATATAAAAAATATTAGTAATAATGCCATGTTTTAGTAATAATACCATTATTAAATGAAGTGAAAAATTGGTCAAACCTATAAGAGGCTACTTGACTACTGGCTTTGAAAAAAGCCGGTGGTCCAGAGGGTACTCGATACTCAATACCATTTATTCATGCTAAATTATCGAAAAGTGTCTTACACACATCAGTAAATATTGATATAATAAAACAATGTAGCTCCTATATTGATCAAAGTAATAAGAGTACTGCACAAATGTTAATACATATAATTTCGCCAATTTCTATTTTATTTTGTTTTCCAAAAACTGTATGACGCGTTTTGCTATCACTGTAGCTTTGTCTGATACAAAATGATATCTAAATAGAATGTTACATTTTAACAAATACCCTAAGGTAAGTAGGTAATAAAATTATTACTGTGTATTAATAAATATTGATGAGAAATCCATTCTGAACATTAATTATTGTATAAATTAAGCAAAGGTGAGTTACCATGGGTTAGGTAGGTATCTTTCTGTTCTAACACAATAGTTGCTATAGATCAACAACAATATATAGACAAAACACTAGATTTCATTATGAAAAAGAATTTCAAAATATGACAAAAAGATCCAACACAAAAATTAAGAAAGGTATAATGCTTGTAGCATCGTATCGGACAACCAAATCTCAAAAATAACAGTCATAAATCGTCAGCCCTCTCAACTTTATTCATTAGTTAAATTACCTAAAGAAAATTAGACCTGTAGTCTCCTACATATTGGCCCCAGCTTACAAACTCTCAAAATTTCTCATAGATATAAAAACTAACATGAACTTTAAACCAATTTACACAATAAAAAATTCGTTCAAATTAAAAAAAATTTCAAAAGTTTCTACCAGATAATTCAAAACTTGTATCATTTGACGTTCAGCTTACCCCCAGATGAAACAGTCAAAGTCATAAAAACATTTCTAATCAAACACAAAGTTAATATCGTTATACAGCAAGACATACTAAATTTATTAAACACAATCCTCAATCAAAATTATTTTTACATTAATAATAGGTTTTATAATAGTTCAGAGGGTCTCATAATAGACCCACTGGGCCCACTTTTAGCAGAAATATTCATGGACAATCTAGAAAAATAAATACATCGACCAGAGTTAAATAAATCATTTTTGTATTAGTACCGGTATGTAGATGACATTTTTGCTTGTTTCAGTGGTACAGAGCGTCAACTTAACAATATTTTTAATTATATAAACTCAATACATAAAAATATTAAATTTACTATGGAATTAAAAGTAGACAATAAAATTAATTTTCTTGACTTAACAATAACCAGACATTACAATAAACACAAAATTTCTATTTTTCACAAACTTTCACATACAGGTACCACAATAAATATAAATTTACCCTCTAGAACAAAAATTGGCAGCTTACCACAGTATGTTGCATAGACTTGTAAGTGTCCTCTTATCTGTAGATGACTTTAATAAAGAATTAAATTAAATAACTCAAATTGTTGTTAACAACGGATATTCTCCGGATACTGTAGATTCAATGCTGAACAAAAAATTAAAAAATAAAGCTATTTCTTTAGTATACCCAAAGGAAGAAGATAATAATAATATAAAAGCACTACAGGCCATGAAGGCCTAGGGCTTAGTAAAACTGTGTCCTTTTCCCTCCTTCCCTCTTCCATCATCTGGCGTCCAAGTATTGTTGGTTCATATGTCTCCATTCTATTCTGTTCTGCGCCTTCGTCCTCCAGTCTCTGACCCCTATGGCTCTTAAATCCTCCTCAACCTGTTGCAACCATCTCCTCCTCGGCCTTCCCCTCCTTCTCGCACCCACAAGGTTCATCGTCAGCACTATTTTCGGCAGTCTCTTTCTTGTCAAACGTTGTACGTGTCCTAACCATCTCATTCTTTGCGCTCTTATAAAAGATGTGATTCTAGGTCCGTCATATAAGTCCTCCAGTTCCTGATTTGTCCGCCTAGTCCACCCTTCCGGTGTATTTCTTCCTCCGTAGATCACTCTTAACATCCTTCTTTCCCACCTCTCTAGCGTTTCTTCCTCCAATTTATTCATTATCTATGTTTCACATCCATAGGTGACAGTAGGTCTTATAACCGATGTATAAATCCTCAGTTTTGTCTTTCTAGAGACATACTTTGATTTCATTAAAGCATTCAGGCTCCCACATTTTTGGTTGCCCTTTGCTATTCGCGCCTTCAATTCGTTCCCCTCATGCCCGTTTTCTTCCAGCAGTACCCCCAAATATATAAATCTGTCCACTCTCTCAAATTTATATTCCCTTCCATCATAGGTCACTATATTAAGTTCTTTTTCTTTCTTAGTTTCTGTGCTTCCTGCTATCATATACTTCGTTTTCTCAGAGTTGATTTCTAATCCATACTTACTTGTCTCTCTTATTAGTCTTTTCGTTCTCTTTACCAGTTCTCTGCTAGACTTTGCTATCAACGTCAAATCATCCACATATGCTATACACTGGTGCTCCTTATTAAAAATTGTACCGTTAGCCTCTAGGCTGCTCTCTCTTATTATCCTCTCCAAAACCAAGTTAAATAACGTCGCAGACAGTGGGTCACCCTGTCGTAGTCCCCTTTCCACTATAAAATCCTTTGATTCCAGGCCATTCCACACTATTTTATTGGTCGTTTTTTTTTGTAGAGTCATTTTAACTAATCTGATTAGTTTTGTTGGTATTTCTAAATGGAACAATGCTTGATACATTCTGTCTCTTATAATTCTATCATAAGCCTGCCGGAAGGATATGTAACGCTATTTTATGCTCATAAGACGTAGTTTGAATTTCTTTAACAGTGAATATCTGATCTGTTGTGGATCTGTTACTGCGGAACCCCGCTTGGTATTCCCCCATTATTTCTTCTGAAAACCCGTTCAATCTCTTCCGCAATACCTTTGCCAGAATCTTATAGCATATATCTAGCAGAGCTATTCCTCTATACTTTTAGCATAGCATTTCATCACCTTTTTTGTGGAGGGGACTTATAAGGCTCTTGGACCATTCTTTTGGCATTACCTCCTGTTCCCACACTTGCTCTATTAGTAGAAATAGTTTCTCATGCAGTTGTTCGCCTCCTGCCTTTAACATTTCAGCACTTATTTCGCTTTCACCTGGCTTTTTGTTGTTTTCCATTTCAGCTTTGATTTTTTCTCTTGTTGGCTTACTCACCATATTCCCGTCATCGTCCATTGTTCGCTCTTCTACCTCATTTTCTGTTTCTCCCCCATTCAACAATACCTCGAAATACCCCTTCCACTCATCCATTATTTTGTCTGGCTCACTTATTAGTAATCCTGTATTAGTTCTGAGGTAGCTGGTTCGGCTATGGTATCCTTTGTTCATTCGTTTTACCTCCTGATAGAAGCTTCTCAATTCCTTATTAACAAATCTTTCCTCTGTGTTTTTCAATTTTTCTTCATTGTATTGTCTCTTCAGTCTTCTGCATGTTTGTTTGAACATTCCTCGAAATTCAAGATACAGATAAGAAATATCAAGTCTTAACCTATTTTGGCAATACATTAGAAAAAATTAAGAACCAATTAAATAAGTATAATATTAACATAGCTTTTAGAACAAACCACTCGTTGGGAAAATGTATTAAAAATGCGAAAGGGAAACAAAAAAGAACAAAAAAATCCCGAGTATATCAGTTAAGTGGTGGTTCTTGTCCTAAAAGTTACATAGGTCAGACAGGTTGTTCTTTCGAAGTTCAGATTTCAGAGCATAAAAAAGGTATTAAAAAAACAAAATCAATTCAGCTTACAATGATCATTTAACAGAATCCAATCATCTTTTTGATGACAAATTTAAAATTTTACACACAAGACAAAAGAGTCAAATTAAACCTGTTAGAAAATTTAGAAATAAATAGGATTAAAAATTCAGCTATCATCTTACATGAACAGAAAGATACCTATCTAACCCGTGGTAACTCACCATTGCTTAACTTATACAACAATTAAAGTTCAGAATGGATTTCCCATGAATATTGGTTAATACGTAGTAATAATTTTTATTACCTACTTACCTTAGGGTATTTATTAAAATGGAACAACATTCTATTTAGATATCATTTTGTATCGGACGAAGCTAAGGTGATAGCAAAACGCGTCCTACAGTTTTGGTAAAACAAAATAAAGTGGAAATTGACATGACACATTATGAATTTCCATCAAGTAACAGTTCAACAAGAACAATTAAAAAAAAGACATAATTTCTATTACTATGTCATTTACATTTAAGAAAGAAACATTAAGACAGTATGGAAACAAACGCCTCAAAAATAAGACTCAAACCCAAACTTAAAGCCTATAACTGAGGTACTCGTTTATGGAGTCAAAAGCATTTTCTAACAGAATTTTTTTTTTCAATTTCTTTGTCTAATAGATCTTTAACCCCTTACTGCATGACTTTTTTTATTTTTGCAAAAAAATATATATGTTAGATAATATTTTTAAATACACGAAATAAATGTTAAAAAAAAAAAATTGGTCACTTTTTTTATCAAGATATGAATCACCTTTTGACATGTGCCAAATTTGGCACAAATTGGGAAAACGGAAAAAAATTAACCTAGAGAATAAATTACGGTAAAAATGTTTTAAACGTGTCATACAAAGTTTATTCAGTATGGAATTTATAAAAACAGTTTTCGGTCTTTATTTAGGCATAAAAATACCACACACTTGTTACAAGACACATGAGATTTTCCCTTACACTCAGGATATTTACATCTTTGGCGATCTTCATTTACTTCTGGCCAGTGACTCAAGTTATCAGTTCTAACTTCCTGGGCTGGTATTTGTGAAAAGGGATACTTTCTTTATTTCAAATCTAGCTGAGGCTGTAGGCAGGTGCTTGGCCTTCCCCTTTTTTTCTGACTCACGCCAGATTTCGTTAATACTTCTGCAAGAGCAAGCTTGAATTCTGAGAGCGACAAATATAAGTTATCATTTTGCAAACTTCGTCTCCACAGTATCCAACTGTTAGCGCAAGTCATATCAAGAAAAAAATGGAAAAATACCCTCATATACCACTTTTTTGATCTAATTTGGATTCTATAGTATCCTAGCATGCTATCTAGGAGATCTACTCCTCCCATATAAGCATTATATACAGCAACGCTTTGGGGACGGGGGATTTTTATATGGGTATTTGATTTTTTGCAGAACCTCGTTGCTTCTCATGTAGGCTGACTGCCAACATAGGTTGATACGGTATTCACAACTTTATTATCATACCAGGACACTGCAGATATTTGCACACCATCGACAGTTGCCACTTTTTCCAGAAATGTACCTCTACCTTTTTTTTTCATTTCCGATTCCTTAGGAAACTGCAAGCATGGTACACGATTAGCTCTTACTGTACCCAATGGTAAAATGCCATTTTTGGTGAGATATGTTAGCAGGGGAATGCTTGTAAACCAGTTATCAAAAAAGAGTTTGTAGTTTAGATTTTTCGGAATAGATTCTGAAAGTTTTACTACAACGTTGCTACTGGCTTCTAGATCAGGCTGATTATTCTCAAGCACCGTAGTTCCACAGTAAAAATCAAAGTCGTAAGAGAAACCAGACACGCCGCTTAGAACGAAAACTTTATATCCCCATTTATGGGGCTTTTTGGGATTATATTGTGAGTTGAGCGTGCTTTCGTTGGGATGATTTGTTCATCGACGGCCATATGTTCTTCTTTAGGAACAAGTAGAAATCTGTCACGAATCTTGTTCAGAAAGGGACGTATTTTAAAAAGTTTATCATAGTCAGGTTGACCCTGAGGAACCTGCAGTGTGTTGTCGTTGAAATGCAAAAATCGTTTGATTTCTTCAAATCTGTTGCATGTCATAGCACTGGAGATATTGGGAATTTCCAACGAATTATTCCAATAAGACCTGGTCGATGGTAACTGAATAATCGACATATATATACAAATGCCACAAAAAACACGAATTTCTTCCTTGGATATATTGGGTGGCTTTTCAGGTCTACTTTGAACCCCGTACAAATTTGACTGTTCAGTTATGTAAACGAAAAGTTCTTCAGTAAAAATGAAATTGAAGAAATGGATAGGATCTTCTAATTCTTTTATGAAATCAGGAAGAATTGTACAACCTTGAAATTTTACAAATTCCTCAGAGACAGCTAGAAATTTATTCTCCCAATCAATGGTTTGCTTCTGCTTTTTTTTTTCGGCTTCTCTTTGGTCGGTTTATTAGTCGATGTCGATGGTAACACATTCTGATGATCTATAAAAGTTTGCCCTAATGCGGACAATGGCATGTCATCATCATCATCTTCTATATCGGTTTCGTCAATAATAACATCTTCGTTTGTCGAAACGATTCTTTCGTTTTCACTGTCTGACTCATATAGGAGAACGGACTTTCTAGGACCCAACAAGTCATTTCTTTGATGTTCATCGTCCGAGGATAAATTTTCATTGTCACTAACGTCACCATTTGGAATTCGGAAATTTCTGGTGCCATAAAACTTACTCGGGTCCATCTAAGAAAGAGATGTAATTATTATAAATTATCATGTCTTTATATAAAACTGTTCCAAATATGGCACAGGTAAACAAACTCATATTTTGTCTTCAATACGTCAAATTATAATTATGATATTACCTTAGTAGCAAAATTAGACACCTACCTTTATAAGAATATTTTTTTCACAACAAATTATTCACAAGAGAGTATGAAAACTGTTGATCTAAAAAAACCACAAAACAGGATATAGCGTGTCACGAGCCGCCACTGGACTAATGGCTTTTCCTGGCGTCGAGATTTGACTGCGGTGGAGTCTGCGCGTTTTACGTCAGGGCAGCGAACGTGCCGGATATGGAACAATTTGAAATAAGATCCTTAAGCTACTCAGGGACTTAGAAAAAAAATATATTTTGATGTGTGACAAATTTGGGACAGTATGCGGTAAGGGGTTAATATTTTGCGGTAATACATTAAAAAATTTAACGGCGGAGTATCCAGGTCCCGTTTGCCATCTCTTCAGCCTCCAACATGTTGAAATTAGATTCTCCATGGCTTCTGTAGGAATGAACATATTGCTTTAAGAACCGGAGATTCTTAAGAATGTGCTGTGAAGGAACCGTTAGAATTCTAAGCGATACAAATTACTGTCAGCAGTCATCCCTGAAACCAAGTCCTTCCAGTATTCTTAGTGACTTATGCTGCACGCTGAACACACAATAGGTCTGTACAAAATGTCCCCAGACGAGAATGGAATAAACAAGATGAGAGTGAAATATTGAGTAATAGGCACTTCGTAATACTCGCCGAGTTACACAGTGTGCAAGATTTCGGAGTACAAAAAGAATGTTTTACAGATCTTGCCTATGTGTATACTCCAATACAACTTCAGATCCAAATATACACCCAAAAATCTCATCTCACCACTCCCTTATTCAAGTCATGCACCTCTCTCAATGAAAACAACCCGTTTGGTTTGGGGTATTTCATCATGAGAGATTTTTAATCTACATTTGATATAATCTATAATATATATAAAATGCAACGTCTCTCTGTCTGTCTGTCTGTCTGTCCGTTAGTGCGCTTATCACTGGAGAACCACTTATCCGATTTACGTGCTTTTTTTTTAAAAACATACATATGTTCTCTGGCCAGGTTATAGGCTATATTTTATTACGATAGGTAGCATAAGGAATGAGCAGTGACGATAATAGTGAATGAAGTCCAAAAAAAGTTTGCCGTTAGCGCGTTTCCTTGCAATACACAGCCTAAACCATTAAATATGGAACAATATTATGTAGCAGAGAATATCTATAATCTATAATATATATAAAATGCAATGCAAATCTAACTGATACAATTAAACCTACTTATATGTTAGCATAAATCAAACAGGCGTTCCAACGCACAGTTCCAAACTGTTTCGAAACAGTACGTCAGTAATAATGAGACGTCGCGAAACTTGCAATATACGCTGTATACAGCATGTTGGAACAAAGCTTATAAAGCAAACAAACATATTATTTTTTTGGTCTGTCTGTCTGTCTGTCTGTCCATTAGTGCGTTTATCACGCGAGAACCACTTATCCAATTTACGTGTCTCTTTTTAAATTCATACATATATTCTTTGGCCAGGTTATATAATAATAATAATCTATATCTATAATATATTTAAAATGCAGCGTCTCTCTGTCTGTCTGTCAGTTAGTGCGCTTATCACTGGAGAACCATTTATCCGATTTACGTGCTTTTTTTTTAAAACATACATATGTTCTCTGGCCAGGTTATCTATCTATAATATATATAAAATGCAACGTCCCTCTGTCTGTCTGTCCATTAGTGCGTTACGTACTTTTTTTTTAAAACATACATATGTTCTGGCCAGGTTATAGGATATATTTTATTGAGTTAGGTAACATAAAGAATAAGCAGTGACGATAATAGTGAATCAAGTCGGAAAAAAGGCTACCGTTAGCGCGTTCTCTTGCAATATACTGCCTAAATCATTAAATATGGAATAATATCATGTTGCAAAGAATATAATATATATAAAATGCAATGTCTCTGTCTGTCTGTTAGTGCGCTTATCACTTGAGAACCACTTATCCGATTTACGTGTTTTTATAAATTTATACATATATGATATGTTCTATATAATTCGATATAAGCCTAGATAATGGGAGATAAGGTGAGATAATGGGAGATAGGTATAAATAATGGGAGATAAGCAGAAATAAGTCTTAAGTAATGGGAGTTATGGTGAGATAATTGGAGATAAGGAGAAATAATGGGAGATAAGGAAAAATATTGCGAGATAAAACAAGATAACCCTAGATAATGGGAGATAAGGTGAAAAATGGGAGATAAGTATAAATAATGGGAGATAAGCAGAGATAAGTCTAGGTAATGGGAGTTATGGTGAGATAATGAGAGATAAAATAGAAATAATGGGAGATAAGGAGAAATATTGCGAGATAAGTCGAGATAAGCCTAGATAATGGGAGATAGGGTGAGATAATGGGCGATAAGGAGAAATAATGGGAGATAAGGAGAAATAATGGGAGATGAGTAGAGATAAGCTTAGATAATGGAAATTATGTAGAGATAATGGAAGATAAGGAGAAATAATGGGGATAAGCAGAGATAAGTCTAAGTAATGGGAGTTATGTTGAGATAATGGGAGATAAGGAGAAATAATGGGAGATAAGGAAAAATATTGCAAGATAAGTCGAGATAAGCCTAGATAATGGGAGATAAGGTGAGATAATGGGAGATAAGTATAAATAATGGGAGATAAGCAAAGATAAGTCTAGGTAATGGGAGTTATGGTAAGATAATGGGAGATAAGGAGAAATAATGGGAGATAAGGAGAAATATTGCGAGATAAGCCTAGATAATGGGAGATAAGGTGAGATAAGTATAAATAATGGGAGATAAGGAGAAATAATGGGAGATAAGCAGAGATAAGTCTAGGTAATGGGAATTATGGTGAGATAATGGGAGATAAGGAGAAATATTGCGTGATAAGGAGAAATAATGGGGGATGAGTAGAGATAAGCCTAGATAATGGAAATTATGTAGAGATAATGGGAGATAAGGAGAAATAATGGGAAATAAGCAGAGATAAGTCTAAGTAATGGGAGTTATGGTGAGATAATGGGAGGTAAGGAGAAATAATGGGAGATAAGGAAAAATATTGCAAAATAAGTCGAGATGGGCCTAGATAATGGGAGATAAGGTGAGATAATGGGAGATAAGTATAAATAATGGGAGATAAGGAGAAATAATGGGAGATAAGCAGAGATAAGTCTAGGTAATTGGAATTATGGTAAGATAATCGGAAATAAGGAGAAATAATGGAAGATAAGGAGAAATAATGGGAGATGAGCAGAGATAAGCTTAGATAATGGAAATTATGTAGAGATAATGGGAGATAAGGAGAAATAATGGGAGATAGGGGAAAATAATGGCAGATATTTTATTACGTTAGGCAACATAAGGAATAAGCAGTGACGATAGTAGTGAATCAAGTCCACGCGATCGGAGCCGCGGGCACGGCTAGTATAATAATAATAAAGGAAGTAAAATGGGGAAGTATCCAAAATATTTCTTTATCTATAAAAACAAACATATTAATATAAATGTTAAACACAGATCAGTGTCCTTAAATTTTAGTTTTGCAATGATTATATAATTTTAAACAATTCTATCATCCTATCATCATCATGGATTTTTGAGGGGTTGGTAAACTACCATCAACCTGGCATACTTTGTGTAGTTCACATCTAATGTTATTGACAATGAGGACTAAGTTGATTTAGTGTTTACTAACTTCCCAAAGGCATTTGATAAGATTATACTGGCACACTTTAAATTGTTGAACTTGGTCATAAGGCGGAAGACTGTAAGGTGGGTATTGTTTGCATAAAGTGCGGCGAACGTGATCACGTAAAAGGTGACTGTCAATGTAAGGAAGTAAAATGTGTAAACTGTCTCGACTCAAACCGAAAATCAAATCTATCTCTTGACATTTGATACGCAAAACCGTCAAACATTGCAACGACACCTCAATTCAGCAAAACAAAAAATTAATTTATATAGCGAATAGCAACTAGAGCAATGTCGAGTGAGACGAAAGCACATAGTGTTGTTAGATTGTGTCACCAGAATGTTCAGGGTTTAGGAAATAAATTTGATCTTCTGGAGGTTAGTTTGGCGCAAGGTCTTGTTGATATATTGTGCATTTCTGAGCATTGGATGATGCAAGATAAGTTTAATAAAATAGGCCTTAAAGATTTTAATTTAATCGCGAGTTTTTGTCGATCGTAGAATATTCATGATGGTGTTGCAGTGTTTTGCAGGTCAGGTCTTGTTTCTGTAAGTAACAAGTTAAATAATTTAACTAGTATTGACAAATTTTTTGAAGTTTGTGGAGTCAGTATCTCCTTGCAGGATAGTGTACCTATTGGGATCTTTTGTATTTATCGATTCCCATCTATTAATGTAAATAGTTTTCTTGAGGAGTTTGCAAATTTCCTAGAAACCAGCGTAAAAATAATAAACATGAACATATCATTATATGTGGGAACTTAAATATTGATTTTCTTAGTGACTCTATCGAACGAAACGAATTAATTAATTTGTTGGCTGCATACGGCTTTACATGCCATGTTGATTCACCTACAAGACTTAATGCTTCTCTGGACTACATTTGTACCAACTTTTGTAATGATGATCATAAGGCTGTAGTTGATGATGATGGTCTATCTGATCATTCGTATCAAATATTTAAAATTAATTTAAGACCTCTTGAGGTGTGCGGCACACGTTTTGTTTATAAACGTTTTTTTAGTCCGGCCAAATATAATGCGCTTTACCATTACTTGCGCAAAGAGACTTGGTTGTTAGTGTATGAAGCGTGCGATGTCCATGATGCATTTAGGGTTTTTACAGAACTATTGTCAACCTATATAAATATAGCATTTCCTGTAAAAAAGGTTTTTCTGGAAAGAAATAGAAAAAAGCCTTGGATTACTCGGGGCATCCGTACGTCTTCGAAAAATTTGAAATTACTTTATAAGTTGGTCGTTGATTCAAATAGAGTCATAATCAAAAACCATTATAGAGTATATAAAAAATATACAAGAATGTTATAGGGACTGCTAAAAAAATATATAATGATAAGTCATATACCGTCTCTACTAATAAAAGTAAAGCCGTCTGGAATACTATCACAGACACATTATCTTGCAACAATACGAATAGAATTTCTAGTATGATATTTAATAGTAAAACAACGAATTATAAACTCCAAATTTCTAATGGTTTCAATGAATATTTTGTTAACGCACCTCAAAAATTTATGTTAAATCGAAATGCTGAAATGCATACTTGAATTTTCCAATAAATAACAGTACTATGTTTTTCTCACCTGTCCTAGAACAAGATATATTAAGGATAATAAGATCTTTAAAAAAATCAAATTAATTTGGAATTGACGAGATTTCCAATAATGTATTAAAGTCCATTACTGACTTTATAGTGAAACCACTTTCGTACTTAATAAACATATCTCTGGAAGGTGCAACATTTCCAGATGTGTTTAAAACTGCTAGAATAATACCTTTATTTAAAAAAGGCGATAGTATGTTGTGTGAAAATTATCGGCCTATATCTTTATTAAGTTCAATTTCTAAGGTACTGGAAAGGGTTGTTTTTGAACAAATAAGTAATTTCCTAACAGTATTTCGAATTCTTACCGATTGTCGACATGGATTTAGGAAAGGCAGGAATACATCTTCTGCAATTCTGCAGTTTGTTGAAAGGCTTTATGAGCAGCTGGATAATAGTAAAAAGTGCTTTGGACTTTTCATAGACCTAAGTAAGGCTTTTGATTTGATCAATCATAATCTATTAATATCAAAGATGGACAGATATGGACTAATAGGTAATGTAAGTGACTGATTACAGTCATATCTAAAAGGTAGAGATCAAGTTGTAGATATTGATGGAGTGAGGTCAAATGGAATAAAAGTTTCTACGGGTGTTCCACAGGGGTCCATTCTCGGACCGCTGCTTTTTTTAATTTTTGTAAACGATTTACCGAATATCGCTAATGACAAAAGTAATTTAATCATGTTTGCAGATGATAACTTATGTATGCAGTGACAACACCACTGCTTTGGCTCTAGATAAACTGCAGAATATGTTAAGAGTTTTTGAACAGTGGTTCAAAACTAATATGTTAAGTCTTAATGCTGAAAAGACTTTTTATAAATTTTGTGCCTAGGGCATCCCAATTTATTGAAAGTTTTCTGATTAGGACTAACGTAACCGGACATTCTATTGCTCAGGTAACGGAGACTAAATTGTTAGGTGTCTATATAGACAACAGTTTAAATTGGGGATGTCATATAAATGAATTATGCAAAAGGCTTTCATTTTTCAATTAAAAAGTGTCGTTAACTTTAATACAATAATATCTTATTACTATGCACACTTTGTGTCTCGATTGAAATATGGCCTAATATTTTGGGGTGCTTCCCCTAATATGGTCAGAGTATTTAGAATGCAAAAAAGAGCAGATCGAAATATTGCAGGTGTCAGACATTCATGCCGTGAACTTTTCAAAAAATTTGCTATACTCACTCTGCCTACTATGTACATACTGGAGGTTCTGATTTATGTTAAGAATAATTTGAATAAATTTGTTGCCATGGCCGACATGCATAATTACGATACAAGATATAACAAAAATTTAGTTATACCAGAACACACATTATCTCTATTTGAAAGGAGTCCCTATTACAGCGGCATAAAGCTTTTTAATAGTCTGCCGACTAGTATTAAATCTTTAAATTTAAGTATGTATAAGAAACTAATATCAAGATTGCTAATTGAGAATGTCCCTTATAGCACTCAGGATTTTTTTCAGATTGAGGACGTTATATTATAAATGTTTGTATGTAAGCTAGAGTATGTGTAATTGTAACTTTATGGATCTTTATATTAACAATATTTGTATGTAAGCTATACGTGCAACTGTAAAAACTTTTTAGATCCTTATTTTCACAGGATATATACATTCTGCGACTTGACTTGACTTTTTCCATACCTTGTATCGGGTCTCATGAAATAAAAGTTTATTTATTTATTTATTTATTTATAAAAAACTCTGAGCTATAATTTGGAACACTACCATTCTTGATTCTCATTAATAATATACTAGAAAGTATCGATGGCAAATCTGACATTTTTCCAGCTGATTTAAATCTGTATATGTCAGTTGAGAGCCTTGAGGCCTGTTTGAGGTTGTAACACTGTAGATACAATTGTACAGTATTTAGTGTTTTTTTTAAGTTAGGTATCTAGCTATGAAGGGAAACTCGCAGAGCTCAAAAAAAATTAGGGTACACTAATACAGCATTTCTAGAGTAGTTTCATTCCATTAAAAAAAAATCGTTCTGCAGAGTTCGAAACAAATTGATAGTCTAACAGTGCAAGATCCAGGCTGTAGGGTAGATTCAATATAACTTCCCAGCCAAACTCTGAATAAACGAATTCCAACAGTTTTTGCAAGTCTACTTCTGTCAATTGTCAGCTTTCAACTGACGCTAAATATGGCCCGATGCGATTTAACATATATTACCTGAGATATGTAACGCTAAAGCTATCTAACGAGTAAAAAACTCAATTTTTCGACAATCCAACATAAATTGTAAATATACACCATTCAAATTAATTTAACAGGGATGAAATTCTCGAAAAAAACCCTCGCATTTCCCGAAAAGACTGAAACCAAACCGAAATCGTCTCCCAAATTCGAAAGAGAAGTTAAAAATTACGGCCTCGGCGCCGAAGCTAGAATGCGTCAGTCAGAAATCAAAAGTCAAGTGAGAAGGGAGCCAGTATCTGAAGGAAGGATGAGAACTCAAGAAAACAGGTAAAAATTGATATTTCTTTAGTATTGATTTCCGTTTTGCCATTTCTCGGCTTTATCTCCATCAATAAATTCCGTTCCTGATTCACATTTATTGTTATTAGATATGGGTCTTCCGTAAGTTCAACTGCTTCATCAAAATCAAACCGTTTGACGCCAAAGAACTATGAGCAGAAAACTTACACTGCTAAAAGCTATGACGCTAAAAAACAACCTGCTGCCACGTATAATCCGTTCGAGGAGGATGATTATGATGAAGAGAAAAATCCATTCAGAGATGAAGATGAAGATTTTGATAAGAATAATCCGTTTAGAGAGGATTATGATTGTGATAAAAATTTTAATCCATTTAATTAGTTTATTTCTTCATTTAAAGAATAGTTCGGCCTGTACTGAGAGAACCGAGAGACAATTTCCATGTGATTTTTACTTATATGAGATACTATAACATGAAGATCAATCTGAGTATGTGCTACTTTGATATATTTACACTTTGGTTCAATTTTATGTTTTTAGTTATTTGAACTATATTTTGTATCGAGTGTTTTAGAAAAAAACTGTCAACCTCAAATAAGGTTACAACAATTCATTTTTAATGTTCCGTACGGAACACTTATAAGATCACTTCGGTGTCTGTCTGCCACACCTGATTTTCTCTGAAACTATTTGAGGTAGAAAGTTGAAATTTGGTAATAATACAGGAATTGATGGCCTCATCAGAGCCGTATAGTTTTAAAAGTTAAATTTTGACTTAAGGGGTTATTTTTGGGGGGTTATATCGGAAGTGAAAAAAAATAATTTTACTAGGTCATCGACTGGGGTATTAAATGAAAGCTTGTAAAAACACGACTCCAAAAATTTATATAACGTCTTACATGCGCACACTTTTCTTTATATTATTTTGAAAAAATCTCGGAAAGTACTGATTCAAAAATTTTGAAAAAATCTTGGAATATTCTCCACGGGGTGTAGATTGGCCGAAAATTATCAAGAGTGCATTACCTCTAATAATCTATCTGGTATATAAAAAAACAAAAATTTTAAGGTTATCAGTTTTCAGTAAAGATCGAAAACAAACTATGTTGAAAACTCATTTGGGGTGTGTTTTTGTGAAGTCGCTGATCATTTTATACCTCCGTAACAAAACTTTTTATTTTGAGAAGCAATCAACGTACAGAACACTAATTACGCGAGTTCAACTTGCACTTGACCGGTTATTATTTTAGTTTATGTTTAATAAATTGTAAGAGAGCCATGTCAAACAAATGATACCTTCCAAAAGTAATCATAAATAATTGTGGACTGTGTTTCCCACCGAGTACAATTTACAGCGATTTAAGAATAACGTGAATCACTTTTTCCGCACACATACCGCTCCTGGAGCGCTTTAGGGACTTCCCCGTAGCACGTGTGCCAGACCCATAAAAAAAAATTATATATATACATTATATATATATATATATATATATATATATATATATATATATATATATATATATATATATATATATATATATATAGTCTACATACGTCATTCATAAAATGATTTTCCCCCAAATCAAATCATCCATTTAAAATTTCAGTGTGTGTAGTAAGGACAGGTCGAACACATTGGACTGAATTCCAACCATGAGCGACGTTCGGAACGTTTTGGCGATATTCAGAAAGTTAGTTTATTCTGCATTCATAGCAACGCCGCAAGAAATCTTAATGGCAATCAGCTGTTTTGTAATACAAATCACTTTGGATACCTTAGGGGTGTTGCCACTTATTAATTAATTTTAATCGCTGGTTATATGTAAGTTATCAAAAAAATACAAATTTAGAACCTATTCAGTCGTTAACGATAAATATATTATTTATTTTGTTCTCTATTAGCTTAAACTCAGCCTGTATAACCAAGAATTTTTTTTTTATTTTGGAAGTCTGACGACACTATAAATTCAGCCATTTCGTTACCAGAAGATGCACTCAATCAATTTTTTTGATGCTTCAGATGGTTGATGTGGTTTTACTGTAAATATGCGAAGGCTTGGTTTTTTCCATTACAATTTTTAGTTATGGCCACTTGGTATCTGTCACTGTTGTCAGTTTTGGGTTGCTTCATTAAGGTATTTCTTACGAGTAACTGTTAAAAGTAGTTTGGCTTGATATTTTGAGAAATAATAGACTTTAGCATCATACATTCACTTCTTCAATATAAAGATGGTTTACTACGTCGTATTGCCATAATTAATTGTAAAAGTTTCAGATATTTAACACGTGAAAGATAGGAATCCATACTTTTTCTTCGATCAAAAGCATGCGTTTTTTACAATTTTTGTTGTATGTACATTAAAAAGTAAGAAGTCGCAAAAAATTATATGTACATAAAAAAATTACTTTGCTATCGTTCGTTAAAATATGAAGACAGTTTACCACCTAGTTGTTGCAAAAATACTAGAGAAATATTCCTTTTAATTAAATTTTATGAAGTGAATTTTCGCTGTGGCAACGTAGCTTAAAGAAGATTACTCGCGCAGACGCGGGCGTTCTTTCTCATTTTGAATCATAGAGTCCATAACCAAGATTTTGGACTTATCGAAGAGCAGCAGATACAACTTATAGATCCAAATCCTGCCGTGGTTATGGAGGGGAGAAGTTGCAAAAAATTGAGGGTAGGTGAACCCATCGCAAAGTGGCAGTTTTATATGTTATGAGGATACTGTAGCCTAAATATCTGTCACGGAGATCGGTTCCTGTGGGAGTAAACCTTTTTTTTTCTTGAAAAAAATGGGCTAAAAAAATGAACTCATTGCTGAGCGGCAGATATTCAAGATATAGTTATTGAGACCTGAAAAGAAGTGAAAAAATATTATTTACCATAGATCCTGGTTCTTTGAATATCTACGAATTTTTGAACATGTAGAGTTTTTGGACCCATCTGAACTCATTCGAGAGCGGCAGATAAATGAACCAGTGTTCGAATACTATAATATGAGGTGAAATCCCGAATATGTACCATGAAGTTCAGTTCCTACTTTTATCAGCAGAATTTTTGTATTTTTAATGCAGAGCTTAAGTTATAAACAAATTGATTTTTCCTATTCGCATTATCTAGCTGTGATACATGAGTTTATATGTTTTTTGACACGTTAAAGTCGAATTTCTAATGCATTTTTGCTAAAAATTTACTAATTTTTGTTACAAATATTTTTTTTTTCTATAACTTAATATTATTTAACTATTTAACTAAATTAAAATTTTCTGTTCATTTTTTCAAAAACTCAATTATCTTATTATTACTGACAGTTTATTAGAATTATATTAATTTTTCTTAGGGAACTTAATATAAATGTTTTTATTTAATTGCATATAAATAATTTTAATAAATTGGAAATTCAGGCAGCAGGTCAAAATTCATCTAAAAAACTTGGGTAGAGCTCGTAAAAAGCTTAAATTTTGCTGTTATGGACATAAATTCTATGAAACTCTGTTTATTACCATAATTGTTTATAATAAATTGTTTATAACAATAAAAGGTTAAATTTTTGCAAAAATAAACTTTGAATTCGCATTCAGGGGGTCGAGGTACGTCTAAAAAATTTGGGTGGAGCGCTTAATAAACTTGGATTTCGCTATTATAAAAATAAGTTATATCAAATTCATTTTTTCAGATAATTGCTTTAAAAAATTGTTAATAACAATTCAAAGGTCATTTTTTCAAAAAAGTAATTGAAGATCTGATTCTGAGACCCAAAAAAACATAACGTACACTAGACTGGAGCCGCATTGCTCAAGTTTAAAAAGAACACAGTGAAACCCGGGGTAGTTGATGGAGTATTCGGTCATTGTTGTATTGGCATTAACTGAATGCGGCAAAAATTATTGTACTTTTAAATGTTTAAAATTTTAAATTCTTGAAGTTTCTTGGATCACTCTTATTCTCTGTCACGTTAAAAATCAAAAATTTAAGTGTTAAATATAAAAAAATGAGTGAAATTGCACTGTAAATTAAATAAATATATTAACCGGCTTGTAACTGTTTCAGTGGTGATTTGAGCATCTCTCGAGACACTGGCGTACATGTATAGTATTTGAGAGAAAAACAAATTATAGAACGGGTGCGCGCGTTGCAGGATAAGCGCGCGCGTTTTAAAAATGCTTATGCGTTATTGCAGCATAAAATTTATTTTATTAAAGAACCACACTCCATCGCAGATGTTATTTTTAGTATCTGCAAACCTCAACGAATATATTAAAATATAATTTTAAGTCTGTCAACATTACTGTGGCCTCGGGAATGCCTCAAGGCTCCGATATGGGGCCTCTGCTGCTTTTTTGCTGATGATTTGTAGTTGTATACGGCGGTTGGATCGATTAAGAGTTGTGTGGGATTGTAGGGTGATTTAGATAGACTTAGTGTCTGGTGTCAGTTAAATGGTATGGTTTTAAATACTTCTAAATGCTTCTCTATGTCTTTCTCGAGATCGCACAATCCATTGTTTTTTGATTACAGTATAAATGGGACTTCCCTCGTGTCCATGGTTAATGTTAGGGATCTGGGGGTTAAGTTTGATTCAGCACTGAGTTTTATTCCTCATATAACCAAGGTAACGTCTAGGTCTCTGAGGATGCTTGGGTTCATTAGGCGTTGCTCATCAGAATTTTCATCCATTACCTCTATAAAAATACTGTACTGCTTGTTGGTTAGGCCTCTCTTGGAATATTGCTCGTGTGTGGAACCCACCTTTTGCTTGCCATGCTAGAAGCTTGTTCAGAGTAAATTTCTACATCATATTAATTTTAAATTCTTTAACAATGATTCTTTTAGTTATTCAAAACTGACATCTATATTAAACTTGAATACCCTGTCTAACCGGAGAGTTCAGCGCGATCTTTTAAATTTCATTGTAAATTGTCCTGAACTTTTATCTCAGATTAATTTGTAGGCACCCTCTAGACATACTAGATGTACGTTGTCCTTCTTCAAACCTTATCATAAGAGAACCTACGGAGCTAATACCTTCATGACAAAATCTATGGGCATTGTAAATAACTGCCCATCATTGGACTTCTTCTCCAGATTCTTGTCTCTTTTTAAGAGGCAGATCGGGGTTCTTTTCTGAATTTCTTAATTTTAGCCTTTAGTTTTAAGTGTCATTTATATATGTAAACTTTTGTATTTTGTCTTTATGAATTAATGGGCCTGTCCCATAAATAAATAAAACAAATTTCATTTGCTCCTCTATGGGTCCAGGTGGGTCCATTTTTCTGCAACTTTGGACCGTTATAACTTTGGATTGACCCAATATCCATGGCAGATATTAATTTTTGAGTCATATTTCACAGAAATAAAGCTATACCCAAAATATCTGCTACTCAGCGTTTGGTTCATCAATCAACTTTTTCTTGCAATTTTAAAGCATATTTTCAGGACAGGAACCAGACTTGAGGCTTCAAACTACCTGGAAGGACTAAAGAAGGCATAATTAACAAAGTGATACTGTTATCTGCCACTCTTCAATGAGGTCACATTTTGGTCCTGAACTCCCCTAGTATATGCAAATGCAATAACACGTGATTGCGTGCGGCGGGAAGCAAGCGAGAAGCTACGTTTCCACAGTAATTATCCTTTGAAAAACAAATTATTTCGCGTCTTTCTGTAACATAATGCTCTCTCTGTCTTCTCGTAAGAAATACCTTAAAGAGACATGAAAATGGTAGAATTCGAGGTTGAACACAATTGGCAAAGGAAATGCGCCAAAATATTGTCACTTTTAGAAATTTTTTCTTCCATCTTTGGATTTTCCTGGAGATTTGCCATGAAAATAGACTATTTTTTTAGTTATTGGCGTTAATAGTTTCTCCTTGATATCATGTATATATTACAGAGATAATATAACATACATGTTAAAGTTATCTACAGATAGTCTGAAAATATTGTGTACTCTTAAGAGTATACCCCTAATAATACAATTACAGTTAAGGGTAATTTACCAAGCAAAAGTGTCTTATTAGACATGTTTTTAAAGTAAAATATTTTTTTTAAAACCTCCTTTTTTTAACATATATCGATTTATATTTATAAGTATTTTATTTTGCTTTTATTCTGTTTTTGTATTTTAAATTATTTTAAAGCTTAAAATAAAGAGTTCAAGAAAAGTTTGTCGTGATTATTTTTTCTTCGACTATTTTTGGGAATTGGAATTGGATATCCTGCTTTGGCCTAAGCCAGAAGTCACAATAGACAAGTATTTTTTAAAGGTGTCTAGAAATTATTGAACTATACAAATTTACTGTATTTCGATAATTCTAAATTACAATAAACAAAACTATAATTTTAACTCACAAATAGGTATAAAACGAATGTCTATAAACATCCAGGAAATGGGTCTGCTCTATTTTTTCTTAAAACAAACTTAATTTTTCTATCCATATCTTCATTGTAGATAGCTTTGCATCTTTCAAAATTGATTCGTCTCCTAAACTAAAACAGAAATATTTTTCTTTTTGTGTGGAACAATCTCATATTGTATGCTGAGGGGTAACAGGAAAAGAGGGAAGGAAACTTTTAATAATTGTGTTTATTTTTTTCCAATATTAGTCTGGCAAGTCTGACCTTTAGTAAAGGACTATCCTTAGAGATTAGAATTGACAAAGTAGAAAATAAGATTGGCAAATAAAAAAAAATTGTGCTTATGTACCAAACTATCAAGAATTAAATGTGGTGGTAAGCACAGCTTTCATTATAACTCTTTTCTAAATGCCAAAAGTGCTTAGCTTCTACAGATATCAAATATACAACGTTTCTTTCTCTTTCCCAGTATTTTTTTGTGCCTTCCCATTTCAGTTTTCCTGAATTACCTGGAAGGGTTTCTCATAATATCTTGTCCTTCGATACTGGTCTAAAATATCCTCTCTACCTAATATTCTATTTAATATTCTGCAAGCTGCTTCCACGTCATTATTTTGTACGAAAACTGTGCGTGCTATAAAACTAGCGTGTCTCATCTTTACCCCCTTTTTCTTTCAAAACTTGAAAGGTTTTAAATATAACCTTTTTCGCCTCAAAAAGTGAGGTTATGATTACATTAAAACTCCTTTCTTTTAATTTTACTTGGCATATATATTAGAGGCAGCCATAGCGTGATGGGTAAGGTGTTTTCCTTATACGCCGACGACCCAAAATCGAATTTCAGTTCAGAAACTAATAAACAAACAAAACTTTACAACGTGGCTGTCGCCGCTCTCGAGAAAGCAAACCACTCGTAGTATCATGCCTAGTAAAGCTATCTCATTTTGGCCGTTCGGAACTGGCATTAAACCGGAGGTTCCCTTTGTCTGTGGAGCACTTAAGAAGGCACCAACTATAGGCAAAGGAGAGAGAGTCACGTATGTCTATATCAGATTTTTTTTTTATGAGTCTAGCATACGTGCTGCAGGGAAGTCCCTAAAGCGTTGCAGGAGGAACACGTGTGCGGAAAAAGTGATTCACGTTGTTCTTGAATCGTTGTAAATTGTACTCGGTGGAAAACACAGTCCAGGGCAAATTATTCCAAAGGGCTGATGTTCTCCATACAACAGACCTCTTGAAAAGCGTTGTACGTGGAGCAACAAGCTGAACCTCATACGGATGTGAAGTATTAGCTCGACGTGTTTTTTCTAACATGCACTGCTCTGGGAGGAATTAAACGGGCCACATCCTTCGAACACTTTCCATGAAAATACTTGTAGAATAGGGTCAAGTCGCCAACCGTCCTTCGATGTTCCAACGAATCAAGGTCGCCGGTCAGTTCCGGGTCTGCATTCAGACGAACAGCTCTTCTCTGAATATAATCCAACAAATGCAATGTATGTTTGGGAGCGGAGCCCCATAGTTGCTCAAATTTGAGCTTCGTAAAGAATTAACTGTTCTTGTGGAGTGTAAAGCTTTCTGGTTCGAAATAATATTCCCAACTTTTGAATATATATGGCACTTTAAGAAGTAGAAGAAAGATATTTAATCCCGTTTATCATGACGGAAATATGGAATTTTGCGCGAAAATTTCAGTTTGTTTATTATAGATGTCTATTATATCTACAATGAAAGTTTAATAATATAGCTACAGATGGCGCTGAAGTATAGTTCTTACTTTTATATGCCACTAATGAAAAAATTTAGTTTTCAATCGCAAATGTTACCAAGTTACTATAATTTAAAATTTATTTTATCGACAACCCAAATTTTGTAAATTGTATACAGATGTCGCTGTACCACATTTCTCGCCATTACATGTCGTTAATAAATATCTTTTCTCGGGATTTATTATATTTTAAAAGTTCTGTTATCAACAAATGCTAGAAAATTGTTAATGAACTCTGTACTTGAATTACAATAAGAAATATCATTCAGGTATCATTAAAACAATCCCCGAATTTTATGAATCACTTTCCTGTTTATTTAGGTCTATATCTATTACGTGTATTATATTTATTATCATTAATATAACCCAGATCCGTTCGGTGACATTAAAATTCATTTGGAAGAAAAAAACAACAAAAAAAACTGAATAATAGAATTCCCAACGATTGTTTAGAACAAATAGGTGGGTTGTCTCCTGTTATTTCACTTATTTTTCAGTGTATATTTTTTTTGAATAACTTATTTAAAAAAAGAGAAAACATTTATATCTTAGGGAATAAAACAAGTATTCCCTCTTCACCCCTATAAATCCATTGACCATAAATAATGAAGTTTGCTCCTAATGGCAATCAAAAACCAGACAAAATTGTTATAATACTATTGCAAATATAAAAAATTTAACAACTATTTACTCTTGCATCGCCTTCCCGTAAGGCGATATCGCTCAAAAATTGTCGATTCCATTCCCACTTCAAGTATTATATTAACAGACAGACAGTAGACAGGCAGATTGACAGACTAAAACGTGAAGGAATGCAAACATTTCGGAGGGTAATTTTCGCGATTGCAATACTTCTCTTGGCAAGGGAAATGAAAATTAACTTATATGGTTCCTGTGTCGTACAAGGTGGGCAAAAAAGACTGTGACAAAAAAATTGAAGCTAAAATTTCCATATGTTGTTAAGCTTATCTTGCAAAAATCAACTTTTAAGTAGTTTTTATATGATATCCAAAATTATATGAATTAGTGGAATTTTCATGATTTTTGGAAATTTTTGGGTACAGTTTGGAAATCGATTTAACTACTTTGAAACAGTGCCAACATAATGTACAGGAGTTTTCTCAGCCGAATTTTGACCGCAAGGCAACTTTTCTTCTATTTTAGTGCATTTTTTCACATTTTAACGCTTTCGGCTTACTATTTCTTAAATATCTCAGCTTCTGTTCGTTGTTATACGACAAAAAAAATTCATTTTACTCGTAATAAAATTGCTTAAAAAGCTGCGTATATTCCATTAAAAAATATAAAGTATATAATCTAAAAAAAAGCGCTTACTACGGCAAATTAAAAAAAACGGTTTTTACGAGTAACTTCCGCTCAATTCGATATTACGGCTTCAAATTATAGGAAAATATGGCTTTTAAATTAACAAAAAATTTAATTAAAAAATATTAAGATTAGTCAAAATTCGCATTTTAGTCTAAATCTTATTATGGATTTTTTTGGTGGGCAAGAGGTTGTAGGAAGCTTATTTTTTTAATATGCGAAGATGGTTAGGGAGAAAAAGAAAGAATATACAAAATATTATTTTATTTTTCAATATTTGCGTTACGAAAATTTCATTTTTTTCGCTTTTGCTCTAGAAAAGGTCTAATTCGTTCTCTTTATTTCTAATCAATATTTTGTATTAAATATAACATGAAAAAGTGATTTTAAAACAAATACAGTGAAATTCCCCGTCGCGGACACCCCTCTTACACGGACACCTCCCGTGAACGGACAGTTCCTCATGGTCCCGACCGACTCTCATATAATTGGCATTGTGTTAACTCCCTCTTGGAAAAACATTCTCTTGAACGGACGCGGAAACAAAAAAATGTTCTTTTAACCGGACAAAAAAAACAATCAAAAATAAACTCCTTGTCTCATTTTTCTGTGGCGAGTATCGCTGTTGCGTTTCCCAATCGCGCCGCGCGTCAACGTCGCTGCTTGCCTTCGTTGAGGGACTTCCCCGAGTAAACCGGGGATTTACCGATCTCAATTTTTCGGTACACGCGGAGATTTAATATTAGTCTATCGCCTATGAGAAAAAGAGACACAGTGGGCGACACATTCATTGTAGAAATGGCTCTGAATAGAAAAATTCTCACGCTTAAATAAAAAATTGAGATTGTCGAAGTTCACAATAAGGAAAAGGTAAGTATAAGCGACTTATCCAAGCGTTTTAGTATCGGAAAAAACACAAGCTGCTGATATAATTAAACATAAAGAAATTCTTCTAAACAAGTGGATGTCGAATAGCAATTTGAATGAAAAAAAGAAGCTTTTTGACTGGTATGTTATAAACTGGTTTATAGCAGCTCGCCATAAGGGGTTTCCTTTCACAGATATGCACATGAATTATTTTTTTTAGATAAGGTTTCCTCGAATTAGTGCGTTGATTTTCTTTTCATATCAATTCAAAGAATGAATAAAAAGGGTGAGAGTATCAGTAGGCTTGGTGTGACAAAAATGCATAAAAACTTATTGTTAATGTTTTTTTCAGATCCGCTAATATGATGCAAAGCAAAAGAAATAGCCGAGTCTCTGGGACATTCTACATTCAGTGCTTCTTCTGATTGGCTTTATAAATTTAGAATCCGCCACAACAAAAGTTTTAAAGCGATTTCAGGAGAAGGAACTTTGGTTATTGCTGAAAATGTTTCTGGGAAAAATGCCCTTCTTTAATTAAGGGATATTCGCCCAGCGACATCTATAATGACGATGAGAAAGGCCTGTATTTTAGGGCCCTACCCAACAACTCACCGCCACAGATGTCACTAGTCTATACCAACTCGTGTATTAGTAACGCCATCTCTAAGCAAATTCGACATTATTAACCGAAACACCTGTTAAAAAAAAAGCTTCCTTCAACCTTTTGCCCATAAGAAAAAGCCGTAATAAGATCTGGACTAAAATGCAAATTTTGACCAATTCTCTTAATATTCTTTAATAAAATTCGGCATACTTTTTTGTTAATATAAAAGCTATATTTTCCTATAAGTTGAAGCCATAATATCGAATTAAACGGAAATTACCCGTAAAAAAACATTTCTCAATTTGCCGCAGTAAATGCTTTTTTTACTTTAAGTACTTAATATTTTTTAATTCAATCTACGCAGTTTTTTAGGCAATTTTATGACGAGTAAAATGAATTGACAGAAGCTAAGATATTTAAGATATAGTGAGCAGGAAACGTTAAAATGTGATAAAATGCCCTAAAATAGAAGAAAAGTGGCCTGGAGGTCAAAACTAGGCTGAGAAAACTCCTTTACAATATGTTGGCACTGTTTCAAACTAGTTAAATCGATTTCCAAGTTGTACCCAAAAATTTTCAAAAATCATGAAAATTTTACGGCATTTGCCTCCACTAAATGTAAATTGGAAACAGTAAAATATTACATTTTTGACATGTCCAATGAAGCTCCTCACCAGACGAGTTAAATTTTGTTTTCTAAAGACGCTCAAAATGAATTTTTTCCTTGTTGATACACTTATCAAGAAAGAAGTTAAGTTCACTATTCTATTAGTAAATTTACCCATAGAAAAATAATAGTATCTATAATATATATAAAATGCAACGTCTATCTGTCTGTCTGTCTGTCTATCTGTCTATCTGTCCGTTAGAGCGCTTATCACTGGAGAACCACTTATCCGATTTACGTACTTTTTTTTTAAAACATACATATGTTCTCTGGCCAGGTTGTAGGCTATATTTTAGTACGATAGGTAGCATAAGGAATGAGCAGTGACGATAAAAGTGACTAAAGTCGGAAAAAAAGTTTGTCGCTAGCGCGTTCTCTTGCAATATACAGCCTAAACCATTAAATATGGAACAATATTATGTAGCAGAGAATATTTATAATCTATTATATATATATATATATATATATATATATATATATATATATATATATATATATATATATATATATATATATATACAATGTCTCTCTGTGTGTCTGTCTGTCCATTAGTGCGTTTATCACACGAGAACCACTTATCCGATTTAAGTGTCTTTTTTAAATTCATACATATATTATTTGGCCAGGTTATATAATAATAATAATCTATATCTATAATATATATAAAAATGCAACGTCTCTCTGTCTGTCCGTTAGCGCGCTTATCACTGGAGAACCACTTATCCGATTTGCGTGCTTTTTTTAAAACATACATATGTTCTCTGGCCAGATTATCTATCTATAAAATATATAAAATGCAACGTCTCTCTGCCTGTCTGTCTGTCCATTAGTGCGTTACGTGCTTTTTTTTAAAACATACATATGTTTTCTGGCCAGGTTATAGGATATATTTTTATTGCGTTAGGTAACATAAAGAATAAGTAGTGACGATAATAGTGAATCAAGTCGGAAAAAAGGTTACCGTTAGCGCGTTCTTTTGCAATACATTGCCTAAACCATTAAATGTGGAACAATATCATGTTGCAAAGAATATAATATATATAAAATGCAACGTCTCTCTGTCTGTCTGTCTGTCCGTTAGTGCGCTTATCACTTGAGAACCACTTATCCGATTTACGTGTTTTTATAAATTTTATACATATGTTCTATATAATTCGATATAGGCCTAGATAATGGGAGATAAGTATAAATAATGGGAGATAGGGAGAAATAATGGGAGATAAGCAGAGATAAGTCTAGGTAATGAGAGTTATGGTGACATAATGGGAGATAAGGAGAAATAATAGGAGATAAGGAGAAATATGGCGAGATAAGTCCAGTTAAGCCTAAATAATGGGAGATAAGGTGAGATAATGAGAGATAAGGGGAAATAATGGGAGATAAGGAGAAATAATGGGAGATGAGCAGAGATAGGCCTATATAATGGAAATTATGTAGAGATAATGGGAGATAAGTATAATGGCAGATATTTTATTACGTTAGGTAACATAAAGAATAAGCAGTGACGATAGTAGTGAATCAAGTCCACGCGATCGGAGTTGCTGGCACTGCTAGTTGATTTAATAATTACTCTTTGAAATATTTTCCTAATTGTATTGTAAATCAAACCCAATGATCATTTAATTTGTTTACCGTAAAAACAAGTTTAATATTTTTGTTTCAAAAAAACAGCTAAAACAGGCATAATCCCATTAATTTTTATTTAAAAATTCCAAAAATGATTAGAAAATAATCATTCCATCATCGACTTAAACAATATTAGCGTGGGGGTCAAGGCAAAAAAAAATAAAAGATTTTTATCGCGCTGTCTTTATCTAACTCATGGTTTTCTTGGAATAATTTACAACTTTTTGGTTGACGTTAGTCAGGAGAGTTTTTGTACCGTTTTCGGATAAGAAAAAACTAATATACAGTAAAATCTCCCTTGGGCGGACATCAACGGGACGGACCGAAAGTGTCCGTTTAAGAGGAGTGTCCGCTTAAAAAAAATACAAAAAAACTCGTTTTTTTCATGAAAACTGTAATTAAAGAATTTGGGACAATTATGTATGTACATATTTTTAAAATAAACAGAAAATTTAAAACTTAAGGAAAAAAACAAAGATTTGTTACCTTTAAATAGATACATATAAAATATAATAAGATAGAGTTATACATATGAAATGAAAGGTCACTTTAATGACGCAAAAAATTCGTATATTGTTGTTTGTCCCCTCTTTTTCTTTAAAATGGCGTCCACAAATCGTATTTCTAATTTGAAAAGAAACTCTAAAGACTCTGCATTTTCAATTTCTTGTTCTGAATCTGGATTTTCAACATACAAATTTTCATCTATGTTCAAAAAATCATTAAGGTTTTCATTATCAGTCAACTCCAACAAATTCTTATTTCTGAGGTTATCTACAAGTACGTTAAGTGGTAAGTCATCTTCTGGATCAGATGTAACAGCCTCAGTTAACTGGTCTTCACTTTGCATATTTTCATGCTTAAATCCCGCTTTACGGAAGCAATTTTTAACTGTTTCCTTGGTTACTTGTTTCCAAGCGGTTTTTTGCAAAGCAAACTGCATACAGTGGCGCAATTTTCTTAATTAACTCAAAAGCTGTACCGGCAGATTCAATGTTTACTATCAGGTGTTTTAGTATTAGACTTCGGTAATAAATTTTAAAATTTTTATATTCCCTGGTCAACTGGTTAACAAGCTGATATACAGTTAGGAGGTAGAAACAAGATTTTTATATTTTTAAGCGGACGTCTTTTGGATGAGATCCTGCATTGTCTAAAAATAACAAAATGTTTCTTTTTTCTTTTGTCATTTTTCCAGTCAAGATCTTGCAACCACTCTGTCATAATTTCTCTGTCATCCAAGCTCTCTTATTATATTTCCAAGTTACAGGCAGGTTGTTTATGTTAATATTCTTAAATGCTCTGGGTTTAGCTGCCTTATCAATGACTAAGAGTTTTTCTTCTTTTCCCGCCATATTTGCACAATGCAAAATTGTAAACCTCTCTTTGGGATATTTACCACCAACACATTTTTCCTCTTTTAATGTTAGCGTTTTGTTGGGTAGAGTCTTAAAATACAGGCCTGTCTCATTGGCACTATAGATGTCTCTTGGTGAACATCCCTTAATTAAAAAAGGGCATTTTTGATGAAACATCTTCAGCAATAATCGAAGCTCGTTCTCCTAAAATCGCTTTAGAACTTATGTTGTGGTGGATTCTTAATTTATTAAGCCAACCAGAAGAAGCACTGAATGAAGAATGTCCCGGAGACTCAGCTATTTCTTTTGCTTTACATCGTATTAGCGAACCTGAAAAAAAACATTAACAATAAGTTTTTTGCATCTTTGTCACGACAAGCCTACTGATCACTCTCACCCCTTTTATCCATTCTTTGAATTGATATGAATTTGAATCAACGCACTAATTCCAGAAAACCTTATCTAAAAAAAAAAAAAAATCATGTGCATACCTGCCAAAGAATCCCCTTATGGCGAGCTGCTATAAACCAGTTATAACACAACTTGTCAATTTTCGTACCATCACCAGTCAAAAAGCATCTTTTTTCATTCAAATTGCTGTTCGACATCCACTTGTTTAGTAGGATTTCTTTATGTTTAATTATATCAGCAGCTTGTGTTTTTTCCGATATTAAAATGCTTGGATAAGTCCCTTACATTTAACTTTTCCTTACTGTGAACTTCAACATTCTCAATTTTTTGTTTAAGCGTGAGAATTTTTCTATTTGGAGCCATTTCTACAATGAATGTGTCGCCCACATGTCTCTTTTTCGCATAAGCGTCAGACTAATATTAAATTCCCGCGTGTACCGAAAAACTTGAGATCGGTAAAGCCCCAGTTTACTTGGGGAAGGTCCCTCAGTGAAGGCAGGCAGCGACGTTGGCGCGCAGCGCGATTGGGAAACGCAACAGCGATACGCGCCGCAGAAAAATGAGACAAGGAGTTTATTTTTTATTGCTTTTATCCGGTTAAGAGTTTTTTTGTGTCCGCGTCCGTTCAAGAGCAAGTTAACACAATGCCAATTATATGAGAGTCGGTCGGGACCATGAGAAACTGTCTGTTCAAGGGAGGTTTCCGTGTAAGAAGGGTGTCCGCCACGGAATCGTTAAGATCTGCTTCGTCGAGTTTCTCAAAAATAACGCGCGTATTTTTCCTTATTATTGTTACATATATTATAATTTCTACTTGTGTGCCATCTCCGAGGAACTCGACGAGGCGCATTCAAACTATTTCATGGTAGCCAGCTGGCTTGGTTTTGCTGGCACATTTTGTTGCACCTATTTTTAGTGTTCCGTACGGAACACTTATAAGGTCACTTCGGTGTCTGTCCGTCTGTCTGTCCGTCTGTCACACCTGATAGAAAGTTGAAGTTTGGCACTAATATAAAAATTGATGGTCCCATCAGAGCCATGTAGTTTTCAGAGTTAAATTTTGACTTAAAGAGTTAGTTTTGGGGAGTGAAATAGGAAGTGAAAAACAATTTTTTTTACCAAGTCATCGAATCATTTTTCTTTGTATTATTTTTAAAAACTTGCCAATAATCACTGTCTCCCCCTTATCTCGATAAGTTTTGATCAAAAAATTTTGAAAAAAAATGCTGAAATATTCTCCGCAGGGTGTAGATTGAACGAAAATTATCACGAGTGCATTACCTTTAGTTATTTGTATGGTATATATATATATATATATATATATATATATATATATATATATATACATATATATATATATATATATATAGATATATATATATATATATATATATATATATATATATATATATATATATATATATATATATATAAAAGAAAAAATTTCAAGGTAATCAGGTTTCAACTAAGATCCGAAACAAACTTTATTGAAAACTCATTTGGGGATGTGTTTTGTGAAGTCATTAATCATTTTATACCTCCGTAACAATGATATTTTCAAAACAATGGAAAAAATCGAATTCCGTGTGTTGATTAAACACTGTTTTTTGTTAGAAAAAAATTCCATTCAAGCAAAGCAATGGCTGGAGAAGTGTTACGAGAATTCTGCCCTTGGAAAATCACTCACCATTCACTGGTATGCTGAACTTAAACGCGGTCGTACAGACACAAATAATGCTGAACGCTCTGGACGCTCAAATGAGGTGGTTACACCGGAAAACATAAAAAAATCCACAAAATTGTTTCGGATGACCGTAAAGTGAAATTGCGTGAGATAGCTGACACCTTAAGGATATCAAAAGAACTTGTTGGTCATATTTTGCATGAAAATTTGGGTATGAGAAAGCTCTGTTCGCAATGGGTACCGCGTTTGCTCACAGTGGACCAAAAACAACAACGTGTTAATGATTCTGAGCTCTGTTTGGACCTGTTTAAATGCAATAAAAAGGATTTTTTCATGCAATATGTGACAATGGATGAAACATGAATCCATCACTACATACCGGAATCAAATCGGCAGTCAGCTGAGTGGACAGCAGCCGGCGAAAGCCGCCCGAAGCGACCAAAGATATAATAGTCGGCTGGGAAGGATTTGACCTCTGTATTTTGGGATGCGCATGGAATAATTTTCATTGACTATGCTGAGAAGGGAAAAACCATCAATAGCGAATATAATATAAAGTTATTTGTGCGTTTGAACGCAGAAATCGCAAAGAAACGGCCCCAAATGAACAAGAAAAAAGTGCTCTTTCATCAAGATAATGCACCATGTCACAAGTCAATGGTTACGATGGCAAAATTGCATGAATTGAAGTTTGAATTTCTTCCTCATCCACCGTATTCTCCAGATTTGGCCCCTAGCGACTATTATCTATTCGCGGGAAAGAGTTTTGGCTCCAATGAAAAAGTTCTCGCCGAAACTGAGGCCTATTTTGAAGACAAAGACAAATCCTTCTACAAGAAAGGTAGAGAAATGTTAGAAAAGCATTGGACTGATTGTATCGCTCTTGGAGGAGACTGTGTTGACAAATAAAGTCGAATTTTACAAAAAAAAAAAAAAATGTTTTAAGTAGCTAGACCAAAAAACTTTTCAATCTACGGGTTATGTTACCTTGGAGGCCAGTTGTAGGGTGTAGACATCGCCGATTGAAGGTATAACGACATTTTCTACTGTAGAATGTTACTCAAATTTTCAAATGCGTTTTTCTCAAAACCGTATTTTTCAAATCGGGCGAAATGACAGCTGCCACAAATCTTTATCGATTCGCTTGAAAATTTGAGAGTAACTTTTCAGATACATTATCTAAGGGAAAGTGTACGGTGTTTGCGATAAGTTATAAGCTCCCGTTTTTATAAACAATTTTTCTTGAAATTTTTGGGTGAAAAATGAACATTTTTTTTTCAAATGTGTATCATTTTTCGAAAAAACGATATTTTCAAATTTCCGTACGTTATCCACTAGTTTTTGACATATGATAATGATTTTTTTTGATTTTTAGTGTTCCATACGGAACACTTATAAGATCACTTCGCGCGCCGATGCCCGTCAGTCTGTCACTCGATTTTCTCCGAAACTATTTGACATAGAAAGTTGAAACTTGGTACTAATATAGGAATTGATGGCCTCATAGGAGCCGTATAGTTTTGAAAGTTAAATTTTGACTTAAGGGAGTGAAATGAGGAGGTGAAAAATTTTTTTTTATCATCTAGTAGAGTGTCAAATCAAAGCTTGTAAAAACACAAGTTCAAAAATATATATAATATAATACTTGCAAACACTTTTTTTTGTATTATTTTTTTAAAAATTGCGAAAAATCGCTGTCCCCCCCCCCCCCCTTATCTTAAAAAGTACTGATCAAAAAATTATGAAAAAATTCTACAATATTCTCCACAGGGTGTAGATTGAACGAAAATTATCACAAGTGCATTACCTTTAATAGTTTAGCTTGCGTATAAAAAAAAATCAAGGTCATCAGTTTTCAGTAAAAATCGGAAAAAACATTGTTTGAAAATTCATTTGAAGTGTGTTACCAGTTTTCTGTAGACTTTTTAACCTATCCTACAGAAAGGGAATATTTCCGTCCTGCTGGAAATGTGCCACGGTTCAGCCGATACCTAAAAAAGGTAAGAAGACCTTGCCAAATAACTACCGACCAGTTGCACTGCTTTCAATAATATCGAAAGTCATGGAAAAGGTTATCAATGAGCATCTCCTAAAATATCTTGAACGATTCAATATTATTAGCGATCACCAATATGGTTTTCGTAAACATAGATCAACCGGAGAACTTCTGACTTATGTAACACATGTTTGGAACAACGCAATTGAACACTTTGGAGAATCTCGAGCGGTTGCTCTTGACATATCCAAGGAACTCGACCGTGTTTGGCACGATGGACTGTTGGCTAAGTTACGCTCTTATGGTATGTCTGAAAGGTTCTGTTTGTGGCTCTCATGTTTCCTCAAAGAGCGTTCTTTACGAGTGGCGGTCGACGGATTTCTTTCTAACACCCTCACTATCAACGCCGGTGTGCCCCAGGGCTCCATACTGTCTCCTACTATCTTTCTCATTTACATTAACGATCTGCTGAAAAAGACCGGGAATCCAATCTATAGCTTTGCAGATGACAGTACGCTTGTCTCTTCATTCACCTTGAACGCTCGGACATCGGCTGCTCAGGCGAATATCCGCAGACAGCAGGAGGTCGTTCAACTTAACAAAGACCTGGAAGAAATTCTATCTTGGGGTGACAGTAACCAAGTGGAATTTAACGCTACAAAAACCCAAGCGGCAGTTTTTTTTCTAAAAAAGTTAACGTCACTGAACGCGACATAGTTATGTCGGGGCACTCCATTCCCCTAGCATCGTCGCTCAATTTGTTGGGCGTTAGTTTGGGAGCAAATATGTCTTGGTATGAACATGTTGCAGGCATAGCAAGGAGAGCTTCTCAAAAGTTGGGGATATTATTTAGAACCAGAAAGCTTTACACCCCACAGCAACTGTTAATTCTTTACAAAGCCCAAATTCGACCAACTATGGAATACTGCTCCCACGTTTGGGGCTCCGCTCCCAAACATACACTGCATTTGTTGGATTCTGTTCAGAGAAGAGCGGTCCGTCTGATTGGGGACCTGGAATTGACCGGCGGCCTTGATTCGCTGGAACATCGAAGAACGGTGGGCGACTTGAGTCTGTTCTACAAGTATTTTCATGGAAAGTGTTCGAAGGATGTAGCCTGCTTAATTCCTCCCAAAGCGGTGCATGTTAGAAATACACGTCGCGCTGGTGCTTCGCATCCGTATGAGGTTCAGCTTGTTACTCCGCGTACAACGCTTTTCAAGCAATCTTTTATATGGAGAACGTCATTCCTTTGGAATAATTTGCCCAGCGCTGTGTTTCCCATCGAGTACAATTTACAGCGATTCAAGAACAACGTGAATCGCTCTTTCCGCACTCGTGCCGCTCCTGGAGCGCTTTAGGGACTTCCCTGCAGCACGTGTGCTAGACCCATAAAAAAAAAAAAGTCATTGATCATTCTATAACTTCCGGAACAAAAATTTTTATTTTAAAGGCAATCAACGTACGGAGCACTAATTGCGCAAGCTCAACTTGCACTTGACCGGTTATTATTTTATTCTAAGTTGCAGTTGTTTCGCCCCGTTTCAGGCCTACCAAAAAAAGTGCCTTGCCGTTTTGGATTCTGAAGCGGCCATTTTGAATTAAAAAGATAAAAAAAAAATACTTTTGTACACTTAAATATTTGTTTAATAAAGTACTTCAAATAAATTTTTGCCTGCTTTTATTATACTCTCGAAAAAAACTACCGAAATTAGACTTTTTCCTGGGACCTGGAATGACCCTTAAACGCCGCCGGCACCGCAACTATCTGCGGCTAGATTGATCGGTACCGTTATCTGAGCGAAAACTCTCCGAACCAACCGTCTAGTTCCGTAAGTACTAAGTGGTTATGCATATATTCCAAACCAGTACCATGGTTTTTGCCAGTTGAATTTACGATCTAGTCGCGGTCAGTATCGTTTAGTGCTCCCTCGATAACGCCTTTCTTTCTTAACAATGTTGAAGTACGTTATCGGTGTCAGTTTGGCCTTATTTGTTGTCGCAGGTAATATTTGTTAATATTCTTTTTTTTAGTTGTTTTTTTTTAACAACTTAAGCCCATATGTGTTTGCATATAAATGATTTTTTGTATTGTTATTTATTTATTTAATTTATGAAGAAGATTTTTTAAAAATTTAGTTTGTTCTAAAACCCCAAAAAGGTGAAATTTGCACACATTTTCAAAAAATACTTCGCAATTTACTAAAAAGCAAAACAAATTCTTGACAGAAAAAAATGATATCTGTGCCAATAATTACTATTTTTCTTAACGAATACGGAGGCTTAAGAATTTAATTAAACGGTTTTACTTAAACTATTACAATTATGTAAAATTATTACCGTTCACTTTCATTATTTAACTCTATATTTTCTGTTAAAAACAGTTGTTTTTAAAATGTTTGCACTTGAGGGAACATAACACTTCCTCGGCCGAAAATTTTAATAATTTTTATGTTACCAATAAATTAATAAAAAACATTTTTTGAGTCCATAATTTTTCTGACGTGTATTTTAACTCTTCAAATTTTTTTAATGATTTTTCATAGGGGTTTTTTGCAGCCTTATGGAAGCCATTTTGAAAATTTGGATCTGCTAGCGTGCACGATTGCAGCTCACTGGAACAACTAAAAAAAAAATATCCTTAGAAAAAGTATAACCCTGGTCCCAGTATAGACTACGATTATTTTGTTTAAGTAAAAATTCACATAATGGTGGACCTCCAAAGTTGGTGGTCTCAAAAATAGCATTTTTTTTGTAAAAATTGAGGAAAAAATTAACCAATCTTTTTTTATTCTAGTTTATACTGGGACTATTGTTGTGTAAAAGAACGTATTAAAATTTCAGACCGATCGGTTAAATCGTTTTTAAGTTAGCTATGCCTGCTGCATACAAAATTCCCTCCGACGTCTCATACGCCTCTTTCTTAAGTGTTCTTTCGTCTCTCCGTGTGATTTTAATATTTTCGATGATTTTATAATAAGTTATTTCATAAAAGCCCGTTCCTAAATCCCTCAGGCCGCAAAAATTGTTCACTCCAGCGATTCTACAGCCAAGTAATCTCATTACTAAAATGAAACGTCTTTTAATTTCATATAATTTCCCAATTTTGGGGCTAGAGTCAATGAGTGTATCGCCTCATTCACACACAACACAAAGCTTAAAACCTGCTCCTCTTTCGTCCCGTTTGAAAAATTTGACGTCTCCATCACAAACTTTGCTCTTCAGCTTGTGTTGTAAAAACTAAAAATTGTACTATACAATAACTAAAAGTCAGATGCTTGGACTCACAGCGGAAGTTTTAAAATTTTTTTTCTGCAGATGTACTGGCAAAATTAGAATTACAAATCGATTACCATAAAACTGTCTTTTAAGTAGTCTGCACGCTCGCTTTAAACGAAATTTCTAGTATTTTTTATTCATTTTGCACAATGTTAGCCGAGACGTTTAGTAAGTGATGTTAGCCCTGTGAGCGATATTTTTGAACTGAGCAGGCCAGCGTACCGTTTGCTTTGGAGCTACAGTTTTGCCTCAAACTGGAAAGATATTATACCCATTATAGTAAGCTCTCCTTTTACCTGCTTCTATCTTTCTTAGAATCATAAAAGTAGCAGCAGATGTTCGACGCAGGTAGAGCAAAACCTCTGTAAACGGCCGAAAGGTAAGTTGGTACGCCGCGCCGTGCGGTCAATGTGGCCTGCCTTACACTTGGCACTATAATCGTCTATAACTTCGAAAGTATTTGAAATTTTCAGAGAATATTATTGAAATATAATACTTTCCAATAGGATACTTTCTAAAAATTCGATTTTTCCGACCCGAGAAAGTGTAATGTTCTCTTAAATTAGGAAGAAATAAGGCACAATAGAGGTAAAAATATACATCTTCCGAAACGAAATTGTTGCGTATGTAACATGCTGTAAATTTAAGCGAATTTTGAAAACCACAGGTGGATTTTAATACGAAATTAATAATTTTGCCACGCTAGTTTTAAGTAAGGGTTAGTAACGTTAAAAAATATTCTTTTGTATTGAGTAGCCTAGCAGCTTCACAAAATCAGGACGGTTATTGTGTTATATATGTATTCGTAGCCAAGGTTTATTTAAATTTGTAATATTTATTTGTTTACCTGAAGAAAGATGTTTGAATGGGTACTGCCAAATTTGCATAACTAAATAAATTTCGGTATTACTGAAACTTTATTAAAAACAAACATAAAGAGTGTTAAATATTTATAAGTATTGTGTAAAAAGAAACAATATTTAATTTTTTAAACCTTCAACTATTAGTTCTTGTCAGAGTTTCAATTTTGAGGTAGGTTTGACGTAATTTTCCATTTACTAGTTAATTCTACTTATATCTCTTGTAATTGTAACCCGTGTTGGTTTACTATGGGCCAAAGTGGGTTCCTTGGTTTTGGTAACATTCTCCATATGGTAGGACGGATCTGGGATTTTGCTACGATAGGAAGGGTCCAGAGCAAATATTTCGAGCGTTCATTAAGCATTTCACAAAAAAAAAACTTAAATTATTCGGAATTATTAGAATATCTTTAATGGCTAGCCAAAATAAATATTTATAGTTTGTTGAGTTGGCACATTTGCTGTTCATTAGAAAAAAAAACCGGCCAAGTGCAAGTCGGACTTGCGCAATTAGTGTTCTGTACGTTGATTGTTTTTGAAATAAAAATTTTGTTACGGAGGATAAAATGATCAATGATTTCACAAAATACACCCCAAACGAGTCCTCAACAAAGTTTCCAATCTTTGTTGAAAACAAATTACCTTGAATTTTATAGTTATATATATATATATATATATATATATATATATATATATATATATATATATATATATATATATATATATATATATATATACCAGATAAATTATCTAAGATAATGCACTCGTGATAATTTTCGTGTAATCTACACCTTGTGAAGAATATTCCAGAATTTTTTCTAAATTTTTTGATCAGTACTTTTCGAGATAATTGGAGGGGACAACGATTTTTGGTAATTTTTTAAAAATAGTACAAAGAAAAGTATGCGCAAGTATTACATCATATATATTTTTTGAACTTGTGTTTTTATTTGACACCAAACTCAATGACCTAGTAAACAATTTATTTTTCACTTTCGATTTCACCCCCCAAATTAACCCCTTAAGTCAAAATTTACTTTCAAAACTACACGGCTGTGATGGGCCATCAATTTCTATATTATATATATATATATATATATATATATATATATATATATATATATATATATATATATATATATATATTTCTATATAAGTGCCAAATTTCAACTTTCGGAGTTCGGGGAAAATCGGGTGTGACAGACGGACTAACAGATAGACAGTCACCGAAGTGATGTTATAAGGGTTCCGTACGGAACACTAAAAATTAATCTTCGAAAATAGAATTCGGCATTTATGTGCACCAAAGTGTTACATTGAAGTATATTAATAAAAAGGCGAATTAAAAACAGACGGACGGACGCACAGACGGACAGACACCGAAGTGATCTTATAAGTATTCCGTACGGAACACTAAAAATTAATTTTCGAAAATGGAATCAGGCATTTATGTTATGTGCACCAAAGTGTCAAATTGAAGTAAATGTAAGGCGACTTAAAACAGGACGGACGGACGAACAGACGGACAGACACCGAAGTGTATAAGTGTTTTGTGCGGAAAATTAAAAATTAATCTTCGAAAATGGAATTAGGCATTTATGTGCACCAAAGTGTCAAATTGAACTAAATCAACAATAAGGCGAATTGAAAACATCTCTTATAAACCCCTGGAAATTTTAAATATTGAAATAATATTTTCTAAAATATAGGTAAATAAAATTTGATGAAGGCTCCATGCTACTCTCTTACTCATTTACATTAACGATCTGCTGGAAAGGACCAGGAATCCAATCTACAGTTTCGTAGATGACAGTACGCTTATTTCTTAATTCGCTCGAACATCTGCAGGTCGCAGGAAGTCGTTCAACTTAGCAAAGATCTGAACGAAATTTTATCTTGGGGTGACAATAACCAAATACAATTTAACGCTGCAAAAACCCAGGCGGCAGTTTTTCTAAAAAAGTTCCTCCTCCATTCCTCTACCATCGTCTAGCTCAGTCGGGATAGACAAAAAAGTGATCATTTGTAGAAATGCCATTATATGCAGACTTTGTTTTTTTAAATGTACGTCTTCATGTGTACTTTCCGGGAAAAATAATGCGGACAATAGCCAAAGGGTGCAATAATTTTAAATATTGCAAAATTCAAACATTTTCGACGTTCTTAGTTAGTAGTTAGGTTTGTTAAATATTCTATCGTTCTATCCGACCGATTTGAGAAATTCGAAATTTAAAAGAAAACATCAAGACCTTTCATTTGAGGGCTTGAACGTTTAATTTAATCCAATGGAAATCGAGATATAGATTTTTTTGAAAAAATTGATTTTTTATAAACTAATTGGTATATCTTTGGATAGAAATAAGATATTGACAAAAATCTAACGGGGTTATCTTCGTTACATATGCCTCTTGAAGATAAGCTATCAGATAAAGTTTGCGACTTTCCACGTTTTTCATATAGATTTTCCTCTCTGAAATTATAATAAATTTAACTTTAATAACTTTTAAGTTGACCACATGGCAGCTGAGAAATCGACCATTTTGCCAGAATTTTCCGTGAAAAATGACAGCACGTGTGCTATGCCCATAATAAAAAAATAAAAGTATCTCGAATAAATTTAGACCAGGAGACATAATGTCACCTCCTTCCCTCCGCCCCGTAAACCCCACATTGCGATTGATTCTTTCATCCTTGAATTGACATGGTGTTCCGCCATTCTCAGTCTTATTTTAACAACTTATTATATTATTTTTTTGTAGTATAACATTCTCAATGTTCCTACACGCCTTTTTTACGAAATTTACTGAACTTTAAAGTTAAGATAAAAGAAATTGTAAAATTCTATGAAAAGAATGATCTCATCAAAGTATAGTGTATTGAATCGATGGAGATATGTTCTTAATTATCCTTGGACAAGGACACTTCCATATTTAACGTGAGATCCTGTTTTAATAAAGAATGTTGTTTTGTGACACATAATTTAGTGACACCAACAATTATCTCATATACTTGTTAATTTAATCTGGGCTTTCCAGTTCTTAAATGTCAAATGTTAGTAATAACGGCTATAGTCAAGTAGTACTGTTAGTACTCTTCTATTCATTAGAGAAAAAATTACATTATCGGGCCTAAATGGTGTATTTTCTAGGAACGCTATACATACATATATATATATATATATATATATATATATATATATATATATATATATATATATATATATATATATATGTATATGTATATAAGGTGAGGCTAGAAAATAACGGGACTAAATTTATAGACCTTCTTTTTTGGGTCTTTGACATTAAGGTGTAATGCCACTCTAGAGCTAAGAAAAAGCATGATTTTGATTTTTTTTTTTTGAAATATAGTGAACGCAAACCAAAATTTACTCTAATGCTTTTATTATATATACTTTAAAGTACATTTACAAGTTTTTTAAACATTTTTGTTTCAAAATGGTGGCACCAATACTCAGTAAAGGAAGATGCATCTTATAAATAGTACTTTGCGATCGGAAAGAATTCTCCTCCAATTTTTTACCTGGAACAAAGTGCAAAGTTTTTTTTAGTTCTACATAAGATTTTATGGGAAAGTACATAGAAAAATGAGAAAATATTAATTTATTTATGAATGTTGAAGAAAATGTTTCATTTTTCGGTAAAAAAATCACGTAAAAAATCGTTTATATAAAAAAAGTTCAAAACAAATTGCAAAATTCCTACGTACTGCGCTACATAATGTAATTTTGAAGGTACAGTTAAAATTTTAAATAAATAGATGATAATTTAAAAAAGTTACGTTTTCGGCCTATTTTGAGAAAAATGTGTTTCGTTAGATGTGAGTTTTACTGAAAATATTTGTTCACTTTTAATAACAAATTAAAAATTACTTTTTAAAATCTAATATTGAAATGTATTGTCTCTTATAAATAAAAAAATATAAAACATAATTGACTATATTAACATTGCCAATTGGCCAAATGTTCATTGTTCGCAATAATTTTGCAAATTAAAACTTTTTTAAAGTCATTGTTTTTTTTTGAAAAATAGATGAGACTGAATGTTCTAGGGAAGGAATTGTCATTTTAAAAGAACTCGACAGTGCCTCATTGAATTCAGTAGCAAACACTTCAGGTGAAAGTGAATTAGAACAAAATATATGTGAAAAAAAAAAAAAAATTATTTATATTATAAAATACTACTCAGTATATATCACCACTACACCAAACACTTTATTTTTGCACTCGACGCGCGTTTCGCTAACCATGTTAGCTTCATCATCGCTCCTGATGAAGCTAACATGGTTAGCGAAACGCGCGTCGAGTGCAAAAATAAAGTGTTTGGTGTAGTGGTGATATATACTGAGTAGTATCATTGTGCCAAAGATTCCACATTCCCAACTTAGTTATAAAATATGTTTTATTTTGCATATAATATAATAACGGGGACCCTACAACTTCTGCTGCATCTCGCATTTCGACCGCTATGTCTTTCTGTCTTTCCAATTATTCTCTTGGATAGCTCTGTCTCTCATTATGTTCATAATTTTGTTGATCTCGGACTCTTTTTGAAAAACCTTTGTATACATGGGTTTTTGGTGTCGCTAATTACGAACATGAAGTTCAAATTTCAAAAAACAAAATGGTGGCTCCAAAATGGTAGATTATTTTTGAAAAAACGTGACTTATTTTTATAAAACTCTGTATACATTGATTTTTGCGGTCGTTGATTGCGAATATGAAGTTCAAATTTCAAAAAACAAAATAGTGGCTCCAAAATGGCGGACTATTTTCGGTAAAATGTGAGTCATTTTTATGAAAATCTGTATACACGGATTTTTGGGGTCGCTGATTGCGAATTTGAAATTCAAATTTCAAAAAACAAAATGGCAGCTCCAAAATGGCGAACTATTTTTTGGAAAAATGTGTGTTATTTTTATGAAATTTTTTATGAATTTTGAAACAGTTTGCTACATTATGTAAAAATTTCCAGAATTTTAAAATTATATTTCCAATTTAGTAACATTTTATTGAGATTTTCAACTATTTTTCAATTCTAGCAACAATTTATCGAAGTTGTAAACAGTTGCTACATGTTGCAACATTTTCCCGAATTGTGTAACTAACTTTACCATTATGTAACAATTAACAGAATTTTTAGAGTATTTTACACATTTTTCAACAATTTCCCGAATTTTCAAATAGTTGGTGGAATTTTGTAACATCCTCCCGAATTTTTTTAAAAATTTTTTTAAGTTTGCAACACTCACGAATTTTAAGAAAAACACGTCCATGTTGTTCACGCACACCTTTGCACAAAAACTAACACAGATATCGAACTTGTGACATTTAGCAATCAATTTCTTTATATTTTGGGCAAAAAATGTCTCCAACTCATTTGACGTCAGAGTTCAATGGAGTTTTTAACTTACTGCTTGTTCTTTAAAGATTTTTGGTAATATTTTCTTAAAAAACTCGATAATTGAACAGTTCATTACACACTTAACATTAAGTAAATATGATATTCCAGAAACACAATGAAATTTTACTCACCTTCAGGGACAGAATTCATTTGCACTTGCTATAATAGTTTAAACTTGATGACATCTGACGTGTTTCACGAGAGATGCTCCGCGGCACTCGACGCTTCGAAGTGAAATGAAAGTTATGAGACAGGTGCAAGCGGAAGATGCACCTGAGTGATCGTAAATCATAATAGACGAATTGGCAGAAGTATTCAAACAGGTGAAAATTCCTAAATGGAACCTTTTTTTTCTTACATTGTGGTCAGCTTTTCGGATTTTCAGACTACTGTGGCACCTTTAAATTCATTTATCCAGTAATGAATGGTCTTGAGTGATAATGCAGACTCCTCAGTTTCTATTTGAGAAGCAGTCCATTTTTTTAAATAAAAATGTTTTATTACTGCTTTATCGGCTTTATTCATTTTTGCGAAACATGTAATATCGATCACTTACGATAGCTGCGGACAAACAACTACGCGTTGTATCTGTTTCAAACTTTAAACACAACCGATACAAAAATCACGCTTCCCAACAGTTATGCCGCCCGATAATATTTCTAGCCATTTCATAGAAATTTACCAGACATGCCAATCCACCCTCGTATGAGAATAGCGATTTCTTTATACTAGGTAAGATAGAGATCCTCATTTATCCATCTTAAAACTGCAGTAGCAGATCTTTGAATGATCTATGAGACCTCACTCAGATAGCGAGTGTTAAGAGATCTGTACTCAGAACACCGAGCGCTTCACATTAAAAAGGATTTATTCTGCAGTTTTTCCCCAGGAAGTTGACCATATTGTCAATAAAGTTGTCGCATCCCTAATGAACTAACTGTGCCATATAAAAATCTGAATAAAAAAATTTCAAAACACACAATATTGTTTTCTCAAAGTGTAAATCCCTCTAATTTTGGTTTTAAATAACGCAAGGTATAAAAATACGAAATATCGGTAATTTTTACACTATATAATTCTAAACAACTATAAAACTTATAAGTAGGGTGTTCCAAAATTCACGCAAGAAGTAATTTTGATAGAAAACACAGGTTTTTATTTGAAAATTGTAATTTTTTTATTGATTCATAAAGTATTCAGTATAGGGTTATGTATGGAATAACATATCGGGTAAATGGCCTCCACGGCTTTGCTGGCACATACGCACTCTTTTGTCGAAATTTTCCATGACCGTTTTGCATGCTGAATTTCGTTGATAAAGCGCTTAATTTCCTCCTTTAAGTCGTGGGTGGTCGTGGGTTTGTTGGCATAAACCCTGGACTTTAAAAATCCCCAAAGAAAAAAGTCCAACGGCGTTAAATTGCATGATCTGGACGGCCAATTTTGATCACCAAAACGGAATATTACACGACCAGGAAATGACTCGAGCAGTAAGTTTCTCGGGCAGTATGGCATGTGGCACCGTCTTTTTGAAACCACATCTCGTCCACATCCATATCTTGCAATTTAGTTACAAAAAACTGGATTATCATATCGCGATAACGATCACCATTAACTGTCATTGCCTGGCCAACCGCATTTTCGAAGAAGAATGGTCCGATGATGCCTCCAGCCCAAAATCCGCACCAAACAGTGACACGTTGTGGATGCATTTGTTTCGCAATCGTCACGAATGGATTGTCTGAACCCCAAATCCGACAATTTTGTCGATTAACGAAGCCATCAAGATGGAAATGAGCCTCATCACTGAAGATGATTTTCTTCGAAAAATCAGGATCCACTTGTTGTTCCATAATCCATTCAACGAACTCTCTTCGTTGTGCGTGGTCAATGGGCTTCAGTTCTTGAGTCAATTGAACTTTGTAAGCATGAAGATGCAAATGTTTCGTGAGAATACGCTGTAGAGAGCTTCTCAAAATGTCCAATTTTTGACCACGGTGCCGAATTGATGTTTCTGGAATCTCAGCAACACTCTCACGAACTGCTTCAATGTTTTGTGTCGATTGTCTTGTTGAAGGACGGCCAGAGCGTTTAAGATCACTAATTGATTCAGTCTCCCCGAATTTTTTAATTAATCTCTTCACAGTTGATGAGGTTAAATCACTATTCCGACTATATTTTGTACGAAAATTCTGAACTGTAGCTGCCAAACTTTCATTATTTTTAAAATATTGCTCAACAATGAAACACGTTATTCTATCGTGTAGCGCTCTAACCCTGAACTGTCAGCTGTCACGCTGTGTTTTTTGTTTTGTTGGCAACACTTTACCATACAAATGGCGCTAAATTTAAATCTTGCGTGAATTTTGAGACATCCTTTATATATTAGTGGGTATATTTAAAAAGTGTTATTAATGTATCATTAATAAACAGGATCTTAATAATAGTCATTTATCTATAAACAATAACAAATTATTACCAATTCAAATTAAAAATTAATTACCAACACTAAATATAAACGTTATCAAATAATAATGGTAATGTTGTTTTTTTTTCGGGAAAATCCCACAAATGTGAATTATTGGCTACATTACAGACTTACCACAAGTTTATACGTTTTCATCATTATCGTGTTAGCGTAATTATAGGTGACAGTATTTGCTAGTATTGTCTTTTCAAATTACTATTGTATAAGGCTCTTGGTTCCTCACGAATGCTATTCCACTTCTTTGTTTTGTCATAATTCACTCATTTTAACAATAAAACTAAAATTACAAAGAAAAAACTAAACTCGATTTATAAAAAAAAAAAACATTAACCCTACAAGTACAAGTATGAAATGCGGATATCAGACAACAGATGGTGCACCAATGCAGTTTGTGTTATAAAGATTTGACACTACGCCATTTTGTTCTGCCATCAACAAGTGTCAGACGCGCACGAGTGATAAATTGGTAAAGTGTGTGCAGAGTGTTGTATTGTTGTGTTCAATATGTCGGCATTCGTGGTCAGCATTAATTTTTATTTTCATTTGAAGAAAACTGCTGTTGAATCATACCGATCACTTCGAAAAGCTTATGGTGAACATGCTCCATCGCAAGATACGTGTGAACGATGGTTTCGGCGTTTGAAAAGTCGTGACTTAGATGTTGTAGACAAGGATCGTGGAAAACCGCCAAAAAAATAAGAAGATGTGGAATTGCTCGCCGAGCAATTGGGCGTTAGTCAACAAGCTGTTTACTATCGGCTACGAGAGATGGGAAAGATTCAGAAGACCGGTAGATGGGTACTATATGAGTTGAACGACAGGCAAATGGAAAAGCGCAAAAACACGTGTGATATTTTGGTCGCTCGGTACAAAAGGAAGTCGTTTCTGCATCGTATAGTTACAGGGGATGCAAAAGTGGATTTATTTTGAGAATCCCAAGCGCAAAAAATCATGGATAGACCCAGGCGCTCCATTCACATCGACCACAAGACCGAATCGCTATGGCAGAAAGACGATGCTCTGTGTTTGGTGGGACCAGAGGGGCGTGGTCTATTATGAGCTGTTAAAACCTGGGGAAATGGTTAATACTAACCGTTACCAACAACAATTGACCGATTTGAACCGTTCGCTGCTTGAAAAAGGCCAGAATACCGAAAGAGGCAACACAAAGTCATTTTTCTTCATGACATTGCTCTATCACATACGGCAAAAACAGTTCGCGACACGTTGGAAGCGCTCACCTGGGAAGTTCTACACCATAAAAAAAAAAGTTACGGAAACAAACTTCAACGAAGCTTGTTTCCGATCTTTGTTGATTATTTTCTTTCAATCTACACCCTGTGGAGAATATTCTAGAGTTTTTTTCGAATTTTTTGATCAGTACTTTTCGAGATAAGAGAAGAGGAAGCAGTTTTTCGTAATTTTTTTAAAAATAAAAGAAGAAAAGTGTGCGCAAGTATTAACTTATATATATTTTTGACCTTGTGTTTTCACAAGCTTTCATTTGACACCCCACTCGACGACCTGGTAATTTTCTTTTCACTTCCTATTTCACCCCCCAAAACTAACCCTTTAAGTCAAAATTTAACTTTCAAAACTATACGGCTCTGATGGGGCTATCAATTTCTATATTAATTAATCTTAACTTTCTATGTCTAATAGTTTCGGAGAAAATCGGGTGTGACAGATGAGCAGACGCCCAAATAATCTTATAAATATTCCGTACGGAACACCAAAAATATGTTATTTACCTAATAACTAGTACAAATTCAGTCCTAACCTGCACTTTGTCTTTACACCATCAATTTCAATTTAAATACTTATGTTAGATTAAAACACCGAAACATTTAAAAACTCAAAATTACAGATAAAAATCTAGAACAAAACCAAGACTTACTTAAGTTACCTCAAAATACTCGCTGTGATTGTATGGGGCGCGTATTATAATTAATAATTTTTAATTTCATTCTTAGAGTTGTTAAAAATGTCAGGTAGAACCACTAGATGGCGCTATTGAGATGTGACATTACCATTGTTGTAAAACTTGACATTTGTTATTATTAAAACATCTAGCCTTCATAGACATAAGAAAGGCCTATGACTCAGTACCAAGACAAAGATTATGGAACGCAATGAAAGAAATAGGCATTGACAAAGACTAATATACGTAGTAAAAGCTCTCTACGAAAACAACAGAGTGAACATAAAAATAGGACATAAAATAGGGAAGAGACTCCAAACATCAAAAGGCCTATTACAAGGATGCTCTACATTCCCAACATTATTCCAAATATACCTCGCACAAACATTAAAAAAATGGAAGCAAAAATGTAGCGGAATGGGAGTCCCAATACGAGAAAATTACTTATATACTCTAAGTTTCGCAGACGACCAAGTAATCATAACGCAAGATGAGGAAGACCTCAGTTATATGGTAAGAAAACTGAAAGAAGAATACACTAAAGCAGGATTAACAATAAACTTTGATAAAACGGAATATCTAACAACAAAGGAGGGAAACGTGGAGAATCTAGAAGTCGATAACGAAACAATAATCAAAGGTACCGACAGATTTCAATATTTAGGAGCCATCATTTCAAAAAACGCAACATCAGAAGAAGAGATTAAAGCTAGATTAGGACAAACGCGGACATACATAAGACAATTAAATTCGATCCTGTGGGACAAACACATTACAAAAAGAAACAAAACACGCATATACAAATCAATAATACAAAGTATAATGACATACGGGTCAGAAACATGGACGATCAACAAAAGAAATAAATCTAAAATTAACGCGGTAGAGATGGAGTATTGGAGAAGATGTTGTAGAGTGACACGTATGGAGAGAATAACCAATGAAGAAATAAGAAACAGAATAACCATCAAAGAGAACGCAATAAACACCATTGAAGAAAAACGATTAAAGTGGTATGGACACATAAGACGGAGCGAAGATAATAGGTGGATAAAGAAAATAACGGAGTGGAGCCCTATAGGGAGAAGAAAAAGAGGAAGACCCAGACGATCGTGGAGAGACGATGTGGACGAGGCTATGGAGGACAGGGGTCTAACAGATGGAGACTGGGAAGATAGAAACGGATGGAATCAAAGGCTGAGAGAAGGAAGACAGCGTCAGCTCTAGAAAATCCTTGATATATATATATATATATATATATATATATATATATATATATATATATATATATATATATTTATTGTTAAAATAATGGCAGTTCAGAAATTGGCCGAGTAGTTTGTTTACAGTGAGCATTTAAAAAAACGGTTTTGTGAACAAATGGAAATCTCACGTAAAGGTTTTCGCTGGATGATTTTTTACGATTTTAGTAAAGGCTTAACACAACAACAATGCCTCGAATCGCTTCGTTCAGTCAGAAAAGACCGTTTATAATTCGTTTGCAGAATTTCGTTATGGTTGTGCTTCCATCAGCGATGAGTTTCGTGTAGGTCGACAAACTCGGTTGTTGTTCCAAAAAACATCGGTGCTGTGCGCAACATGATTGAAGAGGATCGGCAATCGACTGACCGTGAGGTAGAGGCATGCTTAGGGATATCGAAGACTGTAGGACATTCGATTTTGCTGAGAAAAGGATCTGTTCCTGATGCATTCCGCATAATTTGACCTAAACTCAAAAACAGGCTCGTGTCAATTGGTGTAAGGAAATGCTGAAATTCGACCGAGGACGTTCAAAATCCGCATACAACATCTTAACAGGAGACTAAACTTGGATATATTCGTAGGAGCCGGAAACTAAGCAACAATCAACTGTTTGGGTATTTCAAGTTGAATCGAATCCAATAAAAGTGGTTCGTTAGCGAAGCACTTCCAAGAAAATGATCGCTTGTTTCTTTGGTCATACTGGACATGCTACAATCAATGCCTTAGGGGATCAAAGAACAGTTAATTCCGAATGGTATACAATAATTTGTTTGCCAGAAGTCATCGATGAAACCAGGAAGAACAATTGAAAAGGTCGCATCATTCTTCGTCATGACGATACCAGCTCTCACACAGCACGTCGAACAATTGATTATTTGAAAAACACCGACTTCTTTTTGTTCCCGAATGTTTTTGAGGTGCCAACTTCAAAGCGAAAAAAATGGTCTGAGAATTGGTTAGAACGCATGCAAAAGTAACTACCTAAATCTTAAAAGCGAATATTTTGAAAAACAATAAGACGATTCATACCAAAAAATTTTTTTTCTTTCATTGTTTTTGTAACAACTTAAAGGTAGCCCTCGTAATCGTACTATAAAATTTTATAGCAGAGACGAGAGTATTCTTAGTTAAGGTCAACCTTCGCTTAGAAACGACGGGTTAATTCTTATTTCTTTTTTGTAATCATGAACCTGTTCATGTGTTGTTAAGGAATCCAGATTATTTTTAACATGCTGAAGACATTGGTCTATATATAGAGTGTTAGAATTGTCATAATATTTAATTGTTTGAAGTATTACCGGCAGGATTGGCTTTATGATCTATTTATTTTTTTTTTATCTCTTAATTAATTTAATTTATCAACAGAACAGAGGGCATATTTTGCCTGAATATTTGCATACGAAAAAGCCACGTGCCCCATGAGTGCCGCGGACTCACGATTGTTCAAAACCAGCAACGTGTCGAAGATTCAGAACGCTGTTTAGCACCGTTTCGGCGTAATCCAAACATATCCAATACTATCTCAAGAGCAAGGAATAATTGAAAGGCTTCACTATCTTCACCAAAATGTTGTTTTGGTAGTTGGCTGCACTTATTTTCACCCCTTGCTTATAGATTTAGAATTTGATGACATCCTCATAAAGTATTCCCGACCAAATCATTTATGGAGTCGAACTATGGCCTGTTTCTCTCTTCAGAATATATTGTCTCATTTCCTAAGAACTGTGGGCGGAAATGAGTTGGAAAGAGTTTCTCCATAAAACAGTAAAAACTACAATAGATTCTTGTTGGTTCTCAATAATCGGAGACTGCTTTTTAAGTTATCCGCCTAATTACGAAAATGACGCCATACAAAAAAGTACCCTTCATTCTTCGTTTACTGACAATAGTCCATTATGCACAACTTGTTTCGATTGTTCATTTAGCAAAATCCTTGAGTACTAATTAAAAATAATTAATCAAAATTTTAATTTTGAATGTTTATGGACTTCCTAAGATGAACTGATACTTTTATGCATTATTTATTACAATGATATTTAATTACAAATCACAATTAAAAGGATTTAAAAACTAGTAATCATGTAGTATTACAAGGTTTTATCACATATTGTGTGTTCCTTGATTTAATCACTTATAACATTGATATATACTTTTTTATCTATTTATTTTTAATGCAGTCATACGACTTAAATATGTTTATTCTTAGAAAATATGGCGAATATCAAGTGAAAACATAAAAAGAAATAAATTGAAGTTATTGTTTTTGCAATCATGATTCGAAATTTAAATGTGCAACCAACAACAGAGTCAATGACTGGTAAAACTGATCGATCGATGAATCGGATTAAGTGGTTTTTAACACGCTAAGAATATAAACTATTATGTTAGTTAATTCATAAAAGACTAAAAATATCAATGATATAAAACCTTAATAAAATCACTTTATCTCCTTCTTCTGTGAAAAATCACAGCTTTGGCAGAAAATTGGTCCATTTCAGAATGCGCCGTCTATAATTTTCATTCATATTATTATATTCTAAAACCCACTTGCAAAATCTTGCTTTATCGCATAATATTAGAAAATAAAATTACTAGCCATGGAAATACGAGGGACGTTCAAAAATTACCGAGACAAACAGCAATAGTGGAAAAACTACTAAATATTTTTAAATGAAACTTTCCGAGAGTCAAGTTGGCAACCTTGGCGACGGATTCCATCAGCCGTTTTAAAAAAGCTTACATATCTTAATTTGTTCATTTCCAAAAGTCGGCTCCTCTCGAAACGTGTACGCCGGAAGAACAACGCCATACAAAAAATTGCTCTTTGTTCTTCGTTCACTGACACTAGTTCAATCTGCACAGCTTATTTCGGTTATTCATTTAGCAAAATCCTTGGGAATTAATTAGAAATAATTAATCAAATGTTAAAAAAAAAAAATAAAATTTTAATTGTGAATGTTTATGGACTTCCTAAGATGAACTGATATTTTTGTGCATTATTTGTTACAATGTTATTTAAAAACTAGTAATTATGTAGTATTACAAGGTTTTATCATATATTGTGTATTCCCTGACTTCCACTTATAGCAATGATATATACTTTTTTATCTATTTACTCTTAACTAGCCGTGCCCGCGGCTCCGCTCGCGTGGACTTTATTCACTATCGTCACTGCCTATTCGTTACGTTACCTAACGTAACATAGAACATATGTATGTTAAAAAAAAGCACGTAAACCGGATAAGTGATTCTCGAGTGATAAGTTCACTAAAGGACAGACAGACTGACAGAGAGACGTTGCATTATATATATATATATATATATATATATATATATATATATACAAAATATATATATATATATATATATATATATACATATAATATATATATATATATATATATATATATATATATATATATATATATATATATATATACCTTGGAATAATCGAAACAGAACAAAACAAGGCCATAAACTTCCTAGATCTAACTCTAATAAGAGAAAAAAAAAAAAAATACAAAATAAATAGCAAATGGTACACAAAATCAACAAGTTCTGGAAAATATCTAAACTACCATTCACACCATCCTTTAAATTTTAAGAAAAATACCGTTATAAATTTAATTGACAGAGGCTTAAAACTAACAAGTCCTAAATATAGAGCAGAAATAATAGAAAAAATAAAAACTATCTTAACCAACAACAATTATCCTGTTACTCTAATTAACAAAGTTTTAAAAACCAGAATTCACAAATTATATAATACTCTAGACTCTAGATAAACAACCAAAATAAAGAACAGCTACAACATACATATCCATGCCATATATTCAAGGACTTTCAGAAAAAATTAAGGCAGTCTTAAAAAAACATAATTTAACTGTCTGCCACAAAATGCATAACTCATTAAAACACCTTTTTACCCCCCCTAAAATCCAAAACACCCCTACTGAAACAGTCAAACCTGATATATTCCATTCCTTGTCAAAACTGCAACGGCTGTTATATCGGCATGACTAAACAACATCTAGAAACTAGACTGAATGGCCATAAGTATGATAAGAATAACCCAACAGCTCTATCAAAACACGTTCAACCAACCAAACACTCTTTTTTACTTTAAAAATACAAGAATCTTAAAAAAAGAATCACATTATTTTAAAAGATCAATCCATGAAATGATTTGTATTAAATAGAAAAACAATATAAACGACAAAAGCGACGTTAGGGGTCTGAGTCATATTTATTTCGGACTCTTCTCATAATAACTCAATAACAGTTAATAAATAAAAACACATAAACAAACCAAAGAATGACCTTCGTTCCCTATATATGTCTAAAGTTAGTTTAAAAAAATGTGACCGTCTTAGTAATACCTTTTAAAGAATGTTAAGTGGGCCTTCGTTTCAACCCCCACATGTAAGTTCTTATTTATATTTTTATGTGTATTTTTATTATTTCACCTTCTACATTGTATTGTAAGTTTAACAATTTTATATATTCATAATTAAAAAATTTGTGCATCCTATTGAACATCCAAAAGAATCCTGTAAAATCAAAATTTAAAATCATAAAAGAAGTAAAAAAGGGAGGAAAATGTATACTGATTGAAAATTTTCAATTTTTAGATGAACTGAAGAAGCCTACAAATTAGGCGGAACGTTTTCAATAAACTTCTAACTAGAACATGATGTAATTTCTCTAACCTTAAAACAAAAAAACCATAAAGCTCAAAAAATTGAAAAAAAAAAAATATTCATATATATATATATATATATATATATATATATATATATATATATATATATATATATATATATATATATATATTATAAAAGATTATAGATAACCTGGCCAGAGAACAAATGTATGAATTAAAAAAAAAAAAAAAAAACATTAGTGGTTTTCGAGTGATAAGCGCACTAACGGACAAACAAACAGACAAAGAGACGTTGCATTTTATATATATATTATAGAAGATTATAGATAACCTGGCCAGAGAACAAATAAATGAATTAAAAAAAAGACGTTCAAATCGGATAAGTGGTTCTCGACTGATAAGTGCACTAGCGGACCAACAGACAGACAGAGGGACGTTGCATTATATATATATATATATATATATATATATATATATATATATATATATATATATATATATATATATAAAATATTTATATATATATATATATATATATATATATATATATATATATATATATATATATATTTATTTATTTATTTATTTATATATTATAGAAGATTATAGATAACCTGACCAGAGAACAAATATATGATTTAAAAAGAAAAAGATGTAAATCGGATAAGTGATTCTCAAGTCATAAGCACACTAACGGACAAACAAGCAGACAGAGAGACGTTGCATTTTATATATATATATATATATATATATATATATATATATATATATATATATATATATATATATATATATATATATATGTATATATGTATATATATTTATTTATATATTATAGAAGATTATAGATAACTTGCCAGAGAAAAAATGTATAATTTTAAAAAAAAGATGTAAATCGGATAAATGGTTCTCAAGTCATAAGCGCACTAAAGGACAGACAGACAGAGAGACGTTGCATTTTATATATATTATAGATGAAATCATACGACTTAAATGTGTTTATTCTTAGAAGATATGGCGAATATCAAGTGAAAACATGATGAAGAAATAAATTGTTATTGTTTTTCAATCGTGATTCGAAATTTAAATGTGCAACCAACAACAGAGTCAATGACTGGTAAAACTGATCGATCGATGAATCGGATTAAGTGGTTTTTAACACGCTAAGAATATAAACTATTGTGTTAATTTATAAAAGACTAAAAATATCAATAATATAAAACCTTGGTAAAATCATTTTGTCTCTCTTCTTCTGTGAAAAATCACGGCTTGGGCAGAAAATTGGTCCATTTTAGAATGCGTCGTTTCTTAATTGTCATTCATATTATTGTATTCTAAAACCCACTTGCAAAATCTTGTTTTATCGCATAATATTAGCAAACAAAATCATTAGCCATGGAAATACGAGGGACGTTCATAAATCAACGAGACAAACAGCAATAGTGGAAAAACTACTAAATATTTTTAAATGAAACTTTCTTGGGGACAGATTTAGTTAGCTGTTCGAAAAAAAAACGTAAACATAACCTAATTTGTTCGTTTCCAAATGTCAGCTACTCTCGAAACGTGTACTCTGGAAGAGCGTAGCAACGTTCAGAAATAAGATTTTTATTATCCGGAAACGACCGAAATTTACTCGAGAATGGTGAAACAGGATGGTGAAAAATGTTTAAGCCTCGGAGACGTGTATAAGTAGATTGAACAGTCTAATTCAGGCGGAACAAGTGTCACCAATTTTCATCGCTCGGGAAGACCAGTTGAAGTTTCGACCGTCACGCTGCAAAATCACATAAATGACCTTATAGACGTATAAAAATTGCAGCAATTGCTCAAAAACCGTAACGTCAGTTCTGGAACCGTGCACTCCAACGTGCATGATAAGCTGAACTATTGCAAAACGTGTTCGAGATAAGTTCCAAGATAGCTGACTCAGGACAATGAAGACAACGGAATTCAAACGACGGTTCTTAACGGACGGTAATATAGCCTTGACCTCGTACCGTACGATTTTTATCTATTCAGCACTCTCAAAAAGTTTTTACGTGGCTCCAAGTTCGAAGACAACGAAGCGGTCAAGAAAGCTGAACACGATTGGCTCAGATAGCAAGGTGAACAATTCTACATTACAGGAATTCGGAAGCTTACAGAACGATGGGAAAAGTGCCTAATTGTGGATGGGGACTACGTTGAAAATTAGAGTAGATTTCACTGTCATTGAATAAACCGTTTTTTGTTTACAGCCATTTGTCTTGTTTTTTTTTTATTGAATGTCGTTCGTATAACTACTTTCAAATCAAGTTAAAAGAAAGGCGCCAGTGTCTCACCATTGGCTCAGATAGCAAGGTGAACAATTCTACATTACAGGAATTCGGAAACTTACAGAACGATGGGCAAAGTGTCTAATTGTGGATAGGGACTACGTCGAAAATTAGAGTAGATTTCACTGTCAATGAATTTTTGTTTACAGCCATTTGTCTTGTTTTTTATTGAATGTCGCTCGTAAAACTACTTTCAAATCAAGTTAAAAGAAAGGCGCCAGTGTCTCGCCAATTGCCAGGGAGGACCTGCATTGTTATCAATTGAAAATACAGTTGCCGGTTATAGACTCAAAAATATCTGGGAATAGCTATGTGAAATAAAATATGTAAATTTTTTAAAATGTGGACTACGTCAATAATTTGTAAATAAGAACATCATCAGGTGAAGTTATTCACATTATAGAAAACCGAAATTAAAATTTGAAATATTTTCTACAGCTAACGCTGTCTTCCTTCTCTCACTCTTTGATTCCATCCGTTTCTATCTTTCCAGTCTCCATTTGTTAGACCCCTGCCCTCCATAGCCTCGTCCACATCGTCTCTCCACGATCGTCTGGGTCTTCCTCTTTTTCTTCTCCCTATAGGGCTTCACTCCGTTATTTTCTTTATCCACCTATTATCTTCGCTCCGTCTTATGTGTCCATACCACTTTAATCGTTTTTCTTCAATGGTGTTTATTGCGTTCTCTTTGATGTTCATTCTGCTTCTTATTTCTTCATTTGTTATTCTCTCCATACGTGTCACTCTACAACATCTTCTCCAATACTCCATCTCTACTGCGTTAATTTTAGATTTATTTCTTTTGTTGATCGTCCATGTTTCTGACCCGTATGTCATTATGCTTTGTATTATTGATTTGTATATGCGTGTTTTGTTTCTCTTTGTAATGTGCTTGTCCCACAGGATCGAATTTAATTGTCTTATGCATATCCGCGTTTGTCGTAATCTAGCTTTAATCTCTTCTTCTGATGTTGCGTTTTTTGAAATGATTGTTCCTAAATATTTAAATTTATCGGTTCCTTTGATTATTGTTTCGTTATCGACTTCTAGATTCTCCACGTTTCCCTCCTTTAGTGTATTCTTCTTTCAGTTTTCTTACCATATAACTGAGGTCTTCCTCATCTTGCGCTATGATTACTTGGTCGTCTGTGAAACTTAGAGTATATAAGTAATCTTCTCGTATTGGGACTCCCATTCCACTACATTTTTGCTTCCATTTTTTTAATGTTTGTTCGAGGTATATTTTGAATAGTGTTGGTGATGTAGAGCATCCTTGTAATAGGCCTTTTGATGTTTGGAGTCTCTTCCCTATTTTATGTCCTATTTTTATATTCACTGTGTTGTTTTCAAAGAGAGCTTTTACTGCGTATATTAATTCTTTGTCAATGCCTATTTCTTTCATTGCGTTCCATAATCTTTATCTTGGTACTGAGTCATAGGCCTTTCTTATGTCTGTGAAGGCTAGATAAACTTCTCTATTCTTTGCCAGTTTTTTTCCATTGTTTGTTTTATAGTGTATATGTGGTCTATACATGATTTTCCGGCCGTAAAGCCTGCTTGGTCTTCTCCAATTTTTCCTTTTATATTTTCTCTATGATATTTTTAATAATTTTTCCATACAAACGTCCCATACTCGATATTATGCTCAGGCCTCTATAGTTTGTGCATTTTCTGCGGTTCCTTTTTTAAGTATAGATAATATATAGGCTTTTGACCATTCCTCTGGTATTTTTTTCTCCATTTATCGCTCAGTGGAACATGTTTCTCAGCATTCAATGTAATTTATTAGACCCGTACTTAATAATTTCATTTACCACACCCCCAGGCCCAGCAGACTTATTATTTTTGAGTGTTTTTATTGCCTTCTTTACTTCTTCGTAGCTTAGTTCTACCTCTTTTTTTCCTTATTCTGTTCTTCTTTAGGGTTCTCTTCCTGGAATTCTTGTCTCTCTTCTGTTAGCAGCTTCTTATAATATTCTTCCCACTCGCTTACTGGGATATACTCTATATACATCTTCTCTCTATTGTTGGTCCTTAATGCTTTAATTATTCTCCATGACTCTGTGCTTCTAGTTCCTCCTATATACTGCTCTACATGTTCGCACGATTTTTCCCATCTCTCGTTCTTTTTCTCTTTGTTTATCATCCTCCTCATTTCTGCATTTTTCTCTTTATATTTCTGTAGATCTTCTTCTGATTTTGTATTCAGCCCATTTTTCGTATAGTCTTTTTTTCTCCTTTATAATAAGTAAATACTGTTAAAGAATTACATCATGGATGCTAACTTAAAGAGTACTAACTTTAGGAATTTGTTTAAAATATATACAGTCTGTCAAGTAAGAACGTGTCCGCGATAATTCATTTTTGGTAGAAGCGATTCTAGCGATTCAACAAAAAATTGCTAGAGGGAACCTCTGTCTATGACTCAGGGGAAAGACTCTGGTGACTCAGTTGTCTTATGGAGTTGAAAGATAGAAAAGTTGTAAAGTGACTGGGCTTAAGCCATTCACAGGACAGAACCTGCCAGCAGGTGCCGGATTTTCAAATCAGAAAATCCATCATTTAGTGAAAACCAGTCAGCAGAGAATGAATCTTTGAAAAGCTCTATTCAACAAAACTAGAAATAGAAAGTCAAATTAGTAATAACTAGTGCTTTTGTTTCTATTTTATTCTATTCCTATTTTATAGAGCAAGATACATTTAGGTTTCTATTGGGGCCTACGTGGTAATGATGGATGTTATCCGCAAATTGGGGTTTTTGAATGAAACCACAAATATGCGCCTTCAGGGTAACTGAAATTGAACCTCTAATTTCTCTTTAAAATAGGTAATGTACTACCTACGAAGCCAGAAAGAAGCGTCCAACACAACCTCTCCTTTTATTTAACTATAAAAGTAAATTCTGTTACTTTCGTTTTCATTATTTTATAATCTTTGTCTCTCTATCTCTTCCTAATTATTATACTTTTAGGTGTTTTTGCTGATGACCTTCCAGTAACCCAACAATGCTTAGGCTGCATCTGCGAAGCCATCTCAGGCTGTAACACCACAAACATCTGTTCAGGAGATGTCTGTGGTCCCTTTAGAATCACTTGGGCCTATTGGCCGACGCTGGAAAACCCTGTATTAGAGGAGAAACGCCTGATTCGCCACAAGCTTATGCTCATTGCGCTGGAGACACTTACTGTGCCGCTTTGGCCGTACAAGGATACATGAGTAAATTCCAACAGGTATAGTTATTTCCCTCTTATATTAGGAGAACCAATTAATTCGGTACCTTTGAAATAAGTATCTCAAAATGTTCTTCCAATCTTGTTTAAATCGGTTTTCCCCACTTTGCCCGGGATACTTCTTGTCTTAATCGTTACAACTTATTTCATATCTTCCACTTTTTTCACGTTTCCGAATTTTGACCTTCTGACTACTTCATGACGTGTAAAAAATATGGAATTATGAATATTTAATTTATATTTGAAATTGCATAGTCTAGATAAAGCAATATTATGATTTTATCGCCTCTGGAGTATCATCAGAGGTTAGGGTTCGAGCCACAGATTTTATCTTCTCTGGAGTATCACCAGAGGTTAGGGTTCGAGCCATAGATGTCGCTCAAATTCAATAAAATTTGGACCAGTTGTTCACAAAAAATAAAAATTTTTCAGGGAGTAACTTTAAATATATATATATATATATATATATATATATATATATATATATATATATATATATATATATATATATATATATATATATATATATATATATATATATATATATATATATATATATAATATATGTATATATATATATATATATATATATATATATATATATATATATATATATATATATATATATGTATATGGTCATTCCATGCCAAATCGACCACATTTGACCCCGACCCCTTTCGATTTGGCTGAAAGTTTTTTATCTTTTTCTACCCTATGAAAAACGGTTCTCAGAATTTTTTCAAATTTTTTTACCCATCTCAAAAAAAGTTATGAATTTTTCAAAAAAAAATGGCTCTTTTTTTTTAAAATTGCCACAACTTTGTCAAAAATTGGCTGATCGAGACGATTTTTTTTTTCAAAATTTTCGTAATTAAATGTACTTTTTTAAAAAAGATACAAAAAAATTTTTAGATAATAAAATCTATGAAATTTTTTGCCTTTTTTGAGAAAAACCGTCAATTTTTTTGAAGTTCGCCCATTTTTTTTATTATTATTTTTTTTTTCTTAAAAAACACTTCATTCAATTCTGCAGTTATCCCCGCCAATCCCAGAGTGGGCCGAATTTTTTTTTCTATTTTTTTAATTGAAAAAAATTTTTTTTCACAATTTTTTAATTTTTTTTTTTTTAGAAACTTTGTTTATATAATAAAATAAATGCAAGTAAATGATTTCACGGTATATTATACTTAATTTATACTGTAAACTTACAACTAATGACTAGGAAAAAATTTGAAAAAATTCTGAGAACCGTTTTTTCATAGGGTAGAAAAAGATAAAAAAAACTTTCAGTCAAATCGAAAGGGGTCGGGGTCAAAAGTGGTCGATTTGCATGGAATGACCCATATATATATATATATATATATATATATATATATATATATATATATATATATAAATATATAAATATATATGTATATACATACATATATATACATATATATATATATATATATATATATATATATATATATATATATATATATATATATATACATACATACATACATATGTATATATATATATATATATATATATATATATATATATATATATATATATATATATACATACATATACTTATATATATATATATATATATATATATATATATATATATATATATATATATATATATATATATACATATATATATATATATATATATATATATATATATATATATATATATATATATACATACATATACAGTCCCTGGCCAAATTATTAGACGCACTGCAAGATTTCATGTAAAATATTAATTACCGAGTGATATTGTACCGTTTTATTATTTTAAATTTGATTTGTTTTTTATTTTTATATTATCCAATCAATTACCTATTTATTTGACATAAATAAAACAGCATTAATTTAGAAATGCATAAGTTTATTAAGTTTTAAAGAAAAGTGAAATTAATGTTAGTAAAAGTCAATATTTAGTTGAGCCACCTTTAGCCGCTATCAAAGCTTTAATTCTGCGCGGCATGCTAACAATGCAAGATTGTACTGTCTCCTGCATTTGAGGATGATGATTCCACACATGAATAATCTTTTCTAGGAGCTGGGTTTTGTTGGTAATCACATCTTTACCCACTTCTCTTTTCATCAGCTCCCACACATTTTCAATGGGGTTCATACCCGGCCAATCCAACAGAGGGATATTTTTTTCTGCCAAAAAAGCTTTAACAGACCGAGCAGTGTGGCAGGGAGCTCCATCTTGCATGAAAGTGAATGATTCCCCATTTGGAAACCATTCTCTGAGCTGCGGAATCAACCGATTTTGTAATACTTCTTTGTACTGATCTTGCCTCATTATTCCTTTGACGACGTACAGACGTCCAGTGCCCTTGCCGCTGATGACTGACCAAATCATCACTTTGGTGGGATGTTTAACCGTCGGGACAACACAATCAGGATGAAACTTTTCTCCATGACGACGACGCACATACTGAGCTTTATTCTGCAAAATTTCGAATGTGCTTTCGTCACTGAAGCAGATCTGTCAAAAATAGGAAAAATATATAAACTTCCATATTTATTTGCTTTATTTAACTGAAAATGATAATAATGTATCAATTATTGATTAAATTACTGTATCTTACCGATCTCCAGAAGTCCACATCTTTGTCTTGCCATTGTTTGGCCCACTTCAGGCGCTTTGCTTTCATTGCAGCTGTTAACTTGGGCTTCCTGGCGGATCGACAGGCCTTAAAATCTAATTCTTTCAATTTTCTTCGAACAGTGCGCTCAGAAGCATTTACGCTAGCATCCTGGGGTTGTGATTTTATTACCTTTGTGGTAGCAAATCTGTTTTCTACACAAATTTTCTCTCTGACCGTGGAGTGAAAATTGGTTTTCTACCGCATCTTTTCTTTCTTTTTTTTCGGGCTTAATTCCTTCCCTGACTCAATTTTCTTTTTTATGCGTCGTACACTAGCTTCAGAAACCTCCAATCTTCGTGATATTTCTCGGTTTGTAAATGTTTTCGCAATCACAAGGGCCTTCACTTCAGCTTTTTTACGTGGTGAAAGATCGCCTTTTCTACCCATAATGAAAATAGTCCAATTACTTTTTTAAAACACTGCATACAAAATAAACTAATAACTGAGTAGTATAAAACTGTTAAACAAACAATCACAGTCCATAAAGCCACAGAAACACGTCCGTACCTGACTCGATTTCGATCGCGACTGATACAGATTTGTACTTGTTTACGTTCATGTATCACTTTGTCAACACAGTGTTGCCATATGTTAAAAATAATTACAAATATGTAGTCTACAACAATTCTTTTAAATAAAAATCAATAATATTGTAGTTTAAATATACCATTATTGCATAAAAACTCTTAAGAAACATAAAATTACTAAAAAAAATACAGTGCGTCTAATAATTTGGCCAGGGACTGTATATATATATATATATATATATATATATATATATATATATATATATATATATATATATATATATATATATATATATATACAGTCCCTGGCCAAATTATTAGACGCACTGTATTTTTTTTAGTAATTTTAGGTTTCTTAAGAGTTTTTATGCAATAATGGTATATTTAATGGTATATATATATATATATATATATATATATATATATATATATATATATATATATATATATATACAGTCCCTGGCCAAATTATTAGACGCACTGTATTTTTTTTTTTAGTAATTTTATGTTTCTTAAGAGTTTTTATGCAATAATGGTATATTTAAACTACAATATTATTGATTTTTTATTTAAAAGAATTGTTGTAGACTACATATTTGTAATTATTTTTAACATATGGCAACACTGTGTTGACAAAGTGATACATGAACGTAAACAAGTACAAATCTGTATCAGTCGCGATCGGAATCGAGTCAGGTACGGACGTGTTTCTGTGGCTTTATGGACTGTGATTGTTTGTTTAACAGTTTTATACTACTCAGTTATTAGTTTATTTTGTATGCATCTATATATATATATATATATATATATATATATATATATATATACATATATATATATACATATATATATATATATACATATATATATATATATATATATATATATATATATATATATATATACATATATATATATATATATATATATATATATACATATATATATATATATATATATATATATACATATATATATATATATATATATATATATATATATATAATATATATATATATACATATATATATATATATATATATATATATATATATATATATATATATATATATATATATATATATATATATACATAAATATATACATATAAATATATACATATATATATATATATATATATATATATATATATATATATATATATATATATATATATATACATACACAGTAATATCCCGAATTTACACGATAGGTAGGACCGGGCGATAACCGTAGAAGTCGAAGTCGGGATACAATTTTCCATGTAATTATATACAAATTATGTGTAATTGGGATTAAAAACTAAAGAAAACAATAATTTAAAATGTCAAAATATATAATAACCTCTTAATGCAATATTACAGCAAATTATATTGTGTATTGCAAAAACGTAAACCGAAGTTATTTTGACGTAGAAGGCTTCATGAAATCTAACACAGCCGTCTGGCGGCTCAAAGAATTTTTTTCTCACGCAAAATTTCCTCGTAGCATGCTAATAATTTTTTTATTCCTTGTTTTGTAGCAGAAATGGGCTCTTCGTTGGTGTCTATGTTTTCCAAAATTCGCATCCCATTTTCAATTGTCAAGTTTGCAACCGTCATCTGATCTTCTGATTGAACTGGGTCTAAAGAATCAGGAAAATCAATGAAAAGCTCTTGCTCACGTATTTCTATCAGCTCATCAATTGTTAGCTCCTACTTATGTGAATCCAGCAGTTCTTCAACGTGATCACCATCCACTTCTAAATTTAATTGTTTAGCAAGGTCGACAACCTCTTCAATCACATTACCAATTTGATCAGGCTCTGGCGCTGATTCCGAGTTTCAGTGGTGAAAAAAAATGGACACAGTTTTTTCCAGACGCCGGCTAGAGTTTTTTGTAAAATTTCAATCCAAGATTGTCCAATGATTCTCACGGCATCTAAAACATTGAATTGTTTCCAAAAGTCTTTGACAGGGAGATCGTTGTTTCGTCTCATAGCTTCATGCAGATGCGCAAACGAGCGACGCGTGCTTTAAATGTGTTGATGACTCCTTGGTCCATCGGTTGAAGCAAGCTGGTTGTGTTTGGTGGCAAAAATACAACTTTCACGCGTGTCGAAATTAGTTAGAGTAGCAGGAGGATGACCTGGTGCGTTGTCGATTAATAGCAGCACTTCATACAGGATTTGTTTGTATTGGCAATAACATTCGACATCAGGTATGACGTGATGACCAAACCAATCCTCAAAAAGGGAAGCCGTCACCCAAGCTTTAGTATTCGACTTCCATATCACGGGCAGCTTTAGACTTATTTTTTAAAGCTCTTGGGTTTTCCTAGCGGTAAACTAAGAGATGCTTCAACTTGAAATCATCAATCGATCCTTGGCTGTTTATCAGCGCAGCCTCTTTATCAGCGCTTGCCGCCTCTCCACTTTCTGCGATGCTATTCCAATTACGTCGACTTTTAAATCGTCTGAACCAACCGTTACTGGCTTTAAATAATTCGTCTTTGGCTGCCTCCTCAGCTTCTTCTTTTAATCTCTCAAAAATCAGTTTAGGATTGGGTAAATCACTTTAACGACTTTCTGTATCAAAAATCGCGAGTACGTCATCCACATGGCTATACCACATCCTTGGAGAGTACTCACATTTTTCAATCAGTTCGGTTTCTAACTTCCTCATGAATAAATTAATTATGAAGTGTAATAGGCAATTATTCATAGCTCTGTCTCATTTTTCAACAGAAAAGTGATTGTTATGTTGAAAATAATTTTGTCTCACGCAAAATTTGGCTGAAATTAAGTATTGACGAATAATATCATCCTCGAGATTATTCATTCTAAGAAAGATCTTGGAAATATGACAAGATTTTTGCTAGTATTGCACTAGGAAACAGAGAACTGATTTCAGAAGAGATTAAAATTCCGCCCTTATTGACAATCAGATCTTTCATATTGTTTAACGAATATTAAAGAGTTTTTTTTTTTCTGAAATAGTATTTCCTTATTGCCAACTATTTAAAAGTTAAATAAACAAGTGCCGATCCAATCAATTGGATTACTTTTCCCGGTTTATAAATTTTGGGCAATACAATTTTGGTTGGATCGGATTATTCACATTTAGTTTAAATCTTATCAAGTCAGAGAGGAAATTCTTATATTTTTAGTGTTTCGTATTAAAACTGAAAAACGGAACACTTATGCAATCATTTCGCTGTCTGTCTGTCTGTCTGTCACCGCCGATTTTTCTCGAAACTATTTGATATAGAAAGTTTTTTTTTTCACAAATATAGGAACTGATGGCCTAATCACAGCCGGGTAGTTTTGCAAGTTAATTTTGACTTAAGGGGTTAGTTTTCGAGGGTGAAATCGGAAGTTAAAAAAAATGTTTTTTATGGTCATTGAGTGGGGTGTCAAATGGAACCTTATGAAAATATGAGTTCAGTAATATATATGAGGTTATACTTGAGCAAACTTTTCCTAGTATCGTTTTTAAAAAATTGCCAAAAATCGCTACCCCCATCCCATCTCTAAGAGTATTTCAAAACAATTCTGGAATATTCTCCATAAGGTCTAGATTGAATGAAAATTATCACGAATGCATTACCTTAGATAATTTATCTGGCATATAATTTTTGTCTGGAAATCACTAGCAGAAACTATGGATTGACAATTAATAGAGCGATAACCAAAGTAATGATTATTAGACATAATGAAGATCTGTCACACATAAATGAAGTTGCTAGTTTCACTGTTGTAGACCATTTCAACTATTTGGAATCCGTCATAACTAATAATGGTGACTGTGAAGTGGAAGTAAGAAGATGTTTGGCTGTGGCTAGAAACTCAATTATCAAACTCACTAAGGTCTGGAAAGTTCAAGTTGTCACAAAAAACGCAAAGTTAAGGTTGTTATCCAGTCTTATATTCCCCATAGCAACTTACGCATCGGAAACATGGACCATTAAACAAGCTGACAAAAGATGAATCGATACATTTGAGATATGGGTATATCGTATATCATATACTGAAGACCATACTACTGTATCTATTCTTGAAGAGCTTAGTATAAATGATCGACTTTCAAGTAGAATTAATAGACAGTAAAGTAAATCCCAAGGTAGAAGATCCGGCCTTTTTCCTTTTTCAGTGGGGCAATAAACGACCCTATTAAGATTTTGTGCATAGTTGCCAGGTATTACGATAAACGTATTTTTATTTTCCCTGCTTTGTATACCGCCCTCACTTGCACCTGCAATCATATTGGACTTATTTTTACCTATATATTTACTACCTGGCAACCCGGTTTGGAGCCCTTTATAATATAGGCCTAATGACTACAGGTCCCCATTAAGATTCGAAAGATACTTTTTATACTTTTTACTTACAACTTACAACGTAACGGTTCTATTTTAATTATGTGGCGTCCGTGGGAAAATTGCAATAGTGGCTACCGCAAGAGAAAACATTTATCACTTGACGCTAAGCAAATAGTGAAAAATGTTTACGACAGTTTGGTAAAAAGAAATTTGAATAAACAAAGTGCTTTGCAAGAAATCAGTGAACTAACAAAAACCCCAATTTCTACGATTAAGGGTATTGTAGGCAAACCATCACTCAGGAACAGGAAAAAACGGAAATGCATCATGTAGACAATTGTGAAAAGGACGTCATCAAGAGAAAAATATATTCTATATATGAAGAGCAGCTGGTGCCGACACTAGACAAAATAAAATTAAGACTGGTGCAGGACGGGACCAATATACATTGTGGCCGATTAACCCAAAACACAAAATTCTCTTAAGAATGGGATTCACGTTCCGAAAAATCAACAAAAGGTGTGGTGTCACAAAGATTACGAATCTTGCGACATACTTATTTATAAGAAATTAAAAAGTATCGATCAGAGAATTGGCCAATAATTTACCTTGACGAAACATGGTTCGATACCCATGACACTGTGCAAAAAGGGTGGGGTGACAGCAGTACAAAATGTCAGACTAACGCACCTTCAAATAAAGGTAAACGAATAACCATTTTGCATGCTGGATCTGAAAAGGACTGTGTTTGGACTATCACGAAGACACGACCGCAGAACTTTTTGAACATTGATTTCAAAATTCCCTTTTGCCAAATGTTCCCCAACAGAGTGTTATAATTATGGACGATGCAAGTTACAATAGTCGGAAAATCGGAAATACAGGAATATAGTTATAAAAAAGTGATCTTTTGGAAGTTTTGAAAGACTGTAAATTGAAAAAGAAATATGTTTGTGATAGTATGGCTGAGAAAATGGGACACACTGTTTTGCGACTTCCTCCGTATTATTGTGTGTTTAATCCAGTTGAATATATTTGGCATCAAGTTAAATTAAAAATAAGGGCACAAAATGTTTCTTCTACTTTAAGCGTGTCAGTGGTTGAATTAGTGAAAAAAGTCATAAATGATATACCTTGTGAAAGCTGGAAGAATTCCATTCAGCACGTGGTTAAAGTTGAAGATTCATATATTTATGTAAATAATATAAAAGCACTGATAATTACCTCAGCTGATGACAGTGATAATGAAACCGAATTAGGCTTAGATTAAAATATATTTTTATTTATACAATATGTCCCCTCTTGTAAACCCCATTCATTCAAACTGTATATTTGTACTTCTTATCCATTTGTTTTTACATGCATCTATAAATAAACATCTCCTAAAACACTTATAATGTGATTTATTTGCATTAATGAATAAAATTCTTAAGTCCATCTCTGCAACCTATCATAGACAAAAGGTCAGAATTTTTATATTGCCCACTTAAAACGGCAAAAATCAGGATCTTATATTTTGGGACAGGCTATACGTGAAATATTTTGGTCACATTATGAGGAAAGTCGATGCCATAGAAAAGCTTGTAGTAACGGGGAAGGTAGAAGATCAAGGGTGGTGGTCCGACCAAGTAAGATCTCTCTTTGGTAGGGGTATATACGAGTCAAGTCAGGTCGCGCAGGAGCGAGATGCCTGGAGAATGACTATTGAGGCAGCAACTGCATAGTGTGACCGATACTCCTATTGGGGTAAAGGGACCGAGAGAAACATACACCTATATGAATAGCATTGGGCATATACAAATGATAAAGGATACTAGTTTTACTAGAGACAGAACCTTGACAGATAATGTGTCTTGCAATTTTCCTAATGATATAGAAGTTTACGTTGTAGAAAGTTTTGTTAGCCGTCACAAACAAGTTTGTGTCCGAATCCTAGATATTAATTTTTGAAAACTCATTTGGGGTGTGTTTTGTGAAGTCACCGATCATTTTATACCTCCGTAACAAAAAATGTTATTTTAAAAACATTCACGGTACGGAACACTAATTGCGCAAATCCGACTTGCACCTGGCTGGGTTTTTTCAAAGAGTTTTTAATTTCTACTGCCATTTTAAGCAATGGATTTTTATTGCCCTTTTGTAGAAATCTATTTCAACCAAGTTATTTACATCATTATATCAATTATTAATATTCAGTCTCAATTTTTTTTATTTTTTTATTTTTAGGATTGTAATGGAGATGGTAAAATTGATTGTGACGACTATGCCGCTATTCATTTGTTTGGAGGATTTGGTTGCCATGGAACTTATTCAGAACCTTTCGGAACACGTTACATACAATGTAAAAGAATCGTAGGGGGGCATTAACAGGTCGCATTTGTGTTTTTCACCGCCAAAAAATAAATAAATTAAGCCATTTTAACAATGTTAGTGTTTATGCCAAGAGAAAAGCGGTTACGATATGATTACTCTTAAGCCTAAAGTCAATAATTTATTAGGATTTCTTCGGTTTTTTTTTTTTTAATAACTGACACTCACGACTACATAAATGAGATTGGTTTATCTTTGAGATACTTAAAGAATTCTACTACTGCCAATTTTTTTTCGTCCACTAAAGAAGTTACGACGTTGAACACTACGTAGAATAGTAAACAACAAAAAATCTATGCTAAGCTATTTTAAAGCTACTAGCGCTTATTTTGGTTAGATTTAACACTGAACTAATATAAATTCAGCTTGAATATCCTAGCCATGACATGAGACATAATAAACACCGTCTTTTACAGCTGGTAATACAGGGAAAGATAGATAGCAATCAAGGTTCAGAGAGGAGAAGACATTCTTGGCTATATAACTTAAGGCAATGGTTCGGACTTACGTCTGTTCAACTATTTTGAAGCGACGTCAATAGGGTGAAGAAGAAGAGGTGAACTAATAAATTTGCTTATAAAAAAAGGTCACATATAAACCATATAAAATCGAAAAATAATGTTCAAAAATCGCGTAATTTTGCCAACGTCGAATTTCAAGATCATCATGTCGTCATACTTTTTTAGTGGATTGAAACTGATGCATGTTTTTTTTTTCTTTATTTTTCCTATATTGTATTTTAATTTTAATTTTATAAGTTAATATTTAGTACTTACTATGTAATGCGTTAAGACTGCCTTAAATAAACTACATTTTAAAATATGTTTTTGCAATTTTTATTCCTGTTAAACCCGAGCCTATCGAAGGACGCTTCTATCGAGAAAGGAGTGCAACAGGGAGGTATTTTGTCTTCGCTTCACTTCAACGTCTATTCGGAGGCTGTTTTCAAAGAAGCTCTAGTCGAGATTACAACGGGACTTAAAGTGAATGGCATCATGATTAACAACTTAACATATGCAGACGTCACCGTTATTGTGGCTGATAATTTACCCGATCTGCATACCATGATGAATCTCCTAGTTCGTCGGAGTAAGCAATTTGGACTACATATAAATATAATAAAGACTAAGCTGGTTGTATTGTCAAGATCACATGTTGATACGAATCCTATTGTTAATGGATAGAGAATTCTGCGGGTCTTGTCTTTTAAATACCTAGGAACAGTAATTAATAGTCAGTGTAATCCGAAAATAGAGATTAGATCGAGAATCGAGCAAGCTCGTGGGATCTTCATAAACATGAAAAATCTTTTCTAGAACTTCAAGTGCGTATGATTAGATGCTATGTTTTTTCGGTACTCTTACATGGATGTGAAGACTGGATTCTTGATCCCAGCACAGAGAAACTGCTTGAAATTTTCAAAATGTACGTATGTATATAGAAGAGTTCTATGGATACCAAGGGTGAATAGAATAACAAATGCTAAAGTACTTAGGCGAATGAGAAAATCCACAAAACTGCTGCTGACTATAAAGGAATGAAAAACTAGTTATAATAGTCATATAATGAGAGGAGCAAAATATGTCCTGCTGAGACTGGTCATCGAAGGCAAAATACAAGGAAGAAGATCGGTTGGAAGACGTTAAAATTTCTGATTAAAGGATATCCGAAAATGATCTAATTGCTCATCAATAGATATTTTTAGCGTTGTAGTTTCCAGGATTATGTTAACCATTTGGATTGCCAACCTTCGTCAGGAGACGGCGAACCAAGAAGAAGAAATCCTAGTTAGAAGCTATAATGTAAAACTATAACAAATAGATGCTTATACTGCACTCTGTCGGCGACTTACTAAGTCTATTCAAGCAGAGCGGCTCAGCATGGCTGGCACTTATTGTAGAAACGCACCTTTCTCGAGCTTACTGCTCGAAGGCATAGATGGCAGCATTGGTATAACAGCTAGAGACGAAACGAAAAGAATCGAATTTTTAGAAGTTACCAAAAGTGTTCTTCGTATTTGCCGAACCATCCCAAGACGCGTTTCGCCGTATCACGGCTCATCAGCTGGGCTAGGCTCAGCAAATACGAGAACACATTTTTAGTCCTTTATCCAGGTAACTAACGGAAAACTATAACAAATAGATGCTTATACTGCACTCTGTCGGCGACTTACTAAGTCTATTCAAGCAGAGCGGCACAGAACGGCTGGCACTTATTGCAGAAACGAACCTTTCTCGAGCTTACTGCTCAAAGGCATAGATGGCAGCATTGGTATAACAACTAAAGACGAAACGAAAAGAATCGCATATTTAGAAGTTACCAAAATGTGTTCTCGTATTTGCTAAACCTAGCCCAGCTGATGAGCCGAAATACGAAGAATACTTTTGGTAACTTCTAAAAATGCGATTCTTTTCGTTTTGTCTTTAGTTGTTATACCAATGCTGCCATCTATGCCTTTGAGCAGTAAGCTCGAGAAAGGTGCGTTTCTGCAATAAGTGCCAGCCGTGCTGTGTCGCTCTGCTTGAATAGATTTAGTAAGTCGCCGACAGAGTGCAGTATGAGCATCTATTTGTTATAGTTTTCCGTTACCTGGATAAAGGACTAAAAATGTGTTCTCGTATTTGCTGAACCTAGCCCAGCTGATGAGCCGTGATACGGCAAAACGCGTCTTGGGATGGTTAAGCAAATACGAAGAATACTTTTGGTAACTTCTATAAATGCGATCTTTTCGTTTCGTCTTTAGTTGTTATACCAATGCTGCCAGCTATAATGTATTTTATTGTCAATATTTGCAATTTTTTTTATGAATATAGGTCCCAAGGAGATGATTATATCATTACAACAGTGCCGCGTAAGAGGTCAGGTTATGTTCGATGAAAAACACAAGTTAGCGCAAACGATGCAAAAGGAATGTAGTTCTTCATATAACAGAATTTGTAAGGAAAGGAGTTGCAAACTGGTCCGTATATAGATGAGATATATAACGCTATGTGCATTTTTAGCAAGTATCATATTAAAAGGAATCAAGTATGCCAATGTATATATACATTGGCTGTAAGATTAATATCTTTAAAAACACCATTTTTTAATTTACGGCCATTTCTGACCAAAAGGTGGCTAAAATATGACCATTACTTGGAAACGATATAATAATACCAACAGTGAGTGTCACTTTCAAAAAAAAATTCTCTCTTTTTTGAACTCCTAACATACCATTTACAGAAATGCTATATAATATAGCTTCTGCACAAAATTTAAAAATGCAGCGTATGTTTCAAAGCACAGCTCCAAATATGTTCCATCGATAGTCAAATTTGAGCTTTGAGTTCCATTCCTACTTCAAACATTACATGTGTACCACATTTAAAGTTGATATTTCGTCTCGTTCAAGAAAGACCGACAGACAAAGACACTGTTGCCCCTCTGTATAAGCAGCACCGCCTTTAGTGTTATCTTTTTTTCTTAAAGAAACACCTTCTATTTACAGATCCCCCCCCCCCCCCGGCCTCTTGAATCTGGCTAAGCCACTGTGCCTACCGATATTTGCATTATTAGCAAAGCTATCTTTTCTGTTAGATTGTTAACGGAAAGAAAAAGGAGAGTGAGAGGCAGTATAGAGCCGCGAGGTACACCGATATTGATAGCGAGAGTGTCGGAAAGAAATCCATTGATTGCCTTGAAATAAATATCGCTCCTATACGTTCACAGTTGTAATAGCACTTTAAGTATGATATCTTATCTCAAATTTAGTATAAAATGAAGGTTTACATTTACAAAATTGTGTTTGTGTTAATTATAATCTGCATTCGCCATAATGTCCAAATATATACACTATTTCCTAGAGCAGGGGTCGGCAATCTTTTAACTAAGGGGTGCCAGTTTTCATCCATACAACATTTTGCGTGCCGACATAGGTACTTACTACAACTAAAATTAACAAAAATTAACTTAAATTAACTTAAAATATTGCTTTTAGAAGGTTTAATTACAAAAAAAATTTTAACATTTAACAAATAATTTTATTATACTAGTCCTAGGACCTAGTGTGAACCCTGTGCTTGAAGTTCTTTACAGAGTTTTCTTATATCCGGTTCATATCTGGCTATTTTCAGTGTCACACATGCTTCCGAGTTGTCTGTTGTCAGCCTGCTTCGGTACGGGTTTAAAATCACTCTCATATGGGAAAAAAGTTGTTCACAGATATAGGATGATCCGAAAGCTGTAAGCATGGCAAACGCTACTTTCTTAAGACAAATAAATTTCTCTGGTAAACTCATCCAACAACTGAGTATCTCGTTTGAATGGTTCTGGCAGTCACCTTCTAATACCCTTCTTAATTCTATAAATTTCGTGTTCCATAACTCGAAGCTTTCAAATTCAATGTATTGAAGATCAAAATCATTAATGGCCATCCATGAGAAAAGAGATATGTCAAAGCAACTGCTGGAAAAATCCATTAAATCTGGTTTGATTAAAAAATCGAACATAGGACCATGTTTATCAAAATCCTGACCCCTCTCGATAAACTCCTCTTTTAAATTAGTCATATATTTAAGAATTTCGTCTATTAGTGCACCATCGTCGACACTGGATATATAAGTTTTTAAATTTGGAAAATATTTATATGTGTTTGTAGTAATATCGCTAATAAATAATTCTATTTTTAATTTGAATGATTTCCAGGATTCGTATAAATCCAGAGCTGTTTTGCCTGAACCTTGTAACTTTAAGTTGAGTTCACTGAGATGGTTTGTAATATCAGTAAGAAACATTAACATACAGATCCAGTTCTTATTTTCTAGTTCAGGATAAGCATCCACTGTATTTTTTTCCAACAAGAACGATTTAATTTCGCCCAGACATTGCACAAATCTAGAGAGCACTTTACCACGGCTGAGCCAGCGCACATTATTGTTCAATGGTATATCTGAATATGCACTTTCTAATTCCTGCAAAAACGCCTTAAATTGTTTATGGATCAGTGAAGAACGACCGACAATGTAGTTAACTATTTTAACCACCCTATCCATCACGGATTTTAAACTTCCAGCGGAGATTTCACCGCACAAACTCTCTTGGTGAATTATGCAATGAAAATTCAAAACTGATCGACCCATGCGTTCAATAAGAAGGGAAACAAATCCTTTATGTCTCCCAATTATAGCAGGAGCGTTATCTGTCGTTATTTACGCGCAAAAAAAAATATTTAAATCAATGTTCCGCTTTTCAAAATGTTTAACAAATTCTGAAAATATATCCTCTCCTCTTGTAGTTCCCTGCAATGGGAGCAGACAAATCAGCTCTTCATACACACTGCCATCATTGAAGTATCGCGCAACGATTGACAGACGGGCAATGTCATTAATATCGACACTTTCATCCAAAGCTACACTAAATACAAAACTCCGTTTGATAGCGTCTCTCTGCTGTTTTTGGATATTTTGTGTCATTTCGGTAATTCGTCTCTCAGTATATCCCTAATCCTGGCCAATATTGTATCCTTATTGGGCAAATCGTCGAATAAAATCTCGCCAGTACAAACGTTTGCTTCATAAATTCTCCGTCAGTGAACGGCCTACCCTTTTGTGCCAACGATTGTGCAATTTTGAAACTGCATTCAGTTTCCTGATTTTTGCTAAAGAATGTTGACTGTTTCTCGTATTGTTTACTTGCTCTTTGTATTGCCTCCTTTTTATCAGCGTTATCTTTAAATGACGATTCATGTTTTATCTGGAAATGTCGTTGAACACTAGACGACGTGTAGCCGCTTGTTATATATAGAAATATAATGTTTCCAGAAAATTCCAATAATTACGTTTATTAAATTTCTTAGAACAAAAATTATTATCTACAACGCGCCCATTGCAATCAAAGGGCCGCCTAGAAGTTAAATCTAACAAAAACTAAAGTTCGGCAATATAAAAAGAGTTGCGGCGCGCGTCGGAACGATTGAAGCTTATATTTTGAGGCTTGCCGTCTTTAATACTTGCCGAAATTAAAGCCAAACCAATGCATTCAGTAAAATTATAAATTACAAAATATATATTTTGTAGTTTTTGGTAATAATATCTAGTGTCCTATATAATATATCGTTTTTGTTTGTATCATTAAGGTAATACTGTCTTCGATTATTTACTTAATTTCGAAACATGTCACAGATTACAGAATTAATGTGTAAACTTTGAATAGGTACGCGTGCCATTCAAAACACCGATTTACCACTTAAATACGTTTTCTACAATGGTGTAATAACAGATATACTCATGGACGTAGCCAACCTCTGAACTGGGGAGGGGGACGGCGGCAGCTTCTCAAAATTCCATTAATCTTTTTTGTTGTTTTATTATTATAATTTTTCAGGCCCTCAAGAATCTAGGGTGGGGCAGCTGCCACTCCTGCCCCCTGGCTACATCCATGGATATACTCAAATATATTGAGAATAATGTAGACTTTACTCTTATTTTATTACGATTTAACAACACCATGTCAACATTTAAGGGCTTTCCCCCATGTTTGTTTAAATTCATGAGCATCTATATCGGGTGCTGGATTTTCTAATATGGTATATCTATCTATCTAGAATTATGTTTCAAAACTTTTGTCCAATTATGTATGCTGGTAATTATGATACGTAGGAATATTCAGCAGAATTACTACAGATCTATTTTTTAGTCTGCGTTAAAATTAAGATAGGAAATTCCTATTAATTGTGTTATTGTTGTTTTTGTTATTTCGCTGAATTTATTATTTATAAATGCCACGAAATGTAAATTTAATTTGCAACAGTTTGATAAATTAATATTAAAAATCTTACCTTATTACTGGATGTGCGTATAGGGTGACCAAGTTATGTACTATGCTATGAAAGTGTTAATCACTTTAAACGATGCTGGACCTGGACACACAGAGATACTCCGACGTTGTGATGGTTCTTTGCAGAAATGGAAACGTTGTACTCTTAATATAAAGCCCTAAATATTATGAGTAGATGAAGAGCCCACCCACTGGGATCGAATCCTAGGAAAACTGACCCGGTTCTTTTCACAGAGTAAAAGAAGCTCGGCACGTTGCTGGAATATACATTTTTAGGCGGTGTGCTGCATTATAAAGAGTCAGTAAAATTTCTAGGAGGCACCATGAATAACGAACTAACTTGGAAGGAATATGTAGAGAGTCAGAAAAAGAAGGATACGAATGGTCTTTGAGATTACGGATGCGAATACTGAGAGAAATCTGGTCAAAACACTACTTCAGGAGTCTGATAAATGATACTAATTCTTTTTGCGAATATGGATTGATGTAAATTTTACAATCAATTGTTGCTTATGCAAAGGATGTTGCACAAAAACACAAAGCAACAAGTACTTCTTAAAAACACATTATGTCAACCTGTCTATCGTCATTCAACTTGCTACACGTTAACTCACAAACATACTCTGCATTTGGTAAAGTTTATCTAAATATAATGTGATATTTGTGAATCTGGAGTTCATCGGAACCTTGAGCCATTAGTACGTCCAAAAAGTTTGATTCCTTCAAGAATGACGCATGCACGTCGCTCTATACTTTATCTTTAAAAGGCGTAAAGTAGTATGGTAAATCCCAAGATATAAGATGCTGCCTTTTTGCTTTTTCAATGGGGCAATAAACGATCCTATTACGGTTTTGTGCATAGTTGCCAGGTATTACGATAAACCCATTTTTATTTTACCTGCTTTTATACCGCCCTCACTTGCACCTGCAATCATATTGGATTTATTTTTACTTATATGTTTACTACCTGGCACCCGGTTTGGAGCCCTTTAAGTATTTGATAAAATAGCCCTAATGACCACAGGTCCCCATTAGATTCGAAAAATACTTTTTATTATTTTCATTTTTAGTTTTACTTACAACTTACAACGTAACGCTTCAATTTTAATTATGTGGCATCCGTGGAGGAAAATTGCAATAGTGACTATCGCAAGAGAAAACATTTATCACTTGACGCTAAGCAAATAGTGAAAAATGTTTACGACAGTCTGGTAAAAAGAAATTTGAATAAAGCAGGGATGCTCAAACTTGAACTGCTGGCGATCTACCTCAATATTGTTAGACTACGATCGATCGACTCTGAGAGGCTGCAAGTAAGTATGATGCAGGATTGTCGTCTAGGTAGGGTGTATCGTGGCATAGATATTAGTTTTCCGCACAATATGCATTTTTTTAGTCAAGGTAAGTGTAGGTCTGCTCTAAAATGTTAATGAAAAAACTCATAATTATTCAAAATTGCGAGTTTATTGGTTCTTACAAAACAAACGAGTTCTAGTGTCTAAACTTAACTAAAAAGTGACTTTGGGTGTTGAAGCGTGGCACTGCATGTCCTCAGCATACTTTTCATAAGATGGTACGTAATTACCGAGTGCTAATCGCAAGCATGATGACATATGTTCGTCAGTTAGTCGATTGCGATATTTTGACTTAATTATCTTCATTTCAGAAAATGCAGACTCGCACAAGTAAGTTGACCCAAACATTGCCGTCAGTCGAAGGGCGATTTGCCTTAGATTCGGATATTTATCTTAGGATATAAAACACCAGAATTTTGTATCAGATGCTGTGGCTTTGAGATATATATCTGATATAATCTGCACTAACTCATTTTCAACAGAACATGAGTCCATGTTAAACTGACTTGCTATTTTAGTAGTACTAATTCCTCAATGTTTTTACACGAAAAAGGATAACTCATAAATGATGCGATATTTGCCAATTTACTGAAATCATAAAAACGTATTTCGAATTGGCCCAAAATATTTGATAATTCTGCCTCATAAATATCATAATTCAACTGAGGAATCCTTGCTTTCAAAGACGGAAAATTTTTCAGATCCTTTCTTTTCAGTTCATCTATCATAAGTTGCAATTTACTTTTGCGTTTATTGCGCTAATCATCTCAATAATAGTTTTTTCCTTTACCTTGAAGCTCCAAATTATTGGTGTTTAAATGCATTGTGATGTCTGTCAAAAATGCCAAATCAGTCAGCCATTTGCCGTTTTTCAGCATCTGAGTGTCATCACCTCTTTTGTCCAGAAAAGCTGTTATTTCGGGCAATAATTGTTGAAACCTTTCTAGGAATTTTCCGCGACTCAACCACCTGACGTCCGTGTGAAGAACTAAATCAGTGTCTTCAGCTGACTCACTATCTTCCAACTGCAATTTAAAGAGCCGTCGTTGCAAGCTGCGTGCACGGATAGAATTCACAATTTTTATTTGCAATGCCCATAATCTCCTCCATGTTTAGAACTTTTGAACACAAAACTTGTTGATATATAATGCAATGGAAGGAGAAAAATGAAGGGAAAGCATCATTAGCTCGACACAATGCCACAAAACCGTTTTTGTTTCCAGTCATTGCTGATGCTCCATCGGTTGTAATGCACACTAGTTTATGTATTGGTAGCTTGTAGTTTGTTACAAAATTGAAGAAAACGTCATATATATCTTCGCCACGGGTCTTTCCTTTCAGAGGAATCATTGTCAAAAACTCTTCCTTAGCCGACATGTCATTGAATACCATTCAAATAAAAATACACAGCTGGGCAGTGTCTGTCATATCGGTGGATTCGTCGAACTGTAAAGAAAAGTACGTACATTCCATGATATCATGTTTTAGTTTATCTGCCATGTCCTGACTCATGACTTCAACACGCCTTGTGACAGTCGGACGAGATAACTGAAGTTCTCTAATAGCAGACATAATCCCTGTTTTATTTTTAAAATCTCCAAATAAAGTCTCACCCGCTTCAATAAATGCTTCCTTCACAACCAATCCATCATCAAATGGTTTCTTGTGTTTCGCCAATATATGAGATATTTTAAATGACGCGATCGTTGCAGCTTTTGATTGTTTGGCTGGTCTTGTGAACATGGTTTGGTCTTTTTCAAACAAGTTATCATATCACGTACTTTTCATTTTCTTAATTCACTCTGTGACGGAAAATCCTTTTCATAGTTTTTATGAACCGTTTTATGATGCTCTCTAAGTTCCCACGCTTAGGTATTGCAACTGTCGCACGGCAAATGAGACAAATGCACTTATCCTTTACCATACAAAAGAAAAATTCTTCCTCCCAATCGTTATTAAAATGATAAGTTTTACTTTTCTTCGCCGCACTCATTTTGGACTATTTATTAATAAACTTTGTATCGATGTATCGCCTTCAAGTTACAACTCAGACTGACTCCTATTCCTACATGCACAACATTTATATCGGCGCGAACGAAGTCTCGAATGTTCCCGTCAAACACGCCGCCCGAAGTTTCTAGAAAAATCGGCGGGAATCAAAAAGGCGGGTTTTCTTTGACAAGTACCGCGCGTTCCTTTGATAAAGCCGCCTTTTGCCGCTAGCAGGGGGTTACTACGATAAAAAGAAAGTGATGAGGGGTTATTCTGGTCTAATTGTGGATCGAATAAATTTTAGTAGTTTATTCATTACATTTTGTTTTAGTTACCTAAAACAAAATCTGTGAATAGTTTTATATCGGAATTTTTTTCTCGAGATCGACTCAAAAAGCACTCGCGATCGACTTGTCGATCGCGATCAACCGTTTGAGCATCCCTGGAATAAAGCATTGCAAGAAACCAGTGAACTAACAAAAACCCCAATTTCTACGATTAAGGGTATTGTAGGAAAACCATCACTCAGGAACAGAAACGAACGGAAAGATTTTCAAATGCATCGTGTAGACGATTGTGAAAAAGGCGTCATCAGTAGAAAAATATATTCTATGTATGAAGAGCAGTTGGTGCCGACACTAGACAAAATAAAATTAAGACTGGTGCAGAACGGGACCAATATACATTGTAGCCGATCAACCCTTCACAGAATTCTTTTAAGAATGGGATTCACGTTCCGAAAAATCAACAAAAGGTAAGTAGTGATGGAGTCACAAAGATTACGAATCTTGCGACATACTTATTTACAAGACATTAAAAAGTATCGATCAGAGAATTGACCAATAATTTACCTTGACGAAACATGGTTCGATACCCATGACACTGTGCAAAAAAGGTGGATTAACAGCAGTACAAAATGTCAGACTAACGCACCTTCAAATAAAGGTAAACGAATAACCATTTTGCATGCTGGATCTGAAAAGGGCTGGGTTTCAAATTGTCCACTATTATCTGCAAAAAACATAAACGATTCTACTTTGGACTATCACGAAGACACGACCGCAGAACTTTTTGAAAATTGGTTTCAAAATTCCCTTTTGCCAAATGATCCCGAACAGAGTGGACAATGCAAGTTACCATAGTCGCCTACTAAATAAGGTTCCTAATGCAGCTAACACGAAATCGGAAATACAGGAATATATGTTAGAAAATGACATTTATTTTTAACTTTAGTTGTAAAAAAAGTGATTTTTTGGAAGTTTTGAAAGACTATAAATTGAAAAAGAAATATGTTTGTGATGTATGGCTGTTTTGCGGTTTCCTCCGTATTATTGTGTGTTTAATCCAATTGAACATATTTGGCATCAAGTTAAATCAAAAATAAGGGCACAAAATATTTGTCCTACTTTAAGCGTGTCAGTGATTGAATAGTTATAAACGATATACCTTGTGAAAGCTGGAAGAATTCCATTCAGCACGTTATTAAAGCTGAAGATTCATATATTTATGTAAATAATATAAAAAACCACTGATAATTATCTCAGCTGATGACAGTGATAGTGAAACTGAATTAGGCTTAAGTTAAAATATATTTTTATTTATACAATATATCCCCTCTTATAAACCCCATTCATTCAAACTGTATATTTGTACTTCTTATCCACTTGTTTTTACATGCATCTATAAATAAACATCTCCAAAAACACTTATAATTTTATTTATTTGCATTAATGAGTAAAAGTCCATCTCTGCAACCTATCATAAACAAACGGATAGAATTTATACAACCTGCAGCGATATAAGACTAACATAAATTGCTAATTCAGCACGTACACTACCTCTTGGGAGTTTCTTTACCTCGCGGTCTGTGCCTGACGAGTAGTATTTCTCGTAATTTCCAACTATATATAGAATATCACTTTTCACCACCCTGTATAAAATAATCAACCAGCGTTTTATCTAATTAACAATCTTGCCTGACCGCCCTGACCACTGCACTGACTGTAATAAAAACAAATAGTTTCGCTCATCTTACAAACATGTTTGGTTTTAATTTTGTATCCATCTGTGATATTCAGAAATAGTTACGGTTTTAGATAAAATGAGGAAACACTGTTGGTTAATCTTTTTAATAGTTTTGTTATGTAATTATTCTCGAGACGTAGTTTGTCAAGGTACGTTACATACATTAAAATTGTGGTAAATATTATGTTTTTATACTAACAGTTACATTAATCATTTAAAAGTGAACATTAAATCTGCCCATATATGCACAAGCATGCATGTTTGGATTATGCTCCTATATTCGATCCTACACCCTACACGACGGAATAAATTTTAGTGAATGAAGGCTGACAAGATTCGTCATGATGACGTCAAATATGATACTGGTTAATTATACCAGGAATTCAATATGACGAGCATCAAACGCTAGGTTCGTTAGTACGAAATATTAAAAATTTAACCCGGAAAAGTTTTTTTATAAAGATTTCAAAAATGATAAGGCAATGTGTGGTTTTTCTAGGAGTGATTACAGTAACTAAATCGAATGATCTATCCGTATAAATAACCGATTTAGGTGTCTTTTTAACTGTTAGTTTCGTGGCACGATTTTAGACCAGTCTTAGGAAAACCATTTCCATTTCCTTGCATTTACTTTCCAACTCTTCCTCTACCCACACCCTTACCCGTATGTACTGGACGAAAAATAGGAGTTAAAGGGTGGGGTAGGGGGTTAATGAGATTGCTCCCTATATGTGGTGTCATAGGTCTTTTTCGGGGTTTATGGAGTTGAGGAATTCGAAAATTAAGTTTATTTTTTCGTTACTTCCAATTTTATTAGGGAAAGAGGTGAAAGGTGTGGAGTGGACAAATATTATATTGCGACTAGCCGGGCCCGCGGTTCCGCTCGCGTGGACTTGATTCACCACTATCGTCACTGCTTATTCCTTATGTTACCCAACGTAATAAAATATCTCCCATTATTTCCCCTTATCTCTCAATATTTCTCCTTATCTCCCATTATCTCTACATAATTTAAATTATCTAGGCTTATCTCTGCTCCTTTCCCATTATTTCTCCTTATCTCCCATTATTTCTCCTTATCTCCCATTATCTCACCTTATCGCCCATTATCTAGGCTTATCTCGACTTATCTCTCAATATTTCTCCTTATCTCCCATTATTTCTCCTTATCTCCCATTATCTCTCCATAAATCCCATTATCTAGATTTATTTCTGCTTATCTCCCATTATTTCTCCTTATCTCCCATTATTTATTTTTATCTCCCATTATCTGACCTTATCTCCCATTATCGAGGCTTATCTCGACTTATCTCCCATTATTTCTCCTTATCTCCCATTATCTCACCTTATCTCTCATTATCTAGGCTTATATCGAATTATATAAAACATATATACTATATTATTATATAACCTAGCCCACTAACGGACAGACAGAGAGACGTTGCATTTTATATATATTACAGATATTCTTTGCTACATAATATTGTTGATAAGCGCACAAACGGACAAACAGACAGAGATACGTTGCATTTTATATGTATTATAGATGTAATAAAATATATATCTATAACCTGGTCAGAGAACATATGTATGAATTTAAAAAATCACATAAATCGGATAAGTGGTTTTCGAGTGATAAACGCACTAATGGACAGACAGACAGACAGACAGACATTGCGTTTTATATATATTATAGATTGTAGATTATAGATATTCTCTGCTACATAATATTGTTCCATATTTAATGGTTTAGGCTGCGTATTGTAAGGGAACGCGCTAGCGGCAAACTTTTTTCCGATTTCATTCACTATTTTACGTCACTACTCATTCCTTATGCTACCTATCGTAATAAAATATAGCCTATAACCTGGCCAGAGAATATATGTATGTTTTAAAAAAAAAAGTACGTAAATCGGATAAATGGTTCTCCAGTGATAAATGTACTAACGGACAGACAGACAGACAGACAGGGAGACGTTGTATTTTATATATATTATAGATGATTGACTTCAGTCAATCATCGCTCTTGATGAAGCTAACATGGTTAACGAAAATCGCGTCGAGTGCAAAAATAAAGTGTTTGCTGTAGCGGTGATATATACTGACTTCAGTCAATCATCGCTCCTCATGAAGCTGACATGGTTAGCGAAACGCGCGTTGAGTGCAAAAATAAAGTGTTTGGTCTACTAGTGATATACCAGGTGTACAAGTATGAAATGCTGATTTCAGACAACAGATGGTGCACCAATGCAGTTTGTGCTATAAAGATTTGACACTGCGTCATTTTGTTGTGTCCTCAACAAGTGTCAGACGCGCACGAGTGATAAATTGGAAAAGTGTGTGCATAGTGTTGTGTTGTTGTGTTCAATATGTCAAAATTTATACCGAACAAAGAGCATTCGCGGACAGCATTAATTTTTTGTTTTCATTTGAAGAAAACTGCTGTTGAATCACACCGATTACTTCGAGAAGCTTATGGTGGACATGCTTCATCGCAAGATACTTGTGAACGATGGTTTCGGCGTTTCAAAAGTGGTGACTTCGATGTTACAGACAAGGAACGTGGAAAACCGTCAAAAAAATACGAAGATGTGGAATTGCAAGCATTGTTGGACGAAGATGATTCGCAAACACAAAAACAACTCGCCGAGCAATTGGGCGTTAGTCAACAAGCTGTTTCCAATCGGCAACGAGAGATGAGAAAGATTCAGAAGACCAGTAGATGGGTACCACATGAGTTGAACGAACGAACGGCAAATGGAAAAGCGCACAAACACGTGTGACATTTTGCTCGCTCGGTACAAAAGGAAGTCGTTTTTGCATCGTATAGTTGGGGATGAAAAGGGGATTTATTTTGAGAATCCCAAGCACAAAAAATCATGGGTAGACCCAGGCGCACCATCCACATCGACCGCAAGACCGAATCGCTTTGGCAGAAAGACGATGCTCTGTGTTTGGTGGGAACAGAGGGGCGTGGTTTATTATGAGCTGTTAAAACCTGGGGAAACGGTTAATACTAAACGTTACCAACAACAATTGACCGATTTGAACCGTTCGCTGCTTGAAAAAAGGCCAGAATACCGAAAGATGCAACACAAAGTAATTTTTCTTCATGACAATTCTCCATCACATACGACAAAACTAGTTCGCGCACGTTGGAAGCACTCAGCTGGGAAGTTCTACCCCATGCGGCTTACTCACCACACTTGGCTCCTTCCGATTACCACTTGTTTGCATCGATGGGTCACGCACTTGCTGAGCAGCGCTTTGGTTCGTACGAAGATGTGAAAAAATGGCTCGATGAATGGTTCGCAGCAAAAAGGGAAGATTTTTACTGGCGTGGTATTCATAAATTGCCCGAAAGATGGCAAAAATGTATAACAAGCGATGGAGCATACTTTGAATAAAGCAAATTTTATCATTCTTCCAAATTTAACATGTTTTTTTAGAAAAATATCCGCATTTCATACTTGTATACCTGGTATACTGAGTAGTGTCATTGTGCCAAAGATTCCACATTCGCAACATAATTAACATTTAAGTTTAGATAAAATTTTTGAAGGGACTGATTCCTAGCCTACGATTGCACGAGGCATCTTACAGATTTTTACGTGTAAACATTGGTATACTAAATAAGCTCGAAGAAGCACAAGTCAAGCCAGTCTAATGATTGCTTTCTATATGTGACTAAAGCCTCTATTAATGTTAAAATTTTTGTAAATTTCTCTTGATTTCCTAAACTTTCACCTCATGAAAGTTACCACCACTACTCCAAACCTTTCATTTTTACACTCGATGCACGTTTTCGCTAACGATATTAGCATCACCAAGTGCGATGATTGACTAAATCTAAGAGTAAAAACAAGACTACCTATATTAAACTTGCGATTTATTGCAGAGAAACCGACTAATTACATACGTAGCATTAGTTACGAGGGAGTTACCCGTACAAGGATCCTCGGTCCTTACTTAGACTAATTTTACATTTTAGTATATCCATACGTATGTGTGTAATAATTTCCAATCAAATACATTAAATTAAATAATATTACTGTATGATTATGTTCAGTAGCGTGTTCGGAATTATTTGAGTTATCTTTTCCACGGCACATTAATTAAGCTGAATCTTGTTTGCACAATATACTTATTGTTAAAATCATTACAACTTATCTTGTTAATTTCACATCGATTACGTTCGTGGATTTTGTCCTCCGGATTTCTTAAGATATTTTTTAAGTTGAGATATAAATATTTAAAATTGATTTTTGTTGACGCCGTATATCGTCATATTTTAGGCGCCAACATTCAAGCAGCATTTAACACTTAGAGATATTACAATAGAGGAGGTAAGTTCTCGCGAGAAGCATGGCGCTCATAGAAAGAGAACGAAATAATATGAGTCATTCTGTCTCTATTATTCGGCGCACGCCTACAACACTAACTCAGTGTTGTGGGCGTGCGTACCAGTGCGAGAGTGTTGTGGGCGTGCGCCGAGTAAGAGAGACAGAATGACTCATATTATTTGTCTCTCTTTTTAACGACTATACCCTTTCACTTACACCAGGATGTACACTTTCTCTCCTCTATTCTAATATTTCTATGATTTAAAATGGTTAACTTTTAAACAGAAATTCATTTGTAGGTTAAATAATTTATTGAATAAACACAATATATTTATCAACTTTATCTATAATCATCAAATAAAAATATTAAATGTATTAATTAAACATTTAAATTTGTATCTTGACATTTATTATTTTTTTCTTAGTATTTAAAAGGTTTATATTTAACAAAAATATGTTTGTGTAAGTTTAATAATTTTTCAGTATTTTAAGTTAAATATTATATTTATTTATTAACAGTGTTACATATTAATATTAAATGTATATTAAAAAAACGGTTCCGTAAAACTGAATAAATAATTAATGATATTTGTGATAAATAAAGTACTATAAACTATTTGTAAACTAATTAGTCATTTTATTTACTACTCGCGTATCTTTGGTTACACGTGGTGTGCCGTTGTCTTTTCGACTAGATAATAATTACACTATTCCTGTAGAACTCAATTTATCATAAGAACTTTTTAGATCTTTCAAAGTTATGCATTCAGATGCAATTCTTTTAATCATAAGATTTGAAATAACATTTTTAAAGGCATTAACGGTGGCAATATTAGTTTTCCCATTACGCATTCTTTAAACGATACGTAACTTGTAATTAAATCTTCTCTCTTCCAAAAACTCATTTGCCAAATTCTCAAGGATTTTACGTTATATATCGCCTCGGAATTTTTCGTTTGGAAAGCATTTTTTAAAAAGACTTACTGTGTCTGAAAAATCAGCAATATTTTTAAAATCCTCGATCATTGCAAAATTAATTATACCTTGAATTAAATGGGACGAATCAAAAAGTGCACTATGGGCAACAAGTACGCAAGGTTTTGGAGAAAAATTTAAAAACTGTTGGAATCAAATTAATGCGTCCTTTAGAGTGAGGTTTACCATATAAATACAGGTCGCCATTAATATGTTCTAAGCCCTTAACTTTGAAAGCGTGGTAATTAATCGGTTGCGTAGTCCTAATGTAAACATTGAATGGTTTATCCCAATATTTCGCCACTATTTTCAAAAATATCAGATGTACTTGAAAATCCCGATGTTTCTAAATCGAAATACACTAAGCTACAGGATGTAATTAAAACATTATTCAATATATTCGTTAACGCTGAAGGATTAATAATGTCACCAGTATGATAAACGTCCATCTGCAGTCCACAGTTTCACTGATACTGTAATCCTTCATGTTTTTCTTTATTTTTTTCTCGTGGCCTATTTATTTCCAACCAATACATTTCTAAGTTTTTTCGTTGCAGGCAAATTAACTCTTGATGCTCTTTGTTTTCTTATTTAATCTTCTCTTGCCATATAAGATCTTGTATGTTTCCCAGGGGGTTTATTGATGAGCTTTCCTTTGCAAATTTGCCTTTATGTCGCAATTGACTATAATTAAAAGCCATTTTTTATTTAAATATATTTTTTTTAAATCTTAAACAGAAGTAATACGGTCTAAACAGTAAACATACACAAAGTATAATAAATTACCTATATAAACGTCATTCTATAGAATATTCGATATACGCATTGACAGCGTTGCCACATTTATTTTCATTAAAAGTGTGTGTCTGCATATGAAAGTTTCCATGTGTACATGAATACAGTCTCCGACAAGAATAGAGTACTCTGCTATTGAGCATTTTAAAACTTTTTGTATTTTTTATCGGACTATACTTTTGGCTTCGATTATCACGAGGGAACTACCTTGAAGTACTTTTACGAGAATATTGATGATACACTGATTAGGAAATAATATTCAAGTCATTTTATTTTTGAAGACTAAACAAGAGTATTCAGCATAATTCAATATTTTTTTTTGCAGAACTCTTGAGATTAGTCAACTTGGACCATCGATGCCTTAGATGTCTATGCTATGTTGCTACAGAATGTAATTTAACTAGAGGCTGTGAAAAAGGCTACTGTGGCCCTTACAAAATCAGTAGGGTTTACTGGAAAGATGCTGGCGAGGTGACCTTGCCAGATGATGATAAGGAAAGAGCAGGAGGTAATTTTCATATTATTGTATCGTGAAAGGGAGCCTACGTATTTTTGTTCCGGTATAGGAAAGAATTTGTGAAATAGTTAATACTTATTTTAAAATTTACATGAATACAATTATAAATATACATTGAACCACACCTCTAGAAACATAACTATGGAATTTTGAAAAATAGTAATTTATTTCTTGAATATTTATAGGACTTGTTTATTTCTTGGTACTACACTTTTTTTTACCTTTTTTTTAGCTTACGAAGACTGTGCTCTAAACTACTACTGTGCACAAAGGATGGTACTAAACTATTTTGCCAAATATGGACGAGTAAGTACACATTTTGTGTTTCTATAAATTACTCATCTCGACAATAAGGTCTACCTACTTCTTTCGCAAACACTATTGGTTTTTTACAGGTTACAAGTTAAAACTCAAATACTACCGATCAGAAAGGACGTGACTCTGAATCCATTAAAATTAGTTGTAATTTTACTCGACTTATTGAGAAACAACATGAATTTCTAATCATTATGGAGAATTTGGTAGTCTTCTTAATAGCTTTGGCCCCACCGTTCGAATTTTCAAGTAGAGAATAGTCCGGGGATGTTAACATGTGGAGATCCAAATCTTAAAGTAGATTTTTGCAATATATAAGGTTTAAACGCCAACCTAAATTCACCTGCAACCAAATAAACTTCACATAGTTGCTAACTGCGAAACCAAAGTCAGCTTATCGATCGGAACAGATAACTTTCGCTGTCCTGGGTAGAACTTTTATTTCCGGTCTCGACATAACTTGGGAATCTGCCTTTTTATCGGAATCCACATCTCTTGCTCACAAAAGGAGGCTCTCGTTTATATATATATATATATATATATATATATATATATATATATATATATATATATATATATATATTATATATATATATATATATATATATATATATATATATATATAGATATATATATATATATATATATATATGTATATATATATAGATATATATATATATATATATATATATATATATATATATATATACATGTACATATATATATATATATATATATATATATATATATATATATATATATATATATATATATATATATATATATATACATATATATATATATATATATATATATATATATATATATATATATATTTATATTATATATTATATATATATATATATGTATATATATATATATATATATATATATATATATATATATATATATATATATATATATATATATATATATATATATATATATATATATATATATATATATATATATATATATATATATATATATATATATATATATATATATATATATATATATATATATATATATATGTATATATATATATATATATATATATATATATATATATATATATATATATACGTATATATATATATATATATATATATATATATATATATATAATATATATATGTATATATATATATATATATATATATATATATATATATATATATATATGTATATATATATATATATATATATATATATATATATATATATATGTATATATATATATATATATATATATATATATATATATATATATATATATATATATATATATATATATATATATATATATATATATATATATATATATATATATATATATATATATGTATATATATATATATATATATATATATATATATATATATATATATATATATACATACATATACATATATATATATATATATATATATATATATATATATATATATATATATATATATATATATATATATATATATACATACATATACATATATATATATATATATATATATATATATATATATATATATATATATATCAAGGATTTTCTACAGCTGACGCTGTCTTCCTTCTCTCAGCCTTTGATTCCATCCGTTTCTATCTTCCCAGTCTCCATCTGTTAGACCCCTGTCCTCCATAGCCTCGTCCACATCGTTTCTCCACGATCGTCTGGGTCTTCCTCTTTTTCTTCTCCCTATAGGGCTCCACTCCGTTATTTTCTTTATCCATCTATTATCTTCGCTCCGTCTTATGTGTCCATACCATTTTAATCGTTTTTCTTCAATGGTGTTCATTGCGTTCTCTTTGATGTTCATTCTGCTTCTTATTTCTTCATTTGTTATTCTCTCCATCCGTGTCACTCTACAACTTCTTCTCCAATACTCCATCTCTACCGCGATAATTTCTTTTGTTGATCGTCCATGTTTCTGACCCGTATGTCATTACGCTTTGTATATGCGTGTTTTGTTTCTTTTTGTAATGTGTTTGTCCCACAGGATCGAATTTAATTGTCTTATGCATGTCCGCGTTTGTCCTAATCTAGCTTTAGTCTCTTCTTCTGATGTTACGTTTTTTGAAATGATGGTTCCTAAATATTTAAATCTATCGGTTCCTTTGATTATTGTTTCGTTATCGACTTCTAGATTCTCTACGTTTCCCTCCTTTGTTGTTAGATATTCCGTTTTATCAAAGTTTATTGTTAATCCTGCTTTAGTGTATTCTTCTTTCAGTTTTCTTACCATATAACTGAGGTCTTCTTCATCTTGCGCTATGATTACTTGGTCGTCTGCGAAACTTAGAGTATATAAGTAATCTTCTCGTATTGGGACTCCCATTCCACTACATTTTTGCTTCCATTTTTTTAATGTTTGTTCGAGGTATATTTTGAATAGTGTTGGGGATGTAAAGCATCCTTGTAATAGGCCTTTTGATGTTTGGAGTCTCTTCCCTATTTTATGTCTTATTTTTATGTTCACTGTGTTGTTTTCGTAGAGAGCTTTTACTGCGTATATTAGTTCTTTGTCAATGCCTATTTCTCTCATTGCGTTCCATAATCTTTGTCTTGGTACTGAGTCATAGGCCTTTCTTATGTCTACCAGTTTTTTTTCCATTGTTTGTTTTATAGTGTATATGTGGTCTATACATGATTTTCCGGCCGTAAAGCCTGCTCTCGCTTATGTGATTTAAAATAACAACTCAATTAGTCACATCGTATTAACTTGAGAACATTTTCATTTTTCTTGCAGACACCATCGATTAGTTACAAATTTAAGAGCTGAATATCCATAAGATCAACTCGCCTAAGTCTTCACGACGAATAAGCTGATAAAGCTGTATTTTTCTCAATCAGCTGTGTCAGTTTCTTGCATCGTATATGTTGTTTCTATATAAAAATGCCAATTTTGAGTTCGAAACCGGTTTTGGTGGTGTATAACCTTAATAAAGTTATTTTATTTTTAGGACTGTAATGACGACGGTGTAACCGACTGTGATGACTACATGATGATCAACTTTAACGGTGGATGGCAATGTCAACCGCCTCTTAACAGAAGCGAGGCGGGGAGAGAATGGTTACAAAGATACCGGGCTTGTAGTCCAAAACTTAAATAAATAGAGCTCTGTTAAACATTGATTAGCATTATAATTATCGCTTCAAGTAACTGTGAATATAAAAATAACTTTATAAGGAGCCCATGTCTTCCAATACTCAGCTGTAAAAGAAGCATAAAATAGCACTAAATAAATAGTTCCAGTAACCAGGGTTATTTTTTCTGTGGTAACGTTAATGGTGAATTATATGTTACTTCTTTTGGGATCGTACCTGTTCAGTCTGTATAATTCGCTATAAGTAGAAGTACTTTATCACAGGTTGCAATAACCGAGACACTTGATGATAATTATACTAAATCAGTAGCGCAGACAACCGGGTCAGAGGGGGTAAGTGCTCCTCCCGCATCTATAGATGCACAAATAGTTGACTTTTAGAAATCGGGCTTCTTTTTTATTGGTAAAAGCCTAGTATAAAAGAGTTCTTTTTTGTGAAAAATTTCTACCCTCTGATCATTGATTTTTAAACTAGGTTTAAGTTTGTAAAGTTCTACAATATAAAAAGATTATTTTTAGTGAAAAATTTCTCTCCTCCTTTATGGTCGTAGATTTTTATTGGGTTGGAAAGGGCTCTACGCTTTTTGAGTTCAAGTGCAAGAGAGGCGCTGCTCCTCCTCCTCCTCGCTATAAGGAGTTTCGCCTTCATTGATCTTTTTTATAATCCTTTAAAAGAGATTCCTTTTGTATCCTTTTGCTTCTACACACCTTGAATTTGTCTACACCACTGTACCACAAGAATCTATATGTTATACGTACAAAAGTAATCATTCTTGAGTTCTTTTCTTTAGTTGGTTCTTTGAAAATGTCCAGTTACAGGTTTGTTCACAATTTATGTCCAACATAATAAAGCGAGGACGAGAAACTATGAAACATATTTTAAATTTAGAGGTCATGCACGGCTAATATTTGACGAAAACTTACTGGTACCATGTCCTTTCTTGAAATTCTTTGATTCTTAGTCTCTCTAACACCACCTGTGTATGTGATACCCCCTACGTATGTGATAGCTTATTATGCAATCTGCGTTTTTATGTTAGTAAATTGCCAGTAGATCTTCACAGCACAAATAAACCTAAAATAAATGTAATCAACTATTTAAATAAATAAAAGATCTGTTAAATACTCAACTTTTATTTAAATGACTTCCTAACATAGAGGTATCCAAAATAAAATATTTTTTTCACGTTCATAAAATCAGTTCCACAAGTACATTTTAATTTGTATGCCTCTGTTGCCCCCTATAGATAGGGCGTACATGCTACATGTTTTTTATAAACTTAACGGTATACGTTAACTCTACAGGCATCACATGGAATAGTCTACACTCTACTGCGATTATTGCCAACATTTTTTTAAGTATAAGTAGTTCGGTAACAGTGGTGTAGCGTATAAGAAGGTAGGAAGCGATAGTTTTTGTTAAATGGCGTTTTCGCGCCACATAATTTTAGATGTCGTATGGGTGTCTAATCGTCATTTTAAAGTGTCGCTCTCTTTGGCCTTTAAACTACACTACGCCACTGTTTATCAAAGGGGAATGTTGAGATTCTGACGTTATATCACTTAAGAACAGAATGGTCTAATTTATACTCACATAACTACATAAGAGTTCAAAAAAAGAAAATGACAGACTCATAAAAGTACATACTTTATTTAAATTACGCTGGACCCATCAGTAGCTGCCTTATTATATGTATATATGTATATATATATATATATATATATATATATATATATATATATATATATATATATATATATATATATATATATTTAGAAGAAGAACAGTAACGGAGCACTGGTAACACTAAGTCATAGTTTAAAGGCTGGGATAACTCCTAATATGATTGAAGAGGAACTGTATTTTTATTCGAACTTTCTAGCTATCGTCCATGTATGTGGACTTCTTCAGGAAATCTGAAATGTGCAAACATTCTGGAGTAGAAAGATGTAATTTAGGAAATTAAACGTACTTACAGAATATTTACAGCATTGCTCTTTCCGGAGAAAGTTTATTGTACATTTCTCGTTTCCAAGACAAGAAGTAAGACATGACCACAAAACAGGTTAAAAAAGTGAAAAACTCTTACAAAACTTAAAAAGTCTCAATTTCAGGTGTCACACATTAAAATAATTAAAAGTTAACTAATATAAAATTAATATAATACACTATAATTGAACTGGAAAGACACCACAAAGAACGCCAGAAAATCGTGGTACAGGAAGATCATTTCCCGCCAATAATTATCAAAAGGTAGACATTTGTTTAGTGATATTTCTGGGGATTTTTAAAAAATTAGTTATTAGAAGACATTGCCAATTGATATCTTGGTAATGGTTGAGCTATTAGATGGTCTGCATGTTAACACTAAAGACCATAAAGTCCGGTACAAAAGATCTGGAAAGACTGAGTTCCATTTACACTTACTTACTTTCCCAAAGTTACACAAAAAAAAACCACAAATGGAGCAACTCAAAGGGAAAATAGGGAATAAGTATTTTTAACAAATATTTTTGAACAAACAACTAAAATTCTAGACCATCAACCATTACCAAAATATCAATTGGCCACAATGTCTTATAATAACTAATTTTATAAAAATCCCCAGAAATATCACTAAACAAATATCAACCTTTTGATAATTATTGGCGGGAAACAAAAATGATCTTCCTGTACCACGTTTTTCTGGCGTTCTTTATGGTGTCTTTCCAGTTCAATTATAGTGTATTATATTAATTTTATATTAGTTAACTTTTAATTATTTTAATGTGTGACACGTCAAATTGAGGCTTAGTAAGTTTTGTAAGAGTTTTTCACTTTTTTAACCTATTTTGTGGTCATGTCTTACTTCTTGTCTTGGAAACGAGAAATGTACAATAAACTTTCTCCGGGAAAAGCAATGCTGTAAATATTCTGTAAGTACCTAAATCACATCTTTCTACTCCAGAATGTTTGCACATTTCAGATTTCCTGAAGAAGTCCACATACATGGACGATAGCTAGAAAGTTCGAATAAAAATACAGTTCCTTAGAGCTACATTTTATTGCTCTCTCTTCAATTATATTAGGAGCTATCCCAGCCTTTAAACTATCACTTAGTATTATATATATATATATATATATATATATATATATATATATATATATAAATATATATATATATATATATATATATATATATATATATATATATATATATATATATATATATATATATATATTTATATACTACTTCACTGGGCCAGATTGTTCTGTATACTTCATACGTGGTGCGATCCAAAAGTTCTAGTTAGCACCATAAAATCTGAACTAGTTACTTTTAGCTTCGTACCTACTGTCACCTATAAAGTAGTTCCCCTGCATTAGAATGCCGCCCCGCGTTTTATCTCCTCTAACGTCTCTAAACCTTTAACTTCATAGGCGAGAACAAACCTAAGTCACAGGGTACAAAATCAGGCAGATAAAGATTCCGCCAAAATGTTCAGTAGAAATCGAATTGTGAGCCGGTGATGAAGAATAAAACTCCTCTCACTTCAAAGCTTCGATCGTTTTTTAATTAATAAAATTCATCAGAATTGTCTCATGGTAGTTTTCACGTTCAGAGTTGTTGATCTCAGGTATGGTTGTAGTCGAAGGATTTCCACATCGCTCAGCGTCTTTCAATAAAGTTCGGCCGATTTGAAATCACGAAAACCACTCGAAAATTTACATTCGACTCAGAGCTTCATCTCCAAATACTCTTTGAATTATTTCATAAGTTTAAAACAATATTTCACGCACGTGTACGCTGCCCTTTTTTCTTGTCCACTGTAAAAATCGCCGAGAGACACCAGAAGACTTTTCCCCATACGCGTATATACAACAAATTGAACGAGTTAGCAAGGTGAAACTTGTGCAGTGTGGTTAGGAACATATTTATTGTCACTTGTCTGGGCGAATCGCGACTAGTCGCGTTCTGGCTAGATAGCGTTAGTTCGAGAACTCTTGGATCGCAGGACATATAATCTAAAAATTAAAAATACTCAGAGGCTAAATTGCTGAAATTAATTTTAAACAAAATAATAAGTACAGAACGTCTGAAATTTCAAAAAAAGGATAAAAAAGTGGAGTTAAATTTCACCAAACTTCCAACTCTAAAATTAACCGACTATCTCTACAGAATCTGGCACAGTTTCTTACACTTCTAAAGGCACCACTAGGTCATCGAAACGGGTCTAAAGAGGGAATTGTGATCAAGGCTGTGATATATAGGAAATTATATATGTTTTACTAAAAAATAAATACGTATATTTTCTCCTTATTTTAGTACGCGCGAATATTTTCGCAAATTTTTTAATAGAAGACTCTACCTTAAAAAAAACTGCTCCATTTTAGTCATATCAGTGATGATCTGATGCCTCCGAATCACGGAATAATAAGTAAGTCAGTGTAAATATCGAATAAGAGTAGAAATTGGACCTCCTGATCAAATTTATATTTGATATATTGTCGGAATAAACGAATTCTTAAATTTGACCACTGAATAAAATAGATAATAATAAAACCAAACAACAATGACTATCAAGTTTACCTGTATTTTTAATTATTGTATCATGGATTCCAAGGAAAAAAGACCTACCAATTTACGTCTCCTTCCATTGATTTGGAAAACTCGTTAATCAATAGACATATGAGTAGTATCAAATTTTACTCATTCGGTACACAGAAGTACATACAGCCTTAGCCAAAAGTATTAGGCACCCGTAATAAACACGTGAAAATCATAAAATATTAAAATAACCGGTCAAGTGCAAGTTGAACTTGCGCAATTAGTGTTCCGTACGTTGATTGCTTTTAAAATAAAAAATGTTGTAACGGAAATATAAAATGATCAGTGACTTCACAAAACACACCCCAAATGAGTTTTCAACAAAGTTTATTTCCAATCTTTATTGAAAATTGATGACCTTGAAATTTCTGTTTTTTTTATATACCAGATAAATTATTACAGGTAATGCCCTCGTGATAATTTTTGTTCAATCTACACCCCCGTGGAGAATATTCCAGAATTTTTTCAAAATTTTTTGATAAGTACTTTTCGAGATAAGGCGAGTGGACAGCGATTTTTTAAAAATAATACAACGAAAAATGCGCGCAAGTATTACATTATATATATATTTTTTACTCGTGTTTTCACAAAAATTTTTTTTTCACTTCCGATTTCACCCCCCAAAACTAACCCCTTAAGTCAAAATTTAACTTTCAAAAACTACATGGCTTTGATGAGGCCATCAATTTCTATATTATTACCAAATTTCAACTTTCTATGACAAATAGTTTTGGAGAAAATCGGGTGTGACGGACGGACAGACGGACAGACTCCGAAGTGATCTTATAAGTGTTCCGTACGGAACACTAAAAAGAGACTAATGTTTTAACAATACTATAGCCGGCGCTGTCAAAAGCGAACTTAAACAATAGGCAATCTCTTTTACAGGTCCATAAAACACCTGGCCCACAAAATTGCGGTAATGAGATTTTTTAAAAAATATTTTTAATGTTTTATCACTCTCTTTTTAATACTTGTAGAGTCAAGAAGCTTCCGCGCGTGTTTTATTTGTGAACTAGACATTCTTATAATTGAGAAATGCCTAAAAAAGTGAGCTTGGTATCGAAAAACGAATTAAAATTCAAACCCTACATGAACAAGGCAAGTCCCATGCAGAAATAGCCAAGTTAGTTAAATGTTCTCGGTGCGCAGTGCAATGTGCTATTAAAAGGTTTTTGGAGATTGGCTCTCATGCCAACAAAATGAGAACGGGCAGAAAACGTAAGACTAATGAGCGACAGGACAGAAAGCTGCTCCGGAGTCTATTAAAAATCGAAAAAAAAACATCATCTGAGCTCGCTACAACTCTGTCGGAAGAGATTGGGATGTCGATTAGTTCTCGAACGGCAAGGAGACGACTGACAGAAGCTGGATTAAGAGGGTGCAAAGCCAGAAAGAAGCCTTGGCTTTCAGAGACCAATAGGAAGAAACGCTTGGAGTGGGCTCTGAAGCACCAACATTTCAGCAAAGAGGATTGGTCTAATGTTGTATGGTCCGACGAATCCAACTTTGAGGTAAGTTTTTATATCATTTATTTTAACAAATAACTACATACAATTACTCTTGATTTAATCCGTTTTAGTCAAAATAATAACTAATTTTTTAATTGAGTATTTTTTCTATTCTTACAGCTATTCGGAACGTCAGGTGTGACATTTGTGAGGCGGCGTGTCGGCAAGGAATACCATCCAGATTGCGTGGTACCTACTGTAAAACACGGAGGAGGCAGCATTACGATCAGGGGTGCATGGCTGCTAAGGTGTCGGCGAAATGTTCGTTTGTGAAGGCCGCATGAACAGCCAAAAGTACATATATGTACTAGGAACTGTACTGATGCCTTCGCTAACGCGCATTTTTGGCGACACTAATTTAGACGACATCAAATTCCAGCAGGATAATGCACCTTGTCATAAATCAGCAGCTACGATGCGCTGGTTTAGAGACAATAACATTGTCTTGTTGGATTGGCCGGCGCAGTCTCCAGATCTAAACCCTATCGAGCATCTTTGGGGTATTCTGAAGCGCAAGATTCGGGAGCATAGCATAACGTCAAAAGCAGTGCTAAAAAGCGCTTTGATGGATGAGTGAGATGCCATAAGTACAACTGAATGTACTAGACTTGTACGCAGCTTGCCCCAAAAATTTGCTGCTGTAATTAAAGCTAAGGGTGGACACAGCAAATATTAATTTATTTCACAATTTTACCTCAATATACGATTTTAGAAAACATATGAATTTAATTTTTTACCTTGAAACACAAGAAAATGAAGTAAATTGTAGGGTGCCTAATACCTAATACGTCGACCTGTATACCAAAAATATGAAAACTAAAGTCATTTGGTTCAGTGTTCTTTGTTCTGTTACTTAGTATGAGGGGGCATTTTATGTTATCTACCTAGCTACAAAGGAAAACCATCAGAGTTAAAAAAAAATGTGTGTATTTTCCTACATAACATAGTCCCTTGCTATATTTCAATAAGGTATTTAATAAGGTAGGCCTCACCTTAGTCTATAAGTCATCAGACAATCTGAGGAATATCTTAGGAAATCCCAAAGATAAGATTCCTAATTGTGAGAAAAGTGGAATTTATGAAATTAGTTGTAATGATTGTGACAAAAAGTATGTTGGGCAAACTAAAAGGTCAGTTAAAATACGTTGTAAAGAACATTTAGCACACTTAAGATACAATAGAACAGAAAAGTCTAGCATTGCCGAACATGCCCTTGAAGCTGATCATACTGTAACATTAGATAATCTAAGATTAATAAAAAATGTATCTGATAGGAGATTGTTGAACGCATACGAAAGTATGGAAATCATAAAATGTAAAAGTAGTTTAAATAAAGACAGAGGGCCTATTCCTTATAGTCCCCTCTACTGGTTACTTGACCTGAACTGATGGCCTTGCCTATGTCATTAGTTCCGCTTGAGTAATTCAAGGGTTAGGCTAAATATAAATAGGGTAGACTTGTAGTTAAGCTTTAGTCAATCATCGCTCCTGATGAAGCTAACATGGTTAGCGAAACGCGCGTCGAGTGCAAAAATAAAGTGTTTGGTGTAGTGGTGATATATACTGAGTAGTATCATTGTGCCAAAGATTCCACATTCCCAACTTACTCAAGTCTAAGCAAAAATAAATCTCACGGCTATAGAGTGGATGTAGTTCCGCGATTCTCATAGTTCTGTAAAATAGCCAAATATTTTTGAGAAATTTCTTTCCTGGCTAGTTTCTGCTCTGGTATAAGCATCTTCATTCACATTCTTGAAAATTTCGTTTTCGGATACTCTAGCTCATTTAGCAAGCGCTTGGAACTTCGTTTCTCCATCTGGCCGCAGTAAATACTGAACAGGCCCGATGATGTACTCAGTTCTTGCCTTAACTGATCTTCCTGACCTGAAATTAAGTCTTGGCTCAATCGAAACTGTACAGACCGAAATTTTACCTGAAAATAAGATGAGCACACTTCGAAATTTTTGCTTTTCTTCACGTTTCAGGGTTCATAGATCACGAAAAACGCAGTCACTCATTTCCATCGGTCTGTCTGTATGTCTATCTGTCTATTGGTCTGTTGGCACGATAACTCTCGAACGAAAGAAGATATCAATTTCAAACGTGGTACTCCATGCTTTTTTATTATTCCCAATATTAACCGAAATAATATGATATAATCTGTCCGCTTCCTCTGCCCCATTGCCTTTGGCAGGGCGTGGTGACTACTGATGCGCTGGCTCTTCGCACTTAATCCTTTCAGATCTCTGAAGAGTTTTTCCAACAAGAGGCAGGCAGTTGGTCTATCCATCTTGTAGGATATCTACTTCTTAATCTTCTGCCGCTGACTTTTCCTTCGACTACCAGTTTCTCTCTGGCGATGTGACCAAAATATGTGAGGTAGGCTTAGTTTACACGTTTGAGTAACCTAGTTTTCAAGTTCATCTCCTTTAAAACTGACGAGTTAGTCTGGTGCTCTGTCCAGGAGATCCGAAGAACTCGACTGTATACCCACATCTCGAAACTTTCGACTCTTTTTGTAGTGCCCATGTTTCGACTGCATACATTGCAATAAAAAATATCAAGGGCATTAATGAGTCGGTCGCTGTCTTGGGCATCTCCTTTAAAACTGACGAGTTAGTCTGGTGCTCTGTCCAGGAGATCCGAAGAACTCGACTGTACACCCACATCTCGAAACTTACGACTCTTTTTGTAGTGCCCATGTTTCGACTGCATACATTGCAATAAAAAATATCAAGGGCATTAATGAGTCCGTCGCTGTCTTGGGCATCGCTATCCTCCTCTTGATCTCATCCGAGCATCCTCCAGCGTTGGTGATTAACGCGCCTAGATATACGAAGATCTCGATAACTTCGCTCCCAGCTACCACTCGCCTCTGTGGTTGGTTACTGATAGGTCTGTCAATGTCTCACTATGATATAATAGAAGAGATTTAAATTTGATTACAGGGTAACTTAAAAAATGTATTAATGTTGATTATAGAAAAAATTTTAGGATTACAAATTGTTAAATTTGAAACTCTGGCACTGTAGATAAATTGGTTGTTTTTACATCCCTCGTTAAAGAGAATGAATTACCCCCTGCACTTTTTGCTTTTTTTGTACGTTCTAGTATTCTTACATAGCGAAAAATATATGTTCTCATTTCCATAGGACTGTCTACCCGACTGTCAAGTTGTCGGTCTATTGGTATAATGATACTCGAGCAAAATGATGTTATGATATTTGAAATACGGATGAAACCTATAATTTTTGATCGATATCGTTTCAAGGAAAGACGATGAAAGAGTAGGATTTTATTCATATTATGGAAATTTACTTTCTCTTTACTTGAGAACGTCAAATTCAGTACTTATTGTAGAATTACATGTTTGCAAGTAAAGTACTGTGTAAGTCACTTTACTGATTTTTTTTGTATGGCGTCACTTCCATGATTATGTAGATAAAGTAAAAAAAAAACCTTCATATATTATTAACAAGTGAAGAGGAGGTAAAAGATTTAAAAATTCGTTTAATTCTAATCCTCTACATAACTTGGAGAAAAACTAGGCTAATAATAACTGTTTCTCCAATAGAAACGAGGAGATATGCGCATTACAATGTTGAAGTACATGAATTTTAAATATCATTTTTTTACATATCTTTTTCAAGAAGCGATTAATATTCTAAACTATTAAAGTTAAATCCACAGCGTTAATAAATAATTTTACAAATTTTATGAAAGGAAATAAGTAGTATAAGTACATTTTTGTTGTGATACACTGTATGTACACACGATAGAGTAAAATTCATTATCTCATTTGTTTTGGGAATGACGAAAAAATGTTAAAAATAATAGTTTTAGGGAAAGTTAAGGTGCACAGTTTAAAATTATTTTTGAGTATACAGAGTACTTCAAAAAAGGGTGGCCGATATAACATATGTTTTTTAAATGGAACATCCTATTTTCTAATTTATTTTTAAATTCTGCGTAAAATTTTATAACTTTTTTATTAATAATGTTATATACCTAAACCTAGTAGTTTTTCTAATACACTCCTGGACAAAATTAACGCAACAAAATATTAAATCATACAAATCTCTATAATGAATTAATTTTAATAATTTTTTATGAACATTGGTTACACGAAAAGTTAGAAAAAAACTTATTCTGATACTTTAAAAGTGAATTAGCTACCAAATTTCTCTATAAGATTCGAATTAAAATTATTCTTAAGACCTAATAACAAAAATGTTGAAATTATGTAATAATGAAAAAAATAAACTGGGACACTAGTAGCAAAATTAATAGTGTAACTAGGACACTGGTAGCGTGTGTTGCCTCCTCTACTTCGGATGACAGCGTTTATGCGCCTAGGCATGCTTCTAATTAAATTTTGGAAAAAATCTTGAGGAATTTGCTCCCATTCTGTGATAACTGCATTTTCAAGTTCCCTCAGGTTTCTAGGTGCAGGTATATGACGTTTCACATTTTTCTTAAGGTGATCCCATACATGTTCTATCGGATTCAGATCCGGGCTTTTTGGTGGCCATTGCATAATCGGTATATCAACTTGATTAAGATAATCGAGTACCTCCCTAGCCACGTGAGGTCGAGCGTTGTCTTGCATAAACAGGAAATTGGGCCCCACAAAATGACCGAAAGGCATTACATGTTCTATTACAATATTCTCAAGATAGTAGTCAGCATTCATGGATCTCGTACGGACAGGAACTAACTCTGTGCGAGCATCTAAGCAGATGTCACCCCAGAACATAACAGAGCCACCGCCGAATGGAATCCTTGCAGAGATATTGCAAGGAGCAAACCTCTCTCCTGATCTTCTCCATACTCGCCCACGACCATCTGGATGTTTTAGACTAACCCTAGTTTCATCTGTGAAGAAAATTTGTTTCCAATCATCCACAGACCAGTTTTCGTGATTTCGAGAAAAACGTAACCTGGCAACTCTGTTCTCTCTAGTAAGCAAGGGCGCAGTGGCTGGTCTCCTACTGTTTAATCCAGCTTCATTTAACCGCCTTCTAACTGTTTTAGAAGAAATTGTGACATTGCGAACAGCTTCGAGTTCGTTTCTTATTATAGAACTAGTGACAGTCCTGTTTCTTAAAGCATATTGTCTTATAAAAACGTTCATCTAGGTCGCTAGTGCATCGTTTTCGTCCTTGCCCTAGCCTTCTAGAATAAGTTCCTACTTCATTCAAGCGTCATACCATACGACTTATTGTGGAACGATGTTTGCCTAACAAACTGGCAACATAACTCCGACAATATTCCTCGTCCAATAAAACTGAGGCTCGCACTACCTCGTGTTCAGTTAAATTCCTTGTTCGATTCATTTATCTAATTCTTCGAGGTCAAAAATAAAACAGTCTACCACAAAAACATATGATTTTGAAAAAGGGAACAATTTATAAGCTTACTTTTAAAGAAAAATCTATCGCATTATTACAGAAAATTGTTTATCTTCTAAAAAATTCTTTAAAACTGTAAATCTAAACGAATTGTTTTGATTTCTGTCATGAACAACCAAACAAAATATGCATAGCCTACTATTCAAATACTCGATAAACTTTAAAACTGACATAAGAAAAAGATAAATTAATTTTCAGATTGTTGCGTTAATTTTGTCCAGGAGTTTATTTCAATTTTTTTTAAAAAATATTCAGTTTTGTAAAAAATTGGCAGTAGCGCCATTGTTTCTGAAGGTGGAATACTCATAATTGGTACGAGCATTTTATAGAGATTAAAAAAAAGATATATGTAAAGAAATTTGAGTTAGATGCTACAAAATAATTTATACATTTCGACTATTTTAAATTGAAAAATCGCAAATTTTTTCTGATAGATTTTACAAAACCCTCCAACTTTTATTAAGTATGTCATACACCTATTTAGTTTAGTTAGTTTTTGATTTATTTTGAATTTTTCAATTTTTACCCTTGTTTTTAATACACTTACGCTATAGTTTAACTTATTTAATCTATCTACTGATTAATTATTATGACGTAATAAATGTTCAAAAATGTGCCCGTCTACTTGAATACACATGTTTAGTCGTTTTACTATATTTTCCTTCACTTTCCTTAGCATAAAGGGCGTTATTGTCCTGCACGCATCCCGTATTCTATTTTCCATATTTACTGGTGTTGTAGGGGGATTCACATAAACAGTCTAAAGTCTAAAGATGTTAAGTCACATGATCGAGGGGACAACTGAATGAATCCATCCCTAACGATCCTTTAAAAATTCCCGAACTTCCCGGTGGTAGGAGCAGGAGCTCTGTCTTGTTGAATCCAGTTTCCTTTCAAAGTTATCAACTTCTTCAAGAAGTTGGGGTAATTCATTTTGCAAAAAATTTAGATATCTACACCCGTTAAGCGATTCGCGGAAAAAAAATAGACCAATAATTCGAAAATTTAATATTCGACACCATACATTAAGCGACCAATAGTTTTGGTTTTTAACTTCCCAGACCCAAAATGAATTTACTGTTGAATAATAATGAATGTATGGCTAAAAAATTTGGATCGGCTTCTATTGCTCCATTCATGGTGGTACGAAAGTTTACTCGTCATTCAAAATCACGGTCTTGAAGTTCTTGGTGTATCTCCATAGAAAGAGATGATATTTGTTTTTCCTCGTGGTGCAATTAGCAGTAGATTGGGATGTGTCAGATAAGTCAGCTAGTTGACGGCTGCTGACCTGGGGGTTATCTTCAACATGAAGTAAAATCTCCATTTCTTTTTCCTCATTGGTAGCATTCTGGTTTACTACTTTCCGTTTCATAAACTCAACGCTACCAGATTTTCTAGATGGTATACGTCTATTAGGGCATTTCGGTCCGTAAAGCCTTACTGCCAAAAGACAATTTTTCCCGCCTCGCCCAGTATATAAACCAAATCAATTAAGTCATTTTTAGGAAAATTCATAACTATTACCTTTATACGTCACTTACTACAACAAATTAAACTATTTTTACTTGCTTAATAGACATGTCAAAATTTGACAATGCCTACATTTTTGTTTTGTCTTGGCAACTATGATGTCATAGCCTACCATAAGTGTATTAAAAACAAGGGTAAAAACTGAAATATTCAAAATAAATCGAATACTATTAGAAATAGGTATATGACATACTCAATAAAAGTTGGAAGGTTTTGTAAAATCTATTAGAAAAAAATAATAATATACAGGGTGTGACACTTAAAAAATTCAAGATTTTTCAATTCAAAATAGTCGAAATGTATAAATTTATTTTGAACACCCTGTAGCATCTAACTCAAATTTGTTTACATATATCTTTTTTTTCATCTCTATAGACCGCTCGTACCAGTTATGAGTATTCCACCTTCAGAAACAATGGCGCTACTGGCACAAAAACTGAAAACTAGTATTATTTTAAAAAAAATGAAATATTAGAAAAACTACTAGGTTTAGAAATATAACATTATTAATAAAAAAGTTATACAATTTTACGCAGAATTTAAAAAAGATTAGACAATAGAATGTTCCGATTAAAAAAACATATGTTATATCGGCCACACTTTTTTGAAGTACCCTGTATATTCAAAAATAATTTTAAACTGTGCACCTTAACATTTCCTAAAACTATTGTACTTAACATTTTTTTCGCCATTCCCGAAACAAACGAGATAATGAACGTTACTCTATTGTTGACTCACCCTGTACAGAGTCATGTATAATAGCAAAATCTACGTATCTGTTTAGCACGTTATAATAAAATGATTACTGTAACTTCGAATATCTCCTCTTTTTAAATACGTTAATTTTTTAGATATGTTTTAGAGTTTCTTCCTACCAATTGGATTTTTGCAGTTTTTTAAGAATTAAGTGACAGATACAAAGTTTTAAAAAATTCCTGTAAAATTAGAGCACGACACCTTTTGCCGCAAATATAAAGGACTGGAAGATTGACTTACGCAACTTTTGTATCTGCTACGTAACTGCTGTCCAAATATGGACAATATTGATAACTTTTTAACAATTATTATTTCAGAAATCTAAAATTGACCTAATATATGGACATTTTCTACTTTGATTACATAAGATTATAAGTCTAATTTTAGAAATTTGTTTTTGTTTGTAAATTACAACCTTTTTTTGGGGTTTGATATTATTTAAAACCCTGAAAATAAAACAACTAAATTTAATTAGTATACATTGTTGGTTGGACGAGTTTTTTTTTTCAAAATATACGTAAGTGAATGTGTCGGTGTCGCGTTCTCTGTCTCATTTTTCATCTAAGGCATATAAGTGTGAAGTGCTAAAATCATAATTTTTTTTTTTTAACAATATTCTATGTTTAAGTCTAAAACTTGCGTTTGCACTTTTAGCACTGTTGACTTTCTTATTTTTTTAAAAATAAATGTAAACGTACTAGAACCTCCAAGTGTGATCCTGATGTAAATGTGAAGTTTGTTCAAACGTAAGTCTTAGACTGAACGAATAAATATTGTTCAAAACAGGTGGTATTCCTCGTCTTTCATTTCATCAATTTTGTAAATTATATCAGAGAATATATATATATATATATATATATATATATATATATATATATATATATATATATATATATATATATATATATATAAACGGAAATTATTATTATCATGAATCTAGTAAAGATCGGTTTCTAAAATATAGCACTGTTATAGGATTACAATATCGCTTTTCCAAACAACCTGTATCTAATCTAGTGGAATATATTAAGTGCTGTTGAAGGAATAAAACTGCCTTTCGTTATTAAAAACCCTTATAAGTACATATATACAAAATGTTCATCACTTACATACTAAATCTCAAAAGATTGATGTAAATTTCAACAACAACTTTAAAACTATAAAAATATTCATTTTCCTAAGTTTCTACTTAAAAAGTTACGAAATACCAACTACCCTACATGTAAATATGTATACAATGTGTGTATATGCCTATAATATAATATATATGAATAAGTAATACTAAATAAATTATAAAGAGAATGTGGGAGCGTTTTCTAAATTAAGACAGTTTTTTGCCAGGTTGTAGACCATGACATAGCCAGGAGCCTCCTAAAGGTAGTTAATCTTGATTGATAGCACAGGCCAACCTTTTTCAAACTCTGAGACCAGACTATACTTTTTCGAAGGTTTTTGGTGCATTGAATCCAAATCCGACCTAAGAATTGCTCCATCACTTCAGGTTTTCCAGATTATGTATTCGGGATTATATTACCCAGCAAATTAATTTTTCTGCACAAAACTCTTACGGCTTCTGAAAGTACTCTTCCTCTTCAAAATGCATTTTAAATTTTTTAGATATTTTATTTATTCTAGGAGAAATCGTCCGTTGAAATTAATTCGTTTGGCGTTCTCGTTACAACCATATCAAAAAGAAAGTTGATTCGGCAGGCGAGAGTAGAGTTATATGGTTTTTGGGTCGCTCAATCCGAATTCGTTGTCGGTTTAACCCCATCGAGTCATGGTTTGACCCTAACCTTAAGAAATTCAAAATCGCGGATACGATATGACGGGTCGGAATTTTAAAGAGTCTAAATTACTATAAAACTTACGTTTGCCTTTCTGTAATGTTAAATTTTGATTCTTTTAGAATTTTGAGAATATAATATCTTTTATCAATTGAAGTTATGTTAGGTTCATTTCCCTTTATGCTTATTGGGAGATTAATAGTGTAATGATTTTATCAATGAAGTATTGAAGAACGGAATAATATTGAGAAAAAATTTTCAAACAAAGTTATGTATTTTTGCTAGAGAAACAGGATGCCGTCACAAAAAATATGAGTTCCCATTTAAAAAATCAAAGTTGACCTTGAAATTACCTTCCAAGGTCATCACAATTATATCATTTTATTGCCCCTTCAAAACCCTTCAATTTTTGTACGCAACTTTTTTTTTTTAAACGTTAACATAAAAAAAATTAAGAAGTCTGGTACATTAAAATGGGACACCATGTATGATAACAAATAAACAATGTTGCTACTAGAAAGATGATTTCGTAGAGAAGAAATATGGTACCTAAAAATTTCAAAATGCATTTTGTATTTGCATTTTAATAGGGAAGAGTAGTACTTTCATATGCAGTAATGAGTTTTATGAAGAAAAATTAATTCGCGTTGTAACATAATACCGAATATAGTGAAATACCGTGTTTTTTGCATTTTTAGGTTACGATCCCTCGAAAACATGATGTCATGGAGCAATTCTGAGGTAGGATTCGGATTGAGTGCACCAAAAACCTTTGGGAAAGTATACTCTGGTCTCGGGGTCTGGAGTTTCGTTCAATTTTGTCGGCCTGTGTAATTTTTAAGGATATTAACAATCACACACATGATGTATACCACCACCCACATGACCAGGTAACACTACTGTAGCAACACCAGTTGACAAAGCCCACTTGTTAGCTAAAGCCTTTGCTTCACACTCTACTGTCGATGTCCATGGAAAAATACCACCAAGTATTCCCATTGTGTAGTCAAGAATGCTCAACGCTCTAACTGAATAAAGATCTGGAAGAAATTCTATATTGGAGTGATAGTAACCAATTAGTATTTAGAGTTCAGTTTCGGATAGCGATGTGTGTACACGTGAATCGAACGCTCGGCATTAGTCAACTCGTTTAACGAGCATTATTACGGTAGTATTTCGATCTATTTAATTATTTTGTCGATTGCAAACGAGAGGAACTAGAAATGAAGCAGAGTGTAGTGTTAGAATTAAGACAATAAATAAAAAATTTGGAGATTTATGAGAATAATTTTGTGAAATTGTATAAAGCTAACGAAACGATAAGCGACGACCTTGATCATTTTACTGTTTACGGTGATAAGATATATAAACAACAATTTTTTTCTTGTTCTCCCGTGTTAGAAAATGGTATATACGAGAAATACAGAAAGGACAATGGATAGCAACAATTATACCTCAGCCAATGGGATTATTCAAGCAGAGTAAAAAGCTGATAAGAATACCACAGAAAGAGAAAAACGAAAGAGTAGATAAGATAGACCATTTGATAGAGATGATCAGAGAGCTAATGTCAGATATAAAGGATATAAAACAAGATCAGAAGAGATACCAACAAGAGTTAAAGGAACTAAAAAAAGAGAATGAAGTATTGAAAGAGAAACATAAGATAACTAGAGAAAATATGAGAAGTATGGGTTTGAAGATGAGCAGAGTAGACTGGAAAAAGACAACGTAAGGAATAATATTGTAATATCGGGAATGGGATTTGAAACGAATAGCCAATCAGATCTGAAAATGGGTGTAGAACATTTTATGGAGAGGAGTATGGACATAAAAGTACAGATTAAAGATGTGATAAAAATAGGAGCGACTATATACAAGATAGAGCTTGGAAACACGGGAGATAAGGAAGCTGTAATGAAAAATAAAAACAAACTGAGAAACCTAAGAGAGAGAGAGTTTATATAAACAACTATTTAACAAAAGATGAACGGGAAATTCAAAAGAAATTAAAGCATATAGCAGAGAACGAGGGAAAGAATGGAAAACGGGTGAAAATGGGATATCAAAAAAACATAATCGAAGGAAGAGATTATAAATGAGATATTGAGGAAAAGAAAACCGAAAGAACAAACAAAGAATACTACGACCATCAAGTCAAAAAACTGAGAAAAAGGGGAAAGATAAGTAGATTAACGACGACCCTGGAAAAGATAAAGGATACGGAAGAGAGGACTAGTAAAATGAATCCAAATAAGAAGATAATCAAAGAAATAGATAGGAAGAAAGAAATGGGAAATAATTATCGAATTTTTAGATTGAGAACACACACACAAAAGTGGTATAAATGAAAAAGAGGATGAACTGGCAGAAGAACAACAAATGCACTATGTAGGAATCACTGAAACAGAAAGGAAAGGAAATGGTTGCAAAAAATTAGAAGGGAAAGCATACAAAAATCAACATAGAGACATAATACAGGAACAAGATACAGAACTCGTACAAATAGAAGAAACTAATACAGAAGAAACAAAATAGGCAATCGACAATTTAAACAGGATGGAAGGATATAGAAGGAAATATGGAAAAGAGAGATATAGAATAACTCAACTCCACGGACCTTACACTCCTCAAGGGGTAGAAAGGCATAAGGATTAAGTAAGTAAGTAACCAAGTAGAACTAAACGCTACAAAAAACCCTGGCGATAGTTTTTCTAAAAAAAGTTAACGTTGCTCAACTCACATAGTTATTTCTGGACCATCTTCAAACAATTAGATTACTAGTGGAAAAAGCAAATGAATATAAGGTCACCTTGTGGATAGCAATGGTTGACTATGAAAAAACATTTGATTCGGTAGAGATATGGGCAGTCCTTAAAGCCTTGAGTAACAGTAATGTCGACGAAAGATACACAACGCTTTTTGAATACATATATAAAAATGCCACATCACAAATAACGCTTGAATACAAAACAAATAATATTAAAATCAAAAGAGGAATTAGGCAGGACGCCTCGATATCGCCAAAGCTGTTCACGTTGACTCGAGAAGACATATTTAAATCTCTAAAGTGGGAAAACAAAGGAATATTAATGGACGGTGAACGGATTAAATCACTTAAAGTTCGCAGATGATATCACTCTCATCGCCAACACAAAAGAAGAATTACAAGATATGCTAATGGAATTAAATAACAAGTCTTGAGGAAGAGATCTGAAAATTTTTTCTTTCTTCTTCTTCTTCCATTAGGCAATGCATGTTCTTCATTGATAGTCTTATTGTCTTGGTGGTGATTCTGTGGACGATGACATCCAGCTCTGTGCCCATCGTTTTGGTGGTCTGCGTTGGGGTCTCCTGGTGTTTGGCTTCCCGTCCCTAGCTATTTTGGGAAGCCTGGTAGCGCTCATTCGTTCCACGTGATTGTTCCATTCTTTTCGTCGTGTTTTAACGAATTTTATAATATCCTGGATGTCATACTCATTCCTTATTTGCTGGTTAGGTATTCTGTCTCTCAGTGTTCTTCCTGTTATACACTCGGTTGTTCTAAACCATTGTTTAGTTTTACTTGTCTCTGATCTAGTTTCCGCAGCGTATGTTAACACTGGTCTAATATAAGTTTCGTATATCTATATCTTGTTTGCTATCGACATGTACCTGTTACGCCATATCACATCTCTTAGCTGACCGGATGCTGTGGCGCCTCTTATAGCTTGTTCCTTGCCTTCGTCTTGTATATCCCTGGCGCTAGAGATGTTCACGCCCAGATATTTGAAGGTCATGACTTGTTCGACTACATGTCCTTGTATTTCCAGCTTACATCTTAAGGGTTCTCGAGACACTGTGAGACATTTCGTGTTTTTTTTTGGACACTTTCATGTTGTGTTTGCCAGCCGATCCAACAAATCGATATAGCAGCCTTTGTAAGTGCTCTTCGCTGTCCGCCACGAGTACAGCATCGTCGGCGTAGCAAACTATATTAACGTTTTTATCGTTCATTTTGTATCTCCCAGTGGTCGTATTTCAGTTATTATTTCGTCCAGTATTATGTTAAACAACATCGGGCTGAGAAGATGCCACCTCTAGCTCGTTAGTGACTGCTTCCGTTGTTTTTATTTGCGTTCTGGTTTTCTGATACATTTCCCTAATGAATTCTCTTAGTCCTTGCGGAACCCCTTTCCCTTCTAGTATGGACAACACATCTTCTTAAACTTTAGCAAAACCAAATATATGAACAACGAAAGTGAAGATAACAGCCAGGAACTATTAATAGAAAGTAAAAGAACAGGAAAGGTACAAGGTATATTTAGGACAAACAGTCGAAATATCAAAAAATAATTTAAAAACTGACTTCGATAGAAGAGTCTCTGGCTTGGTCTGCGTTCGGAAGGATACAATCTACATTTAAATTGGACATACAAATACAATTAAAGCTAGAGTATTCGACTAACATATACTGCCGGTATTAACATGTGGCACTGAAACAAGGGCTTTAAATGAAAGTATAAGAAATACTCCAGGTAACCCAAAGAGCAATGAAGAGGAAAATACTAAATATTAGATCCAAGATCGTATTCCTAACATCAAGATACGAAGAAGATCAAAAGTGACATATGTAATACAACAAATACGTATATATGTTATCCGTATGAGGTTCAGCTTGTTACTCCTCGTGCAACGCTTTTCAAGCAGTCTTTTATATGGAGAACATCATCCCTTTGGAATAATTTGCCCAGGACTGTGTTTCCCACCGAGTACAATTTACAGCGATTCACGAACAACGTGAATCGCTTTTTCCGCACACGTGTCGCTCCTGTAGCGCTTTAGAGACCTCCCTGCAGCACGTGTGCTAGACTCATAAAAAAAAAATAAGGTGGAATTGGACGAGGCATACGTCAAGGATGAATGATAACAGATTGACACGCCGTATGGTCGAATGGAGGCCTAGAGAGCATAAAAGATGCAGAGGTAGACCATAGACAAGATGGACGGACGACATAAAAATATTAGAGGGTCACAACTAGAGGCAAAAAAAAAAGCAAACAACAGAGCTCATTGGAGACAACTTGGAAAGGCTTACACCCGAATATGGATGAAATAAGCTAATGATAATGATAATGATAAATACCTCCCACCGAATAGAATTTACAGCGATTCAAGATCAACGTGAATTGCTTTTTCTGCACACGCTTCGCTCCTGGAGGACTTTAGGGATTTTCCTGCAACAAGTGCGAGATACTCATAAAGAGAAAATAAAAAAAAAACACATTAACGACAATAAAATTAATAGACTGTCAGTGCGTTAATAGACCAGAGAATACTTGACGAATGTTTGACACGTCAATAATTGATGGCTTGACGTCCACGTCAATTTTTTAATAAAACTTATTTGAACTCGTATCATTCAAAATTGACCGTCTAAGGAGGCCTTCATGTATTTTAGCTGTCTTAAATAAAAAATAAACCGGTCAAGTGCAAGTTGAGCTTGCGCAATTAGTGTTCCGTACGTTGATTGCTTTTAAAATAAAAAATGTTGTAACGGAAGTATAAAATAATCAGTGACTTCACAAAACACACCCCAAATGAGTTTTCAACAAAGTTTATTTCCAATCTTTACTGAAAATTGATGACCTTGAAATTTCGGTTTATTTTTTTGTATACCAGATAAATTATTACAGGTAATGCACTTGTAATAATTTTCGTTCAATCTACACCCCGTGGAGAATATTCCAGAATTTTTTCAAAATTTTTTGATAAGTACTTTTCGAGATAAGGCGAGTGGACAGCGACTTTTCGCGATTTTTAAAAAATAATACAAAGAAAAGTGCGCGCAAGTATTACATTATATATATTTCTTACTCGTGTTTTCACAAGCTTTCATTTGACACCACACTCGATTACCTAGTAATTTTTTTTTTTCACTTCCGATTTCACTCCCCAAAACTAACCCCTTAAGTCAAAATTTAACTTTCAAAACTACATGGCTCTGATGAGGCCATCAATTCCTATATTATTACCAAATTTCAACTTTCTATGACAAATAGTTTCGGAGAAAATCGCGCGTGACAGACGGACAGAGAGACACCGAAGTGATCTTATAAGTGATCCGTACGGAACACTAATAAAAACGGGTCCGTTGTACTTTTAAATATTTTGATTTTCTATTTGAACTGTTGTATCCATTGTGGGTGTATATGGAAAATATACGAGGGTGTGTTTTTAAGTTATCTACCTAGCTGTAAAAATGATGTCATACATAAACACAATTGCTTGTTTGGCAAACCGTTTTAGTTGTTCTAAGTGCTTGACTGATACCGAAAGCTGTGGATTCACCGTATACCAACATCCACCCTGTAGTCCTAATTTCTTCTTCTTACGACACCGTCTTTTCACGAAGGTTGGTGATCCATATAGCTAAACGAATTTTAGGAACTGCTGCTCGAAGAATATGACTCGAAGCACATCCAAACTACCTTCTCATGTCTTTCAGCCAAGAATTCTGCCGTTTTTCGATTGATCGTTTGTCCTTTATTTTGCCTTTAATAATTAGACGTAGCAATTCGTACTTTGGGCCCCTCATTATATGTCCGAAGTATTGAGTTTTTCTTATTTTTGTGGTTGTTAGTAATTTTTGTTCATTTTTTCCAGTACTTCTGTTTTTTTTTATATTTTCTGTATCTAGGAGATACGAAAAAGTCGTCTGTAAATGCACATTTCAAAATGTTCCAGTCATTTTTCTGAACCAGGGTCAACGGTCTAGCACTCATCCTTACAACATCACGGAAAATATATACGCTCTCACCATTCTCATTCGGAGTTCGAGACTGAGACTTGTGAAATTGAAAAGTTTATTCATATTCATGTATGTTACTCGGGCCTGTTCAATTCGGGAATTTATTCCCTTTCTTGGGTCCCACTGATCATTTACAATCAGTCCAAAAAGTCTCCATACACCACCTGCTTTCTGTGCTATTTTTCTGTTATGTTTAACTAATTAATTGGAACTATGAGAAAACATGTTCAAATTAATATTTGAAACTTAACCAACGAGGATTAGTATTAAAAACAACCACGGAACATTTTATTTAGAGGTTACATCATTGTTATAAAAATGTAAACAAAATTAATATTAAAAAGTCTCCATACACTTAACAATTACCAATAATAGTTTGACGGAATTTAATTGTCTTATGTATGTTCGCGTTTGTCCTAATCTAGCTTTAATCTCTTCTTCTGATGTTGCGTTTTTTGAAATGATGGTTCGTAGATATTTAATTCTATCGGTTCCTTTGATTATTGTTTCGTTATCTACTTCTAGATTCTCCACGTTTTCCTTCTTTGTTGTTAGATATTCCGTTTTTTCAAAGTTTATTGCTAATCCTGCTTTAGTGTATTCTTCTTTCAGTTTTCTTACCATATAACGGAGGTCTTCCTCATCTTGCGCTATGATTACTTGGTCGTCAGAGAGACTTAGAGTATATAAGTAATCTTCTCGTATTGGGACTCCCATTCCACTACATTTTTGCTTCCATTTTTTTAATGTTTGTTCGAGGTATATTTTGAATAGGGTTGGGGATGTAGATCATTCTTGTAATAGGCATTTTGATGTTTGGAGTCTCTTCCCTATTTTATGTCCTATTTTTATGTTCACTTTGTTGTTTTCGTAGAGAGCTTTTACTGCGTATATTAGTTCTTTGTTAATGCCTATTTCTTTCATTGCGTTCCATAATCTTTGTCTTGGTACTGAGTCATAGGCCTTTCTTGTGTTTATGAAGGCTAGATGAACTTCTCTATTCTTTGCCAGTTTTTTTTCCATTGTTTGTTTTATAGTGTATATGTGGTCTATACATGATTTTTCCGGCCGTAAAGCCTGCTTGGTCTTCTACAATTTCTCCTTTTATATTTTCCTTCATGATATTTTTAATAATTTTTCCATACAAACGTCCCATACTCGATATTATGCTTAGGCCTCTATAGTTTGTGCATTTTCTGCGGTCTCCCTTTTTAAATATACATAGATACTATATAAGCTTTTGACCATTCCTCCGGTATTTTTTCTCCATTTATCGCTCTGTGGAACATGTTTCTCAGCATTCGATGTAATTTATTAGACCCGTACTTAATCATTTCATTTACCACACCCCCAGATTTATTATTTTTGAGTGTTTTTATTGTCTTATTTACTTCTTCATAGCTTAGTTCTATCTCTTTTATTTCCTTATGCTGTTCTTCTTCAGGGTTCTCGTCTTGGATTTCTTGTCTATCTTCTGTTAGCAGCCTCTTATAATATTCTTCCCACTCGCTTTCTGGGATGTACTCTATATACGTCTTCTCTCTATTGTTAGTCCTTAATGCTTTAATTATTCTCCATGACGCTGTACTTCTAGTTCCTCCTATATACTGTTCTACATGTTCGCACGATTTTTCCCATCTCTCGTTCATTTCTTTGTTTATTATCCTCCTCGTTTCTGCATTTTTCTCTTTATATTTCTGTAGATCTTCTTCTGATTTTGTATTCGGCCATTTTTCGTATAGTCTTTTTTTCTCCTTTATAGATTCTTTGGTTTTTTCACAGATTCTAATTTTATGTTTCTCATTCTCGTTGTCTTCTTTACCTAATGCTTCTAGGGACGCCTGTTTGATCACTAAATATTACGGATTCCGAAAATTCAGGAGGTGTAGTACCGTATTCCCTAGCAAAAGCTAACCTCATTTGCGATTAGCTTCCAAAATTAACGACTTTTTCTTAGCTTCAGATTCCCTTATAGTCGGCCCTGTGTAAACAATTTCTCACTGTTTGTGAACAAACATTTTTTGAAAATAGTTCCCGTACTTCTTCTCTTAATTTTGGTGCACTTTTCTTGGAATCTATAATTATTTGTCTAACAAGACTGGCCTCTTCACGTTGAGTCAGTTTCTTGTGACGACCGGAGCGTGGTCGAATTTTATAGCAACCTGTTGATTTATACTGGTTTACAATGTACTGAACCTACAGTAGAATGCGGCTTTTTAACAATTTTTCCTATATTTCTGTACGATTTCCCATCTTCCCACAAATCAATTATGATTTTTCAAACTTGAAATGGAATCTTACAATTTCTCTCGCTCATTTTTAATACTACTTTGAAAACCCACTGCAAAATTACTAGCAACAAATGACAGATTATAAAATATGGCCAAAAAATTACTCATTTTTTTTTGCAGTTTAACGAGCAATAGATAGCTTGATAAAATGCGGCTGATTTTAACGTGTCTTTTTCAATGCAGTTCTTGAGTGAATGGAGCCTCTTTTGACATTAATTTTGTTTACATTTTTATAACAATGACGTAACTTCTAAATAAAATATTCCGTAGTTGTTTTTAATACTAATCGTCGTTGGTTAAGTTTCAAATATTAATTAGTTAAACATAACAGAAAAATAGTATAGAAAGTACGTGGTGTATGGAGACTTTTTGGACTGATTGTATATTGGTTCCCAAATATTTAAATGTGGAGACCTGTTCTACGTTGTCCCTGATTTCGCGGGACTCTGGTGAAAGATTTTTCTTTGTTATTACCATCCACTTGGTTTCCACTTAATTTAGTGACTTCTTTCTGTTCACATATTTAACGAAAGTCCTCAGGGATCAAACAAATCTTCAGATGAGTTCCAAGCCACCATAGCGACGTTTTTTGAGACACAAACAAAAGAATTTTGTATTATTACTGTAGTGTAAACGGCAATTATGCAGAAAAACATTTTTAGAGTCTGTCGGTTTTCCTTTATAGCTGGGTTGATAGAACTCAAATAACACACCCCCGTACTTTAGTAAATATAATAAAAAATAAATAAATCATTAATCAGCTAATTTCAAAATAATTCTTCATTAATGAGAAAAAGGAAAATGTACATGAAAATGATGTATGAATGGCTACATGCCTCGATAATTAATTATTTTGGGTAGATGAACTGAATTGAATAATTTTTTAAATTAATAATTATTCCCAAACATATTGACTGACTGTGACAATTGATTAATTGACTAAAATACCTTTTTTAATTAATAAATTAAAGCAAAAACCTACACTTTATGGTATTTTAAAGCAATGAAATACTCAACAAGTCTGATTTAGAAAATAAACTTTACAGAGGGAGCTGTAAGACCGTATTCGCTTTTAGATCACAGATAAGACAATATGAGTTTCGTCAATATCCGGGTTATGTCAGTAGACTAGTTTCGATTACTCTATGCCCTAGCTCATCAGTAGTCGTTATTGTTAACAAAAGTATGTTGAGTATTTCATCTCCTCTTCTTTGTAATAAAAATATCTATGATTTGTCGCAAAAGGGACAATATATAAAGCTAAATTTACATATTATTTCCCTCCCTTCTCCTTTACACGCATCGTAATACGAATAAGCAATCTACACTAGATAAACTTTTAAAGTCTCTCATCTTTTACTAACAAACTTTTTCCTTTCTCCTTATTTTTCTTCTCATTTTTCGCAATCAATTTTTCCTTCAATTCCATATTTTTCTCCATAATCTCGTTTTTCTTATTATCGATTTTTTCTTCACTTTTCGTTCGATCGCTCCACCACCTTTTATGTTTCTCTGGTATTTTCTGTTCATTCGCGTTCGAGAAAACTCGATCCTCTTCGTCATCTTGAGAAAGTTTCTCGTATTTGTAGCCTCTTGGCGTGCGACTTAAAAGGGGCATTTCAAGTTGTGTGACGATTTTTTGTGCGCATCTAAAAATAGAAAAGAGTTATAGATATTAAAAAAAATGTGCATTTAAAGGAATAACACGTCCTACAGAATTATAAAAACTGCATTACAGTCCATCAAGTCCAGGGTTAACTACCCTTCAGCCTGGGTTACAATATAAAGCTATGAAAAAACAACCTAATTTTTAGATTTCTCGATGTCAAAAACATTAAAACGATATATATGAATCTTCTTCTTCTTTTAGTGCCCTATCAATTTCGAACGTTTGTCTTAAATTATATAGCCAAGAATATCTTCTTTTCTTCTTCTCCCTGGACCTGGTTTGCTATCTATCTTTCCCTTCTTTTTCTTAAGGTTATGTTAACTCACGACGCATTTAGGTAACTGTCCGTTAATAATATGATTATAGAAGAAACATCTGCACAGTCAAAATCGGGCGCGAACTTTCGCAATTACTCAATAAGAATGTTATTGAAAATAACGGTTCTAGAATCGGTGCATGTAAACATAATCGTGGTTGTAATTTGAACGGTATTGAATTCCATGTACACTTACTATCGATCACACTAACAAATAAAACAGAACTTTAAAAGATTCGAATTATTTTGTGTATTATTAAAAAAAAAAAACATTGAGGCGAGCTTTTTTACATAATCCTTTGGTTCTCTATATTATCATGAGCGTACAGTCAAATGTTTGTATCATGTAGAAATGTTATATCAATATAGAGGGTTTTCCATTAAAATTGAATAAAACAAAGAATGTTTATGCCGCTTACACCAATTTTTTATGACTCGAGCCAGCATTTCCGGCCTTACGCCTACTATGGCACGACGAATATTGGCTTCAGGTACATCAAGATGCTGGTTTGTTGCTGTAAACTTGTGATTTAACATGGCCCCAAAAAAATAGTCCAAAGGCGTTAAATCGCACGATCTCGGCGGCCAAGCGGTAGGGCCATTTCGTGAAATTACTGAATTTGGCGCGCAATAAAGCCATATTTGGCGCCATCCTGCCGGAAATAAAAGTCGTCTGCGTCCATTTCGTCAAATTCTGGGAAGAAATATTCCTGCAGCTACGATAGCTCCCTCCTCATTGTTAAAGAAATAAGATCCGATGATGCCTTCGTGTCATAATCCACACCAACCTGTGATTTTTTGCGGATGCAAAGCAGTCACATGAATCACTTGTGGATTGGATTCGCTCCAATAACGGCAATTTTGCTCATTAACGAAGCCATTGAGCCAGAAATGGGCCTCATTGGAGAAGATGATTTTCTCAGGAAACTGGCTGACAGCTTCCATCATCTCCAGAGCCCAATCGGCGAATTTCTGGTGCAAACGATGGTCAGTAGGCTTTAGTTTTTGGGCCAATACCGTCTTATACGGATACAAACCCAAGTCCAATCGCAAAATTCGTCATCTGAGATGGGCCCAACTCTTGAGAATGGCACATTTTTGTTCTCACGAACATTAGCTCGAACGGCAGCGATATTTTCTTCACTGTGGGCGTTTCTTACACGTTGAGGCACCTTTTTATCGTAAAGAGTAAATTCATTATACACTGAAGAGCACGATCATTTGGACCAGAATGACAACCGTGCTTTGATCGAATTGTTCTTTGATCGAATTGTTCTTTGCGTAGCGCGAACTGAACGCGAATTTGCGTAGTAATTTTGGACAACTTCCAAGCGTTGTTTTGATGAATGGCAAACCTTACTAAACACAACTGACATCAGATGTCAAACATCTGCCAAACAACATGGCCGCTATTAGCTGTCAAAAGTCGGACATTCCTAATGGAAAAGCCTTTACATTATCGTATCCACAACATGAAATCCCAAGTGAGAGTCCGTTTGTGTTAAATCTCAAGAATGAAATTACCGATTGTAATGCGGCTTTTACTGGTCCATAGGGCATCTCTCAAACATAGTTTAGGGGCGTATAATATTAATTTGCATTTTATAGAAATTACTGTACCGGTTGTTTTCACTTAGAAGGATATAAACAAAATTAATTAGTCGACTCAGAATATATCACCACTACACCAAACAATTTATTTTTGCACTCGACGCGCGTTCCGCTAACCATGTTAGCTTCATCAGGAGCGATGATTGACTAAAACTAAACTGTAAATCTACCATATTTATACTTAGCCTAACCCTTGAATTATTCAAGTGGAACTAATATTATAGGCGAGGCTATCAGTTCCGACCAAGTAACCAGTATATGGGACTATAAGGAATAGGCCCTCTGTCTTTATTTAAATTAATTTTACATTTTATAATTTCCATACTTTCGTATGCGTTCAACAATCTCCTATCAGATACATTTTTAATCAATCTTAGACTATCTAATGTTACAATATGATCAGCTTCAAGGGCATGTTCGGCAATGCTAGACTTTTCTGTTCTACTGTATTTTAAGTGTGCTAAATGATCTTTAAATCATGCTTTAATTGACCTTTTAGTTTGCCCAATATACTTTTTGTCACAATCATTACAACTAATTTCATAAATTCCACTTTTCTCACAATTAGGAACCTTATCTTTGGGATTTCCTAAGATATTCCTCAGATTGTCTGATGACTTATAGACTAAGGTGAGGCCTCCCTTATCAAATACTTTATTGAGTCCTCTACTATATTTCGGATTATATGGTATGGAAACATACTTGAAGTTATTTTCTTCGCGTGTAAAAAAGGTGGAATTCTGAATATTTAACCTGAACTTATGTCTATTTATTAGCTTGTTTATTAAGTCATCGTTATAACCATTAACTCTAGTTATATTTCTAATACGATTCCTTTCATTATTGAAGTTTACTCTATTCAGAGGAAAAGTGACCAAACGATTAACGATGAAATGTAATGCGGCTAATTTGTGTTGTTTGCAATGAAATATATCTATCTGTTACTGTGTCTTTCCTATAGAAATCAAATTCTAAACTATTATTATTTTTAATAATTGAAATATCTAGAAAAGGCAGTTGTTCTTTGTTCTCAACTTCGTAAGCGAATTTAATGGAATCATACCGGCTTTTTAATATGGAAACAAAATCATCAATATTTGCTTTCTTTGTATCAAAAATCGCGAAAATATCATCCACATACTGATACCATACCCTTGGGAAATATTCAAATTCTAGAATTTGAATGGGTTAGGCTAAGTATAAATAGGGTAGATTTGTAGTTTAGCTTTAGTCAATCATCGCTCCTGATGTAGCTAACATGGTTAGCGAAACGCGCGTCGAGCGCAAAAATAAAGTGTTTGGTGTAGTGGTGATATAGACTGAGTATTGTCATTATGCCAAAGATTCCACATTTCCAACTTAGTTAAAATTAATTAGATAATTAAATCTGACGTATTTAGGTAAAGGGGTGAAACTAATTAAAAGTGAAGCCATTAGCTTCTGTAGTTAATAATACCTATATTGGATTTAAATGTGTTCTAATTCTTAGCAATCAACTTTTCAATGAATAATATTAAATATGGTAAACACAACATTAAATAAAATTAAAATTTAATTAGCTTATCACTTGATTACGTACCAATTATTATCTGTGATTTTGTTAAAAATCGTTGACCTACACATTATGAAATGAGACTGCTGATGTGCTAGTTCCTTTTTCTAGACCATCACCATAATTACAAGTTTTACGAAAAAAAAACAGTACATGGAGCACGGTGAGTGTCTTGCTGGTAACTTCTGCGACCTCAGCAGAACCTTTGACTAAGTAAACCAAGAGCATCCTGCTCTCTAACTAGACGTTTATGATGTAAATAGCCTCGCGGTGGACTCAGTGGCAAGTTTCTGGTGAAATAGAGAACAGCTCATTACTGCTCAAAATATATCTCCTGATAATATTAAAACAAATTCCATCACTAAAATAATGAAATTTCCCTGGGAGTATTTTGTTCGTGAAAAATCACACTCGGAATATTTTACATTTCAGGGTTCAAAGCATATGATTTTTTCTGACTCTTACTTATATTCATGACCAAAGTTTTGGGTAAAAGATTACCAACTCTACAAAACCGGTTGGTCGCGACCCACAAGGGAGTCGCCTTGGCTTTTTTTGGTGGGTCGCCGGTTATCAATTTTTTAAAACCAAAATTAAATTTTCAAATTCAAAGGAAGATGTTAAAATGTTAATAATTTATTTATGCCTGGCGAAATCCGACTGGGGCAAGCTAGCCGGGTAGTTCATAGCGATCGCGACCCTCCGTTACCTCTCGAAGAAACGAATAAAACAGAGAAGTTTCGAGATGGACAGCTTGATATTCCGCCGAGCTGAGAATAATCTGGAAAGTACTCCTAACTGATATATAACCAACGAGCAGAGTCGTAGGGGGCAATTTTCAGTTATTCAGCCGCAAGTTTAAACTTTCGAATATAAATATAAGTGTACAGATTGTCGTGCTCAGTAAACTTGTTACCTAGTGTTACATCGTTACAGTGTTCTTTTTGTAGTTTGTATATAAATAGTTCGTTGTTAGTTAGTGTTTTGTTCGATCCGAAAATGATATAATATTAGGATAGCCCGTCATAATTCGTCTTTGATATGCACGCCTAGATACAAACTCTTCTATTACACAAGGCAACAAAAAAATATTTTTGTTTTGGTGCCTGGGATTTTAGAGCTGATTTTAACTATATTTGGGACGCTAAATCTATACATGCAATCCGTTTTTCTCTATCAGCTCTACTTTTTTAGATACATCAACTTATCTACCAATGTGGTTTTTATTCAGTATATTCATTTATGAGAGTTCTAAAATTATTATATATTCATTAATGTAGGTACAATGGTGTTATTGTCAGTCTGTAATTGAGTAAATTCCAGGTAAATCTATAAATAGTGGAACCATTGCCTATCAGGTACCTGAACTGACCCTTTTAATCACCTAACTCGGGTAAGTCTCGTCAGTTTGTGCGTTCTTACTAATGAGAGTAGATCGAATTCGGCGTGTTATTTTATGTTAAGAAAAGAGTGTTTTTGTGTTATTGAACAGAATTAAAATGAGTTCAGGTTCCAGTTCAAGAAGAAGTTGTGTAAATCAACCTGATGTGTTTTGCTATATATGCGGAGAATACATGTTTCAACAAAACAGACAAACTATTACTGACTTTGTAAAGCGAGCGTATCTTGGATACTTTGGAGTTAAGCTTGGTGATCAGGACAAAACGTGGGCCCCGCATCTCGTATGTAAAACTTGTACAGAGCATTTACGGCAGTGGACTACCGGGAAAAGAAAATGTCTAAAATTCGGCGTACCAATGGTTTGGAGAGAACCAAAAAACCACTTCAATGATTGTTATTTCTGTTCAGTAAATACTAATGGAATCAATCGAAATAACCGCAGTAAGTGGACTTATCCCAATTTTGACTCGGCAATACGCCCTATCCCGCACTCAGATGAAATACCGATTCCAACATTTCATCAGCTACCACATATCTCTGATGATGAATATTTTCCCTCTGATCGCTCTTCTGATGCTAATAAAAGTTCTGATGCTAATGAAACTAACAGTGACTATGAGGGGACGTCATCAGTTCCTCAACGCTTCAATCAAAATGAATTAAATGATCTCACCAGGGATCTCAATTTATCGAAAAAAGCTTCTGAAGTACTGGCTTCTAGGTTGAACGACAAAAATTTACTGGAACAAGGAACCAAAATTACCTTTTACCGTACAAGAGAAAAAGATCTGCTACCATTCTTTTCTCAAGAAGACAATCTTGTATTTTGTCACGAAATTGGGGGACTCATGAAAGAAATGGGACTTTCTGAATATATTCCAGATGATTGGCGCCTATTTATTGACAGTTCAAAGCGAAGTTTAAAATGTGTCCTTCTACATAATGGGAATAAATATGGTTCAATACCACTAGCTCACTCAACGAAACTGAAAGAAGAATATAATACCATAGCTTTGGTCTTGCAGAAGATAAAGTATTACGAACATCAATGGATGATTTGTGTAGACTTAAAAATGGTAAACTTTCTTCTTGGGCAGCAAAGTGGTTACACAAAATATCCGTGTTTCTTGTGCCTCTGGGATAGTAGGGACAAAACACACCACTGGGTTAGAAAAGATTGGCCTCAGAGAGAAAACATGGACGTTGGGGAAAAAAATGTCATTAACGACGCTTTGGTTGAAAGAGAAAAAATCATACTTCCTCCGTTACATATAAAGTTGGGCTTAATGAAGCAATTTGTAAAGGCTCTTGATAAGAATGGGTCTTCTTTTGCATATATAGGGGTAAAAATGTATCAGTTGAGCACAGAAAAACTCAAAGCAGGGATATTTGACGGCCCACAAATAAGACAATTAATTAAGGATCCTGCCTTCATAAATTCAATGAATCAAGTTGAACGAGAAGCTTGGACATCATTTGTTGCAGTTGTAGAAAATTTTCTAGGCAAACATAAAGCTCAAAACTATGTTGAAATGGTTAACAAGATGCTTAATAGTTTCAAATCCTTAGGGTGCAATATGAGTATTAAAATACACTATTTACACAGCCACTTAGACCGTTTTCCAGAAAATTTAGGGGACATGAGTGAGGAACAAGGTGAAAGATTTCACCAAGATATTAAAGTTATGGAGGACCGCTACCAAGGAAGATGGGACATGCATATGATGGCAGATTACTGCTGGAGTTTAAAAAGGGACTGTTTAAAAAAACATTCAAGAATGTCGCGGAAAAGAAGCTTTCCAAGTGTTGAGTGACTATTTCATTTCTTCAATGTTTTTTTTTTGTTTGTAAGTACGACATAATATTGTATTTTGTATAACTAAAATAAAAATTTCGTATCTACTTTTGTTTACTACACTTACGGATTTGAGTTACAATAATGTAACTTATATTTCTCTAAAATTGTATATCTTAAAAATTTGAGCTCCTAGGTACAAATGAATACGTTATTTGAATTCAGGACATCAAATTGATATAGAATCAGCTCAAAAAACCTCGACACCAAAACAGCTGTTCCCCTGTGTTATTTATCGGTTTGGTAAGAAAAAAACGTTAAATTTGAAATTGTTAAACATTTTTTTTTTAATTATTTTATTTTCCAGATATCAACGTCATGGAGAAAAAAATATTTGGAGAACTATTTAAAATTTGGATTTTCGACTGTTATCAATAACGACATAGAGAAGCCACAGTGTGTTTTATGCAATGCTGAATCTATGAAACTCTCAAAGCTCAAACGTCACCTAAAAACAAAGGATTTCGAACATATTACAAAAGACTTGGGCTTCTTTAAACGACAAGAGGCTGCCTTGAAAAAACAAAAGTTTACTGGGACTTTTCAACAACAAAGCTAAGCTGTAGTTCAGGCATCATATGAAATTGCTCTGGAAATTGAAAAAAATAGGAAACCCTACACAACTGCAGAAACCCTCATCAAACTCTCTTTATTAAAGTCGGTTAGTTAATATATATCCTTTGTCCCCCAACACAATTCAGACATGTCATATGTAGACGTGATGGAACAAATTTTATCTGAAATAAAGGCATCTCCTGTATTTTCCTTTCAACTTGACGAGTCTACCGATGTTAGTTCATGTCCCCAGTTACTCTTTTTGTGAGATATATTCACTTGGAGGATATCAAAGAAAAGTTTCTGTGTTGTACAGCACTAAAAACTACTACGAAAAGTGAAGGCGTCATGAAGATGATAAGTTCATTCTTTGAAAGGAATGACTTACAATGGAAAAATTTGTGTGGAGTATGTACCGATGGAGCACCAGCCATGCTTGGATCGAGGTCGGGCTTAAAAAGCTTGCACCCCAAGCAAGAGGATGCCCTTGCTACCAAGACTCCTCCAAAGTTTTTGCACAAAGTGCTGGACTGTTTGGTGACAATTGTCAATTATATAAAACCTAGTATTCTCGATACTCGTCTGTTCAAGGAACTATGCGAAAACATGAACTCTGATCACGAAGTTCTTTTTTTCTACACTACTGTTCGTTGGTTATCAAAAGAGGCTGACTCTTTGAATTGAAAAATGAAATAAAACATTTCTTAGAAATGAAATGAAAACATGAGTTCATGACACACTTTAATGACGAGGCCCTGGATCCAAAGAGTAGTTTATTTATCTGATATCTTAGATCAGCTAGACAAGTTAAATTTGAAACTGCAGGGCAAGAAAACACATTATTTACTTTAGAGATAATATCGAGGCGTGCATATTAAAGCTGAAAAACTGGCGCCGTAAAGTAAATCTTGGAAACTTTATCATGTTTGAACATCTTTGCACCAAGACTGAAGATTCGGAGACGGGAGTTGTAGATAATCTAAAAGAGGAAATTAATAACCACCTTTAAGCTCTTGAATCTGAAACACAACGTTATTTCCCGGAGTTCTCTGAGCAAGAGCTGCTTTAGTACAAAATCCATTTCATGTATCTTTGGATTTGCCGACATTCTTGATGAAGTGCAGGATGAATTTTTGGAACTGCGAAATGACTTCTCAGCGCGTGATTTATTTCAGGAAATATCATTACCTCAATTTTGGTGTGCTATGCGTCATTCGTATCCTAAAGTTTCGATACTTTCTTTTCGAATATTAGTGCCATTTGCTTCTACTTACCTCTGCGAAAGTGAATTTTCAACTCTTCTGCAGATCAAGACAAAAGCCAGAAATAAGCTGGATGTTCAAGATGACATAAGATTGGCCTTGACAAAATTTCAACCCCTAATTATAACACTTGTCAAGCAGATACAAACTCAATCATCACATTAATCATTAATACTTAATAATTAATACTTTATAAAAAATATTACTGTTAAGTCCTAAAATATATTTTTTCAAACCCTTTATTTTCTGTTTTATTGATCCAATATGGCGGATGGGAAAGGGGAGTCGCGAACATTTTTAAAACATCTAAAAAGAGTCGCGATTAAAAAAGGTTGGGAACCACCGCTATAAAGGGTACGTGTTGCTCGTGTTTACCTTATTCGTGTAGAAGCCGGGGGCACAGTATGCAAGGGACTAGATTCCCGGATAGGAGGCAAACGATTAATATGATTCTTTTCTGGTCTGCAGTAGTCTTTCAATGTAATTTTCATTTCTTGTTTTTGAGACCTAAAACAAATCAAAAAGATTTTAAATAGTATTCTACATATTGCTATAAAGTATTTTGGGTTTTTTCTTAATTCTCCAAGCATGTTAAGCTAATTTTATGTATTTAATTTAATTATAATTACAATTTAAATTGGACGACGCCACAACTTTTTTTTGAGTATTGGGTCATATACCATTTATCCTAAAATGCCTAGTTAAAACAGTAAGAGTGACAGTTTGTTTTGAACGGTTGGAAAATGAAAGAACAGGAAATATTAGAAATTAGGTCGTAAATACCATTATTTTCAAGATTATTTCAAGCTATCAAGTCATTAACTAACCTATGACAAAGTCTTACCTTCTTATATCTCCTGTTGCAGGTTGTCTAGGGTATGCGCCACCAACACAATGGCCCGCACAGCACGCACCTCCTCCGTGTGCGTGGTTTCCAGCTTTGATGTGGGCGATCCCCTCGGAAGAACTGGAACTGGAAGATATGGAGGAACCCCCCGCTGCTGACGCTATAGAGGCTATCTGAAGGGGGTACAGAGGAGCCCCGTGACGTTATCGAGTATCCTGAAGCGGAAGAGGGGAACATAGGGCCCGTCTGAAAATTGTGATGAGTGATTTAAAGAGATATTGATGGAAAGTTACCAAAAAGATACACCAGATTATTTATTTAAGAAAAAAAAAACTTTTTTCCTTACAAACATCAATTGCGTGGGGAGGAGGATGATAAGTGGCAGTTCCACTTCTAAAGATTTTAATTAGAAAAATACATAAAAATTTCCTCCCGCCAGTTCAAACGAATCAGAGCAAATATGTTTTGGAGCTATTATATAAAAAGTGTTTAAACATTGTGTCAAAATTATATATATTTTTGTTATTTATTTATTTTTTTTAATTTGAACATGAAATGCAAAAAAAAGGTAAATAATACAGGTGTATTGTTTGTTTTGACGTATTACACATGTAGTAAATATTTTTTTATCATAGTTGATGACGTAATTCTTGCAACTTTAAATAGAATTTGGTGATTCGACTGAGGTCTTGAGAGTTTAACAGGGGCGTTAAATGCCTGCGTGATATAGTGACAAGCAGAAAGCATGTGACATGACACGTGATTTTTGTTTGGTAATACCAAACGACAAATGACAATCGGCACTCCAAACTCATTTTTTGGGAGTCAAATGGTTCAGAATCCACCTATAAACTCACTTTTCTTCTAAATTTAATAATAAACAATTGAATTTTCTAAAGTTATTTGTCAGTTTTTGACCAATAAAAATTTTTATTTTTCAAATAGATTAGCACAACAAATTAAATATTTATTTTTAAATTTTAAATTATGATTTACTTGTTTTATAATCAATAATTAAAAAAATTCTGGTTTTCGTAAAACCGGAACTGTCGTACGGATAATTGTCCAATATTTTTTACGTTTTTAATTGCATTTTGTTTTTTAAAGGACAATCTAGGATCATAATTTATCGCAAAACATAAAAAAAAAATAACCGGTCAAGTGCAAGTTGAACTTGCGCAATTAGTGTTCCCTACGTTGGTTGCTTTTAAAATAAATTTTTTTATTAAAGTACAGCACAGACATTTAATTATCGATAGATCAGAAACTATTAAATTTAGGTTTAGGAAGATATATGTAAAAATTGTTTAAAATTCTCTAAATATCGTTGAAATTATTGTCTTTAAAAATTGATTTCCTGTACTCTTTCGATTGAACCGAAAGTAATAATTTTTTGACGACAGTTATTGACACTCTTAATAAATGTATAAATAATGGCATAAGTCATTTGTTTTCTGTCAAAAATACGATATTAATGCATTATATGACATTCTCAACTGCCATTTTTACAAAAACTGTCAAAGATGATAATTCATGTTTTAGGATTAGTTTTCTCTGTAGGATTCAAAATGATATAGTATACAGAATGTTCTATAAAAAATAATGTAGCTGATTTCGATTCCGGCGAGACCGTAAGGGACAGTCACTTATCTTTAAGACTAAATTCTGCACTTAATCGGACTGTGTAAGTCCCAGAATGTTGACTTAATTTCTTTTTTATGTTAAGACTAGCCGTGCCTGCGGCTCCGCTTTTGTTGACTTGATTCACTATTATCGTTACTGCTTATTCCTTATGTTACCTAACGTAATAAAATATATCCTATAACCTGGCCAAAGAACATATGTATTTTATAAAAAAAACACGTAAATCCGATAAGTGGTTCTTGAGTGCTAAGCGCACTAACGGACAGACAGAGACACGTTGCGTTTTATATAAAGGGTGATTCATTTAGAGGTACTTTTTGTGATGGGAATTTAATTGCAGATTGCCCATGCGTCGTGTCAACTGAAGTGGCATTCCTGTTCAGTAGTGTTTGACAATTCATAATGGAAAGACTTAGCCCGGCACAGCGTCTACAAATTGTTCAACTTTATTACGAAAATGGGCGTTCTACGAGGAATGTGTATCGGGCGCTTAGAGCAACTTATGGTCCACATAATCGGCCTACCGAACGCACAATTCGCTCTACCATCAATAAGTTTGAGACCCAATTTTCATTATTGGATAATGCTCGACCGAATAGACCACATCCAGCACGTAGTGAAAAAAATATAGCGGCGGTAGCGGAGAGTGTACGCGAAGACCGTGAAGTGTCGATTCGTCGCCGTTCTCAACAGCTTGGCCTGTCATATTCAACAACTTGGCGTATTTTACGTAAGTATCTTTCTTTAAAAGCATACAAAATTCAACTAGTGCAACAACTGAAGCCGACCGACCTTCCAAATCGTTTCCGTTTTAGTCGTTGGGCTCTTGACAAGCTTGCAGAAGATCCACTGTTTTCGAGAAAAATTTTTGTTCACCGATGAGGCCCATTTTTGGCTTAATGGGTTCGTGAATAAAGAAAATGCCCGTATTTGGGGTGATGAACAACCTGAAGAGGTTCAAGAGCTGCCATTAAATCCAGAAAAAACAACTGTTTGGTGTGGTTTATGGGCCGGTGGAATAATCGGTCCATATTTCTTCAAAACAGAGGCCGGCCGGAATGTTACTGTGAATGGTGACCGTTATCGCGCCATGATAACAGACTATTTGATGCCAGAAATTGAAGCCCGTGGTCTCGACGAAATTTGGTTCCAACAAGATGGCGCCACTTGCCATACAGCCCGTGAAACCATGGCTTTACTGCGAGAGCAATTCGGCGAACAGATCATTTCACGCTTTGGACCAGTGAATTGGCCGGCTAGATCATGTGACATCACACCTCTTGACTTTTTCCTTTGGGGCTATGTAAAGTCCAAAGTCTACATGGATAAGCCAGCTACAATTGAGGCATTGGAGGCCAATATTACTCGAGTCATTGGCCAAATACCACTCGAAATACTCACACGCGTCATTGAAAATTGGAACTTCAGAATGGACGTTGTTAACCGTAGTCGCGGACAACATTTGAAAGAAATCATCTTTAAGAAATAATTGTAAAGAATGGTTCTTTTATATGATAGTAAAGATTATAAAATAAAATTGTTTTTATTCATTTTTTTTTAATTTAAAAAAAGTACCTCTAAATGAATCACCCTTTATATTATAGATTTTTTTAAACTTTGAATTGTTGTGGCTGTTACTTGATGGAAATTCATAACGAATGTAATGAAAGACTGATTTTGTCAAATTTCCAGTTTAGTCAAATTTCCAGTTGATTTAGTTTCACTGAAACTGTATACGCGTTTTGCTATACTATGATCGCTCATTCGAAACTCGGATTTCAGAACATAAAAGAAGATATTTAAAAAAAAAAAAAAACGACTCAGCGTACAGTATTCATTTAACAGAATCAAATCATCTTATTGACGATAAATTTAAAATTCTACACATACAAAACAAAGGCGTAAAATTAAACCTATTAGAAAATTTAGAAATAAATAGAATTAAAAATTCAAACATAATCTTAAACGAACAAAAAGATACCTGTCTGGCCCATGGTAACTCACCTTTACTCAATGTATACAATTAATATTCAGAATGGATTTCTCAGCAATATTCATTAGCATATAGTATCAATTTTATTACCTATCTACCTTAGGGTATTTGTATAAATTGTAACAACACTAATATTCAAATATCATTTTTGTATCAGACGAAGCTATAGTATAGTGAAACACGTCATACACTTACAGTGAAACTAAATAAAGTGGAAATTTGACAAAATCAGTCTTTCATTACAGTCCCTGGCCAAATTATTAGACGCACTGCAAGATTTCATATAAAACATTAATTACCGAGTGATATTGTACCGTTTTATTATTTTAAATTGATTTGTTTTTTATTTTTATATTATCCAATCAATTACCTATTTATTTGACATAAATAAAACAGCATTAATTTAGAAAAGCATAAGTTTATTAAGTTTTAAAGAAAAGTGAAATCAATGTTAGTAAAAGTCAATATTTAGTTGAGCCACCTTTAGCCGCTATCAAAGCTTTAATTCTGCGCGGCATGCTATCAATGCAAGATTGTACTGTCTCCTGCATTTGAGGATGATGATTCCACACATGAATAATCTTTTCTAGGAGCTGGGTTTTGTTGGTAATCACATCTTTAGCCACTTCTCTTTTCATCAGCTCCCACACATTTTCAATGGGGCCAATCCAACAGAGGGATATTTTTTTCTGCCAAAAAAGCTTTAACAGACCGAGCAGTGTGGCAGGGAGCTCCATCTTGCATGAAAGTGAATGGTTCTCCATTTGGAAACCATTCTCTGAGCTGCGGAATCAACCGATTTTGTAATACTTCTTTGTACTGATCTTGCCTCATTATTCCTTTGACGACGTACAGACGTCCAGTGCCCTTGCCGCTGATGACTGACCAAATCATCACTTTGGTGAGATGTTTTTAACCGTCGGGACGACACAATCAGGATGAAACTTTTCTCCATGACGACGACGCACATCCTGAGCTTTATTCTGCAAAATTTCGAATGTGCTTTCGTCACTGAAGCAGACCTGTCAAAAATAGGAAAAATATATAAACTTCCATGTTTATTTGCTTTATTTAACTGAAAATGATAATAATGTATCAATTATTGATTAAATTGCTGTATCTTACCGATCTCTAGAAGTCCACATCTTTGTCTTGCCATTGTTTGGCCCACTTCAGGCGCTTTGCTTTCATTGCAGCTGTTAACTTGGGCTTCCTGGCGGGGCGACAGGCCTTAAAATCTAATTCTTTCAATTTTCTTCGAACAGTGCGCTCAGAAGCATTTACGCTAGCATCCTGGAGTTGTGATTTTATTACCTTTGTGGTAGCAAATCTGTTTTCTACACAAATTTTCTTCAAACATCTCTCTGACCGTGGAGTGAAAATTGGTTTTCTACCGCATTTTTTCTTTCTTTTCGGGCGTAATTCCTTCCCTGACTCAATTTTCTTTTTTTATGCGTCGTACACTAGCTTCAGAAACCTCCAATCTTCGTGATATTTCTCGGTTTGTAAATGTTTTCGCAATCACAAGGGCCTTCACTTCAGCTTTTTTATGTGGTGAAAGATCGCCTTTTCTACCCATAATGAAAATAGTCCAATTACTTTTTTAAAACACTACATACAAAATAAACTAATAACTGAGTAGTATAAAACTGTTAAACAAACAATCACAGTCCATAAAGCCACAGAAACACGTCCGTACCTGACTGGATTCCGATCGCGACTGATACAGGTTTGTACTTATTTACGTTCATGTATCACTTTGTCAACACAGTGTTGCCATATGTTAAAAATAAATACAAATATACTATTATTGCATAAAAACTCTTAAGAAACATAAAATTACTAAAAAAAATACAGTGCGTCTAATAATTTGGCCAGGGACTGTACATAGATTTTTTTTTGATAAATATTAAGAATTAAAAAAAACACACATAAATCGAATAAGTGGTTCTCGAATGATAAGCAGACTAACGAACAGACACAGAGACGTTGTGCTTTATATATATTATATAGATTATTATTATTATTATTATATAACCTGGCCAGAGAACATATGTATGAATTAAAAAAAAAACACGTAAATCGGATTAGTGGTTCTCGAGTGATAAGCGCACTAACGGACAGACAGACAGACAGAGAGACGTTGCATTTTATATATAACATATTGTATTCTTTGTTACATGATATTGTTCATTATTTAACGGTTTTTGCAGCGTATTGCAAGAGAGTGCGCTAGCGGCAAACTTTTTTCGGACTTGATTCATTATTATCGTCACTGCTTATTTCTTATGTTACCTAACGTAATAAAATAAATCCTATAACCTGGCCAGAGAACATATGTATAAATCTAAAAAAAAAACAAGTAAATTGACTAAGTGGTTCTCGTACTAACGAACAGACAGAGAGACGTTGCATTTTAAACATATTATAGAAGATTATAGATATCCTGGCCAGAGAACAAATGTTTGATTTAAAAAAAATTACGTAAATCGAATAAGTGGCTCTCGAGTGATAAGCGCACTAACGGACAGACAGACAGACAGATAGACAGACAGAGAGACGTTACATTTTATATATATTATAGATATAGATTATAGATAAGAGCTTGGCAAGTAATGTCGTGGTCACCAGTTACATCCGAGAGTTAGTGGATGGTCTTGACGTAGTTTTGCATTAGCAGAGGAGACATAGCGGGACGTTAAGATCCGGAACATCTTTTACTGACGGCCGATTATTGAAAATAACCGGCCAAGTGCAAATCGGAATTGCGCAATTAGGACCTATGTGTTGATTGCTTTTATAATAAAAATTTTTGTTACGGAGGTAAAAAAGGCTCAACGACTTCACAAAACACATCCCAAATGAGTTTTCAACAAAGCTTTTTTTCTAATCTTTACTGAAAACTGATGACCTTAAAATTTTTGTTTTTTTATATCAGATAAATTATTATCCGCACTCGTGCCGCTCCTGGAGCGCTTTAGGGACTTCCCTGTAGCACGTGAGCTAGACCCATAAAAAAAAAAAAAAAAAAAAAAAAAAAAATTAAAAGTAATTCCCTCGTGATTATTTTTGCACAATCTACACCCTGTGGAGAATATTCCAGAATTTTTTCAAAATTTTTTGATCAGTACTTTTTTTAAAAATAATACAAAGTGAAGTGCGCGCAAGTATTACATTAGAGATATTTTTGAATTCGTGTTTTTACAGGCTTTCAATTGACACCCCACTCGATGACCTGGTAAAAAAATTTTTTTTCATTTCCGATTTCACTCCCCAAAACAAACCCTTTAAGTCAAAATTTAACTTTCAAAATTACACGGCTCTGATGGGGCCATTAATTCCTATATTAGTTCCAAATTTCAACTTTTTCTGTCAAATAGTTTCGGGGAAAATCGGATGTGACAGAGAGACGGGCAAACGGACAGACACCAAAGTGATCTTATAAGTGTACCGTACGAAACACGAAAAACTGTTACAATACTTGTATGTTCGAGGAAATCAAGCACTACACTAAGTATTATGAGATCATGCAACAATTATAAAGGTGTGGGTATATCCATTGGAAAAACAATTACAATAAGGATTTTATTTTTAATTATTAATTAATTGAAGTTTGGAAATTTCAAGTACGCGGCCATGAGGAATTCGACAAATATGATGTTAAAGTGCGAAAAGTATTTAGTTTGGTTGTTTTAAATAAACTTAGAAATATGATTTAACAAATATTGTTTTCGGGGAAAAAATCATTTTATATATACTAGAAAAAAATACCGTACGATATGTAATACTATTTAAATATGTATTCACTAAACATGTTCGTCAAAAAAGAGGATATTTGATATCAAACGATAAAAAGGAACAGGGCATTTAACAAACTTTTTAACATAACATGAGGTAAATTTGTTCATCCATTATAAAAGTTAGTTTAATGTTTCCCAAATGAGTCAGAATGGGTTTTTAGGGGTGGGTAGGTCCCAGTCATTTACAAAATGATATAAATATAATGTATAAGCGTGATATTACACCAGGTGAAACGTTTAACAAAAAACTTTACGTAAAAAGGAGAATAGCAACTTTATAGTTATTCTGTGCCACGCCAGATATTCAAAATTTGATTTTAATGGCTTATTTTATTATATATAAAACGTAGGCTGAAAAGTTTTTGGTCTAGCTCCTTAAAGCACATTTTTTTTTTGCAAAATTACGACTTTATTCATCAATATAGTCTCCTTCAAGAGCGGTACAATGGTGCAATGCTTTTCTAACATTTCTATACCTTTCTTGTAGGAGGATTTGTCTTTACTTTCAAAATAGGCCTCAGTTTCGGCGATATCTTCTGCATTGGAGCCAAATCTCTTTCCGGCGAGCATTTTTTTGAGGTCTGCGAATAGATAATAGTTACTGGGGACCAAATCTGGAGAATACGGTGTATGAGAGGGCAATTCAAACTTCAATTTACAATTTTGCCATCGTAACCATTGATTTGTGACACGGTCCATTGCCTTGATGAAAGAGCACTTTTTTCTTGTTCATTTGGGACCGTTTCTTTGCGATTTCGATGCGATAGTCAATAAAAAATATTCCAGGCGTATCCCAAAATACGATGTCACTGTCATAAGTCGATGTCACTGACAAGAATTTGATTCTCCGACGATTGAAGATAATGGGACTTGAGGGAAACCTTCCTATCTTTATTCTCAATTTCTTAAGTAATCGCAACATTCAGGTCAAGGCTAATGGCCACATCTTCAATTCCTACACCCTGAGATCGGGGCTACCTCAAGGTTCCGTTCTAAGCCCAACCTTATTTAACATAGCCATGACCTCACTAATTGAACACATTCCCCAATATATTTCTATATCACTCATCTCACTCTAATGAAGAAATTACTTCCACTCTACAAGACTCTTTACAAGCTCTCGAAACATGGGCTAAAAAGAACGGCTTCTCCTTCTCACCTATAAAATCGTCTTCCGTTCATTTCTGTCATTCCAGAACTTGTTCCAAATTGAATGCTCTCTCCATGTATAATTCTCCGATCCCCAACACGAACTCCCTCAACATTTTGGGGTTAACCCTTGACTCTAGATTAAATTGGTCATCCCATATAAAACAACTAAGAGCAAGGACCTCTCAGGATCTCCATTTAATCCGTTCCCTCTCCAACACCTCTTGGGGATCCGATTTTCCATCCTTATCCTCCATCTACAAGGCTTTAGTTTTATCAAAACTTAAATATGGTGACTTCATCTATGACTCGGCCAGTACTTCCATTAAGAAACAACTAGATACAATCCAGAACCAGGCCCTGAGATCCATCACAGGAGCATTCAGAACCACACCGATCACGAGTCTGCAGTGCATCTCCTCTTTCCCTCCACTGTCCTTGGTAAGACAACAATCATTACTAAGATATTATATATCCGTTCTTTATCGCCCCCACCGCAAATCCTCAATCAACTTAACAAATGTTCATCGCAATCTACTTTTCCCGCCAAACTCCATTCATTAAAGAATTAGATTTTTACTTTTTACTCATAATCTTTCACCTCCAACTATGAATACCCCCTATAAAACTATTTTCCCCCATGGCGCTCTCCAACACCACACATAGACTTTTCCCTGAGACATCTTAATTCCTTCACGCACAACAACCAACTCATTAAATCCAAATTTCTTTCCACAATAAACAACCGATTCTCAGGATATTCAATATCCTATACAGATGGATCGAAGACAAAGGTGGGTGTAGGGGCATTATACATCATTGGTAATAACATCAAAACCTTTAAACTTCCTCCTCACTCATCGATTTTTGCCGCAGAGTTGTTAGCCATCAAAGAGTGTCTCAGGCACATACTCAACTCAAACTTGGGCAGAAAGTTCATCATCGTGTCCGATTCGCAAAGCGCTTTGCTCTCCATCTCCGCCCGCAAGCAGAACTATTCCTTCATTAGACAAATAATGGACTTATTATATGTAGCAGACATCAGAAGTGTCCAAATTGCTTTTCTATGGATTTCAGGTTATGCTGGGATAAAAGGTAATGATTTAGCTGACACCCATGCAAAACGAACTGTAACATCTGGTCAATCTACTATAGGCAAAAATTATTTCAACCTCCTCAAAGAAACCTTCAACAAAGTTTTCCAACTCCAATGGGATCTGGAGGAAAACCCAAATCTCTGGGAAGTGAAACCTCTCGTATTTCCTCCATTCCACAATTTTGAAATGATCAGAAGGGAAAACAGGGTCTGAAGAAGGCTGGCTGTGGGATACACTTATCTCGCTCATATCCAGTTATTGAAGGGAGAGCCTCCCCTCCCCCCCGTGTCACATTTGCAGCAACCAGCTCTCCATTAAACACATATTTGAATCTCCTGACTATCATCAAATGAGAACTGATCATAACATTCCTCATCAACTATGCCAGTTACTTTCACCTAATCAAATTAACGCTAACATCAACAAAATTATCTCATTCCTCAAGGAAATAAACATTTATACCATGATTTAATACATTTTCTATATGTGGCGCAAAATCACCTCTGCAGTCGATGCGCCTGTCACCTATAAAATCAATCAATCAATCAACCAAAATACGGAGGCCAAAACCTTCCCAGCCGACTGAAGTGACTTTGGTCACTTCAGGCGGCTTTCATCGACTGCTGTCTATTCGGCTGACTGCCAATTTGATTTCGGTGTGTAGTAGTGGTTTCATCCATTATCACATATCGAATGCAATAATTCTGTTTTATTGCGCTTAAACAGATCCAAACAACGCTCAGAATCATCAACACGTTGTTATTTTTGGTCCACTGTGAGCAAACGCGGTACCCATTTCGAACAGAGCTTTCTCATGCTCAAATGTTTATGCAAAATATAACCAACAAGTTCCTCGAATATCTTTGGAGTGTCAGCTATCTCACGCCATTTCACTTTACGGTCATCTAAAGCAAATTGGTGGATTTTTTGATGTTTTCAGGTGTAATCACCTCATTTGGGTGTCCAAAGCGTCCAGCATCATTTGTATCTGTACGACCACGTTTACATTCAGCATATCAGTAAATGATGAATGATTTTCCAGGGGCAGAGTCCCCGTAATACTTATCAAGCCATTGCTTGGCTTGAACGGTATTTTTCCCCGTAAAAAAACAATGTTTAATCAACACACGAAATTCGATTTTTCCATTATTTTGAAAATATCAAAAGCAGCGTCACTAAAATCACTGTAACTTGTAAACTAATCGTCGAAATGTCATGAAATTTTGACACGTATCGTTTGAAGATTGGTATTTCCTAAAAATCATATGGATCTTTTGAAAAGGGCGACATCTATGTGTCAGACCAAAAACTTTTCAATTCTGAAGATATTTGTTTGGTTTGATTCGTTCCGACTGAACCGATTTTTTACTGCATTTGGCACGTACCTCTAGTAGCTGTCAGATTAGCATACCTACCTTTAATCTCAAAATCTTTGCTCTGCAGATAACACATCTTAATGGAAGAAGTCTCTGAGAGACTGCAATTTGAATAGTCTTCACGAAGCACTTCCTGCAAACTACTTGATGTCCACATGGAGAGGTCTGCATCGTCGCTTTGGCATGAATGCATATAACACACTAAAAAGAAAGATTAGCTATCAAGTCGGAGCAGAACTCACAGGGTTCCGTACCCGCAAATTATTTAATACACGAAATCATTTATCAAATCCAAAATTCATGTGGAAAATCAGTACTGAAGTAAAGTAAGGCCTACGAAATGTATTACTCCATTTTTGCCTGCATCTCTTACAGTCGGTCAAGTAAGAACGTATCGCCTATAACTTATAATTAGAAAAAGAAATTCCTTTTTTTGAGGTTATTGTTGGCACCCCTGCAAACAATGCTTTGTGGAAATAGATTCATTTCTAGCCGTATTTATAGTTAAACTAGCCGTGCCCGCGGCTCCGCTTGCGTGGACTTGATTCACTATTATCGTGCCTGCTTATTCCTTATGTTACCTAACGTAATAAAATATATCCTATAACCTGGCCAGAGAACATATGCATATTTAAAAAAAAGCACGTAAATCCGATACAAAGAGACGTTGCATTTTATATATTATAGAAGATTATAGATAACCTGGCCAGAGAAAAATGTATGAATTAAAAAAAAAACATGTAAATCGGATAAGTGGCTCCCGAGTGATAGGCGCACTAACTGACAGACAGACAGACAAAGAGACGTTGCATTTTATATATATTATATTCTTTGCTACATGATATTGTTCCATATTTAATGGTTTAGGCAGTGTATTGCAAGAGAACGGGCTAGCGGCAAACTTTTTTCACTATTATCGTCACTGCTTATTCCTTATGTTACTTAACGTAATAATATATATAACCTGGCGAGAGATCATATGTATGTTTTTTAGGAAAAAGCACGTAAATCGGATAAGTGGTTCTCTAGTGATAAACGCACTAACGGACAGACCAACAGACAGACAGAGAGACGTTGTATTTTATATATATATATATATATATATATATATATATATATATATATATATATATATATATATATATATATATATATATATATATATATATTTATAGAAGATTATAGATAACCTGGCCAAAGAACAAATGTATGAATTAAGAAACACACTTAAATCGGATAAGTAGTTCTCGAGTGATAAGCGCAATAACGGACAGACAGACAGAGAGACGTTGCATTTTACATATAATATAGATTCTTTGCAACATGATATTGTTTCATATTTAATCGTTTAGGCAGTGTATTGCAAGGGAACGCGCTAGCGGCAAACTTCCTTATATTACCTAACGTAATAAAATATAGCCTTTAACCTGGCCATAGAACATATGTCTGTTTAAAAAAAAAAAGCATGTAAATCGAATAAGTAGTTCTCCAATGATAAGCGCACTAACGGACAGACAGACAGAGAGACGTTGCATTTTGTATATATTATAGATAGTACATTATCGAAGATGACCGCTGTATACGCTTCGAAGCTGTGTTCCTATGTCATCATTCAAAAGGTTCGAAAATGACGCCTACAGCGCCTGTTAAGCACGAGGGGGCCCAAAAGTAGCGCGAAATTGTTTTTAAAAAAAGTTGTATTGAATTTTTCTACAAGCAGTCTCCTTGAAAATATTCTCCATTGGAGCTAATACACTTATCCTATCTTTTATTCCATTGTTCAAAGAATTTCTTAAATTCATCTAGTCCTTCAGAGTCTGCATCGTTTTTTGTTTCACTTCTTCTATGTCAGCAAAACGTCCTCCTTTCAGGTCTCTTTTCATCCTGGGAAACAAAAAGAAGTCGCATGGAGCCAAGTCCGCCGAGTAGGGTGGGTGGGGCAAAGGGATCATGCCGTTTTTGGTCAAAAATTGGCGCACAGTGTGAGCCGTGTGGGCTAGCGCGTTTTCGTGATGGTAGAATTAATCTTCTTCGATCTTCAAAAATTAATTCCCCAATTTTGTTGACATTTTCGTCAGTTCGAGAACTTGAAGGATGCCCGCAACCAATTTTCGAGACCCTCTGACCCTCTCTCGGACAAGGGCGATGGCCCTCCCAACCCACCATGATAGAAGAATGCAAAACTAGGTTAAGTTAGCATAGACCCTAGAAAAACTCAGGCGGCAGTTTTTTCTAGAAAAGTTAACGTTGCTGAACCTAACATAGTTATGTCGGGGCACTCCATTCCCCTAACATCGTCGCTCAATTTGTTGGGCGTTAATTTGGGAGCAAATATGTCTTGGCATGAACATGTTGCAGGCATAGCAAGGAGAGCTTCTCAAAAGTTGGGAATAATATTTCGAACCAGAAAGCTTTACATTCCACAACAATTGTTAATTCTTTACAAAGCTCAATTTCGACTATGGAATACTGCTCCCATGTTTGGGGCTCCGCTCCCAAACATATACTGCATTTGTTGGATTCTGTTCAGAGAAGAGCTGTTCGTCTGATTGGAGACCCGGAACTGACCGGCGGCCTTGATTCGCTGGAACATCGAAGAACGGTTGGCGACTTGAGTCTGTTCTACAAGTATTTTTCATGGAAAGTGTTCGAAGGATGTAGCCCGCTTAATTCCTCCCAAAGCGGTGCATGTTAGAAATACACGCCGCGCTGGTGCTTCACATCCGTATGAGGTTCAGCTTGTTACTCCGCGTACAACGCTTTTCAAGCAGTCTTTTATATGGCGAACATCATCTCTTTGGAATAATTTGCCCAGCGCTGTGTTTCCCACCGAGTACAAATTACAGCGATTCAAGAACAACGTGAATCGCCTTTTCGCACACGTGCCGCTCCTGGAGCGCTTTAGGGACTTCCCTGCAGCACGTGTGCTAGACCCATAAAAAAAAAAAGTTAGGTTAGGTCATATTCATGTTAAAAAACACATTTCCTGAGTTAAGTTTAGTTTAGGAACACTATGGTAAATATTTAGGTTAAGTTAGAATAAGTATACCATGTTAGAACAAATTTCATTTAATAGAAGTAAGAGCCTATGCTTTTCTTGTAAGTCAATAAAGAAAATGAAAATGAAAAAAATGATTATTTGCACTTCCCATTAGTACCCAGTGCTAAATGGTAGTTTGTCAACAAAAATGAAGAATGGATTTTTCAAGAAGGTAAATTCCGGAACCGTCGCACTAGATTGGCCATCCCAGTCACCCGATGCAAACCCAATCGAGAACGTCTAGCCATGCATCAAGCAAAAGCTTCGTAGTAAACAGATGTACACAGTGAAGCAGCCGGCATGGCAAATTCGGGCAATTTGAAAATCGTTACCTCAAGAATCTCGTCGAAAGTATACCCTGAAAATGTCAGGCATTTATCGACCCTAATAGGGACTGGACGAATTACTGAATTATTAGCATTTTATTGCCAATTGTTTACTGTAGAATGATGTAATAAACTTTTAAATAAATATATTTTTTAACGAACAATGTGCAACATGGGAGATAAGGTGTGTTTCCCACCGAGTACAATTTACAGCGATTCAAGAACAATGTGAATCGCTTTTTCCGCACTCGTGCCGCTCCTGGAGCGCTTTAGGAACTTCTCTGCAGCACGTGTGCTAGACCAATAAAAAAAAAAAAAAAAAAATAAGGAGAAATATTTGGAGAATAGCCGGAATAATGATAGATAAAGAGATATAAGCCCCTGTATTACGGGAGAATTCGAAATTATGGGAGATAAGGCGAAATAATTGGAGATAATACGGAATAATGACAGAAAAAGCAATATATGTTATAAGCCTTTATAATATGGGAAGGTTGGAGATTTTGGGAGATAAGGAGAAATATTTGGAGAATAGCCGGAATAATGATAGATAAAAAGATATATGCCCCTGTATTACGGGAGAATTCGAAATTATGGGAGATAAGGCGAAATAATTGGAGATAATGCGGAATAATGACAGAAAAAGCAATATATAAGCGTTTATAATATGGGAAAGTTGGAGATTCTCGGAGATAAGGAGAAATATTTGGAGAATAGCCGGAGTAATGATAGATAAAGAGATATAAGCCCCTGTATTCCGGGAGAATTCGAGATTATGGGAGACCCACTGTAATTCTTAAAAATACAGAAACTGCATAAATATTATTTTAATACTACCTAGTCACGTCGAACTTTTTAGGTTCGATATTAGTGCTAAACGACTTAAAAAATTAAAAAAAATTTTCTATTTCCTCTAGTTGTTTTTTTTTTCTTTTTCTTATCAACTTACCTCTTCTTCTTGGCATGTAGCTAACTCAGGCTCGCTTTCTTCAAGTTTCGACAACAATTTTTCCTGCAACAATAAAAGAAAGATGTAATAAACTTTTCAACATCTTTTTTTTTTAAATTTTTCTAGTTTCCGCAAGCTATAAGAAATTAAGGAACTCTTAAATCCAACCACCAAAGGACAAGTTCCAATTACTGTTTCAATTTATAATTTAAAAAAAAAAACATAATATAATATTATTAAATGTTAGCAAAGAGAAAGAAGTATTCATATCTAACTTTCAGTTAATCCCATTGTTCCAATTTAGGTGGTAGTTCAAAGCCCTCGATAATAGATAGCCTCACTTTCTGGACCAATTAAAGTACATAAATTAAGTCTTAAGACAGTCAATGCTTCGTGCGAAAAAATCAAATAGAGGAACCAAGAGGTCAACGATTTGTAATGCGTGACTTGTGAGATTAATTTTAAGGTCATACTATAATTAAAATAACCGGGCAAGTGCAAGTCGAACTTGCGCAATTAGTGTTCCGTACGTTGATTGTTTTTAGAATAAAAAATTTTGTTACGGAGGTATAAAATGACTTTTTTTCCGATCTTTACTAAAAAAAACTGCTGACCTTGAAATTTTTGTTTTTTTATATACCAGATAAATTATATATATATATATATATATATATATATATATATATATATATATATATATATATATATATATATATATCAAGGATTTTCTACAGCTGACGCTGTCTTCCTTCTCTCAGCCTTTGATTCCATCCGTTTCTATCTTCCCAGTCTCCATCTGTTAGACCCCTGTCCTCCATAGCCTCGTCCACATCGTCTCTCCACGATCGTCTGGGTCTTCCTCTTTTTCTTCTCCCTATAGGGCTCCACTCCGTTATTTTCTTTATCCACCTATTATCTTCGCTCCGTCTTATATGTCCATACCATTTTAATGGTTTTTTTCTTCAATGGTGTTTATTGCGTTCTCTTTGATGTTCATTCTGCTTCTTATTTCTTCATTTGTTATTCTCTCCATACGTGTCACTCTACAACATCTTCTCCAATACTCCATCTCTACCGGGTTAACTTTAGATTTATTTCTTTTGTTGATCGTCCATGTTTCTGACCCGTATATCATTATGCTTTGTATTATTGATTTGTATATGCGTGTTTTGTTTCTCTTCGTAATGTGCTTGTCCCACAGGATCGAATTTAATTGTCTTATGCATGTCCGCGTTTGTCCTAATCTAGCTTTAATCTCCTATTCTGATGTTGCATTTTTTGAAATGATGGTTTCTAAATATTTAAATTTATCGGTTCCTTTGATTATTGTTTCGTTATCGACTTCTAGATTCTCCACGTTTCCCTCCTTTGTTGTTAGATATTCCGTTTTATCAAAGTTTATTGCTAATCCTGCTTTAGTGTATTCTTCTTTCAGTTTTCTTACTTTATAACTGAGGTCTCCCTCATCTTGCGCTATGATTACTTGGTCGTCTGCGAAACTTAGAGTATATAAGTAATCTTCTCGTATTGGGACTCCCATTCCACTACATTTTTGCTTCCATTTTTTTAATGTTTGTTCGAGGTATATTTTGAATAGTGTGGGGGATGTAGAGCATCCTTCTAATAGGCCTTTTGATGTTTGGAGTCTCTTCCCTATTTTATGTCCTATTTTTATGTTCACTGTGTTGTTTTCGTAGAGAGCTTTTACTGCGTATATTAGTTCTTTATCAATGCCTATTTCTTTCATTGCGTTCCATAATCTTTGTCTTGGTAATGAGTCATAGGCCTTTCTTATGTCTATGAGGGCTAGATGAACTTCTCTATTCTTTGCCAGTTTTTTTTCCATTGTTTGTTTTATAGTGTATATGTGGTCTATACATGATTTTCCGGCCGTAAAGCCTGCTTGGTCTTCTCCAATGTTTCCTTTTATATTTTCCTCTATGATATTTTTAATAATTTTTCCATACAAACGTCCCATACTCGATATTATGCTTAGGCCTCTATAGTTTGTGCATTTACTGCGGTCTCCCTTTTTAAACATAGATACTATATAGGCTTTTGATCATTCCTCTGGTATTTTTCCTCCATTTATCGCTCTGTGGAACATGTTTCTCAGCATTCGATGTAATTTATTAGACCCGTACTTAGTCATTTCATTTACCACACCCCCACGCCCTGCAGATTTGTTATTTTTGAGTGTTTTTATTGTCCTCTTTACTTCTTCGTAGCTTAGTTCTATCTCTTTTTTTTCCTTATTCTGTTCTTCTTCAGGGTTCTCTTCTTGGAATTCTTGTCTGTCTTCTGTTAGCAGCTTCTTATAATATTCTTTCCACTCGCTTTCTGGGATATACTCTATATACATCTTCTCTCTATTGTTGGTCCTTAATGCTTTAATTATTCTCCATGACTCTGTGCTTCTAGTTCCTCCTATATACTGCTCTACATGTTCGCATGATTTTTCCCATCTCTCGTTCTTTTCTTTGTTTATCATCCTCCTCGTTTCTGCATTTTCTCTTTATATTTCTGTAGATCTTCTTCTGATTTTGTATTCAGCCATTTTTCGTATAGTCTTTTTTTCCCCTTTATAGATTCTTTGGTTTTTTCACAGATTCTAATTTTATGTTTCTTATTCTCGTTGTCTTCTTTACCTAATGCTTCTAGGGCCGCCTGTTTGATGCATTCTTTTATGTGGTCATACATCTGTTAGAGGTTGTCGTAGTTAAATTCATTTAATTTTTAATCTAATCGTCGTCTGTATAGGTCTCTTATCGTTTCGTCTTGCAGTAAGTGTATTTTGTATTTTATTTCTTTTTCTGCTTTTTCTGTTATCTCATTAGTATTTCTGTTTTCTTTATCTATTGTTCCTTTTTGCTTTATTGTCTTGTACCACGGTACTTTTATATTTGTCATTAACAGTCTATGGTATGTTCCACATTCTGCCCCTCTCTTTACTCTTACTTCTTTTATTTTAATAGTGGTATCGTTTTTAATTATAAGGTAGTCTATTATTGATTTTAAGTTTCGTGTTTCTTGCATCCAAGTATATTTGTGGATGTCTTTATGTTTGTAGAATCCGTTTGTTATTTTGAGGCCGTTTAGTTCACACAGCTCTATTAGTCTCTCTCCGTTGTCGTTAGTAATGTCTTCTCCGAATGGTCCCACGGTATTGTCCTTTGTTTTCCTTCCCGTTCTCCCATTTAGATCTCCCATTATTATTAATTCTTGGTTTTTCTTTATTTTTTGTATGTCTATTTCTAGTGTTTCCATGAAGTTATCTTTTTCTCTTATAGTGCTGTCTTCTGTTGGGCCGTATACTCCTAATATTACCATGTCTTTTCCTAGCATTGTTATATTTAGTTTTATGATTCTTTCATTGATGGGTTCCCAAGATGTTATTTTCCTTTTCCACTTCTTTTTTTACTAATATTCCAACTCCGGCCTTTGCTCTTTCTTCCTTCTTTACTCCACTCCAACAATGCATCACTTCATCTATTTCTTCTATTCCACTTCCCTTTTTTCTTCGTCTCGCTTATTACTAAAATGTCTATGTTCATCTTCTTAAACACTTGTATGACTTCGATGTTCTTTGTCCTCCATCCCTGTATATTCCAGGTGCCGAGAGCAGCTATTCTGTTTCGGGATTTCTTCGTTTGACTGAGTTTTGAGCTTGGGTTAACTATTCGCTTTGAAGTAGAATTGCCCCCCTTATTAAAGGTAATGCACTCGTGATAATTTTCGTTTACTCTGTGCAGAATATTCCAGCATTTTCTCAAAATTTTTTGATCAGTACTTTTTGACATAAGGGTGGGTGACAGCAATTTTTTCGCAATTTTTTAAAAACAATATAAGGAAAAGTGTGCGCAAGTATTACATTATATATATTTTTTAAACTCGTTTTTTTTTTGCAAGCTTTTATTTGACACTCTACTGGATGCTCTGGTAAAAAATATTTTTCCCCCTCCGATTTCACCCCTCGAAACTAACCCCTCTGATAAGGCCATCAATTCCTATATTAGTTTGGAGAAAATCGGGTGTGACAGACGATCAGACAGACACCGAAGTGATCTTATAGGTGTTCCATACGGAATTACGTTTTAACCAAGTTTCTAAAATATCTTTACTTATAGAAAAATTATATATTAGAGCGTTTAAAAGTATTTAGGTTCTACATAAAAGATGGCGTCATAGGACAACGAGAGAGAAACAAGGTCTATTTAAATCTATTGTATCAGACAGATTTATACTACAGTATCCTTAAAAAAATGGTATCTCTGAGATAGGTCATTAATTTGGCATTGTTCCTCTTTTCAAAGTCATTATTTAGTAAACCCTTGGGTAACAATTTGAGAGTGTCGGAAGTGGGAAAGGTTATTAAATTATTAATAATTTCTATAAAGGTTGAGAGTACCATGAACGTTCCGTTTTACCTTTCACTTTTATATTGTTTAAGGTAAACAACCAAGTAAGACTAATGAGATTTAATTTTTTTAAAGATCATGTCCTAATAGTTGTTTTAACCCAGAGTTTAACTTAAGGTTAAAAGATTTCTTGCCAACAATTTACAAGAAAAACGCGTATTTCTTTGATTTTTTAGTGTTCCGTACGGAACACTTATAAGATCACTTCGGTGTCTGTCTGTCTGTCTGTCTGTCTGTCACACCCGATTTTCTCCGAACCTATTTGACATAGAAATGTGAAATTTGGTAATAATATAGGAATTGATGGCCTCATCAGAGCCATGTAGTTTTGAGAATTAAATTTTGCCTTAAGGGGTTAGTTTTGGGGGGTGAAGTCGGAAGTGAAAAAAAATTTTTTTACTAGGTCATCGAGTGTGGTGTCAAATAAAAGCTTGTGAAAACACGAGTAAAAAATATATATATATATATATATATAATATTATACTTTCGCGCACTTTTCTTTGTATTATTTTTAAAAATTCGCGAAAAATCGCTGTCCCGATCCTTTAATAGTTTATATGGTATATAAAAAAAACAAAAATTTCAAGGTCATCAGATTTCAGTAAAGATTGGAAACAAACTTTGTTGAAAACTCATTTGAGGTGTAAACACATGGGCTGAAAAGTCCCGGGCCTAACACATAGATGGCGCCAGTTTTATTGCAGTCACCTTTTTTTCAGTTAATACTAACCTTCAAAAGACAGCTGTTAAAATTTCATGATATTCTATTCATTAGTTTGTGAGTTATTGTGCTAAGAGTGACGCTACTTTTGTTATTTTCAAAACAATGGATCAAAAACAATTTCGTGTTTTTAATTTTACACTGCTTCTTGACGGGAAAAAATACCGTTCAAGCGAAGCAATGGCTTGAAAAGTGTTATGGGGACTCCGCTCCATCAGAAACAACAATAAAACGTTGGTTTGCTGACTTCAAACGTGGTCGTAGAGACACCGATGATGCAGAACGCAGTGGACGTCCAAATGAGGCGGTAACACCAGAAAACGTCAAAAAAATCCATAAAAATCGTTTTGAATGATCGAAAAGTGAAGTTGCGTGAGTTAGCTGACATCGTAAAGATATCAAAAGAACGTGTTGGCTTTATATTGCATGAGCATTTGACTATGAGAAAGCTCTGTTCAAAGTGGGTGCCGCGTTTGCTCACTGTTGATCAAAAACAAGATCGTGTTGATGATTCTGAGCAGTGTTTGGCCATGTTTAAACGTAACAAACCGGAATTTTTGCGTCGATATGTGGCAATGGATGAAACATGGATCCATCACTTCACTCCGGAATCAAAACGATCGTCATCTGAGTGGACAGCAACTGGTGAACCTCGTCCAAAGCGCCCGAAAGCACACCAATCGGCTGGAAAGGTTATGGCCTCGGTATTTTGGGATGTGCGTGGTGTAATATTCATCGACTATCTTGAGAAAGGAAATACCATCAACAGTGAATATTATATAGCGTTATTGGAGCGTTTGAAGGCCGAAATTGCAAAGAAACGACCGCATATGGCAAAGAAAAAAAAATTTTGTTTCATCAAGACAACGCACCGTGTCACAAGTCAATCAAAACAATGGCAAAACTACATGAATTGAACTTCGAATTGCTCCCACATCCACCATATTCGCCAGATTTGGCTCCCAGCGACTACTGGCTGTTCGCAGACCTGAAAAAAAATGCTCGCCGGTAAGAAATTTCGCACGAATGAAGAGGTTATCGCTGAAACTGAGGCCTATTTTGAGGCAAAAGATAAATCGTTCTACAAAAGTGGTATTGAAATGTTAGAGCGGCGCTGGAATGATTGCGTTGCTCTTGATGGAGATTACGTTGATGAATAAAGCTAATTTTGAACCAAAAAAACCGTGTTTTCTTTGTTAGGCCCGGGACTTTTCAGCCCATGTGTTATTTTGTGAAGTCACTGATCATTTTATACCTCTGTGACAAAATTTTTTTATTTTAAAAGCAATCAACGTACGGAACACTAATTGCGCAAGTTCAACTCGCACTTGACCGGTTTTTATTTTTAAGTATCTATCTATTTCCTTTATAGGTCAAATAGATTTAAAATCAAGTAAATATTTTTACCTAATTATGTCATATTATAATTTAATTTTGAAGAAGATCTTTTCAAACAACTTTCATGGACAAGTAAGGGTATAAATATAGGAGGAGAGTAACTCAATCATTTGTGATTCGCGGATGATATTGTACTTACATCTAGCAACAAAGAAGAATTGGAAGAAATGCTGAACGAACTTAACAAGTCCAGAGAGATTGATCTGAAGATAAACATCGCCAAAACCGTGTTCATGAGAAAGGACAACTGTGATAAGAAAGTAGCACTGAACACTGAAAACGCGAAAATCATAAGAACGAATTCATATGTACAGGGTGGTACAAATTGGACACTTTTAAAAGTAAACCCCTTTATCTAAAGGAGATAGACGAAAACTGATGTCGGTGTCTGAGGTTCTATTTTTATGATCAACTCAGTGGTGAAAACTGCATATCGATATCTAATACCGTTTCAGATATACAAGGTATTTTTCAAAAATCTGCATTTTGGAAAAATGTTTCTAATTCTTTTCCTTTTGAAAATTTTTGATTTCTGTAAAAACACTCTCAAAGCACTTTTTCACGTGGATTTCAACAGTGTAAGTTACATTTTTTTAAAACTAATATTTTAATAGTTATTAACGCAAAAATATATTTTTTAAATGGGATACCCTGTATATTTTTTCTTATCCGAATAGAGCTTTAAATTACCATTCTAAAAATATAACACACTACTTCAAAACATTTTGTGAAGTAGGCTTTAGACGGAGCGGCCATATGGTTTAATTCAATTGTTTACTCGTAGTTGTCAAATTTTACTTCAGGATCAGTTATTGGATTATCAAATAAATCACAATAAGGTTTGAAAATTACGAAAAATGGGATATGCTAGTGTGTTTCATACAAACCGGCGAAAATTCGGAAGCGGCAAATAATTTGTACCACGAACAGTATCCAGAGAGGCGTTAACCCTTCAAGGATATATTCGCTGGATTACATCATAACCTAGTTAATAGTGGCCAGTTTGAAAAGAAACGACCCAAAAATTATGCATCAAACAGAGATAAGGAGTTAGAAGAAATAGTAGTTTTAGGAACTATCCGAACTAATCCCAACACTTCAACCCGACAGTTAAAAGAATCCACTGGACTACCAAGAACTAACGTAAATTGTATTTTGAAGAAGCACAAATTTTAAGGCAGCAAATAGAACTTCTTGTTGGTGAACTGCCGTTAATGGGGCTTAGAAATATATTTTTTCAACACGACGGGGCACCCCCTTATAACGCTGCAGTTATCAGTAATTTTTTATCGGCCAATTTCGACAATAACTAGATAGCCAACCAAGGTCCGAACCGTTTGCCGGCAAGGTTACTGGATTTAACACCCATGGACTTCTATCTCTGGGGAAAATTGAAAGACCTATTTTTTAAATTACCGACAAACACCAGGCAAGAGTTAGAAGTCGCAGTGATACAAAGTTTTGCAGCTCTCACTTCTCTTGAACTAATCAACTCGGTAAGAAGTGTCCAGAAAAGGTGCCGCCTATGTGTATATGAAACTGATCGACTTTTCGAACATCTCTTATAGAAAATTGTTTTGTTTTAGTTTGCTCTACTCGGAATAAATTTTTTTATTGTTGTTTTGTTTTATTTTCTACATAGTTTAGAGTACTATAGCATTTAGTAAATTTCATTGTAGTTAGGACTCTTACAGTTCTTCTGGGAATTTTTTTTACGATTTGACTACTATTGGCAAACAATTGATATTGCCGCTCCGTCGAAAGTCCTCTTCACAAAATGTGCATTTAAAACTCGCGTAAAAACTGAAAACCTTTATATTTTGAAGTAGATTTAAACAAAATATAAAGTATGCTATATTTTTAGAATGGTAATTTAAAGCTCTATTCGGACAAGGAAAAATATACAGGATATCCTATTTAAAAAATATATTTTTGCGTTAATAACTATTAAAATATTAGTTGTAAAAAAATTTAACTTACACTATTAAAATCCACATGAAAAAGTGCTTTGAGAGTGTTTTTACAGAAATCAAAAATTTTCAATAGGAAAAGAATTACAAACATTTTTCCAAAATGCAAATTTTTGAAAAACACCCTGTATATCTAAAACGGTAATAGATATCGATATGCGGTTTTCACCATTAAGTTTATCATAAAAATTGAGCCTCAAACATCGACATCAGTTTTCGTCTATATCCTTTAGATAAAGGGGTTTACCTTTAAAAGTGTCCAATTTGGACCACCCTGTATATCTTGGACAAAAAATAGTAATATCCAAAGAAAACTCGAAAGGAATTTATCCAAGAAAATATCATTGGCTTGGTCGGCGTTTGGCAGATTCCGCTACATCCTCCTTTCCAATGTCCTAAATACACTAAAAACGGACACATTTGATCAATGCGTGTTGTCAGTATTGACATATGGAACGGAAACGTGGGCTTCAAATCAAGAAATTATAAATCGCCTACAAGTAGCTCAACGAGCGATGGAAGGGAGGATGTTGGGAATATCGTTGAGGGATGGGCTGACTAATAAATAAATTCGAGGAAGGTCCAATATAACTGATGTAGCTGAGAGGGTAAGCAGGTTGAAGTGGAGCTGGGCGGGTCACATCGCAAGACTTTCTGAAAATCGATGGACCCATAAAGCAATCAACTAGAGGCCTTGGAATGAGAATGAAAGTAGAGGACGCCCGCAAACCCGATGGTCTGACGACATCAAAACACTAGTGGGATACAACTGGATACACAAGGCTCAAAACCGAAGAAGATGGACATATTTAGGGGAGGCTTATATCCGACGATGGACTGTATAGCTGATGATGATGATGATGATGATGATAATGATGATGTTATTTTGGTGTTTTATAGATAAATTTATAAAAATGAGGTAAAAATTAATGCAATTTGCAAACGCTTCTTATTGTCACACAAAGTCAATATCTCTATAAGCAAAACAGAAGACAATTCGGATCGTGTCTGGCGCTCTTTATACCATTTTTATTATCTATAATTATACCTTGGAATTATGCCGCCTTTCGTGTATATTTTGATTATGAATGGTTTTAAATATCTAAAATTATTGACCTCACAATTTTTCTGTGGGGTAGGTCTTTTTAGCAATATCTTTCAAGATATGAAGAATGATTATACAGGAAATATGTGTGATTTAAGGCTTTTATAAGGTTACCAAGTTACTCTTCTACAAAAAAACTTTTTCTCAATATCTTATAGAATCTGAAATTTCCTCTTTTGGAGAAGTAATTCTGAAAATAGAATGTAAAGCTTTGTATTTCGAAATAATATTCCCAGCTTTTGAGAAGCTCTCTTTCCTATGCACGCCATACGTTCGTGCCAATACATATTGACTCCCAAGTTAACGCCAAACAAACTGAGTGAAGATGCAAGAAAAATGGAATGTCCTTACATAATTGCATCGGGTTCAGCAGCGTTAATTTTATTAGAAAAAGCTACCGCCTGGGTCTCTATAGCGTTAAAATCCATTTAGTCACCGCCACTCCAATATAAAATTTCTTCCAGATCTTTGTTAAGTTTAACGACTTCCTGCTGTCTGCGGATATTTGCATTAGTAGCCAATGTTCGGGCTTAACCCATTTTTAAGGTAGAGCTTGAATACGTTTTTAAATAACAGTAGGATTATTTTTAGAAAAAATCAGAACTATTTCCTTTTATATATTTTATTATATTACCCATGCAGTGGCGTAGACAGGTCTAGAAATCTGAAGGATATTTTTCATGGAAAAACAGGGTTCTAATACATTAATTGAAATTAAAGAGGAGGAGCGTATGCCCTACGTCGCACTTTGAGCTAAAAAAAATCTGAAAAAATTAATATTCACAGGATTTTTCGATGAATATTGAAGCGGAAGGTGTCATTTGAAAGGTAATTGATTATGAAAAGTATGACAAGAAAGGTCTGCACAGTTAAACATTTAAGAACGTTTCCAAGGAGCTGTCGGGTTCAACTTGCAGAAAGAACTCTCCTTTGTAAACTACCATGCGTAAAATAAATAACCGGTCAAGTGCAAGTTGAATTTGCACAATTAGTTCCGTACGTTGATTTCTTTTAAAATAAAAAATTTTATTACGGTGGTATAAAATGATCAGTGACTTCACAAAACACACCCCAAATGAGTTTTCAACAAAGTTTGTTTCCAATCTTTACTGAAAACTGATGACCTTGAAATTTCTGTTTTTTTATATACCAGATAAATTATTAAAGGTAACGCACTCGTAATAATTTTCGTTCAATCTACACCCCGTGGAGAATATTCCAGAACTTTTTCAAAATTTTGTGATCAGTACTTTTCGAAATAAGGTGGGGAGAGAAAAGTGCGCGCAAGTATTGTAATGTAATGTAATGTAATGTGTAGAGGGGAGTGTGGCCCAGAATGGCCCTTTGCACTGCGACCATCATTGATCTATTGTGCTTCTCCTTAATACATTCAGGAACAGGACCAGCTCCTTCAATGGGAGCGTTAGCAGATCCTGTTCACCCAGCGTATAGGCATGTAGTATCCTATGTCTCCTGTATCCCAATGCCGCATAGTTGGTAATCAAGTATTCCATAGACTCCTCTTCTTCACCGCAGAATCTGCAAGTGTACGTGGTTGATAGGCCTATTCTGTATAGGTGCTTGTTGCAGGTATGGTGGCCTGTGAGTGCCCCCGCCAGTAGTCTTAGGCTTTTCCCATCCATTTTTAGGGCGAGATCCACCCTCCTTGCATCAAAGCTCAGAAACTTTTTAGAATGTTCCAGACCGTTAGTGTCGTTCCAATGTTTCTCTACTATGGATTTTCTCCATTTCGTCATCTCCTCTTTAAGGAGACCCCTGCTGAATCCAAAGGATAGAGAGGGTCCAATGAAGGTCCTCTCAGCCCCTTTTTTTGCATAGATGTCTGCCATCTCATTTCCTCTATGCCCCTCATGTCCTGGAACCCAGATCAGAATAATCTGAATTTGCATTGCCAATTCATTAAGCATGTTATGACACTCCAGTACTAGCCTGGACGTGAATGTACAGCTATTCAGGGCCTTTAAGACTGATTGGCTGTCCGAGAGTATTTTTATACTTACTCCCATGTATCCCCTTTCGGATAGGATCCCTACAGCTTCCAATATTGCGTATAGTTCCGCCTGGAATATTGTGGTGTCCTTGCTCAATGTTATTGCTCTGTGTGCTCTAGGCCCCACTATTCCTGCTCCCACCCCTTGGAGCGTTTTGGTCCGTCCGTGTACCACTTTTGTGAGCCATCCTGTAACCACCTTGGGTTTGCGCACCACTCTTCCCTTGTCGGGAAGTAGACCCTATACTTCCTAACGAAGCACTGCATAGGATCAATGGTGTCGCTGGCCGTTGACATATAAAGTATGTCTCCCGATCCCCTTCAGGATTGTGAGATGACCAATAAGGTTGCCCACCTTAAATTTTTCCCTTCTGTGAATGGAGATAGCCTGAAAAGTTGCCTCCTCTTGAACAGCCACGTTAAGCGGTGTAAGGTTCAGAAGAGCTTCCATGCCCGCCGTTGGAGTGGATCTCATAGCTCCTGTAACGCATAGGCATGTAAGTATTACATCACATATGTATTTTTACTCGTGTTTTCACAAGCTTTCATTTGACACCACACTCGATGACCTACTAAAAAAATTTTTTTTTCACTTTCGATTTCACCCCCCAAAATTAACCGCTTAAGTCAAAATTTGATTTTCAAAACTACATGGCTCTGATGAGGCCATCAATTCCTATATTATTATCAAATTTCAACTTTCCATGACAAATAGTTTCGAAGAAAATCGGGTGTGACAGACAGACAGATAGACGGACGGACCGACAGACAGACAGACACCGAAGTCATCTTATAAGTGTTCCGTACGGAACACTAAAAAATAGAATACAAAAATAATCTCACTGCGTCGTTTTTCGGATCTGGCAACGATACATTCTTACTCTGATCGAGACACGAGTTGTTTATGTCGGGTTTTAATGTTTTGGAGTATTTTTCGAGGAGGAGGATATTGGAGATTTTTAATAATGACTTCGCAATTAAAGAATGGCAGATTTGTTAAACAAAATTGATGAAAAAATAAATATAGCATTAGCAAGTATGTTTGATGCAAAGAAACAAACAGGAAATTCAAACAACGATCAATGAAATAGTTCGATCTAAAATTCCTGATGAGAATAAGTATATAGTTTCATTGACAGGGTTAGCTAGAAACTTGATATGCACCGGCTGCAGAAGTCTTTTAGATATGAAAAAATTGAGTGTTTCCAAAAGGGAACGGCTTCATTCAAAGTTCAAAATAACATGTGACAACTGTACTAAATGTAATTTAGTAAATACTGGACTGATAAGAAACGAAGTCGCTGATATTAATTAATATGCTACTTATTTATGTTGAATACTAATAGATATTTGATTTGTTATAAATATTGACTTTTTATTTACGATAACCCATATTTCAAACTTTCCGCGCAGTGTGACGTTGCCAAGTCGCGAACTTTTATTTATCGAGTTATGCGAGGAAAACTGAAAATGTTCAAAAGTAGCTCATTTTCAACATTTTTTATAAAAATACAAATACCGCAAAATATTTGCTATATTTTTAAATAATGAATCTAGGTCGGGGTAGGGTTCGTATGTCAAAAATGCAAATTTTAACAACCAATATTTACAAATTTAGCGCCGTAAAGGGTATTGAAATTTTTTTCTACGTATAAAGAACACTAATAAATGTGTATATTCAAATTTTCTAGATAATCGTAAAAAAATTTATTTTCTTAGGAACGTCCTTAACCATTTTAACCCCTATATAGCTGAAATGAGTTTTTCTTCATTATTTATGAAATTCTTATTAGTTTTGGTCACGTAAGCTCAAAATCTCAGAGGCTTTTAATAAAATAAAGAAAAATTAACCTTTATTGAACTATTTTAACCCTTAAGTAGTAAATTTAACCTTCAGTTAACCATTTTAACCCTTAAAACCCTAAAAATGAATAATAGAAGACCTTTAACTTTATTTCTTGTTATTTTACATGGTTGACTGTATTATTTCTGCCATCCAAGAACAAACTTTCACAAGTAGTTACATACGATAATATAATTTAACTTTAATTTAACCGTTTTAAGTCTTATAGTAAAAATGACTAATAGAACCATTTAACTTCATTCATAGTCGTGTTTGCAACATTTTGGTCAACCAAGCTTAAAATATTAAAGTGAGCGTATACAACAAAAAAAAAACCTTAATTTAACCATTTTAACCTCTTAAAAACCCGAGAAATAGCTACCAACAGACATTACTCGTTATTTCATTTCATTTGACATAATTGCATGTATCATGTTTGCGAATCAAAGTTAAAATCTCGTAGTACTGAAATAAAATAACAAATAAAAAACCGGTCAAGTACAAGTTGAACTTGCACAATTAGTGTTCCCTACGTTGATTGTTTTTAAAATAAAAATTTTTGTTAGGATGATATAAAATGATCAGTGACTTCACAAAACACACCCCAAATGAGTTTTCAACAAAGTTTGTTTCCAATCTTTACTGAAAACTGGTGACCTTGATTTTTTTTTTATATAACATACCAAATAAATTATTGAAGGTAATGCACTCGTGATAATTTTCGTTCAATCTATACCCCGTGGAGAATATTCCAGAATATTTTCAAAATTTTTTGATCAGTACTTTTCGAGATAAGGTAGGGGACAGCGATTTTTCGCGATTTTTTAAAAGTAATACGAAGAAAAGTGTGCGCAAGTACTTCCGATTTCACCCCTCAAAACGAACCCCTTAGATCAAAATTTATGTTACGGTGGTATAAAATGATCAGTGACTTTACAAAACACACCCCAAATGAGTTTTCAACAAAGTTTGTTTCCAATCTTTACTGAAATCGGATGACCTTAAAATTTTTGTTTTTTTTTTAAATACCAGATAAATTATTAAAGGTAATGCACTCGTGATAATTTTCGTTCAATCTACCCCCCCCCGTGGAGAATATTCCAGGATTTTTTCAAAATTTTTTGATAGGTACTTTTCGAGATAAGGCGCGGGACAGCGATTTTTCGCGATTTTTTGAAAATAATACAAAGAAAAGTGCGCGCAAGTATTACATTATATATATATATATGTATATATATATATATATATATATATATATATACATATATATATATATATATATATATATATATATATATATATATATATATATATATATATATATATTTTACTCGTGTTTTCACAACCTTTCATTTGACACCACACTCGATGAAATAGTAAAAAAAAAATTTTTTCGCTTCCGATTTCACCCCCCAAAATTAACCCCTTAAGTCAAAATTTAACTTTTAAAAACTACATGGCTCTGATGAGGCCGTCAATTCCTATATTATTACCAAATTTAAAGTTTCTACGACAAATAGTTTCGGAGAAAATCGGGTGTGACAGACAGACAGACAGACAGACAGACACGAAGTGATCTTATAAGTGTTCCGTACGGAACACTAAAAATTAACATTGATTCAATAGTCTAACCCTTCAATAATAAAGAAAGGGTTAAAATTGTAAAATTAGTTAATTTTACTATATAAGATTTAAATATTTCAAATAAGGTTAATGTATTTTAATGATATTAAATCATTCAGTTATTTTGAGCGCTCGATTGGTCGAAAAGAAGGAGAAACTCTTAAAAAATGAAAAAAAAAAAGACTAATATTAACTATGTTTAAATCAGGCTTAATTTTTTTTTTATTTTTATACACTCATTTTAATATTTTGAGCTTGATTAACCAAAAAATTGGCAAAAAGAAAAGGAACTAAGTTAAAACGGTTTTATTAATCATTTTTACCGTTTGTAAAGGTTAAAGTGGTTAAATTAAGGTTAAATTATATTATCTTACTAGCCGTGCCCGCGGCTCCGCTAGCGTGGACTTGATTCACTATTATTTTCACTGCTTATTCCTTATGTTACCTAACGTAATAAAATATATCCTATAACCTGGCCAGAGAACATATGTATGAATAAAAAAAACACGTAAATCGGATAAGCGGTTCTCAAGTGATAAGCGCACTAACGAACAGACAGACAGACAGAGAGACCTTGCATTTTATATAGATTATATTCTTTGCTACATGATATTGTTCCATATTTGACGGTTTAGGCAGCGTATTGCAAGAGAGCGCTCTAGCTGTAAATTTTTTTTCCGACTTGATTCACTATTATCCTCACTGCTTATTCCTTATGTTACCTAATGTAATAAAATATATCCTATAACCTGGCCAGAGAACATATGTAGAAACTAAAAAAAAAACAAAAAAAAACAGGTAATGGACAGATAGAAAGACAGACGTTGCGTTTTATATATAATATAGATTTTTTGATAAATATTGAGTTGTTAATAGAAAAAACAGCTTGAATTTTACGTATTTATTTACTGAAAAATTAAATGGAAAAAACGTTTATTAGTATTTCTCTGTTATAGACAGATATATACTACCACCAATGATCCTTGGTCAACAAAAGGATTTACAAAGTTTCCATGTTTTATATGTGAGTTTGACAGCAGAGCAAGGGATCAATATTGGTCCAAAAAACAATGGCCCGCAAGAAACAATCTAACACCAGGCGAGAATATTTTGCATAAAACTTTAGTAGACCCAAAAAAGATTCTTCTACCACCATTACACATCAAGTTAGACTTAATGAAACAATTTGTGAAAACCTTGCCTAAAGATGGTGAATGTTTTAAATATTTGTATAAAAGATTTCCTTATTTATCAGAAGCCAAACTGAAATGGACAGACAGAAAGACAGACATTGCGTTTTATATATAATATAGATTTTTTTGATAAATATTAAGTTGAATTTCACGTATTTATTTACTGAAAAATTAAATAGGAAAAACGTTTATTAGTATTTCTCTGTTATAGACAGATATATGCTACCGCGAATTTTTTTTAGATCTTCTTATTCTACACAATTCTTGCTATATGATATTGTTCCATATTTAACGGTTTAGGTAATGTATTGCAAGAGAGCGCGCTAGGGGCAAACTTTTTTCCGAGTTGGTGCACTATTATCCTCACTGCTTCTTTCTTATATTACCTAACGTAATAAAATATATCCTATAACCTGGCCAGAGAACATATGTATGTTTAAAAAAAAAAGTACGTAAATCAGATAAGTGGTTCTCAAGTGATAAGCGTACTAACGGACAGACAGACAGATAGAGAAACGTTATATTATATATATGTATATATATATATATATATATATATATATATATATATATATATATATAACATATATATATATATATATATATATATATATATATATATGTATATATTATAGATTATAGATGACCCGTCCAGAGAATATACGTATGAATTAAAAAAAAAAAAAGTAAATTGGTAAAGTGATTCTCGAGTGATAAACTCAATAACGGACAGACAGACAGAGAGGCGTTGCATTTTTATATATTATATTCTTTGCTACATGATATTGTTCCATATTTAATGGTTTAGGCAATGTATTGCAAGAGAACACGCCAGCGGCAAACTTTTTTTCCGACTTGATTCACTATTATTGTCACTGCTTATTTCTATGTTACCTAACGTAATAAAATATATCCTATAATCTAGCCAGAGAACATATGTATGTTCAAAAAAGCACGTTTACTGGACAAGTGATTCTCAAGTGATAAGCGCACTAACGAACAGACAGACAGACAGAGAGAGAGAGATGTTGCATTTTATATATATTATAGATGTAACTACCTTTGAAAGTTTGTTCTTGAATGGCAGAAATTATAAAGTCAACTATGTAAAATGGCAAGAAGTAAAGTTAAAGTCTCCTTTTATTCCTTTTAGGGTTTCTTAAGGGTTAAAATAGTTAAATGACGATTAAATATACTACTTAAGGGTTGATATAGTTCAATAAAGGTTATTTTTTCTTTATTTTATTAAAAGCCTCCGAGATTTTAAGCTTACATGACTAGAACTGAGAAGAATTTCATAAATAATAAGGAAAATACCCAGTTCAACTATATAGGGGTTAAAATGGTTAAATGTTTAACTGTGCACCCTTTTCTTGTCATAATTTTCATAATTTACATTCAATTACCTTTCAAATGGCATCTTCCGCTTCAATATTCATCGAGAAATGCTTTGAATTTTAATTTTTTCAGTTAGCCCATAGTGCGTCGCCCTCCCCGTGATCCATGCTACTATTTTCACTATTATATCAGTTATAATATTACAATGTTAGGAGGTGTACACTGACAAATAAATACTAATTATTCTCTCATTTAGGTCCTATGTCTAACCGAACTAATTGTTGGGCATATGTTTCAAAATTTTCTGGCATTGCCCCTTCATTAAAAATTCATTAAGTGCCTATCGCTCTTACTAGGAAGAAATGCGTCCTAATAATAAAAATCTAATTTTAATGTTAAAAAACTTTATTAAAATTAACATTTATGATCGTTTAGTTTTTTTAGTCGTTTGAAAAATTTTACACCGACTGTGTGTCATCTCGTCGATTATATGCACACGTTGAGTGGTTGACCTTTTAAGTGAAGTACTTCAGTTCGTTTTTTTTTTGTAAAAATTGTGAAGTGTTTTTTGTGAATTGAGTTTTTCGTGATAAAAAATTTGTGTTTTGAAACTGAAAAACCTAACTTTTGACATACTTATAGGATTCTTGAGCTATATCTTCGAATAAAAATAGCCGGTCAAGTGCAAGTCGGACTTACGCAATTAGTGTTCCGTACGTTGATTGCTTTAAAATAAAAACTTTTATTACGAAGGTATAAAATAACTGACTTCACAAAAAACCCCAAATGAGTTTTTCAACAAATTTTGCTTTCGATCTTTGTGGAAAATTAAAAATTTTTATTTAATTTTATATACCCGATAAATTACGCCAACGACGAAAAAACTTTTTTAATAATTTTACCTGATTCCTATGTTTTTTGGTGTGCTGAGTCCGAAAATAATAATAAATAACCGGTCAAGTGCAAGTTGAACTTGCGCAATTAGTGTTCCGTACGTTGATTGTTTTTAAAATAAAAAATGTTGTAACGGAAGTATAAAATGATCAGTGACTTCATAAAACACACCCCAAATGAGTTTTCAACAAAGTTTATTTCCAATCTTTACTGAAAATTGATGACCTTGAAATTTTTGTTTTTTTATATACCAGATAAATTATTACAGGTAATGCACTCGTGATAATTTTCGTTCAATCTACACCCCGTGGAGAATATTCCAGAATTTTTTCAAAATTTTTCGATAAGTACTTTTCGAGATAAGGCGGGTGTACAGCGATTTTTCGCGATTTTTTAAAAATAATACAAAGAAAAGTGCGCGCAAGTATTACATGATATATATATATATATATATATATATATATATATATATATATATATATATATATATATATATATATATATATACAGTCGACACTCTATATAGTGAAAGACCAAAATGTTGACCGAAATTTCACTATAGAAAGCTTTTCACTATATAAAGAAAAAATCCGTATATATTCCTATGTATGTATTTTATATTGATAATCATTTACTTGTATTTTATAAGGTACAAGCAACAAAAAAATTTGCAAAAATTGAATTATTAGAAAAGATTTTATTAAACATTTGAAAGTTTAAATAGTATAACATATAGCATGTACAGGACTAAATACATACATAAAGTCCATACGTTATATCTTTACCCGTGCGTCATAGTTTTCAGGCCATATAACAGACGACTATTATATTATTTGTCTCTTTTTACCAATACCTACGATTTATTGGTGAAAAGAGACAAATAATATAATAGTCGTCTGTTATATGGCCTGAAAACTATGACGCACGGGTAAAGATATAATGTACGGACTTTATGTATGTATGTACTACATATGAAATAAAAAGAATAGTACAAAATCTGTTAATACATATGTACATACTACGTACATACGTACTAGGAAAAATAGTCAGTTATTTTCTTTTGAACATTACTTTTGAAAAATAATTGTTGCTCAACAAAATTCTTGCATTTATTCAAATGCATAAAGATTTGATCAGGTACAGTTTCCTGGCCCCTGAGAGTAGTTCGCGCAATGTCAAATGCATTTCTTATTTCATTTTCACTAAATTTAGCAGGACATTCCCCGGTTTCAGTTTCTTCTTCATGATCTTCTATACTTTTTATATCGTCAATTATGTCTTGGTCAGTTGGGAGATCTGTCGTGCCAACATCATTGTCGATTTCTAAGAAATCTTCAAGTAAAAAAATCTGCGTCGATGGTAGCAGTTCTTTGTAGAATACCCCATTGCCTTTTTAAGGTAGCGAGATCCATTTCGTCTTCTTCTTCCCATTCGTCAATTTTTTCAGTAAAACCTGCTTTAGAAAAGCAGTTTTTGACAGTTTTCTGAGAAACATTTTCACTCCATACTTTAGCGACTTCGGTTAAGGGTAATCAATTTTTGGACTGGAAGGTTGTTATCAATCGCATTAACAATTTTGTGAACAATTCTATTTCGGTAATGACGTTTTATGTTTTTTATAATACCCTGGTCCATAGGTTGCAGGAGGTCATGTTTGGTGGAAAAAAGATCAATTCAATATTCCTTAATTTTTTACTGGATGTGCAGGACAATTGTCTATAAACATCACAATCTTTCGCTTTTGGCTTTTCATTTTCGTGTCCAGTTCTTTGATCCATTTTTCGAAAATCTCAGAAGTCATCCATGCCTTTTTATTATTGGCGTAATCTAACTCCAGAGATTTAACTCCTTTTAAACAACGGGGATTTTTGCTTTTACCTATGAGCAGTAATTTCAGTTTTTCTGAGCCATCCATGTTTGCTCCAACCATAAGTGTCACACTCTTTCTTTACTTGTTTTAACACCAAAACATTTATCACTTTTAAAAGCAAAAGTTTTATTTGGCAAACATTTAAAAAACAAACTGGTTTTCATCACAATTGAAAACGTTTTTTGGCTCGTACTTTTTCAATGCACTTTTTAAAACAGTTTCAGTCGAAATGTCACAGTCCTCCACCGTCTTGAAAACAATTGAATTGCGAGTCTTCCAGGCACTCAACCACCCTTCACTAGCTTGAAAATTAACGCAGTTAAATTCTTTAGCAAATTGTAGAGCCTTTTGCTTTATTAAATTTCCCGATATTGGTACGTTTTGATGCGTACGGGCCACTTGAAACCATCGTAAAACTGCTTCATTTACATCCTCATAAGTACTCACCCGTACTCGTTTTCGACTGCTTGGAACACTAGGTTTCTTGATGATACTGTCGCGACTTTTTATTATCAGAGAGACGCAACTTGGAGAAACACCAAATTTTGCATTAACTTCAATTTTCTTGCTGCCTTTATCAAACTTTCTCCAAAACTTTAATTTTCTCAGCTAAACTTAAACACACTAGCTTGGACATCTTACTTGATTCTTAAACAAAAAGAAACTGAACCTGAATTTGCGAATTACTAGCTAGGCCTCGACTATAAAATGGGTTTTTCCCCGGGTTTCTATAAAATGGGTTATTCCCCGGGTTTCTCACAGAAATCTACCTGATTTATTGCCAACCATTAGGCGTTATAAACGCGTTAAGAACCTTTGCAAAAGAATGCGTCATAAAAACGGAATTCGTGCTAATGTCAGATAAAAATGGGAAACCCGAAATGGCCAAGATCTCAATAAATGCATAAAAATTTATACATAAAATTCCGGTAAAAATTTTATTATGTAGAGTGTTACTATTTTACAGATTCACCATATGCAAGGCTTTTTACATGAAATTTCATTAAAATATTCTAGGTCTTGAAAAAATTGCACTATAAAGAGTTTTTCACTATATAGAGTTTTACTATAAACAGTGTCATATATATATATATATATATATATATATATATATATATATATATATATATATATATATATATATATATATATATATATATATTACTCGTATTTTCACAAACTTTCATTTGATGACACCACACACTCGATTACCTAGTAAACAAATTTTTTTTCACTTCCGATTTCACCCCCTAAAACTAACCCCTTAAGTCAAAATTTAACTTTCAAAACTACATGGCTCTGATGAGGCCATCAATTCCTATATTATTACCAAATTTTCAACTTTCTGTGACAAATAGTTTCGGAGAAAATCGGGTGTGTGACAGACGGACAGACAGACAGACAGACGGACAGACATACGCCGAAGTGATCTTATAAGTAGGAATAAAAATTTAAACAAATGTTTATGATCACCACTTATGTTTATTATTGCTGACAATTGTTTCGACACACTGTGTCTCTTCTGGAGCACGATGTAAATTAATTTTACATCGTGCTCCACACACGTACTTTACATATTTTGATGTAGAAATCGATAATCAAGAAATATGTTGGGCTCCTCACAAAGTATGTTATGTTTGTATCGAGAATCTTAAGAAAGAAAAGAAAACTTTTAGATTTGCAGTACCCATAGTAAGTATGGCGAGAGCAAGAAAATCATTCAAATGACTGTTATTTTTGCAGCGTTGATGTTTCTGGATACAACTCCAAAAATAAGAAAGTAATTGTCTATCCTAGCTTTACTTGAGCTAATCGGCCGGTAGGACATGGACCGGGACTTCCTGTCCCTGAGCCACCTCAGTCTATAGACGACATTTTTCAGTCCAGTCCCGAATTTAATGAAAGTCGACCAGACGATGATGATTTTCAATGTTCTCTAGAAAATTTAAAACCATAGTTGTATTGAATAATTTAGTGAGAGATTTGGGTTTGACTAAGGAAAAAGCAGAATTGCTTGTTCTAGGCTGAAAGAAAAACGTTTATTGAAATCTGGAACATCTATTTACCATTATAGAACAAAAGATCAACAGTTTACTCAGTTTTTCAAGCAGAAAGATGATTTGGTTTACTGCCATGATATTGGTGGTCTAATAAACGAATTTGGCATTAAGTACAAGAAGATTGGAGGCTTTTTATAGACTCATCAAAAACTAGTTTAAAAGGTGTTCTGTTACACAACGGAAATACTTATGCTTCACTGCCTGTTGTTCATTCAGTCCATATGAAGGAAACTTACGAAAATCTTAACATGATTTTACAGAAAATTAACTATCCAGCTCACGATTGGATGCTATGTGTGTGCGAGATTTAAAAGTTGTCTCCATGATCCTTGGTCAACAAAAGAGATTTACAAAGTTTCTATGTTTTATATGTAAGTAGGACAGCAGAGCAAGGGATCAACATTGGTCCAAAAAACAATGGCCCCTAAGAAAAACTTTAACACCTGGCGAGAAGAACATTTTGCATAAAACTTTAGTAGACCCAAAAAAGATTCTTCTACCACCACTACACATCAAGTTTGGGATAATGAAACAATTTGTGAAACCTTTGCCTAAAGATGGTGAATGTTTTAAATATTTGTGTAAAAGGTTTCCTCATTTATTAGAAGCCAAACTAAAAGAAGGGGTTTTCGTTGAGCCTGATATTCGTAAAATGATGTTCGATTCCAAATTTGAAGCAAGGATGATCACAAAGGAAAAGGAGGTTCGGATATTATTTAAAGAAGTTGTGACTAAGTTTTTGGCAATGTGAAAGACCCTAACTATGAACTTATCGTAGCTAATAAGATAGACAAGTTCAAAGGCGATGTGAGTGAAGAGCAGGGGGGAACGGTTCCATCAGGACATAAAGGAGATAAAGAAACGGTATCAAGGACGGGAGAATATCAACATGATGGGTGATTACTGTTGGTCCCTTCATAGAGAACAACAAAATGCATCACATCGGAGAAAAAGATATACAAGAAACTTCACAGACAAAAGGGAAAGGAAATACAAAAAAATAAGCACCTAAAATATTCGCATTGAAGTGAAAATTGTAGCCTAATGAAATAAAAGTATGGTTTAAGTTTTTATTTTTTATGTATCAAATTTTCCCTATTTGAAATTTAATCGATGTCATATTGTGAGAGAACTATGGGTGATACAAAAACACTGATACCAGATACAGTTTCAGCGCCTAAAAATACATAACACTTAGATGTATTGGTTTAAAAAGTTTTTACAAATATTTTTTTGTTGGCCTGTGTAATCAATGACTTCACAAAAAAGCCCAAATGAGTTTTCAGTAATGTTTGTTTCCGATCTTTGTTGAAAATTTTTGTATATTTTTATATACCAGATAAATTATTAAAAGTAATCGTGATAATTTTCGTTCAATCTACACCCTGTGGAGAATATTCCACAATTTTTTGAAAAGGGACACCGAATTTTCGCAATTTTTTAAAAATAATAAAAAGAAAAGTGTGCGCAAGTATTACATTGTATATATTCTTAAACTCATGTTTTCACAACCTTTCATTTGACACCCCACTAGATGACTTCGCAAAAAATTTTTTTTTCCTCTTCCGATTTCACCCCCCTAAACTAATCCCTTGTGTCAAAATTTAACTTTCAAAACTACATGGCTCTCTTTAGGCCACCAATCCCTATATTAGTGCCAAATTTCAACTTTGTATGTCAAATAGATCGCCGAAGATCTTATAAGTATTCCATACGGAACACTATAAATATATTTGCAACAATAGATTGAATATTCAAGTAAGTAAATAAAGTTTCTAAATGTTCATAGTTTTAACGTGAAACTACTGCATCCTAGTATTCCAATAGATGAACCTCTCCAGCAAATCGCAGAAGACAGAGATCTTACTGACCACGAAATAGATCGCCTCAGATATTGTCTCAAGAATACATATTTTTAAACTAGGCAACTCCGAAGCCAAAACTTTGTATTCGATACGCGATAAGATATTCGTCGTATGGTCCATCGAAAAATAAATATTTTCCGAAAGGTCATAGAACATAAATTGTTAGATCACCTAAGTCTCTTACCAAAGAAAATCCAATTTTACACTGAAACTATAAGAAAACCAACTGCCTATCTTTAATATGCTTATACAAAAAACTGCAAAATATAATTACTACCTCTACATAGAATAAATGAATCATCAGTCAGAAACCCAAAAGACAAGTTAGAAAACCAGGGCATATACAGCATCTCTTGGGCGAATCGCCATGGGGCTTACATAGAAGAAGCTAGCAAAAGGATATCTGCAAGGCTCGAAAAACACAAACTTAGCATCCACAATAAACAGATCATATGAGCTCATTTTCAACACCACTTAGAAACAAGTAACATCAATTTCAGTAGCTGCAAAAAAATATTCACTTTTTAACACTACAAAGCAAGAAACATCATAGAAACAATCTAAATTGAGACTGGCACCTAATGTATGGTATTGTACCTCTACTCGCGTTTTAGAGTCTGGTGTGTCGGTTTGTCTGCCTGTCTGTTGGCACAATAAGTCTCGATCAAAATAATATAGAGATTTCACATTTGACACATAGACAAGGTTGTTTTTTTTTAAGTTATTTACTTCACCACGAAAGAAAACTCGCGTAATCTCAAAGAAAGACTGGATGACCAACGAAATCCTACAAACAAGAAAGAACATTATAAAAAGACAACGAAGAATATGATAAAATCAACAGAATCATCGAACAGGAAATCAAGATTGCTAAAGAGAGATGGATTAATGAAGAGTGTAATGCTGTGGAAACAATAGAGCGACAGCATGATAGTTTCAATCTTTATAAGAAGAGCAAAGAGATGACATATGGAGTCTATCTTAGTAAGCTGTTCATTCGTGTCCTGCATCAATAATCGCCTGGCATCTTCGAGGCATGCTGTCGATGCCAATTAAGTCTTTTCTCTGAGCTTTCTGTTTAACTTTTTTAATAGGGTTGGCGTCTGGCGATTGTGAGGGCCACTCTAGTACCTTAACGTGGGCTTAAGCGAGCCGCTTCGCGACGTCATATTCGCCCAGCAAGGGTTTCGTCACCCTGCTTCGGAATTTGACATCATGATCCCGAATATGTTGTTGAATAGCCTCATGGAACACAATCAAACCCGATTTTCTTAATTTTGCCGTTCCATGACGAAGTGTCAATTTTGGATCCCGTGAAAACAAAGACACGATTCGTTTTACAACTTTCGGAGTGAGTTTGCCTACTGAGCCACGTTTATGGCAAGTCGTCGACCTTTTTCGTCTCGTTAAAACGATTTACCCACTTCTTCACAAACGGTACCGACTTTTTAATATATTTAGCGGCTGCGGAGTGTCGTCATTTTAGGCCCCTTTGGATGGGAACAAAGAAAGACTGCCTCCAACTGACGCTCAAACAAGTGACTCATTTTAGATTTTACGTGATTTCGACGAAAGTTCGAAATAGACTGATACTTTTACTAAAATGCGTCGTAGACAAAGGTTCCTTTCACCGATTTTCTGTTCTATCGCTAGAATTGCATCTACCAAAAAGGAATTATCGCGGACAGGTTCTTACTTGACAGACTGTACCTACAAACATAGAACACCGGCAAACGTTATACAACAACAAACTTATCTTAGACCAAGAGAAAGAATTAAAAATATAGGAAAACGTACATACCAGAAAGCTTTTGTGATGATCGACAGTCAACAGATCAGCTAGATGGTGATAAAAATGGGCCAGATATACTTAAAGAAGAATTAGTCAAAGCACTGAAAGAAATTAAAAATGGAAATGTTGCTGGTTCCGATGTTTTATATGTTGAAATCTTAAAACACTAGATGATCAAAATATTAATCTTCTGCTCAGTTTGTTCAAACGAATTTCCAATACTCGAGAAATACCCATATAATGATTACAGTCTAATTTTCTTGTAACGTAGCAATTACTGGAAGTATTTCTACGTATCTTACACTCTAGACTGTGGAGACAAATTCATCAGAACATAAGCGAGAGTCAGTTTGGATTTAGAAATGGGTTGAGAACGAGGGATGCTTTATTCTGAATTCAGGTGTTCACACTCAAAAGTGTCTCGATCAGCAGAGTCTTCTCATTTTTCATAGATTACGAGAAGGCATTTGATAATATGAAACACGACAAATAAATACATTTGCTGAGCTAGATTCGATTAGCTGGTAAGGGCATAAGGATTATCAAAAACTTATATTGGAATCAGTCAGCTGAAATAGGAACCGGACACATGAAGATATCGGACATACAAATTCTGAAGGACATCAGACAGGGGTGTACATATTATCGCCATTCCTTTTTAATTTATATTCGGAATCTATTTTCCGGGACGCCTTAGAAGATGTAGAAGTGGGAATAAAGATAAATGGGAAACCTATCAACAATATCTGGTATGCTGACGATACGGTGCTTCTTACTAATGGCGAGAAAGAATTATAATGCATATTGAAAACAATACTATGCAACGTATAAGCCTTATTACTCGACGGCAGGATGGATGGGCATTAAAAGCACGAACCATGTCACACTTGGATTTATTTCAAATGTGGTTGTACCGACGCTTATTGAAAATATCATGGACCGAAGGAGTGACAAATGTTACGGTCTTGGAGAGGATGAATAAAGATCAGGAACTTTTAACCACAATAAAAAGAAGATAATTATTTTGGCAATATGTTTTAGAAACTTTAAATACAGTTTTCTACAATTAACTATAGAGAGAAAAATTGAAAGAAAATGGCGCATCGCACGTCAGACGTAATAAGTTCTCCTAGCTGCGAAATCTACACCAGTGGTTTGACATTAGGGAGGTTCGCATAATTATTCGTTCGTCAAGATAGAGAAGAATTCCAGTTAATCACCTCCAACCTGCACTGAGGAAAAGGCACTTAAAGAGGAAGGGTCTTTATATATATATATATATATATATATATATATATATATATATATATATATATATATATATATACTGGGTGACACAGCCAACATGTAACACCCTGTAATTTTTTATTTAGAAAGTTACATATTTGCACTTTCAGGTACCAGAATGAGAAATTATTAACCTTTTTTATCACTTAAGAATATTTTTAACTACTTCCGGTTTGACCGGAAGTGACTGCAACTTTCTTATTTTTAATGGAATTCTGCATATTTTTTTATCAATCTCAATTCGCTTTAAAATTCTCTTTCCAACGATTTAGCGGCCATGGTGGATATACTAGCAACTGTTTTTGCTTGTTTTATCTGTCTTTGGAAAGAATTTAAGACTATCCATTTATCGTGCCAATTTCGAGAGTCTAAGAGGCTCCTACAAAATTTTATGTTATACATTCAGTTACAGAATTTTCTTTTTAAATATTGATGAACATCACCGAAATTAAGAGAGGAACACATATTTTTTATTTAACCTAGTTACACATTACAGGTTTTTTGCCAACATACATCTAACACCAAGTGGATTTATTATTTTTTTCAAATCTATTTTTTCTGCATTCTCCAAAAATTAATAACATGTCTACTTTTTTATCCGTTGAATACATTTTTGTTAACGAAAAATTATTTTTGACGTAAAGTAAACAATAATAATGGCCATTTTGGTAACACGCAGCAACCATGACTTTTGGTTCGTCTGTTTTATCACAACCTACTCAATACGTAATGGAACTTGTTGCATAATAAAATGGTTTATTTCCTGAAAATAATATTAAATCGAATTGACGTTAGATAGTTCTGTTAAATGTGTAATGTGTAATTAGGTTAAATAAAAAATATGTGTTCCTATCTTAATTTCGGTGATATTGATCATTATTTAAAGAGAAAATTCTGTAACTGAATGTAAAGCATACAATTTCGTAGGAGCCACTTAGACTCGCGAAAAGGGCACGATAAATGAATAGTCTTAAATTCTTTCCAAAGTGAGATAAAACGAACAAAAACAATTGCTAGTATATCCGCCATGGACGCCTAAGTCTAAGATTTTAAATCAGTTTTTGCCGGTCACTTGTCAAACAAATGTCAACTTGTAATACATCGTTGGAAAGGGAATTTCAAAGCGAATTGAATTTGACAAAAAAATATACGGGGTTTCATTAAAAATAAGAAAGTTGCAGTCACGAAGTAATTAAAAATATTTCTTAAGTCATAGAAAAGCCTAATAATGTCCCATTCTGCTATCTAAAAATGCAAATATGTAACTGTCAAAATAAAAAAATTATAGGGTGTTACATGTTGGTTGTGTCATCCGGTATATATACTGGTTAGACTAAAATTGTACTAAGTTGGGAATGTGGAATCTTTGGCACAATGATACTACTCAGTATATATCACCACTACACCAAACACTTTATTTTTGCACACGACGCGCGTTTCGCTAACCATGTTAGCTTCATCAGGAGCGATGATTGACTAAAGCTAAACTACAAATCTACCCTATTTATACTCAGCCTAACCCTTGAATTACTCAAGCGGAACTAATGACATAGGCAAGGCCATCAGTTCCGGTCAAGTAACCAGTAGAGGGGACTATAAGGAATAGGCCCTCCGTCTTTATTTAAACTACTTTTACATTTTATGATTTCCATACTTTCGTATGCGTTCAAAAATCTCCTATCAGATACATTTTTTATTAATCTTAGATTATCTAATGTTACAGTATGATCAGCTTCAAGGCCATGTTCGGCAATGCTAGACTTTTCTGTTCTATTGTATTTTAAGTGTGCTAAGTGTTCTTTAAATCTTGTTTTAATTGACCTTTTAGATTGCCCAACATACTTTTTGTCACAATCATTACAACTAATTTCATAAATTCCACTTTTCTCACAATTAGGAATCTTATCTTTGGGATTTCTTAAGATATTCCTCAGATTGTCTGATGACTTATAGACTAAGGTGAGGCCTACCTTATTGAGTCCCTTGCTATATTTCGGATTATATGGTATGGAGACATACTTGGTGTTATTTTCTTCGCGTGTAAAAAAGGTGGAATTTTGAATATTAAACCTAAACTTATGTCTATTTATTAGCTTATTTACTAAGTCATCGTCATAACCATTAACTCTAGTTATATTTCTAATACGATTCCTTTCTTTATTAAAGTTTACTCTATTCAGAGGGAAAGTGACCAAACGATGAACTAAAAAATGTAATGAGGCTAATTTATGTTGTTTGCAATGAAATGAATCATTAGGAATATATCTATCTGTTTCTGTCCTTCCTATAGATATCAAATTCTAATCTATTATTATTTTTAATAATTAAAATATCTAGAAAAGGCAATTGTCCTTTGTTCTCAACTTCGTAAGTGAATTTAATGGAATCATACCGGCTATTTAATTTAGAAATAAAATCATCAATATTTGCTTTCTTTGTATCAAAAATCGCGAAAATATCATCCACATACCTATACCATACCCTTGGGAAATATTCGAATTCTTGACTGGCTTCGATTTCAAACTTACTCATGAATAAATTGGCTATGAAAGGTGATAAGCAATTACCCATAGCTGTTCCTCTTTCTGAACATAAAATTGATTGTTATACTGGAAATAATTTTGTTCCATACAAAGTTTAAATAATGTTAAGTATTCACGAATAATTTCGTCTTCAAAGTCATTCATTCTAAGTAATTCTTCGAGATATTGTAAAGTTTGTGGAACTGGCACACTTGGGAACAAAGAACTAACATCAAAAGAAATTAAGACTTCACCTTCATTGAAAACTAGATTTTTTGTTTTATTAATGAATTCTAACGAATTCTTCACTGCGAAAGTATTTAACGGTAACTTCTCAAGTTCTTTTGATAACCATTTGGATATTAAATATGTGGGTGATCCGACCGATGAAGCAATGGGTCGCATTGCTTTTCCAGGTTTGTGAAGGACAATTGCCTTTTCTAGATATTTTAATTATTAAAAATAATAATAGATTAGAATTTGATATCTATAGGAAGGACACAGTAACAGATAGATATATTTCTAATGACTCATTTCATTGCAAACAACATAAATAAGCCTCATTACATTATTTAGTTCATCGTTTGGTCACTTTCCCTCTGAATAGAGTAAACTTTAATAAAGAAAGGAATCGTGTTAGAAATATAACTAGAGTTAATGGTTATGACGATGACTTAGTAAATAAGCTAATAAATAGACATAAGTTTAGGTTTAATATTCAAAATTCCACCTTTTTTACACGCGAAGAAAATAACACCAAGTATGTCTCCATACCATATAATCCGAAATATAGCAAGGGACTCAATAAGGTAGGCCTCACCTTAGTCTATAAGTCATCAGACAATCTGAGGAATATCTTAGGAAATCCCAAAGATAAGATTCCTAATTGTGAGAAAAGTGGAATTTATGAAATTAGTTGTAATGATTGTGACAAAAAGTATGTTGGGCAAACTAAAAGGTCAATTAAAACAAGATTTAAAGAACACTTAGCTCACTTAAAATACAATAGAACAGAAAAGTCTAGCATTGCCGAACATGCCCTTGAAGCTAATCATACTGTAACATTAGATAATCTAAGATTAATAAAAAATGTATCTGATAGGAGATTGTTGAACGCATACGAAAGTATGGAAATCATAAAATGTAAAAGTAGTTTAAATAAAGACAGAGGGCCTATTCCTTATAGTCCCCTCTACTGGTTACTTGACCGGAACTGATGGCCTTGCCTATGTCATTAGTTCCGCTTGAGTAATTCAAGGGTTAGGCTGAGTATAAATAGGGTAGATTTGTAGTTTAGCTTTAGTCAATCATCGCTCCTGATGAAGCTAACATGGTTAGCGAAACGCGCGTCGAGTGCAAAAATAAAGTGTTTGGTGTAGTGGTGATATATACTGAGTAGTAAAATTGTACTTAAAATTAAGATGAATTTCTCTTGTCGCGATTCGATTGGCAGAAGTCAGATCAATCTAAATCACTTTACGATCTTCCAATATTTACTCTTTTTTATTACCCTCCTCCTTTTCCAGGCCTATATAGAAAAGTGAAGTAATTAATCCCGAATGGCGATAATCTAATATAACACAGTTAGGAATTATCGGCTGAGCTAGGAGGTAGCTTCTCAAAACTGAAAAAACGTATTTATAATTTTTTTAGGCCCTTAAGGATCTAGGGGGATGCAGCTGCCCTTCCCTGCCCCCCTGGCTACGCCCATGTTGGGAATATAGGAACAATTACATCCATATATCAACATATCTATTTTTTTTTTAACGAAATGCAATATTACAGTACAAATGTGAAGTGATAACATTAAAATTAGTATCCAATAGATGTTGACCTTAAATAAAGCATCACCGGTGTATGTATCACAATTATGTTATAAAAGAATAAACTACGGAAGTGAATTGATAGTTTTTAATCTCCTGTTGTTACGGAATAAACGCCAAAAAGAAAACACGCGACAATTAACCCGGAGATCGTGTTAAAAACGTAAGGTGACAGTGATAAAATCTATATACTTACATCTATCATTTGGTCTGACGTTATTTTTATCATTATTTAATTCTTTTTTTTTCTGTCTACGTTTAGGATATGATCTGGTTGTATTTCAGTGAGAAATATCATAAAATAAACAAATGTAAAAAAAGGTTAAAATGACTACATAAAAAAAAAAATTTAATGGCATCGTAAAGCGGCGTCGAGACGGCATAAAATGGCGGGCAATTCAAATTTTAAATTAAATTATATAAAAAAACAACACTATGTTTTAATTTCCAATATATTTAAAGTCACTTGACAATTGTTTTACTATACAATGGCTTCTTCAGAAGTAAATATGACTAGCGGAAATTTTCATGGATCATTTAGAACTAAAAATTCATCAAAACGCGGTAAGCAAAAATATTGTTTAGTGGTATAGATATGTTGACGATATCATTTCCTGTTTCACAGGAACAGATAGACAACTAACAATCCTCCTATATATATATATATATATATATATATATATATATATATATATATATATATATATATATATATATATATATATATATATCAATCGGTTTTATAACGTCTTCCGTCTTCCGTTGCCTAATTTCCGCTCCTCCCAGTTTCTCCATCCCTCCTCCGCCAGATCTCTCTCTAGTACTTCCTTGTTGATTCCTGCTCTCCAGCTTTGGCGTGGTCTTCCTCGCTTTCTTTTTCCATGAGGGTTCCAATTTAAAATCTTTTTAGGTAGGCGGTCTTGTGACATTCTCTGTACATGTCCGTACCATACCAACTGTTGGGTTCTGATTTCGTCCACTATATCGTGCTTTATTTCTAAAGCTCGCCTTATCGTGTCATTTGGTATGCGGTTTTTTCTGGATTTTCTGGCTGCTCGTCTCCAGAAATCCATTTCTGTAGCTTTTGGTATTTTTCTGTTCTTTCCTTTAATGGCCACACCTGGGAGCTGTAAGTTATTATACTTTTCACTACTGAGTTGTAAATTCTCTTCTTATTTTCAATGGTTATGTTTTTTGTCCCATAGTATACTATTAAGCATTGCAATCGCTTTTCTTCCTTGGATATTCCTCTCGAATATTGCTTCTTCCAGTGTTCCGTCCCTAGATATTCTCGTTCCCAAATACTTATAACTGGCACAGTGTTTGATGGTGTGTCCTGTGGCCAGTTTCAAGTCCTGCTGTTGTCCTCCGATGCACATGTACTCGGTCTTTTTAATATTGACTTCTAGGCCCCATTTTTCATATTCCTCCATAAGTTTTCGTGTCATGTATTCCATATCATCGATGTCCTGAGCGACTACTACCTAGTCATCTGCGAATGATAGCGTGTACAATGTAGTATCGTCATCCAGTTGTAATCCCATACTGCTACATTTCCTTTTCCAGTTCTTCAGTGCACTCTCCAAATAGATTTTAAATAGCGTTGGGGATATACAACAGCCCTGTTTGAGACCCTTTGTGACCGGGAACCCTGTTGTTATACCATATTTGGTTTTCACACTACTTCTTGCGTCTTGGTATAAGGATTTTACGGCTTTAATTATTTCGGTGCTTACATTACTCTGTTGTAGTCTTTCCCACAATCTCATTAGGGGCACGCTGTCGTAGGCCTTCTTTAAATCAACAAACAAGACATGGACTTCCTGATCAAATGCGGTTTTCTTTTCTAGGATTTGTGTCAGTGAGAAGAGATGGTCTATAGTGGATCTTCCTGCTCTAAAGCCTGCCTGTTCTTCAGCTTCTACGTCCGCATATTCCGTTTCTATTCTCAACAATCCTCCTTAACTTCCTAAATAATTTGCATCCTAATATTAAATTTACCATAGAATTAGAAACAAATAACTCTATAAATTTCTTAGACATATCTGTATCAAAAGTGAACAATAAACACGATTTCTCGATTTTCCACAAACCTTCACGTACTAACACAGTCATACACAATAGTTCATCCCACCCTTATCCTCGCAAAATGGCAGCTTTTGACTCTTTCATACATAGATTGTTACATATCCCTATGACTAAAACTAATTTTAACAAAGAATTCAACATAATCAAACAAATAGCAACTAATAATGGATATGACCCCAACATTATAGATAATATATTGAATAAAAAATCCTTTAAACAAGCAAGCTTTCTAATTTATCCCACAATTAATGACAAAAAAGGAAAATTTAGTACACTCACATACACAGGGAAAATAACTAGAACAATTTCCAAACATTTAATAAAAAAGAACAATAAAATAGCATTCAAAACCAGTAATTCCTTAGGGAGTATAATTTTGAATAACAAAACCAAATCTAAGAAATCCTTAAAATAAGGAGTTTATCTATTAAATTGTGGTTCTTGTACTAAAACCTACGTTGGACAAACTGGTAGATCTTTTGAAACTCGCATTAAAGAACATAAACATAGTTATTTAAAAAATAAGAACAATTCACTTTACGCAACCCATATAATAAACGAATCCCATAATTTTGATGATACGCTAAAAATCCTACATGTAGAAAATAAATCTAAAAAATTAAATTTGCTTGAATGTCTTGAAATTAACAAACGGAAAAACTCCAATTAATTATTAAACGAACAGGTAGACTTAAACCATTCACCCTTACTTAATCTTTATTAGTTCTCGAAAATAGTACCACAGATTTGCATTCTTAAAATAATTCTGTCTGTAAATAATATAATAAAATGATTAGCATAATCTTAGGTAATTAAGGATAGTTTTAAGCACTATATAACCAGGATTACTACCAAATATTTTTCTTTCTAATTCACTTCTGAAGAAGCCATTGCATGGTGAAACAATTATCACATAATTGACTTTAAATATATTGGAAATTATAATATAGTGTTGTTTTTTATATAATTTTATTATGAATTTCCAACAAGTATCGGCTAATACAATCAAAAACCAAATTTTAAATAACAAATTTTATTGTGCCTACTGGTTTCAATGTTTTTGTACCGAAATTTCAGGATATTTCCGGTATAATAAAAGGCATATTTTTTGAAATTTTCAAGCCGTTCGATTCACTTAGTCGACCTGTACAATAAAATGAAAAAAAAAACAGTTTTTTATTACCTGTTTCTTCCATTTTATAGGTTATATACGCAGTCGAGCTACTTAAAACTAACGGGGATTTGTTGGAAATTTCATTACGAAGGGTTTGGTTTATTTTTTGTCTCGATCCGACTTACATAACCAGAGTTATTCACATTTTAAGCTCAAAAAACGCTTTTTGAAAACTTAAATTGTTTAGAAACAAAAGAGCACAATTTTTTCAAGGTCTAAAACTCAGGACAATACTCCTGGTGATACCCCCAACATAATATTACTGTATCTAGACTGTGCAATTTCAAAAGCTTTTTTTACTGCACTAAAAAACTAAAAAATAAATTTAAAAATTTCTTATAATCGACGTCTTTTTTTTAGAAAAAACAAATATCAATTAAAATCGACGTACTCCAAAACGCAAACATTAGTGAACAGAATCTACAATAAATTATATGAATTAACGAAAAGTAAAGCTACCAAAAAAATGAATTTTCTGTCATTTTTAATCACTGCTGGCATGAGCATGGTTCATACCCCATTTTCGGAATATGCAAGGAATGAAAATAATCTGATTCGCCAGGAAGGAACCACTGATCAGCAACCATCAACAGTTTGTGCGACGGTCACGCTTAAATTTGGTAAGTTTTGTTTGTTCATTTGAATTTTCCTCTGTTTAAAAATCGAAATAATTATTTTATTTTATATTCAAAAAATTTACAGTTCCGTAATACATTTTAATGCAAGTGAAATTCCGAAATTACGGAATATAACAGGCACAAAATGTAAACATGAATGGGGATACATATATTATCGTAGTAACATTAACACTTGATTAAATTCAAATTTAACGATGGCGTAATGGACATTTAATTACCAGATTAACAGCAGAATATTGTATCTAAACGCCATTTTATTTGGTGTTCTTTTTTAGTGTTTCGTACCAAAACTGAAAAACGGAACACTTATGGAATCACTTCGGTGTCTGTCTGTCTGTCACAGTCGATTTTCTCCGAAACTATTTGAAGTAGAAAGCTGAAATTTGACACAAATATAGAAATTGATAGCCCAGTCATAGCCGTGTAGTTTTGAAAGTTAATTTTTGACTTAAGGGGTTAGTTTTGGGGTGTGAAATCAGAAGTGAAAAAAACTCTTTTCAAGGTCATTTAATAGGGTGTCAAATAAAAGGTTGTGAAAACACGAGTTCAAAAATATATATAACTAGCCGGGCCCGCGGCTCCGCTCGCGTGGACTTGATTCACTACTATCGTCACTGCTTATTCCTTATGTTACCCAACGTAATAAAATATCTCCCATTATTTCCCCTTATCTCCCAATATTTCTCCTTATCTCCCATTATCTCTACATAATTTCCATTATCTAGGCTTATCTCTGCTCATTTCCCATTATTTCTGCTTATGTCCCATTATTTCTCCTTATCTCCCATTATCTCACCTTATTTCCCATTATCTCGGCTTATCTCGCAATATTTCTCCTTATCTTCCATTATTTCTCCTTATCTCCCATTATCTCCCCATAGCTCCCATTATTTAGACTTATCTCTGCTTATCTCTCATTATTTCTCCTTATCTCCCATTCTTTATACTTATCTCCCATTATCTCACCTTATCTCCCGTTATCTAGGCTTATATCGAAGTATATAGAACATATGTATAAATTTATAAAAAACACGTAAATCGGATAAGTGGTTCTCGAGTGATAAGCGCACTAACGGACAGACAGACAGAGAGACATTACATTTTATATATTATATTCTTTGCTACATGATATTGCCCCATATTTAATGCTTTAGGCAGTGTATTGCAAGAGAACGCGCTAGAGGCAAACTTTTTTTTCCGACTTCATTCACTATTTTACGTCACTGCTCATTCCTTATGCTACCTATCGTAATAAAATATAGCCTATAACCTGGCCACAGAACATACGTATGTTTAAAAAAAAACACGTAAATCGGATAAGTGTTTCTCCAGTGATAAGCGCACTAACGGACAGACAGACAGAGATATGTTGTACTTTTTATATATTATAGATGTAATAAAATATATATCTATAACCTGGTCAGAGAACATATGTATGAATTTAAAAAAATCACGTAAATCGGAGTGGTTCTCGAACGATAAGCGCACTAACGGACAGACAGACAGACAGAGAGACGTTGCATTTTATATACATTATAGATATAGATTATTATTATTATTATATAACCTGGCCAAAGAATATGTATGAATTTAAAAAAAGACAGGTAAATCGGATAAGTGGTTCCCGCTTGATAAACGCACTAATGGACAGACAGAGAGACATTGCATTTTATATATATTATAGATTATAGATTATAGATATTCTCTGCTACATAATATTGTTCCATATTTGATGGTTTAGGCTGTGTATTGCAAAGGAACGCGCTAGCGGCAAACTTTTTTCCGACTTCATTCACTATTTTACGTCACTGCTCATTCCTTATGCTACCTATCGTAATAAAATATAGCCTATAACCTGGCCACAGAACATATGTATGTTTAAAAAAAAAAGTATGTAAATCGGATAAGTGGTTCTCCAGTGATAAGCGCACTAACGGACAGACAGACAGACAGACAGAGAGACGTTGCATTTTATATATATTATAGATGTAATTCTCGCATAAGCCCTTCTTTACATTATTTTTAAAAAATTCCCAAAAATCGCTGTCCTATCTCTAGAGGCACTAATCAAAAATTCTCCATAAGGTGTAGGTAGATTGAATGAAAATTGTCGCGAGTGCATTGCCTTTGATAATTTATCTGGTATATACATGGTTTGTCCCAAAACGAATGCGTCATAATTTTTTTACATAGTTTATTGATTAGATTGGTACAATGACTTAAAATTCTTCAAAGTATGATCTTCTGCGTCAATACATTCTTGCCAGCAAGATTTCCATGCCGCCTGCGCCCCTTGAAATACCTCAACGGGGATGTTCTTTATTAACCTCGTCGTAATCGTTTTGATGTTGTCGACAGTGTCCTAATGATGTCCTTTCATGAAATTTTTAAGCTTGGGAAACAAAAATAAGTCTGTCAGGGCTGTAGGGCGGTCGGGGGACCGACCGTTATCACTCCGATCCGGGTCGGGTAGACGCTCACAACAAAGGCGGTGTGGCTGGATGCATTGTCGTCGTAAAACTTCCAGGAATCCTTAATCTCACTCCTGACGCGGTTAACCCTCTGCTTCAGTTTTTTGAACACTTTCACATAGAATTTGGCGTTTGCGTATCGCTGTTCCAGGGATTTCTCCATCGCGATTTTGACGGCACTTCCGAGCAGAGGTTTACTCTATCACGCGCCCTGACGCTCCGGGAGATGGGAGTCAACAGCCGCGCTGTGTTGTCAAAGGCCCCACCACCGATCCCAACTGGCGGGAATGCTCTGCGACGGATAGTTACGTCAGAAAAAAATGTAACGCATTACTTTTAGGACAAACCTTCTAAAAATAACCATTAAATTTAAAAAAAATATATATGATTGATTATAATATACTTGTATACCAATTTCCATCCTGTTTAATTGTGTGCTTTACTTATTTTTATGTTATTTAAATTCATTATATATAATATACTGTTTATTGTTGAGTGTTGCGTGATTATAAAAATGTTTTATTTTACATTATTTCAACATCTTTTAATTTTGTAGATAATTCAAATATAAAAATAAAATTTGTTAAAACCGAGTACAATGGACGAAAAGTCATTAAAATCTGTGTTATTATAACATAAAGAAAACCACAAGCAAACCTATACCCAAGAATATGTGCATATATACAATATATATATATATATATATATATATATATATATATATATATATATATATATATATATATATATATATATATGTATATGTATATGTATATATTATTTCAACATCTTTTAATTTTGTAGATAATTTAAATATAAAAATAAAATTTGTTAAAACCCATTACAATGGACGAAAAGTCATTAAAATCTGTGTTATTATAACATAAAGAAAACCACAAGCAAACCTATACCCAAGAATATGTGCATATATACAATATGTATATATATATATATATATATATATATATATATATATATATATATATATATATATATGTATATATATAATAATAATAATAATATGCTTTATTTTTTAAAGAAAACTAAATTACAATAAACCTAGGTGCATAATTAATTCCGAGAATTTGTGCGTGCACCTATTGACGAAATTTAAAATTTATAATTTACATACACAGCAACATATGAAACAAATTACAAACAAGTCAGATAGAAAATCAATTCAACTATACTAAAGTCAAGAACAAGTCTTCCTTTAACTGAAGTAACCATGTAGTGACATGTCTCTTTATTCTTGAAAATGGTTTATTTTTAAAGGCTCGTGACATGGCGTTATATATTCTAGGGGCTGTAAAAAGCAAGTTTTTTGTACTGAAGTAAATGTTATCCTAGCTGTACTTATGGAAAGTTTTTCCTTATATCTTGTATTTATTGAGTATCCAACGATATTCTTCGCGATTTTGTTATTACAAAAGAACCGTATCACGGATTTTATATATAGCCTAGAAACACTTAGAACACGAGAGCTTTATAGATATTTATGATAGATTTCTGCGATAAGCTTTGCCTTAATATGCTGAACTTATACATTAACTTTCTAATTTTATTACAAACATAATTTGTAAAGTCCCACTTCAAATATATGTCAAAATAAACACCAAGATGCTTCACTTTTTCCACAGAACTTATTTTTAGTTGGCAATCACAGTTACTATAATTCTTACAATCATTATCATGCACTTTGATGGCCTCCACATCAGCCATCCCCGCCCTGGTCATAGAATAGCAAATAAAATGAGACTTCTCGATCTTTAATGACAATAAGCTCTTGTCAAACCAAATTTTGGCAGTACTCATAATTTTCTCGGCCTCAACAGTGACTTCCTTCCAGGTATCTCGTGATATGGTAATAGCTGTATCATCAGCGTAACAGATCACACTGTCTCTAGGTAAAACTGAAAATATTCCGTCTATATAAATACCAAAAAGTATTGGCCCAAGCACGGTACCCTGTGGCACACCACACCTCACTGGCCGGGGTCCACTGAGTGTTTCGCCAATCTTAACTTGCTGTGAACGGTTTTCTAAGTAAGACTGAAAAAGTTGTTTCGGTAAACCTCTGATTCCTTTTTCCTCTAGACGATCCGGCAAGATATGGTGCGACACAGTGTCAAAAGCCTTTGCCAAGTCTAAAAATATTGTTAGACATTTTTTCGCGTATTAAAGCTATTGACAATGCGATCTGTCACTCTAATGAGAGCATCCTCAGTACTGAAACCACGCCTAAAGCCATACTGATTGGCCGCCTAAAGGTTATTCACTGTCACAACCTTTGAAACATTATTAATAAGAGCAATGGGCCTGTAGTTCCGAGGCTGGTCCGTAGATCACGCTTTGTGAAGCGGGATTACAATAGAGTTCTTTAGTGTGTCAGAGAATATTCCCGTTGCAAAAATCCTGTTAATTAAATGCTGCAATGGTTGAGTTAAATAATTTTATATATATATATATATATATATATATATATATATATATATATATATATATATATATATATATATATACAGTGAAATCTCCCTTGGGCGGACACCAGCGGGACCGACCGAAAGTGTCCGTTCAAGAGGGGTGTCCGCTTAAAAGAAATACAAAAAAATTTTTTTTTTTTTTAATGAAAACTGTAATTATAGAATTTGGAACATCTAAAACGTATACTTATGTATGTACAAATTTTTAACACAAACAAAAAACTTAAGGAAAAAACAAAGATTTATTACCTAGGTACATATAAAATATAATAGAATAGAGTTATACATATGAAATGAAAGGTAACTTTAATGACGCAAAAATTTATATATTGTTTGTCTCCTCTTTTTCTTTAAAATGGCGTCCACAAATCGTATTCCTAATTTGGAAAAAAGCTCTAAAGACTCTGCATCTCCGTGATCTTCGGCAAAACTTTTAAGCTGCTTGGTTAGGGTAATAGCTTCACCATAACTTGAGATAGCGTCTGTTCGTACTGGAACCTCATCGACATCAGAATCTTCGGAAAGTCCTTGTATTTCAACTGGATTTTCAATTTCTTGATCTGAACCTAGATTTTCAACATACAAATTTTCATCTATGTTCAAAAAATCATTGAGGTTTTTATTATCAGTCAACTCCAACAAATTCTTATTTTTGAGGATATTTGCAAGTACGTTACGTGGTAAGTCATCTTCTGGATCAGATGTAACAGCCTCAGTTAACTGGTCTTCACTTTGCATATTTTCATGCTTAAATCCCGCTTTACGGAAGTAATTTTTAACTGTTTCCTTGGTTACTTGTTCCCAAGCGGTTTTTTCAAAGTAAACTGCATCCAATGGCGTAATATTTTTAATTATTTCAAAAGCTGTTTTAGTGGTTACTATCAGGTGTTTTAAATTTTTTATAATTCCCTGGTCAAGGGGTTGACAAGCTGATGTACTGTTAGGGGGCACAAACAAGATTTTTATATTTCTTAAGCGGACGTCTTTTCGATGAGATCCTGCATTGTCTAAAAATAACAAAATGTTTCTTTTTTCTTTTGTCATTTCCCAATCAAGATCTTGCAACCACTCTGTCATAATTTCTCCTGTCATCCAAGAAGCTTTCTTATTATATTTCCAAGTTACGGCAGGTTGTTTATGTAAATATTTTTAAATGCTCTGGGTTCAGCTGTCTTACCAATAACTAAGAGTTTTTCTTTTTCTCCCGCCATATTTGTACAATGCAAAATTGTAAACCTCTCTTTGAGATATTTACCACCAATACATTTTTCTTTTTTTAATGTCAGCATTTTGTTGGGTAGATCCCTAAAATACAGGCCTGTCTCATCGGCATTATAGATGTCTCTTGGTGAATATCCCTTAATTAAAGAAGCGCATTTTTCCCAGAATGATAAAGCATCTTCAGCAATAACCGAAGCTCCTTCTCCTGAAATCGCTTTAAAACTTATGTTGTGGCGGATTCTAAATTTATTAAGCCAACCAGAAGATGCACTGAATGTCGAATGTCCCAAAGACTTGGCTATTTCTTTTATTTTGTATCGTATTAGCGGACCTGAAAAAAACATTAATAAGTTTTTTGCATTTTTGTCACGACAAGCCTACTGATACTCTCACCCCTTTTATCCATTCTTTGAACTGATATGAAAAGAAAATCAACGCACTAGTTCCAGAAAACCTTATCTAAAAAAATAATTTATGTGCATACCTGTCAAAGGAATCCCCTTATCACATGCTGCCATAAACCAGTTATAACACAACTTGTCAATTTTGGTACCATCACCAGTCAAAAAGCTTCTTTTTTATTCAAATTTCTGTTCGACATCCACTTGTTTAGAAGGATTTCTTTATTTTTAATTATGTCAGCAGCTTCTGTTTTTCCGATATTAAAACGCTTGGATAAGTCCCTTACACTTAACTTTTCCTTATTGTGAACTTCAACAATCTCAATTTTTTGTTTAAGCGTGAGAATTTTTCTGTTTGTGTGTCCCTTTTTCGCAAAGGCGTCTGATTAATATTAAATCCCCGTATGTACCGAAAAATTGAGATCGAGGAAATCCCTCAGTGAAGGCAGGCAGCGATGTTGGCGCGCGGCGCGATTGGAAAACACAACAGCGATACTCGCCACAGAAAAATGAGAGAAGGCGTTTATTTTTTATTGTTTTTTGTCCGGTTATGAGAACATTTTTTTGTGTCCGCGTACGTTCAAGAGAATGTCGGTCCAAGAGGGAGTTAACACAATGCCAATTATATGAGAGTCGGTCGGCCATGAGAAACTGTCCGTTCAGGGGAAGTGTCCGTGTAAGAGGGGTGTCCGCGAAGGGGAATTTCACTGCGTATAAATATATATATATATATATATATATATATATATATATATATATATATATATACATATATATATCTATAATATATATATATATATATATATATATATATATATATATATATATATATATAAATATATTATAGATATATGTCTGTCTGTCTGTCTGTCCGTTAGTGCGCCTATCACTGAAGAACCACTTATCCGATTTACGTACTTTTTTTTAAAAAACATACATATGTTCTCTGGCCAGGTTATAGGCTATATTTTATTACGATAGGTAGCATAAGGAATGAGCAGTGACGTAAAATAGCGAATGATGTCGGAAATATGCGCGTGCCTTTGCAATATGCAGCCTAAACCATTAAATATGGAACAATATTATGTAGCAAAGAATATCTGTAATCTATAATCTATAATATATATAAAATGCAATGTCTCTCTGTCTGTCCATTAGTGCGTTTATCACGCGGGAACAACTTATCCGATTTACCTATCTTTTTTTAAATTCATACATATATTCTTTGGCCAGGTTATATAATAATAATAATAATCTATATCTGTAATATATATATAATGCAATGTTTGTCTGTCTGTCCGTCTGTCCGTTAATGCGCTTATCCCTCGAGAACCACTTATCCGATTTACGTGATTTTTTAAATTCATACATATGTTCTCTGACCAGGTTATAGGTATATATTTTATTACATCTATAATATATATAAAATGAAACGTATCTCTGTCTGTCTGTCTGTCCGTTAGTGTGCTTATCACTGGAGAACCACTTATACGGTTTTCGTACTTTTTTTTTTAAAAACTTACATATGTTCTCCGGCCAGGTTATAGGGTATATTTTATTACGATAGGTAGCATAAGGAATGAGCAGTGACAATAATAGTAAATGAAGTCGGACAAAGGTTGCCGCTAGCGCGTTCTCTTGCAATACACAGTCCAAATCATTAAATATGGAACAATATTATGTAGCAGAGAATATCTATAATATATATAAAATGCAATGTCTCTCTGTCCGTCTGTCTGTATGTCTGTCTGTCCGTCCGTTAGTGTGCTTATTACTGGAGAACCACTTATCCGATTTACGTGTCTTTTTTTTAAACATACGTATGTTCTCTGGCCAGGTTATAGGATATATTTTATTAGGTGACATAAGGAATAAGCAGTGACGATAGTAGTGAATCAAGTCCACTCGAGCGGAGCCGCGGGCCCGGCTGGTATATATATATATATATATATATATATATATATATATATATATATATATATATATATATATATATAGAGGGTACCTTGCTTATGGTGCAAAAGGTCGGGGGTTCAATCCCGCAGGTCGGTATATTTATTTATTATATATTATATTTGGTTTGAAGATCAAGAAAAGTATTAGGCATGGCGACACAATTTCACCAAAATTGTTTACCCTGGTCTTAGCGAATGTATTCAAAAGTGTTTAGTGGGAAGAGAAGGGAATTAAAATCAATGGCATATACAGTAATACCCCGCTTTACGCGAGGGATACGTTCCGAAAAAAATCGCGTTAACTGAAATTCGCGTATATCGAGGTTTATGATTAAACATAGTCAAAATTTAATACAAAAAAATACAAATCATTTTAATCAATCACTTTAATTCTAAGAACACTTTATGCAATACATACTCTTATTTTTTACGGAAAAATACATCTATTGTCTTTTGGGTAACGTTTTGTTTACGTTCTTGTAAAATACGTTCATAACACCCAACACTGTTTTTAATTGTTTGACACACGGTCAAGACACGGTCATCATTATTGTCTATACTCTGCAATATGTCCAAACCTGAATAAATTTTTGAAAGTGCATTTTGTATTTCCCCTGAAGATAAAACTTTCTCTTCTACTTGTTCTTCCTCATCGTAGATAGGATTATTCTGTAACTCGATCAGATCTTCATTGCTAATAGGATCGTCGTGCGTTGCTACAAGTTCTACGAGATCTTCTACCGTGACATCTTCAAGTTCAGACCCCTCAATCATTGCAGCAATGTCTTCAAGCACTTGTCTCTGCATCTGGACAATTCTTCTAGGTGCTTCCACTACATCTGGCCAAAGATTACGCCACACCCCATTCATACAACTCATTTTAACTTCCTTCCAAGCCTCTTCTATGTTGTGAATAGACTTCATAATGTTGTATGACTTCCACCACTCTCGCATAGACTGTCTTCCTTCCCCGTCAGTTTCATGAATTAGTTGGCTAAAAGTGCGGCGATGGTAATAAGCTTTGAAGTTTGCTATTGCTCCCTGGTCCATAGGTTGTAATATTGACGTAGTGTTTGGTGGAAGGAACTTTACGTACACTTTTAAGTCTCTGGGCGTATCAAGTGAGGTTGGATGTCCTGGGGCATTGTCTAAGAGTAATATAACTTTAGGTTCAAGCCCATTTCTGTCACAGTATGATTTGACTGATGGGCAAAAACTATTAGAATACCATTCTTGAAAAATTTCCCGTGTAACCCACGCCTTTCTGTTTGATCGCCACACAACTGGTAGACTTGTCTTGTCTGTGCCTCGCATTGCACGGGGTGTTTCTGAATGGTACACTAGTAAAGGTTTCAGTTTGAAATCACCAGTGGCATTACCACCCAGCAGAAGTGTTAGTCGATCTTTCGCAGCTTTGAAACCACTGGCTTGACGTTCTTCCTTAGAAATGAATGTTCGAGATGGCATTTTTTTCCAGTAAAGTGCGGTCTCATCAACATTGAAGATGAGACAAGCAGGAATTTTCTCTCGTCTAACGAAGTCTTGAAACTTGTCTGGAAACTCAGCTGCAGCTTGAATGTCCGCGCTGGCCGCCTCGCCTGTTATGTGGATATTGTGAAGATTAGAACGCTGCTTGAACCGATGGAACCAGCCTCTGCTGGCAGCAAAAGTCGGAGTGGCACTCCCTTCTCCTTCTTTTGTTTTCAGCATCTCATACAAAGATTTTGCTTTTGTGCATATGAGATCTTGACTTAGTGGTGTGTTCTTCTTATTCAAATCTTCGATCCAGACTGACAGTAATTTCTCCATTCTTTCTAAGATAGATGATCTCGAACGAGAAAGTTTTGTTGCACTTATAGGTGTTGAACCTTCGCTGGAGATTTAAATTTTTTCCCGATTTTTATAAATCGTTCTCACAGTCGATTCTGAGAGTCCAAAATCTCTCCCAACAATTGTTGCTTTGCCTCCATTTTCCATTCTTCTTAACACTTTCATCTTCAATTCCAAAGTGACGCTTTTACGCTCTTTTTTCTTTACAGGCGGCATTTTTAACGTAGGGTTAAATTATGTATGTATGTATCTCCAATAAATATTAAAACAAAACTGCCAGCCGACCGAACTAACATTACGGAACAAATGAACACACGAAACGAACGAGGAAATCCCCATAGAACAAAGTCGAAGGACAGGGAATTCCCAATTCTTCAAAGAGAATATTCAGAGAAAGCGGGGATCCCCCCGCGACCATAGAGAAGTTAATGACTACATGAGCGCGAAATTTGAAATTCGCGTTATAGTGAAACCGCGCGTAACGGGGTCGCGCTAAGCGGGGTATTACTGTATTTACATCACTTACGATTCGCAGATGATGTAATATTGATTAGCGAAGATCTAGAAGAACTCAAAATCATAATAGAACAACAAAATCAAGATTTACAGAAAATTGGACTCGAGATTAACATCAAGAACACAAAACTTCTAAGCCCACAAAACAGAAAAATTAAGATCGGCACGGGAGATCGACAGAGTGGAAGTATATATACTTGGAACATAAGATTGGGTTTGATAAGGACAATGGCATATATTTACATCACTTACGATTCGCAGATGATGTAATATTGATTAGCGAAGATCTAGAAGAACTCAAAATCATAATAGAACAACAAAATCATGATTTACAGAAAATTGGACTCGAGATTAACATCAAGAACACAAAACTTCTAAGCCCACAAAACAGAAAAATTAAGATCGGCACGGGAGATCGACAGAGTGGAAGTATATATACTTGGGACATAAGATTGGGTTTGATAAGGACAATCAAACATCAAAAATACCAAGTTGGATTGGTCTCAGCTGGACTACACTTCAAAAACTGGGATTCATTCTAAAAAACAGAGATATTTCCATGACCTTAAAAAGAAAAGTGTACGAGAATTACATACTTCCAGTAAGTACGTATGGGGTGGAAGCCATGGCCCTTACAAACCATAGTCTTTGTCTACTACAACGTACTCAACGGTTCATGGAAAGATGTTAGATGTTAGTTTATGAGAACACATTAAAAGCGAGGATATCAGACGAACAACAAGAATTAGAGATATCAGTGAAAGAATAGAAATCAATGAAAAAATGGACTGATGATACAAGGCAGTAAATAGCTCCATTTTGCACAAGATCGAGACTACTGGAAAGAAATTATTGAGGCCTATCTCCTGAAGTCGAGAAGCAGTGGCTTATAAAGAAGAAGAAGATATCTATATGTATATATTTGTTTTGAACTCTAGAAATTATTTGCCTTTTCTACATATTTCGTGAATTTGTAAAATATAATTGAAGCAATTTAAACCAATGTGTGTAAAAAATGTTATTTAATGTATATGTAAAAATATAAACACGTATATACATCAAGGATCTAAGATAATTATCGTGTTAGGTTTTAACATTAATTTTTGTGTTAATAATAGTCTATCCACCTATTTGAATAGCATTGGGCTTATACAAATGATAAAATATACTAGTTCTACTAGAGACAGAACCTTGATAGACAATGTGTTTAAAATTCTTGTGATGATATAGAAGTTCACGTTGTAAAAGTTTTTTAGCCTTCACAAACAAGTTTGTGTCCGAATCCTAGATACTGATTTTTGAAAACTCATTTGGGGTGTATTTTGTGAAGTTACTGATCATGTCATACCTCTGTAACAAAAATCGTTAGTCTAAACAATCACAGTACAGAATACTAATTGCGCAAGTCCGGCTTGCAGTTGGCCGGTTTTTTATTTTACTGAAGAATTAAACACACCAAACGGTATTTTGTAAAAGTGTAGGCGGAAAGGATTGGTCAAGGCACAACCTTACAACCCAATGAGTCTGTGTTAAATCTTTCATTTTCGTTTCATTTCCATATCTATATCCTCTATTACACAGGGGAACAGCTGTTTTGGTGTCAAGGTTTTTTGAGCTGATTCTATATCAATTTGATGTCCTGAATTCAAATAACGTATTCATTTGTACCTAGGAGCTCAAATTTTTAAGATATACAATTTTAGAGAAATATAAGTTACATTATTGTAACTCAAATCCGTAAGTGTAGTAAACAAAAGTAGATACGAAATTTTTATTTTAGTTATACAAAATACAATATTATATCGTACTTACAAACAAAAAAAAAAACATTGAAGAAATGAAATAGTCACTCAACACTTGGAAAGCTTCTTTTCCGCGACATTCTTGAATGTTTTTTTTAAACAGTCCCTTTTTAAACTCCAGCAGTAATCTGCCATCATGTGCATGTCCCATCTTCCTTGGTAGCGGTCCTCCATAACTTTAATATCTTGGTGAAATCTTTCACCTTGTTCCTCACTCATGTCTCCTAAATTTTCTGGAAAACGGTCTAAGTGGCTGTGTAAATAGTGTATTTTAATACTCATATTGCACCCTAAGGATTTGAAACTATTAAGCATCTTGTTAACCATTTCAACATAGTTTTGAGCTTTATGTTTGCCTAGAAAATTTTCTACAACTGCAACAAATGATGTCCAAGCTTCTCGTTCAACTTGATTCATTGAATTTATGAAGGCAGGATCCTTAATTAATTGTCTTATTTGTGGGCCGTCAAATATCCCTGCTTTGAGTTTTTCTGTGCTCAACTGATGCATTTTTACCCCTATATATGCAAAACAAGACCCATTCTTATTAAGAGCCTTTACAAATTGCTTCATTAAGCCCAACTTTATATGTAACGGAGGAAGTATGATTTTTTCTCTTTCAACCAAAGCGTCGTTAATGACATTCTTTTCCCCAACGTCCATGTTTTCTCTCTGAGGCCAATCTTTTCTAACCCAGTGGTGTGTTTTGTGCCTACTATCCCAGAGGCATAAGAAACACGGATATTTCGTGTAACCACTTTGCTGCCCAAGAAGAAAGTTTACCATTTTTAAGTCTACACAAATCATCCATTGATGTTCGTAATACTTTATCTTCTGCAATACCAAAGCTATGGTATTATGTTATATTCTTCTTTCAGTTTCGTTGAGTGAGTTAGTGGTATTGAACCATATTTATTCCCATTATATAGAAGGACACATTTTAAACTTCGCTTTGAACTGTCAATAAATAGGCGCCAATCATCTGGAATATATTCAGAAAGTCCCATTTCTTTCATGAGTCCCCTAATTTCGTGACAAAATACAAGATTGTCTTCTTGAGAAAAGAATGGTAGCAGATCTTTTTCTCTTGTACGGTAAAAGGTAATTTTGGTTCCTTGTTCCAGTAAATTTTTGTCGTTCAACCTAGAAGCCAGTACTTCAGAAGCTTTTTTCGATAAATTGAGATCCCTGGTAAGATCATTTAATTCATTTTGATTGAAGCGTTGAGGAACTGATGACGTCCCCTCATAGTCACTGTTAGTTTCATTAGCATCAGAACTTTTATTAGCATCAGAAGAGCGATCAGAGGGAAAATATTCGTCATCAGAGATATGTGGTAGCTGATGAAATGTTGGAATCGGTATTTCATCTGAGTGCGGGATAGGGCGTATTGCCGAGTCTAAATTGGGATAAGTCCACTTACTGCGGTTATTTCGATTGATTCCATTAGTATTTACTAAACAGAAATAACAATCATTGAAGTGGTTTTTTTTTTGGTTCTCTCCAAACCATTGGTACGCCGAATTTTAGACATTTTCTTTTCCCGGTAGTCCACTGCCGTAAATGCTCTGTACAAGTTTTACATACGAAATGCGGGGCCCACGTTTTGTCCTGATCACCAAGCTTAACTCCAAAGTATCCAAGATACGCTCGCTTTACAAAGTCAGTAATAGTTTGTCTGTTTTGTTGAAACATGTATTCTCCGCATATATAGCAAAACACATTAGGTTGATTTACACAACTTCTTCTTGAACTGGAACCTGAACTCATTTTAATTCTGTTCAATAACACAAAAACACTCTTTTCTTAACATGAAATAACACGCCGAATTCGATCTACTCTCATTAGTAAGAACGCACAAACTGACGAGACTTACCCGAGTTAGGTGATTAAAAGGGTCAGTTCAGGTACCTGATAGGCAATGGTTCCACTATTTATAGATTTACCTGGAATTTACTCAATTACAGACTGACAATAAAACCATTGTACCTACATTAATGAATATATAATAATTTTAGAACTCTCATAAATGAATATACTGAATAAAAACCACATTGGTAGATAAGTTGATGTATCTAAAAAAGTAGAGCTGATAGAGAAAAACGGATTGCATGTATAGATTTAGCGTCCCAAATATAGTTAAAATCAGCTCTAAAATCCCAGGCACCAAAACAAAAATATTTTTTTGTTGCCCTGTGTTATTTAATCAAATAACTACCTCCCTATCCTCTGCTTTATCAATTCCGCCCCCCTCCCGCATGACACTAATAAATACCGTACAACGTAGACTTGTTTATTTGTTAGTTTTTAATCTAATTTTAGTGACCATCCATATTGGGCTGGTCACGAACATACATTAGTTTAAAAAGTTATTATCTTTATTTTTACCAAATTAGGACATGTAAGTATATCCACGTAAACATGAAATTTCCATTAATCCATTTTGGTATTTTAAAAAATTGAATCGAGGGATGTATCTGCAAATATACAGAGTGATTCGAAGGTATTCACTGAAAAAAAAAAATTGAAAATTGCTGCGTGCTGTTACATGTTTATCATTTCATTTTTTTTTTTGTTAATTTCATGCTTGCAATTGCAATAATTCAAACAAATAGAGCCCTGAGAATCTCAACAGATTATTTTATTCTTAAATATTTACTTTAACCGGCAAAAGTTCAAAATTAAACTAATGTTAAAACCAGATTTCATGAGCTTAAGAAACAAATTTTATGTACTCATCTATCATTAATCAATTTGTAGCTTATTTACATTTCTTAAGAATTGAGAGAATGTTACTTTATGATTGTTTGAAAAAACATTATGCCCTTATAGAGGATGTTTTTGGCACTGATGTTCACTAGGAAAGAGAACTTCAAGCTTTAAAAGTTCTAATAATTCTTTCTTAACGCTGTCTTTTGGAAACGAAATGTTCTCGGTCATTCAAGATTGGATGTTCTTTACAATAACAGAACCGTCTGGTATTAAGTCTATCATCTGTGAACACCAAGCTTCAAATACATCGGAATTCATATCTTCGTGATAATCTCCTGTTTTCTTGGATACGAATGTTAAAAGACCTCCGTCTACAAAACCACTTTCGCTTCCAATATGCGTAATAATTAGCCACATCCCTTACTAGATGGCAGTTTAAGACCAGTAGAATCATTTTCGATAGGTCTGAGTGGCTTGTCGCAGCCTACAGGATCATATCCAAAGGTGGAATTCTTTTTTTCATAAAGAAGCCATGAACAATACGCCTTACTGCTTGTTTTGTGTGTTCAGCTGATGTTCTTTTCTGTCTGGTCTCTTTTTTGGAGTCTATACTCCCCTCTTTTTCTTCTCTTAAAATTCTCTAAACTGTGTCTTTACCAACTCCGGTCATTAAGGAACATTTTGTCTCACAATCGTCCACGCCTAAATCGCAATTTTGATCGTTATTAACGTAGTCAAATACATTTTTAACTACACGTTTTTCATTATGGCTTAGGTGCCCGATTTTGACATTTTGCTGGAGAAGACATTTTGTTAACATACTAACTGACTTGTCACTAACTGGCTTGACACTTGGGCATGCTGCTCTAAATATGTATATTTAGTTGGCAACAGAAAGGTATCTATAATATATATAAAATGTAACGTCTCTCTGTCTGTCTGTCTGTCTGTCCGTTAGTGCGCCTATCACTGAAGAACCACTTATCCGATTTACGTACTTTTTTTTAAAAAACATACATATGCTCTCTGACCAGGTTATAGGCTATATTTTATTACGATAGGTAGCATAAGGAATGAGCAGTGACGTAAAATAGTAAATGATGTCGGAAATAAGTTTGCCGCTACCGCGTGCCTTTGCAATAGACAGCCTAAACCATTAAATATGGAACAATATTATGTAGCAAAGAATATCTGTAATGTATAATCTATAATATATATAAAAAAATGCAATGTCTCTCTGTCTGTCTGTCTGTCCATTAGAGCGTTTATCACGCGGGAACCACTTATCCAATTTACCTGTCTTTTTTTTAAATTCGTACATATATTCTTTGGCCAGGTTATATAATAATAATAATAATCTGTATCTATAATATATATAAAATGCAATGTTTGTCTGTCTGTCTGTCCGTTAATGCGCTTATCTCTCGAGAACCACTTATCCGATTTACGTGATTTTTTAAATTCATACATATGTTCTCTGACCAGGTTATAGGTATATATTTTATTAAATTTATCATATATATAAAATGCAACGTATCTCTGTCTGTCCGTTAGTGCGCTTATCACTGGAGAACCACTTATCCGATTTTCGTACTTTTTTTTTTTAACACATACATATGTTCTCCGGCCAGGTTATAGGCTATATTTTATTACGATAGGTAGCATCAAGGATGAGCAGTGACAATAATAGTAAATGAAGTCGGACAAAGTTTGCCGCTAGCGCGTTCTCTTGCAATACACAGTCCAAACCATTAAATATGGAACAATATTATGTAGCAGAGAATATCTATAATATATATATATATATATATATATATATATATATATATATATATATATATATATATAAATAATGCAATGTCTCTCTGTCCGTCTGTCTGTCTGTCTGTCCGTCCGTTAGTGTGCTTATCCCTGGAGAACCACTTATCCGATTTACGTGCTTTTTTTTTAAACATACGTATGTTCTCTGGCCAGCTTATACGATATATTTTAATAGGTGACATAAGGAATAAGTAGTGACGATAATAGTGAATCAAGTCGGAGAAAAGTTTGCCGCTAGCGCGTTCTCTTGCTATACACTCCCTAAAGCATTAAATATGGAACAATATCATGTAGCAAAGAATACAATAATATATATAAAATGCAACGTCTCTCTGTCTTTCTGTCTGTCCGTTAGTGCGCTTATCACTCGAGAACTACTTATCCGATTTACGTGTTTTTATAAATTTATGTTCTATATAATTTGATATAAGCTAGATATGGAAAATAAGGTGGGATAATGGGAGATAAGGAGAAATAATGGGAGATAAGTCGAGATAAGCTTCTATAATGGGAGATAAGATGAGATAATGGGAGATAAGTATAAATAATGGGAGATAAGGAGAGATAATGGGAGATAAGCAGAGATAAGTCTAGATAATGGGAGTTATGGTGAGATAATGGAAGATAAGGAGAAATAATGAGAGATAAGGAGAAATAATGGGAGATAAGTCGAGATAAGCCTAGATAATGGGAAATAAGGTGAGATAATGGGAGATAAGGAGAAATAATGGGAGATAAAGAGAAATAATGGGAGTTGAGCAGAGATAAGCCTAGATAATGGAAATTATGTAGAGATAATGGGAAATAAGGAGAAATATTGGGAGATAAGGAGAAATAATGGGAGATATTTTATTACGTTGGGTCACATAAGGAATAAGCAATGACGATAGTAGTGAATCAAGTCCACGCGAGCGGAGCCGTGGGCCCGGCTAGTTATGTAAATAAAATGATTTGATTGACAATAAAACTTCGTTATAAAACAGCATTGTTACCTGGGAATAGATATCACGCCTCTGTTATAAGACTGCCGGTCAGTCCAATAGCATTTTAATTACTATCAGTTTAAAATACATAGAGTATAGTAGGTACCATCACGAATAAAACACAGTTTGTTACACCATTCTATACCTCGAGGATAATTATTTAAAGATTTATCTTTATTAAGGTTATCTAGCTAATAAACTTCTTCAATTATTAGACTAATCAAATAAATATTTTTTAAATTTTAAAGATGTGTACGTACTTGTGAAAATGTTTATTGCTTATTAACAATGTTATATCTTCTTAAATAAGTAATAATGCATCCTCCACATCCTTTTGTATAAGTAAAGATTGCGTGTACGATATCAATCATATTAGCTTACCGCGTTAATAATAAACAAAATTTATTTATTTTAAACTACGCTCATCTTGAACTTGAAGAAATTAACATATATTTTCCATTTGGGTACTTTATTCTTCACAGAAATATACGAGGGTGGATTTGATAAGTTTGGTAAATTTATACGAAATGCCAGGAAATTTTGTTCAGTGGTATGACTGTTGGTAAACGTGATTCTTGTAACGGTTGTGTTCAAGGCGTTCAGTTATTTGTTGGCAGTTATCGTAAGTGATCGGTGTTACACGCCTCGTAGAAATGCATAAAATCGAGGATGGAAGATCGTCTCATTAAACTTTATGAGATTGCTAAGATGGTAGGCATCTCATATGAACGGGTACATAATATCGTGCATGAAGTTCTCAAAATGAAAAAGCTGAGTGGGCGATGAGTGCTGCGTTTGTTAAATTCACAGCAAAAACGCCCGAAGAAGGACATTTCAATGGGTTGGCGAAGGGAACAGTTTTATTGGCGGGAAAAGTGATAGTAACTATTTTTGAGACTTACAGGGTATCATCGGGATTGGCTATCTGGAAAAGGGTAAAAGAGTGTCTGGCTTTTATTACTCAACGTTATTGGACCATTTGCATAGTGAGTTTAAGCAGAAGTGACGAAAATTAGGGCGCCAAAAAGTGCTCCTTTGCTAGGACAATGCGCTTGCACACCGTTGCAATGGCGAAAGTGCACGAGCTGCGCTTTGAAATAGTTTCCCATCTATCCTATTCGCCAGATTTGGCACCAAGTGACTTTTTTGCTTTTTAACAACGAAAATTGGCCTGGTGGAAAGAAATTTCTGTTGAAAGGTTGCTACCTGTGCTATCAACCAGTTATGTACAGTTTAACACAACTTTTTCTTTGGAGGGGATAAAAAATTTGGGAATCTCGCCGGACCAAATCAATTGAACTCGATGGAGGTTCGGGGTCAATCATCGTTCCTCAGGAAGCTAACATGGTTAGTAAAACGCGCGTCGAGCGCAAAAATACAGTGTTTGGTGTAATGGTGATAAGTATTAAGTAATGTTATGTTGAGAAATAAATTTTTGTTTTTACAAAAAACGTTATTTACCTTTTTTTACAAGATTTTTCGATCCACCCTCGTATATGTATAATAGATACATGTTACTGGCCATGAAAATTATGCAGTGACGATGATTTAAATAAAACACGTATTAGTAGGAATATTTTCTTTAGTATCCTAACAACAAAGTATATTTCATTCAAGAACCTCAAAAGATTTCTATAATAATGACTTTTAAGATCTACTTCTTTGAGTTTGTCACTTTATTAAGAACAGCTTCTCGTGGTTTTAAGGGTTGTCTCACATTGAATGTATCACTAAAAATAAATAAATAAAAAGTTACCATTAATAAAGAAAACGAATTACTTTTAGAGAGATTTTGAAACGCTTATTTTCAACATGCCTTTATCGTTATCGTTATTAAAAGCAGGCGCAATATAAATGCTAAGGAATTGCACCATACCACCACTCACACGGCCAGACAATTCCATTGCAACCACACCTGTCGAGAGAGCAAACTTGTTGGCTGAACTCTTTGCTTCACATTCTACTGTCGATTTCCAAGGAAAAACACCACCTACTATTCCCATATTGCAATCAAGGATGCCCGATGTTGTCTTCAGACAGCGCATCATAAAGCGTATTCTAATGAAGCTAGACACCAAGAAGGCTTCTGGCGCTGACGGAATACCTGCCATAGTTCTCAAAAACTGTGCAAGGGAACTAACACCAGTTATCTGTAGACTTTTTAACCTATCCTACAGAAAGGGAATATTTCCGTCCTGCTGGAAATGTGCCACGGTTCAGCCGATACCTAAAAAAGGTAAGAAGACCTTGCCAAATAACTACCGACCAGTTGCACTGCTGGAAGTCATGGAAAAGGTTATCAATGAGCATCTTCTAAAATATCTTGAACGATTCAATATTATTAGCGATCACCAATATGGTTTTCGTAAACATAGATCAACAGGAGATCTTCTAACTTATGTAACACATGTTTGGAACAACACAATTGAACACTTTGGAGAACCTCGAGCGGTTGCTCTTGACATATCCAAGGCATTCGACCGTGTTTGGCACGATGGACTGTTGGCTAAGTTACGCTCTTATGGTATGTCTGAAAGGTTCTGTTTGTGGCTCTCATGTTTCTTCAGAGAGCGTTCTTTACGAGTGGCGGTCGACGGATTTCTTTCTAACACCCTCACTATCAACGCCGGTGTGCCCCAGGGCTCCATACTGTCTCCTACTCTCTTTCTCATTTACATTAACGATCTGCTGGAAAAGACCGGGAATCCAATCTATAGCTTTGCAGATGACAGTACGCTTGTCTCTTCATTCACCTTGAACGCTCGGACATCGGCTGCCCAGGCGAATATCCGCAGACAGCGGACAGTTCAACTTAACAAAGACCTGGAAGAAATTCTATCTTGGGGTGACAGTAACCAAGTGGAATTTAACGCTACAAAAACCCAAGCGGCAGTTTTTTCTAAAAAAGTTAACGTTGCTGAACCCGACATAGTTATGTCGGGGCACTCCATTCCCGTAGCATCGTCGCTCAATTTGTTGGGCGTTAGTTTGGGAGCAAATATGTCTTGGCATGAACATGTTGCAGGCATAGCAAGGAGAGCTTCTCAAAAGTTGGGAATATTATTTAGAACCAGAAAGCTTTACACCACAGCAACTGTTAATTCTTTACAAAGCCCAAATTCGACCAACTATGGAATACTGCTCCCACGTTTGGGGCTCCGCTCCCAAACATACACTGCATTTGTTGGATTCTGTTCAGAGAAGAGCGGTCCGTCTGATTGGGGACCCGGAATTGACCGGCGGCCTTGATTCGCTGGAACATCGAAGAACGGTTGGCGACTTGAGTCTGTTCTACAAGTATTTTCATGGAAAGTGTTCGAAGGATGTAGCCCGCTTAATTCCTCCCAAAGCGGTGCATGTTAGAAATACACGTCGCGCTGGTGCTTCGCATCCGTTCGAAGTTCAGCTTGTTACTCCGCGTACAACGCTTTTCAAGCAATCTTTTATATGGAGAACGACATCCCTTTGGAATAATTTGCCCAGCGCTGTGTTTCCCACCGAGTACAATTTACAGCGATTCAAGAACAACGTGAATCGCTTTTTCCGCACTCGTGCCGCTTCTGGAGCGCTTTAGGGACTTCCCTGCAGCACGTGTGCTAGACCCATAAAAAAAAAAAAAACCTAAAAACTTGAATATATCGTACTGAGGTTAATCGCTGTATTGTAAGTAAAAAGATAATATAGCCACATAAAAAAGTTCATTACCACGAACCAAAATACGTGGATCTAGTGTATTTTTCGACGCTGAATTCGAGTCCGGAAGTTAAAAAAAGATTTATCATGTCATTTTTTTTTATTGGCCAAATGACTTTTAATGAAGTGTGAAAAAATATTTTATAGTCTCGAGAAGAGAATATGCGTTTAAACCACAGCAAGCTAATTCTATTAATTAAACCAAAATCCGCTTACACACACACACATACACACACAGGGGGTGAAAAGTACCTTTAAAACTCAAATAATGCACGTGAGTGTAAATAACATGTCTTCTTTTCTTCGAGTGCCACTCCTATCGGAGATTAGAAATCATCATAGCTACTCTCAGTTTATTTGCTGCTCTTCTAAACAGTTCAATTGAGCTGCAGCAAAACCAGTCGCGCAAGTTACGCAACCACGATATTCTTCTTCGTCCAACATTTCTCTTCCCTTTAATTTTGCCCTGCATAATATTCCGCAACAGTGAATACCTTTCTCCCCTCAACACATGTCCCAAATATTCCAGCTTCCTTTTTTTAATAGTGTTCATTAGTTCTGGGGCCTTGTTTAGTCTTTGAAGAATCTCGTTATTGGTTACCCTATCAATCCATGACACTTTCAGATAACATGTACAAAGGATAAATTCTTGTAGCTCTTAAGATAAAATATCTAAATCTGACGTGACAACCAGATATTACTATTAAAGGATTGAGACTCACCTCTATAGGGTGTAAAAGCCATCCCCACACACGGCGGTATCTCATAAGTTTCGATAACAACAAAAAAAGTTCAGACTTTTGTAGTTTTAGGCAGGGTGAACAAATATGGAGTAGATTCACTTGAACCACCGATATACGACTATAAACTACCCTTAGAAGGTGATGGAAACTACCCCCTGGGATTGATGGATCTTAGAAGTCCTAGCATCTGAGAAAAAAAAATTCAGGCTTTCGTAGTCTCAGGCAGAATGGACAAATACAGCCTGTATTTTATTGCTCAAATGTTAGAAACTAACCTGAACTAAACGGCCTCAAAATAACAAACGGATTCTACAAATACAAAGACATCCACAAATATACTTGGATGCAAGAAACACGAAACTTAAAATCAATAATTACATTATAATTAAAAACGATACCACTAGCAAAATAAAAGACGTAAGAGTAAAGAGAGGGGCAGAATGTGGAACAGACCATAGATTATTAGTAGCAAATATAAAAGTACCGTGGTACAAGACAATAAAACAAACAGGAACAATAGATAAAAAAACAGAAATACTAATGAGGTAACATAAAAAGCTGACAAAGAAATAAAATACAAAATACACTTACTACAAGACGAAACGATAAAATACCTATATAGGCGACGATTTGATCAAAAATTAAATGAATTTAACTACGACAACCTCCAACAGATGTATGACCACCTAAAAGAATGCATCAAACAAGCGGCCCTAGAAGCATCAGGTAAAGAAGACAACGAGAATAAGAAGCATAAAATTAGAATCTGTGAAAAAAACAAAAGAATCTATAAAGGAGAAAAAAAAAGACTATACGAAAAATGGCTGAATATAAAATCAGAAGAAGATCTACAGAAATATAAAGAGAAAAATGAAGAAACGAGGAAGATGATAAACAAGGAAAAGAACGAGAGATGGGAAAAATCGTGCGAACATGTAGAACAATATATCGGAGGAACTAGAAGCACAGAGTCATGGAGAATAATTAAAGCATTAAGGACCAACAATAGAGAGAAGACGTATATAGAGTATATCCCAGAAAGTGAGTGGGAAGAATATTATAAGAAGCTGCTAACAGAAGACAGACAAGAATTCCAAGAAGAGAACCCCGAAGAAGAACAGAATAAGGAAAAAAAAAGAGATAGAACTAGGTTATGAAGAAGTAAAGAAGACAATAAAAACACTCAAAAATAATAAATCTGCAGGGCCTGGAGGTGTGGTAAATGAAATGATTAAGTACGGGTCTAATAAATTACATCGAATGCTGAGAAACATGTTCCACAGAGCGGTAAATGGAGAAAAAATACCAGAGGAATGGACAAAAGTCTATATAGTATCAATATTTAAAAAGGGAGACTGCAGAAAATGCACAAACTATAGAGGCCTAAGCACACACAAGAACAAATTAAAGCTAGATTAGGACAAACGCGGACATGCATAAGACAATTAAATTCGATCCTGTGGGACAAACACATTACAAAGAAAAACAAAACACGCATATACAAATCAATAAGACAAAGCATCATGACATACGGGTCAGAAACATGGACGATCAACAAAAGAAATAAATCTAAAATTAACGCGGTAGAGATGGAGTACTGGAGAAGATGTTGTAGAGTGACACGTATGGAGAGAATAACAAATGAAGAAATAAGAAGCAGAATGAACATCAAAGAGAACGCAATAAACACCATAGAAGAAAAACGATTAAAATGGTATGGACACATAAGACGGAGCGAAGATAATAGGTGGATAAAGAAAATAACGGAGCGGAGCCCTATAGGAAGAAGAAAAAGAGGAAGACCCAGACGATCGTGGAGAGACGATGTGGACGAGGCTATGGAGGACAGGGGTCTAACAGATGGAGACTGGGAAGATAGAAACGGATGGAATCAAAGGCTGAGAGAAGGAAGACCGCGTCAGCTGTAGAAAATCCTTGATATATATATATATATATATATATATATATATATATATATATATATATATATATATATATATATATATATATATATTTATATATATATATATATATATATATATATATATATATATATATATATATATATATATATATATATGTATATATATATATATATATATATATATATATATATATATATATATATATATATATATATATATATATATATATATATATATATATATATATATATATATATATATATATACATATATATATATATATATATATATATATATATATATATATATATATATATATATATATATATATATATAAAAGGATGGGCCATCTATCGGTTTAAATTTGAACCACCGGTTATTTCGAATCTGGCAATACTTATGTCATTCTATTCTGTCACAAAATTCAGTATATTAACTCCACTGAACAAAATGAATCGATTTACGCTTGAGCAACGTTGGGATTTATTGGAAATTTATTTCCAAAACAAAGACAATTGGTCGGAAATTGCACGAAAATGTCGTAGAAAATTTGGTCGCAGAGAAGGACCAACAGTGCCCGCTATACGCAAGTTTATTGCTAAAGTTCGTGAAACTGGTTTCATTGTTGATGCGCCAAGACGTGAGCGTGCTCGTACAGTGCGTACACCCGAAAATATCGAAGCTGTGGCTGAGAGTGTGCGTGAGAATCCATCAACATCAACTCGTCATCGTTCTCAAGAATTGAACATTTCACGCACCAGTTTACGTCGAATTTTGCGAAAAGATCTCGGTATGACGCCTTACAAAGTTCAATTGGTTCAAGAGTTGAAGCCGCATGACCATCCGCTTCGTTTTCGCTTCGCTAGATGGGCCAACGAGAAACTGCACGATGATGTCGATTTTTCCAAAAAATTATCTTTTCGGATGAAGCTCATTTTCATCTTGGTGGGTACGTTAATAAGCAAAATAGCCGTATTTGGGGCTCAGAAAACCCACACGTGGTCTTACAGAAGCCAATGCACCCATTACGAGTGACTGTTTGGTGCGGCTTGTGGAGCGGAGGCATCATTGGCCCATATTTCTTTGAAAATGAGGACGGCGCAACCATTACGGTCAATGGAGACACCTATCGCACCATGATAACCGATTTTTTTGTGCCCGCTCTTCATGGTATTGATGTGAACGATGTTTGGTTTCAACAGGATGGTGCAACTTGCCACACATCTCATGCCACAATCGATTTATTGCGTCAAACGTTCAATGGCCGTTTAATTAGCCGAAATGGTGATGTCAATTGGCCGCCAAGAAGCTGCGATTTGACACCGTTGGACTATTTTCTGTGGGGCGCCGTTAAAGACAAGTATTATGCCGACAAACCAGAGACAATTGAGCATTTGAAGGCCAACATTCGTGATGCCATTGCCGAGATACGACCCCATACACTCGAAAAAGTGCTCGAAAATTGGTCCGATCGAATGGGGTACTGTAAGGCCAGCCGCGGTAGCCATATGAATGAAATAATATTCCATCTCTAACCGGAACAATTGTACTTCACAACAAAAAAATAAATTTGGCAAAATTTCAAACCGTTTTTGTTTTATTGTATTTTTAAATTTAAACTTTTAAATGGCCCACCCTATATATATATATATATATATATATATATATATATATATATATATATATATATATATATATATATATATATATATATATATATATATATATATATATATATATATATATATATATATATATATATATATATATATATATATATATATACATATATATATATATATATATATATATATATATATATATATATATATATATATATATATATATATATATATATATATATATATATATATATATATATATATATATTCACCCCAGGGGCTAGTTCTCTCCCTCCTAGGGATGATTTTCGACCTTATTAAGAAGCTAGTTTAGTTGTCTTGAATGTTTGGCATAAGATAAAAGTACTTGATCATTTCCGAATTTCAATAACATCCACGTGCACCATTAGAGCGTAGGGGTAATTTCTACCATCCTCTAAGGGTAGTTTATAGTCGTATATCGGTAGTTCAAGCGAATCTGCTCCATATTTTTTCACCCTGTCTAAACCTGCAAAAGCCTGAACTTTTTTCGTCGTTATTGAAACTTATGAGACACTTCCGAAGATGAGGGTGGTTTTTACACTCTATAGGGGTAAGTCTCAACCCTTTAAGAGTAATGTCCGGTTGTCACACCAGATTTAGATATTTTGTCCTAAGAACTACAACAATTGGTCCTTTGTACATGTTATTTAAACTCACGTGCGTTATTGAAGTTTTAGAGCTACTTTTCACCCCCTATAAGGATGGATTATGGTTTAATTTATAGAAATAGCTTGCTGTAGTTTGAATGCATATCTGATTCTCTAGACTATAAAATGTCTATCATTATTCACACTTCATTAAGAGTCATTACTATAGTTTTATCCCATTTGAAGGGATGTTTTTGACCAAAAAAAAAATGATACGATAAATCTGTTTTTAACTACAGATTCGAATTCAGCATCGAAAAATCCAGTAGATCCATGTATTTTGATTCGTGGTAATGAACTTTTTTTTTGTGTTGCTGTATAATTACCCTTCTCCATAGTTACTATTTATACTCCTCACGGCAACCGTCAAAGTGCCTTCAACAACTGGGTTCTCTATAACTTCTTCTGAGTCACCAACATTGTAGTACAGCACATAATTAGCATTATCAGTGATTCTCTGAGCATAAAAAATATTTTCAGCGCCATTAATTCGATCATAGTAGATATTATCTCTAGAACTGTTCCTAAATTCACGTCTGAGTTTTAATAACTGCTTGTATATGTTATGATGACTATTTACAGACGGTATATTTTCATTGACCAGATTTGTCTCAACATATTTTGTGCTGACAGGAAGCCATGTTTTAGCTCCCTCATTAAAACCTGCAACGAATCAAAGGAGTTTTTAATTCAAGTTAAAAGCAAGAATTTTCTTAAAATTGATACGAACACACATTTTTGAAAAAGTATCATAACCTTTACATCGACAGTTTCATTGTATAGCAAAGAGTATTGAGAGTGAGAATGATTTACGTTGGATTATGACAGTTTTTTCGAGCAGGTGTGTATTTTTAAAATCATTTGACTTCAAAACAGTTTCAAAACGTCGATATTTCACTGCTAACCTACCTGCATTGGTAGAGTTGTCCCACTGGAACGGAGTGCGTTCAAAATCTCTACTTGTTTGGTTAAATGTGGAACAATTTTTAATAGCTAGTGGGTCGTATCCTTCATCACATGTTACTTCCCCTAAAAGTCATATTTTCAGTTTAACCTCTGTAAGGCCTTTTAGTAAAATTCTGCTTACCATTCTCTTGCCCTATCTCTTCTCCTTGATAAGTTATTTGAGCTCCTGGTAAAATGGCTACTAACATATTTAAAGCATCAATATTTTCCACGCCCAATCTGGTTGATACTCTTGGTTGGTCATGATTACCAAGCTTAAAAATAAAGCCATATGAATATAAATTTTTTAGTTTTACTACATAATAGAAATAATTATTTTTATTACTGATGCATATTGGAAGTGGATTTTGAACAGTACACCATTTATTGTCGCGATCATGCAAAATAATCTAAAAATGGCAGTCTCTACTTTCTTATAATTACACAAGTATACAAAAAAATTCTGTTTTTTAAGTGAGATACGTGTTTTACGTGTTTTCTTACGTATTTTTTTATGCTGAAACCAAAGAAATCATAAAACAAGACATCTACCGTCAGATTTTTTCAGAAACCACACTTAAAGTTGCCAGAAAACTATTATATTGAAAAAAATACATTTTAATAAATAATGTAAAACCGTATAATCATTAAAATTATGAAATAAAACTATTATTTCGCACATCTTTAAATGTTTTGAATTTACATTATCACAAAAACCTAAAAATATTAGGTTTTAGTGTTCATCTTTAACAGAAAACACGCATACACCACCTTTAAGTAATACTGCACTGACTTAGCCGTTACTTGATGGAGATCCATAATAACTAGGAATAAAAATTTAAAAAAATGTTTAAGATCACCACTTATGTTTATTATTGCTGACAATTGTTTCGACATACTGTGTCTTCTTCTGGAGCACGATGTAAATTAACTAACAAAGTATGCTTCAGAATACATAGTTTACCTACTTACAAGTACTAAATTCATTATCAATATATGTTTCTAGGTATTAAGGTAAATATTGATAATGAATTTAGTACTTGTAAGTAGGTAAACTATGTATTCTGAAACATACTTTGTTAGTTAATTTACATCGTGCCCCAGAAGAAGACACAGTGTGTCGAAACAATTGTCAGCAATAATAAACATAAGTGGTGATCTTAAACATTTGTTTACATTTTTATTCCTACCTTTAACTAAGCTATGTAGCATAATGCTGTTTAAAACAAATATGTGCAACCGTTAAATTAAAAAATTGTTTTTAATTTTTATTAATATTGAACAAAACTATTATTTCCAGTGTTTTTTGAGGTTCCTAATCCTGACTTGACATCAAACAATAAAGTTTTATGTTCAGTTTCAACAAAAAACTCGCTTTTAACACTTACGAGGGTGCTATGTGGTTGGTAAAATGCTTTTTTAAGTAAATAAGTACAATAAAATATTAGTTTTGTTCAATAACATATTAATAAAAATTAAAAACAATTTTTTAATTTAGCGGTTGCACATATTGCATTTTGCTACGCAGCTTAAAGGTAGTGTATGCGTGTTTTTTGTTAAACATGAACATAAAAATCTAATATTTTTCAGTTTTTATAATAATTATAGATTCAGAAATAACAGCTTTATTCCATAATTTTAATAATTATACCAGGGGTTTCCAATCTTTTTTTTACTGCGACTCCCTTTACAGCAGGGGTGCTCAAACGGTCGATCGCTATCGACAAGTCGATGGCGAGTGCTTTTTGAGTCGATCTCGAGAAAAAAATTCCGATATAGAACTATTCACAGATTTTGTTTTAGGTAACTAAAACAAAATGTAATGAATAAACTACTAAAATTTATTCGATCCACAATTAGACCAGAATAACCCCCTCATCACTTTCTTTTATCGTAATAACCCCCTGCTAGCGGCAAAAGGCGGCTTTATCAAAGGAACGCGCGGTACTTGTCAAAGAAAAGCCGAGTTTTTGATTCCCGCCGATTTTTCTAGAAACTTCGGGCGGCGTGTTTGACGGGAACATTCGAGACTTCGTTCGCGCCGATATAAATGTTGCTCCTGCAGGAATAGGAGTCAGTCTGAGTTGTAACTTGAAGGCGATACATCGATACAAAGTTTATTAATAAATAGTCCAAAATGAGTACGGCGAAGAAAAGTAAAACTTACCATTTTAATAACGATTGGGAGGAAGGTAAAGGATAAGTGCATTTGTCTCATTTGCCGTGCGTCAGTTGCAATACCTAAGCGTGGGAACTTAGAGAGGCATCATAAAATGGTTCATAAAAACTATGAAAAGTATTTTCCGTCACAGAGTGAATTAAGAAAACGAAAAGTACGTGAATTGATAACTTATTTGAAAAAAGAACAAACCATGTTCACAAGACCAGCCAAACAATCAAAAGCTGCAACGATCGCGTCATTTAAAATATCTCATATATTGGCAAAACACAAGAAACCATTTGATGATGGATTGGTTGTGAAGGAAGCATTTATTGAAGCGGGTGAGACTTTATTTGGAGATTTTAAAAATAAAACAGAGATTATGTCTGCTATTAGAGAACTTCAGTTATCTCGTCCGACTGTCACAAGGCGTATTGAAGTCATGAGTCAGGACATGGCAGATAAACTAAAACATGATATCATGGAATGTACATACTTTTCTTTACAGTTCGACGAATCCACCGATATGACAGACACTGCCCAGCTGTGTATTTTTATTCGAATGGTATTCAATGACGTGTCGGCTAAGGAAGAGTTTTTGACAATGATTCCTCTGAAAGGAAAGACCCGTGGCGAAGATATATATGACGTTTTCTTCAATTTTGTAACAAACTACAAGCTACCAATATATAAACTAGTGTGCATTACAACCGATGGAGCACCAGCAATGACTGGAAACAAAAACGGTTTTGTGGCATTGTGTCGAGCTAATGATGATTTCCCTTCATTTTTCTCCTTCCATTGTATTATACATCAACAAGTTTTGTGTTCAAAAGTTCTAAACATGGAGGAGATTATGGGCATTGCAATAAAAATTGTGAATTCTATCCGTGCACGTAGCTTGCAACGACGGCTCTTTAAATTGCAGTTGGAAGATAGTGAGTCAGCTGAACACACTGATTTAGTTCTTCACACAGACGTCAGGTGGTTGAGTGGCGGAAAATTCCTAGAAAGGTTTCAAGAATTATTGCCCGAAATAACAGCTTTTCTGGACGAAAGAGGTGATGACACTCAGATGCTGAAAAACGGAAAATGGCTGACTGATTTGGCATTTTTGACAGACATCACAATGCATTTAAACACCATTAATTTGGAGCTTCAAGGTAAAGGAAAAACTATTATTGAGATGATTAGCGCAATAAACGCATTCAAAAGTAAATTGCGACTTATGATAGATCAACTGAAAAGAAAGGATCTGAAAAATTTTCCGTTTTTGAAAGCAAGAATTCCTCAATTGAATTATGATATTTATGAGGCAGAATTATCAAATATTTTGGGCCAATTCGAAATACGTTTTTATGATTTCAGTAAATTGGCAAATATCGTATCATTTATGAGTTACCCTTTTTCGTGTAAAAACATTGAGGAATTAGCTACTGAAATAGCAAGTCAGTTTAACATGGACTCATGTTCTGTTGAAAATGAGTTAATGCAGATTATATCAGATATACATCTCAAAGCCACATCATCTGATACAAAATTCTGGTATTTTATATCTGAAGATAAATATCCGAATCTAAGGCAAATTGCCCTTCAACTGATGGCAATGTTTGGGTCAACTTACTTGTGCGAGTCTGCATTTTCTGAAATGAAGATAATTAAGTCAAAATATCGCAATCGGCTAACTGACGAACATCATGCTTGCGATTAGCACTCGGTAATTACGTACCATCTTATGAAAAGTATGCTGAGGACATGCAGTGCCACGCTTCAACATCCAAAGTCACTCTTTAGTTAAGTTTAGACACTAGAACTCGTTTGTTTCGTAAGAACCAATAAACTCGCAATTTGAATAATTATGAGTTTTTTCATTGACATTTTAGAGCAGACCTACACTTACCTTGACTAAAAAAAATGCATATTGTGCGGAAAACTAATATCTATGCCACGATACACCCTACTTAGACGACAATCCTGCATCACGCTTACTTGCAGCCTCTCAGAGTCGATCGATCGTAGTCTAACAATATTGAGGTAGATCGCCAGCAGTTCAAGTTTGAGCACCCCTCCTTTACAGGTTGCAATTTTTATGCGACGCCCTTTTAAAAGAAGAAACCTGTGTGGAGCTTTAGCAGACAATAAAATTACTCTATTATTCAAAAACTCCAAAGAATATAGAGTCTTAATTATTATTTATTAGAAAACATAAAAAAACTAGAAATAATACCATTAATGAGAAGGACGAGGTTGCTTTTCTGGGCATAACTTCTCAAATCGGGGCTGAAGTTTTGAAATTGCTACTCTCATTTCTTTTTCTAAATATATTTGTGAGCTGTACTTCGATTTGATCACTGCAACTGCAGAAAAGCCAATTTCACCCAAGTACGACGTAGCAAATGGTAAAACAACCCTCAAAGCCGTAATACTGATAGTACGATATTCTTGGGATGCATTGCTACAAAATTGAAACAGTTTGTCTTTATTGAATCGTAATTTAAGGCTCGTATCACAAAATAGTTCTGACAGCTGTTCTTCCTTGACTGTTCAAAGTGTAGATGGTGGTGGGGTCGATTGGAATGTGTTTCTAATTCAGTCGTATTGATTCAGATTCTCTGGAAAATATTTATTAAATTGGGTACTTAATGTTGATAAGTGTTGGATAAATATCAATTGCAAACTTGGCTCCAGATTTCGAATAGATTTTTCTTTCAGAAAGCCTTTCAAAACAGGAAAACAGTCAGTATTTCCTTGCTCCTCTTCTATTTTTCTTTTCCACAACAGCAACTTCTTTTGAAACGCTGCAAATTTATTAAGTAGTCAGTATTTTTAAACTTTTCTGCATCACGACGTGATTCTGGCAATAAATACGTTTACAACTCATTTTTCAATTCGTGTACACGTGAGAGTACGTTACCTCTCGACAACCAACGACATTAATAAAGTAAAGATGTACGCTTGGCACCCAAATCTTCACAAAGCTTATGGAGAAATCTTGCCTTCACGGGTCTTGTTTTTATGAAGTTCACCATTTGATCACGAAATTTAATTCAGGTGAAATATTTTTTGCAGCCAGTGCCTCCGTATGTGTGACGCAATATGTCCATTTTACATTTAGAGCCTTGGTTTTAATGAGAGTTTGAAGTCCTCCATACTGCCCTGACATCGCGTGAGCTCCTTCCGTACACATACCAACACACTACTCTCCATTGAATGTTATTATCTTCTATGTATGAATCTATGATCTCAAACAAATCACTAGCCTTACCGGTATCAGTCATTATTTTGCAAAATAACAAATCCTCACGTACATTTGTTTCTTCCATGTACCCGACGTAACATATTAATTGAGAATCGTTATTACTGCCTGTCGCTTCATCCAGTTGAATGGCAAATAAACATGAGAGATTTTCCACAATTTGCTCATTAATGTCTTCAGCTATGTCATGAATGCGACGACTAATCGTATTGTTAGAAAAAGGAATATGTGGTTTCTTACATTTGGCAATACGGTGAGCGACCTTGTAAGAGGCGAGCAGTGCTTTGGAAGGAATAGATGCTCTGGAAAACAAGGATATTGACTGATGTTTCAGTTCTCGCAATTTTCTTGCAAAAAAATCTCGCGGCTTTCCTTATAAATTACTGTGAGTTGTTTCTAAATGACGTTTAAATTTATTAAGAAGCATACTTTCAGCTGCTAGCACCTTATGACAAACAACACATTGGGAAAGTTCCCTATTTCCTTTGCTAACGTATGTACGTAAATCCAAAATCTAAATATGGATCATCATCTTTTCTGTACTACTCAGTATATATCACCACTACACCAAACACTTTATTTTTGCACTCGACGCGCGTTTCGCTAACCATGTTAGCTTCATCAGGAGCGATGATTGACTGACTCAATCATCGCTCCTGATGAAGCTAACATGGTTAACGAAACGCGCGTCGAGTGCAAAAATAAGGTGTTTGGTGTAGTGGTGATATATACTGAGTAGTATCATTGTGCCAAAGATTCCACATTCCCAACTAAATCTTTTCTGTACTTTTTTCGTTTTTCTACAGTTTCTTTTCTACTCTCTTCTGCGTCTTTAAGACGTTTTCTATTTATTTAAAGAAAGTTATCCATTTTAAGTAATGAATACGCGCGCATAAATTAAATACAACACACTTGAAATCAAAACACTGCATTCATCAACGTTAGTAATCGACGTATAAATAAAGTGCCGAAATAAAAGACCGAACGATGAACGAACAAAAGCACGGGGAAATGGAGGGGTGGGCTTACTCATACAGTTATTAGAATAGAGGAGGTAAGTTCTTGCGAAAAGCGTAGTGCTCATAGAAAGAGAAATAAATAATATAAGAGTCATTCTGTCTCTCTTACTTGGCGCCGAAATTCAGCGCTCAAGCGCAGAGTAAGAGAGATAGAATTGTCGCATATTATTTCTTTTTCTTGTTAACGACGCTTTCGCTTACAGCAGGCTATATACTTTCTCTCCTCTGTTCTAATATCTCTATGGGCTTACTGAGTCTCTGATGAGACGCGCGCCGCGCTGCGCACTAGCTCATTACGTCGCGTGCAGGTGACCTGTGCGTATCGTCTCGCGACGCACAGTTAGGGAACCCCTGGATTATACAGTTTTACATTATTTATTAGAATTTATTTTTTTCAATATAATAGTTTTTCTGGCAACTTGAGGTGTGTTTTTTCTGCAAAAATCTCACGGTGTATGTCTTTTTTTATGATTTTTCTTGGATTCAGCATAAAAAAATAATTAAAAACACACGTGTGTCACTTAAAAGAGAGAGATTTTTTTTTGTATACCTGCGTTATTTTTCAAGACAAAAACAACTTTTGATGTAAATTTCAACAGGAATCTAAGCTCTTGAAATATTCATTATTTTATATAAAAAAACGTCAATATACAGAAAACAACACAAAACTTACGACCCAATTGCTGGTATATATTTCAGGCAGGGCGTTAAACCATAGTCTAATTGCATCTAATAAATTTTGGGCGGTATAGTTTTTCTGAAGCTTCATAACGAAAGTTAGGAAATTAAAGGTAAAATGAGCTCCTCTTCTAGAACCATCTGGAGTTCCATAGTAAAGCATAGTTATATTTGGGTTACTGTATAACTCTGTTACCATCATCCTACAAAAACAAGGAATTTAAAAACTTAAACTATATATACAGTCGGTGAAGTAAGAATGTGTCGCAGATAACCTGTAAACGGTAAAAGAAATTCCTGCTTTTTGAGGTTATTGTTGGCAACCCTGGGAACAATGCTTTGTGGAAAGAGATTCATTTATAACATTATTTATGGGTAAATAATCATCGAATATGAGTGCTGTGTACTCTACGCGGTTAGGCAGGATGACACAATTTCACCAAAATTATTTACCCTGGCCTTGGAGAATGTATTTAAAAGTCTTGAGTGGGTAGAAAAGAGAATTAAAATCGATGGCATATATTTACTTTACTTGCGATTCGCAGATGATGTAGTCTTGATTAGCGAAAATCTAGAAGAACTCAAAGTCATGATATAACATTTTAATCAAGCTTCACAGAGAGTTGGACTCGAGATGAACATCAAGAAAACAAAACCTCCCACAAAAATTAAGATCGGTACGGAAAAGATTGAGAGAGCGGAAGACTACATATACTTGGGACATAAGTTTAGATTGGATAAGGAGAATCAAACAGCGAAAATACCAAGGCGAATTGGTCTCAGCTGGACTGCATTTCAAAAACTGAAATTCATTCTAAAAAAACAGACATATCCCCATGACCCAAAAAAGAAAAGTGTACGAGAGCTGCATACTTCCAGTAAGTACGTATGGGCTGGAAACCATGACTCTTACAAAAAATAGTCTTTGTCCACTCCAACGGGCCATGAAAAGACAGTAGTTTACGAGGAGCAGCTTGTATGGAGAACATCATCCCTTTGGAATAATTTGCCCGGGACTGTGTTTCTCACTGAGTACAATTTACAACGATTCAAGAACAACGCTTTTTCCGCACACGTGTCGCTCCTGTATCGCTTTAGGGACTTCCCTGCAGCACGTGTGCTTGGCCCATAAAAAAAAAACACATTAAAAGCGAAGATATCAGACGAACAACAAAAATTACAGATATCAGTAAAATAGTGGCATAATTAGAGTGGCAATGGGCGGGGCAGGTGGCTAGAACGAATGATAGTAGATGGTAGAGATAGTAGAGAAGCGGTGGCTTATAAAAGATACGCTTCGCACTTTAAGGCTGTATTTCTATGTAATCATCCGAAAATGACGCCTACAGCCGATGCTAAAATATATAGGCAAGCCGAAGGCATTCGTTAAAAATGTGGTAAAACAATACTCTCAGTTAAAAAATGTAGATATATATATATATATATATATATATATATATATATATATATATATACATATACATATATATATATATATATATATATATATATATATATATATATATATATATATATATATATATATATATATATATATATATATATATGGGTAATTCTCTGTCAACCGGACCCCCCCTCCTGCCCATTACAGGTTTTGAGATAAAATGGTCAGTAGGGGCTCAAAATTTTCGTTGAGATGTCTACTTTTTAATGCCGTATGCTTCTTTTGAAAATTCAAGATGTCCGAAGCAATATGGCGGCTAAAAGGGGAAGAGCACCCAAAAAAAAACGTAAAATTCCGATATTACTGACTTGTAAAAATGAGTTATAAACCGCTTAAAAATGTTCTGTAGGGGCTCAAAATTTTCGTTGAGATGTCTACTTTTTAATGCCGTATGCTACTTTTGAAAACTCAAGATGTCCGAAGCAATATGGCGGCTACAAGGGGAAGAGCACTCAAAAAATACGAAAATTGCAATATTACTAAGTGCTATAAGTGCTCAAAATTTCCAATTAAACCTCTATTTAACAGTGGAATTTATTGAGGAAATTGTTATTTAAAAATGAAATATTGATTTCATCAATTTTTTAAATGTAATAATAACATAATAAGGCCCAATCCAAACAAAGCCTAAAGGATCAAATTCCCAAATAAGAAAAACTTTACATCGAACATAGCAAAAAACATCAATGCTAAACCTAACATTACCTAATTCATCAAACCACAAACCTAACATAGACTAATGTATCAAACTCCAAACCTAACATAGCATGATTATTAGGTAGATAAAAGCATTATCTTTCGAATGAGATGTTAAAAATATTAATGTAAAGGTGTAAAAATTACGAAAAAAATGGGAATTTCTAGTTAACTAAACTATTCATATTACTTCTTTTATTATAATTATAAATCATTATAAATAGCTTTTTCATTATTTAATTTTATCGAAATGAACTTTCAACAATTTTCAAGAAAAAAAAAGATTTCTTTAATTTAACATGTGATCCCCCCTTCACCCCAAAACCGCCTTCTGGATCCGCCCTTGAGTGCAAAGACCATCTTAAAAGAAATAATTTTATAAGTGCTAGAAAGCAAGTGTTAATTATAAACATATTTCCTAAATTTTAGTAAATATTATTTCAATCTTTCTTGATATCATGTTTTATTTTCTTGGAGCGATCCTAGAAAATGGTATTCTTAAATGTAAAAAAAAAATTCTGAAAAAAGGAAGTTTTTTTCTCAATGTAGATCTAATTATTTCACAATAGCCTACATTATTTTATTATGATAAAAAAAATTCACCAGAAAATGAATTGTAAGTATTAAAGTTGGTAGTAATTACTAGAGCATTGATGCAAAAATCGTATCGAATCTAGTGACTTTGCCAACATCTCACTGTAGTATGCGAGAAGTTGGCAAACTCACTAGATTCGATCAGGTGTTGCTTGAGTCACTAAATTGGTTCCCGACTTTGCAACACTTTGAATGAGATAGACACCTTTGGTTTCGTATCTAATAAGTACTCACTTCTTGCAGTAGAACTGCTACCGATGAAAAATCACCAAATTTTATATTTGTTTTAGCCTTACATTATTAGTTATTGTGTTAACTATTGTAAAATAGACTAACCAGCATTGTGTAATATTATGATTCTATGTTAGTAGTGAATAATATATGGTATTTAATTTAAAAATCAAGTGTCTACAGTTTTAATACTTTTGTGTTTTAATTTAATATTAATTTTTTTCTAAGAAGTTGTGAATATCTAAATAACTAAATAAATAAAATAATATTATAACTAATATTAATTTCATGAATAAATCTTTGTTCCTAACTTAAAGCTTCTATATTGATTTACTTTGATATTATACTAAATAATTATATGGTTAAAAAAATCAAATGGCTATGTTAGGTTTGGGGTTGGATGGATTAGGCTATGTTAGGTTTGTGGTTTGATGCATTAGGCAATGTTAGGTTTGGTATTGATATTTATCGCTATGTTCAATGTAAAGTTTTTATTATTTGGGAATTTGATGCTTTAGGCTTTGTTAGAACTTGGCCTTTTACACGCCTTGATTATGTTATTATTACATTTAAAAAATTGATGAAATCAATATTTCATTTTTAAATAACAATTTCCTCAATAAATTCCACTGTTAAATAGAGGTTTAATTGGAAATTTTGAGCACTTATAGTACACTTTTACGCCCTTATAACTCATTTTTACAAGTTAGTAATATTGCAATTTTCGTATTTTTTGAGTGCTCTTCCCCTTGTAGCCGCCATATTGCTTCGGACATCTTGAATTTTCAAAAGTAGCATACGGCATTAAAAAGTAGACATCTCAACGAAAATTTTGAGTCCCTACAGAACATTTTTAAGCGGTTATAACTCATTTTTACAAGTCAGTAATATCGGAATTTTACGTTTTTTTTTGGGTGCTCTTCCCCTTTTAGCCGCCATATTGCTTCGGACATCTTGAATTTTCAAAAGTAGCATACAGCATTAAAAAGTAGACATCTCAACGAAAATTTTGAGCCCCTACTGACCATTTTATCTCAAAACCTGTAATGGGCAGGAGGGGGGGTCCGGTTGACAGAGAATTACCCATATATATATATATATATATATATATATATATATATATATATATATATATATATATATATATATACAGTCCCTGGCCAAATTATTAGACGCACTGCAAGATTTCATGTAAAATATTAAATATTAATTACCGAGTGATATTGTACCGTTTTATTATTTTAAATTGATTTGTTTTTTATTTTTATATTATCCAATCAATTACCTATTTATTTGACATAAATAAAACAGCATTAATTTAGAAAAGCATAAGTTTATTAAGTTTTAAAGAAAAGTGAAATTAATGTTAGTAAAAGTCAATATTTAGTTGAGCCACCTTTAGCCGCTATCAAAGCTTTAATTCTGCGCGACATGCTATCAATGCAAGATTGTACTGTCTCCTGCATTTGAGGATGATGATTCCACACATGAAATCTTTTCTAGGAGCTGGGTTTTGTTGGTAATCACATCTTTAGCCACTTCTCTTTTCATCAGCTCCCACACATTTTCAATGGGGTTCATACCTGGCCAATCCAACAGAGGGATATTTTTTTCTGCCAAAAAAGCTTTAACAGACCGAGCAGTGTGGGAGGGAGCTCCATCTTGCATGAAACTGAATGGTTCCCCATTTGGAAACCATTCTCTGAGCTGCGGAATCAACCGATTTTGTAATACTTCTTTGTACTGCTCTTGCCTCATTATTCCTTTGACGACGTACAGACGTCCAGTGCCCTTGCCGCTGATGACTGACCAAATCATCACTTTGGTGGGATGTTTAACCGTCGTGACGACACAATCAGGATGAAACTTTTCTCCATGACGACGACGCACATACTGAGCTTTATTCTAGAAATTTCGAATGTGCTTTCGTCACTGAAGCAGACCTGTCAAAAATAGGAAAAATATATAAACTTCCATGTTTATTTGCTTTAGTTAACTGAAAATGATAATAATGTATCAATTATTGATTAAATTGCTGTATTTTTACCGATCTCCAGAAGTCCACATCTTTGTCTTGCCATTGTTTGGCCCACTTCAGGCGCTTTGCTTTCATTGCAGCTGTTAACTTGGGCTTCCTGGCGGGGCGACAGGCCTTAAAATCTAATTCTTTCAATTTTCTTCGAACAGTGCGCTCAGAAGCATTTACGCTAGCATCCTGGACTTGTGATTTTATTACCTTTGTGGTAGCAAATCTGTTTTCTACACAAATTTTCTTCAAACATCTCTCTGACCGTGGAGTGAAAATTGGTTTTCTACCGCATCTTTTCTTTCTTTTCGGGCTTAATTCCTTCCCTGACTCAATTTTCTTTTTTATGCGTCGTACACTAGCTTCAGAAACCTCCAATCTTCGTGATATTTCTCGGTTTGTAAATGTTTTCGCAATCACAAGGGCCTTCACTTCAGCTTTTTTTACGTGGTGAAAGATCGCCTTTTTTACCCATAATGAAAATAGTCGAATTACTTTTTTAAAACACTGCATACAAAATAAACTAATAACTGAGTAGTATAAAACTGTTAAACAAACAATCACAGTCCATAAAGCCACAGAAACACGTCCGTACCTGACTCGATTCCGATCGCGACTGATACAGATTTGTACTTGTTTACGTTCATGTATCACTTTGTCAACATAGTGTTGCCATATGTTAAAAATAAATACAAATATGTAGTCTACAACAATTCTTTTAAATAAAAATCAATAATATTGTAGTTTAAATATACCATTATTGCATAAAAACATAAAATTACTAAAAAAAATACAGTGCGTCTAATAATTTGGCCAGGGACTGTATATATATATATATATATATATATATATATATATATATATATATATATATATATATATATATATATATATATATATATATATTTTGGGTTTAACTGTATACATACACAAGTAATATATAACAATTATACAACTAAGTGTTGTGTTCCCATTCGCCTTCTCCAAACCTCTCTATCGTCCGCCATCTCTTCGTCCATTCCTCGTGACCTCATGGCTTGTTTCATATCTTCATTCCAGGATCTACCTGGTCGTCCTTTTTTATTTCTTCCCGGTGGTTTCCATGTCCAGAGTCTTTTGGGCCATCTCGTATCGTTTATTCTGAGTAGGTGTCCAAGCCATTTTAATTCTCTATTTTCTATTCTTTTTATAATTGTTTCTGTTGCTGCTGTTCTGTTGCGTATTTCTTGGTTTGTTATGTGTTGGAATTTGGACACTCCGGCGCTTCTTCTCAGGTAGTCCATCTCTATCGTCGTTATTTTTCTTTTATCCTCTTCTTTCATTACCCACAGTTCACTACCATAACTTAAAACCGATTCTACCATTGTTCTTCCAATTCTCTTTTTGTTTTGTGTAGTTATGTTTTGATCCCAACATATTGAGTTAACAGCTCCTATGATCCTCCTGACTTTTTGTATTTTACTCTGTATTTCCTTTTTTCCTATACCATTTTTATTGTCAGTCAGTACTCCTAGATATTTAAATTCCTTGACTTGTTTGACATGTGTATCGTTGTTAATTAAGACATCAAATTCTATTTCCGAGTTCATAACCATATACTCCGTCTTTTCAAGGTACACCTCTAGTCCCCATTCCTTGTAGTCTATGTATAATTTCTTCAATACATATTCCATATCGAATGCATGCAGAAATGTAGATAATATAACAAAACGTGGTTCAAGGGGAGTACCGCACGTGGACGGCAAAAAGGGTATAACATGTTTTCTCGAAATCGTCAATTAACTTTGCGCCAATAGGAGCAAAAACTAAAGCAGAAAGGTTTGGATATAACGTATGAAACGATTCGGACTGATCTCCAGGCTAGCGATTTGAAATGGCGCAGTACAATCAAGAAATCATTGCTGAACGAAAAACACAAAGAAACGAATTACGTGTGGAGAGGAAAACATAGATCGAGACTGGAACAATGTAATTTTTTCCGTTGAATCTCCATTATGGGATTAAGCTTCATAGTAAAAAGGTATCCCCAGTGAAGCAGCTGTCATCGCAAATTCGGGCAATTTGGAAATCTTTGCTCCATGAATGTGCGGAAAATATCGTCGAAAGTATGCCCCACAGATGAACCATTAGCCTTATAATGACAATCCTTTACTGGTGAATGATGTAAAAAACTTTTTTAAATAAATAATAGGTGTTTCGGTGAATAATGTCGATTTTTTCGCAACATTTAAGCGTTTATTTCCATCACAAAATGAATTACCTTAATAATCAAAGTATTGGCCATGGTTAGCTATGACTTTTTCCCATCTTTCTGTCAAAGAATGGATTCCGCACCAGAAGAACTTTTCATCTTTTGAGGCCAACCATTCATCAAGCCACATTTTCACTTCTTCGTAAGAATGTAAGTTGTAGTCTGAAGGGGCTAAGTCCGGTGAGTAAGGCGGGTGGGGTAGAACGTCCCATTTGTTGTTTTCCAAATAGTTTTTAACACATTTTGCAACATGGGGCCGAGCATTGTCAAGTTGAAAAATGACTTTGTCGTGTCTTTGACCGTATTCTGGTCGTTTTTTTCTTTAATGCTCGGTGCAACTTTATCAATTGTTGTCGGTATCGATCGTCAGAAATCGTTTCACCAGGTTTCAGCAGTTTGTAATACACAGTTCGTCTACTATCCCACCAAATACACAGCAAAGCTTTCTTTCCCGATATATTGCGCACTGGTTGTGATGTTGAAGGCTGGCCTGGGTCTACCAAAGCTTTTTGGGTTGAAGTATGTTCACCATAAGCTTCAACCAACAACGATAACTTTCAGCAGCCGTTTTCTTCAAATGGAAGAAAGTTATTAAACTTCTCGGCAAAACGTCTTTTTCTGGTATGAAACCCGACATATTCAAAGCTATAAAGAACTATGTGTTTCGCACAATGACAATTAATAACGAACTGGCTTTTGATGGCGTATGTTTCCTTTCCAAAACACTATAGATGTCACTAGTCTATACCAACAAGTAATGCCATCTCTTAGCAAAATCGACATTATTAACCGAAACACCTATTACAATTTTTAATAAATAATGAGCGACACATTCTCATTTGACGGACCATAGATTATAATCTTTTCGCTACGATACGTGGTTAAATTTAACAACGCGATATTTTAAAACTTTTTATAGAACATTCTTCTTCTTCTTTATAAGACACCGCTTCCCCCTACAATTTTCTTCCAATTGTCTCTATCCTGTGCAAGATAGAGCCATCTATTGCCTGCTATCAACCTGATATCATCAGTCCATCTTCTCATTGGTCTTCCGACACTGCGTCTACTCTCCCAAGGTCTCCATTTAAGTAGTTTTATTGTCCATCAGCCACATGCCGCGTCCTTTGCCACTTTAATTTTGCAATTCTTTCACTGATATCTTATTGAATTCTTATTGTTTGTCTGATATCTTCGCTTTTAATGTGTTCTCGTAAACTGACACCTAACATCTATCTTTCCATGACCCGTTGAGTACGTTGTAGTCAACAAAAACTATTTTTTGTAAGGGTCATGGTATCCAGCCCTTACGTACTTACTGGCAGTATGCAGCTCCCGTACACTTTTCTTTTTAAGGACATGGGGATATATCTGTTTTTTAGAATGAATCCTAGTTTTGAAATGAAGTCCAGCTGAGACCAATTCGCCTTAGTATTTCCGCTGTTTGATTATCCTTATCCAATCTAATGTTACTACCCAAGTATATATACTCTTCCACTCCCTCGATTTGTTCCGTTCCAATCTTAATTTTTGTGTTATGTGGGCTTACAAGTTTTGTTTTCTTGATATTCATCTCAAGTCCAACTTTCTGTGAAGCTTGATTAAGTTGTTATATCATGGCTTTGAGTTCTTCTTGATCTTCGCTGATTTACGTGTTCTATCATGATTTTGAGTTCTTTACTTATCGGTACTATATCATATGCGAATCGCAAGTGCTGTAAATATGTGCCATCAATTTTAATTCCCTTTTCTTCTCACTCAAGACTTTTAAAAACATCCTCCCAGGTCAGGGTAAAAAATTTTGGTGAAATTGTGTCGCCGTGTCTACCACCTCTTTTGATCTTTATGGGTTCTGTTTTTCGATCCTCATCTAATTTATCCGTTAATGTCGCATCTTCATACATGAATTTTAGGAGTGCGGTATATCTTGAGTCTATTCTGGCATGAGCTAAAGACTGCATAATTGCCCTATGTTCCAAAGAGTCGAAACCCATCTTATAATAAATGAAAGCTAGGTGCAGCTTAATATTATATTCAATCGCTTTTAAAAGGCGGAGCGTCTGGATATGATCTATTGTTCCAAATTCCTTGCAAAAGCCCGCCTGCCCGACTGGTTAGTAGTCATCGAACTTATTTGGTAGACGGTTTGTGACAGAACATTCTAATGTTATGTAACTCTGTGACATTAATGTTGCGTACATTTGTTGGCCACTGCTATGTTTGAAATACTTAAAACAATTGTTACGTTTTACGCTCATTGAGGAGTTGCTTTTAAAATTATTGATATAAACGTGATTAATGTTTGGCAATAATTTTGTCACCTGTTGTAAGTGTTATTTTGTTTGTTAAACTCATCTAAAACTTCTCTCCATTGGTAAATCATATCAATAGTTTCTGGTTGATCCATTGTATAAATGTGGATCAAATAGTCGTGATCATTTGGTTCCATTCCTGGTTTTCCTAAAATAAGTCAAATTTTTAAACGTGATTAAAGTGCTAGAATGTTGTTTAATAATTGACAAATTGTGTGCAGTTCGCAGAAAATAACTGCCTTCCATGACAGTTATTTTCTGTGAACATTGCCGCAGACTTAAAGAATAGTCTCCCATTAGTCTATATGGTTTACTAAAAGGTGTTTGAATATCCAACATTGTGATTATTTTTGATTTCTTATAAGACGTTTCGATTTCTCGATTATCGTTGTCGAATTCAACGGTGGTTATTTGGTAACGATTAGGTTAAAAATCATCCAAGACGACTTTCCACATGGGCGTCATCAGACGGGCACTACAAAAATCAGATTGATTATATCCTGATCAGCTTTAGATGGAGGTCATCTACCAGGTGTACAAGTATGAAATGCGAATTTTTTTTCTAAAAAAACATGTTAAATTCGGAAGAATGATAAAAAGTGCTTTATTCAAAGTATGTTCCATCGCTTGTTATACATTATTCCCATCTTTCGGGCAATTTGTGAATACCACGCTGCGAACCATTTAGCGAGCCAATTTTCCACATCTTCGTACGAACCAAAGCGCTGCTCAGCAAGTGCGTGACCCATCGATGCAAACAACTGGTAATCGGAAGGAGCCAAGTCTGGTGAGTAAGCCGCATGGGGTAAAACTTCCCAGCTGAGTGCTTCCAACGTGTCGCGAACTGGTTTTACCGTATGTGATGGAGCATTGTCATGAAGAAAAATGACTTTGTGTTGCCTCTTTCGGTATTCTGGCCTTTTTTCAAGCAGAGAACGGTTTAAATCGGTCAATTGTTATTGGTAACGTTTAGTATTAACCGTTTCCCCCCAGGTTTTATCAGCTCATAACAGATCACGCCCCTCTGGTCCCACCGAACACAGAGCGGATGGTGCGCTTGGGTCTACTCATGATTTTTTGCGCTTGGGATTCTCAAAATAAATCCACTTTTCATCCCCTGTAACTACACGATACAAAAACGACTTCCTTTTGTACCGAGCGAGCAAAATGCGCTTTTCCATTTGCCTGTCGTTCAACTCATGTGGTACCCTTCTACCGGTCTTCTGAATCTTTCCCATCTCTCGTAGCCGATTGGAAACAGCTTGTTGACTAACGCCCAATTGCTCGGCGAGTTGTTTTTGTGTTTGCTAATCATCTTCGTCCAACAATGCTTGCAATTTTTTTGGCGGTTTTCCACGTTCCTTGTCTGCAACATCGAAGTCACCACTTTTGAAACGCCGAAACCATCGTTCACACGTATCTTGCGATGGAGCATGTTCACCATAAGCTTCTCGAAATAATCAGTATGATTCAACAGCAGTTTTCTTCAAATGAAAACAAAAAATTAAGGTTGTCCGCGAATGCCCTTTGTTCGGTATAAATTTCGACATATTGAACACAACAACACAACACTATGCACACACTTTTCCAATTTATCACTCGTGCGCGTCTGACACTTGTTGATGACACAATGAAATGTCGCAGTGTCAAATCTTTATAACACAAACTGCATTAGTGCACCATCTGTTGTCTGAAATCCGCATTTCATACTTGTACACCTGATATATTGAATGTAAGATACCGCACAGGTGCGGTATGTGGTTCAAATCACAATTAAAGGCTCATATGAGAATAAAACTATCCATCCCTAAAAAAAACAACAACAAACAAAAGAATTACGATGTCAGACAGTACTCTTTTCCAAACAATAATCAACTATAACAATTCGGAAGTCATAAAAGATACAGAGAAAACGTGGACAGATATTTAGAAGTGGGTAACAGACAGGGATGTATTCTGTCATCCTTACTTTTTAACATATATAGTGAATATATAATGAGGTCTGTTTTGGATAGCTAGAGTGGGGGTGTGATAGTCGATGGAAAAAAGTTAAGTAACCTTAGATATGAGGATGATACTGTTATATTGTAACTTCAATACAAGACCTAGAATCAATTATGGAGCGTCCTAGCAAAAACTGTGGATTGACAATTAACAGAGCGAAAACCAAAGTAATGATTGCTAGTCGTAATGAAGATCTGTCACATATAAATGAAATTGCTGGTTTCACTGTTGTAGACCATTTCAACTATTTGGAATCCCTCATAACTAACAATGATGACTGTCAAGCGGAAGTAAGAAGACGTTTGGCTATGACTAGAAACTAGACGATCAAACTCACTAAAGTCTGGAAAGATTCGGCTGTCACAAAAAACAGAAAGTTAAGATTGATATCCAGCCTCATATTTCCCATAGCAACTTACGCATCGGAAACATGGACTATTATACAAGCTGACAAACGAATCCTCAGAGTATCATATACCGAATACCGTACTAATATATCTATTCTTAAAGAGCTTAGTATAAATGAGTGACTTTTAAATAGAACTAATAGACAATACTTGAAATATCTTATGAGGAAAGTGGATACCATGGAAAAGCTTGTAGTAACGGGGAAGATAGAAGGTAGAAGATCAAGGGGACGGTCTCCAACAAGATGGTCCGACCAAGTAAGATCTCTCCTTGGTATAGGTATGCACGAGTCAAGTCAGGTGGTGCAGGATCGAGATACTTGAAGAATGATTGGGGTCAAAGGATTGAAAGAGAGAGAGAGAGAGGTTAAAAATAAAGACGGTGTAAGTCCAAACTTCATTTTAACATTAAAATAATTTTTTCAGTTTGTTATGGCTCTTCTGTTGGACTGTGAAGCAGACAGGCACGTTTAGAGAAAGAATTAGGGCCCCTTTCACAAAAAGTAATTTTTTTTTAACGGTCTTGATGTGAATGGAAATTTATTAGCTGCCTTACCTGATGGTGGTTCATCCAGAAACGTATCGTTTTCAAAAAGAGTATTGACAGCGTCCATTCTAAATCCGTCAGCTCCAAAATTCAACCAATATCTCAAAAGATCTTTCATTTCTTCCACCACAGCTGGATTTCTGTAGTTGAGATCAGGCTGACCTATTGAAAATTGATGAAAATAGTATTGTTGTCTTTCTTCTTTCCATTCCCACGTCGAGTCTTTGAAATGGCTAAGCTAAAATAGCGATAAAAGGAATGGTTAAAAAACACCTTCTTTTTATACAGAGTCTGTCCGGAAAGTAATGTCACCGATTTTTTTGTGAAGCGACTGTACGTTGGAGCTCGCTCTACCCACCGAGGATCAATAGTGAGGGAAGTCAGCTACCAAGCGAGTGTTTGCTCAGTTGTGTCCGAGCTCTCGGAGGGTAAGGACGGGCGATTTCGTAAACCTCTGTTTCATCTCTTGTAAACCTCACGATGCATCGCTCATTGGAACAAAGATACGCGATAAAGTTTTGTGTGAAACTAGGCAAGTCCGCAGTGAAAATTTTTCCAGTGGTTCAGTAGGCCTTCGGGGATAAGTGTTTATCACAAAGGTAAGTCTACAGATGGCACTAGGCGTTTTTAGAAGGCCGTGAAGAGGTCGAGGACGGAGCCCGCGCTGGACGCCCGTCAACATCCTCAAACGAAGAGAATTGACTCGTCTGAGAGAACTTTTGCAAATAGACCGTAGAATGAGTATTCGTTTAGTAGCTGACATGTTAAATATTCCAAAAACTATCATCATTGGACATCAGCAGCGAATGGAAACTTCACCGTGACAACGCGCTAGCCCACACTACCTTCGTCGTGACCTGCTACCTGGCCAGATCTAACGTGGCAACGCTGCCCCAACCACTCTACAGTCCCGACGTAGCTCCCCCAGACTTCTTTTTGTTTCCTTGCTTCAAATCCCCCCTAAAAGGAAATCATTTCAGAACAATTGACGACGTGAAAGCAGCTTGTACAATGGCTTTAAAAGCAATTCCTAAACAGACCTTTCAGGACGCCTTCGCAGCTTGGAAATCGCGCTGGCAAAGATGTATCGACGCAGGAGAAGACTATTTTGAAGAATTTAGATGTACTATACCGATCTGGTCAATATATTTTTTTTAATCGACTTGGTGACATTACTTTCCGGACAGACCATGTACTACGCTATGAGATCGACGCGTGTGCAGAAAAAGCGATTCACGTTGGTCTTTCTGTAGCATAGGTCGAAAAGTCCACAGAAACCTAATGTTAGTTGGCTTGCACATTTGTTGAGCAGGGAGGCATTAGTGTCAGAAGTTTTTTTGATGTCTATTTTCATTTAAATACATTTTATGACACGCTATTTGAAGATAATATCGGTCATCTTCAGATACTTAAATAAGAAAAGATTTAAGATTTTTATTTATATACATACATTATAATGTATTATTTTGCGTCGTCTAATATGTCAGGAAAAAAGTACCAGTACCAGTACCTACTTTTACGAAAAGAAATAATGAAATATTTACCCAGTTATTTGGAGGTTTCCTCTCTCCATCTACATAGGTCGCATTTTTCCAAATATAATAATCACTATATTTTGGATCGCCTTTTAACGATTTTTGGAACCACTCATGTTTGTCACTTGTATGATTTGGAACGTAATCGAGAATAATTTTTATGCCAAGTTTGTGAGCTTCGTCTATAAGTTGTCTCAGGTCACCCAAGGTACCAAACATTGGGTCTGAAAAGTCACGAGTAAAAGTAAATATAGATGCCCTAGACTTACTTTGGCCGTTCGAAACCGGCATTAAAATGTAGGTCTCTTTCGTCTGTAGTGATACTTAAAAAGGCACTAACCACAGGCAAAGGCGAGAGGGTCGCCTACGTCCGTCTCGGATATGGCATTCCAAGAAGAAGAAGAAGAGACTGTGATTGCTATATTGGGTTAGAAATAGAAGTATGTTTTATAATTTTGCCTTAAATTTTGTCCTAAAAACGAAGTTTCTTGTACTTATACGTCAACAATGTTAGAATCGTCCTACAGTGATGCATGTTTAGCAAGATTTTCAAGTGATAAAAATAGTTGAAAGATGACAGAGAAGCAGGTGAAGACGAATCGGATTTTGGAAGACCTCCATGGCAACAACAGAATAGAACATCAACGAAATCAAGGATTTTGTACATTACTGAGTACAAGAGTCATTTAAGTGTTAGAGATCTTAGTGGAAATTCAATTCAATCGGATTTAGACAAAGATTACAATTTGGCTCGTGTAGTATCTTGTTTTGTTCAAAAACAATTAAATATTCTCGAAAAATAGTTGCTTTCTTTGAATGATTTCACTTTGAAACCCATAATTACTCGTGATGAGACGTGGACTTTTTCATATGATCCAACGAAAACAGCGCAATAATGAAAGGAATTTAGTTCAAAACGTAAACCAGAACCGAATAAATCACGCCATGTGTCGTGTATGTGACTCAATTCTTTAAAAAGAGACCGGAATTGTGACAGAAATAGTTCATCAGTTTTCACAACTCTAAGCGAATCAGTGGGCTCAAAAAATTGTCATAGCAAATTTTTTGATGGCAGCTTGGAAGGGTCATTTTGATAAATTATATTCAATGTTTTTGCCAAAAATCCATTTTATTCTCTAATATAGTTTTCTTCAAAAGCGACACACTTACTTCAGCGATCTTCCAACATTTGGATGTGTCATAATACTTCTGAAGCCATTCGTCGGTTCTGGCTCTTTTTTTTTTCATTAAAACTCAACGTTTAATCAACACATGAAAATTAATAAATAAAATGTCATGAAAATTTTACACGAGACTTCTGAGAGTTGACCCTAACTGAAAATCATATGGTTTTTTATGTTTGTGCTGCCATCTATCGGAAAGTTTCAGGACTCTTCACCCCATATAGTATATTAGAATACATTAAAGTTAACGCTCCTAGTGGTTCGTAAGAAACAACCAACTGCACCGAGAGCTGAACAGTCACATGGTGTTACAACACTGCTAAAAGCGTCAGCAGAAGTTCTTGAAGATGGCAGCCCAGCAAGCGAATTCAATTATCCGCGAGTACTTCAGGACGGATCCAAACGTGAGGGGCGGTGCGTGCGACCAAGAGAAACCATACCAGTCGCCTGAGACGACAATGCCTCTGCTCAACGCAGAATACAATCAGGACATGCCGTAACTAGGAGAAACAAGTAGCAAGAGGGCGCTGCACTATCAAAGGAGACAGGTAATCCGATAGGTGCAATAACGATTTAAAAAAAATCATCTTTCAAGAACATAATTACGGATATGAAGGTTCTCCCAAAAAGCTTAAATAATATTGCACTTACCTATATCTCTGAAATCGGAAATATCATATCCATTATCAACTTGTGGTGACTTATATACGGGCGATAACCAACATGCTTCAACACCTGTTTCTTGGAGGTAGGGCAACTTTTGTATGATACCTAAAACAAGATCAAAACTAATTTAATACATAAGCAATATTTAATATGTATGCTGCTGGTGGACCAAGAGGGCGACTCGAAATTGTCTATCTAGTTGATCATTCTATCGGATCGTTGAATAAAAGCCCCTAACGTTGGAATGCCCAGATAACGTCCAAAATGGTACATCCAAAAATGGACTGTCGTTTAACCACTTTAATTAAGTACCATAACATTTGCTGACACTAAAAAGTCAAGCGTCTCAAAGAGCAGACGCCACCGAGACCCGACCCAGTTTTAGGGCCCAAAGAACGTCGATCAAGTGGACTCTCATTTAACCATATAAAATCAGTTTTTCCGTATAAGCCATTGAAAAGTGCCCCAGTGTCTGATTTAATACGTTTTACCTTTAATTTATTGTTCTCTGTCTGAAACATGCACACGTCCGATTTTAGACTTCTATACCTAATATTAAGGGAGTTACGGGGGTGACAACCCTTAACGTTAAAAACGAATTTCTTCGAAACTACTTGAGATATCTCAATAAAATTTATACTATTAGTAGTTAGTAATTCTCTTTGTACTATTTTTTTAAAAAGTGCGAAAAATCACTATTCTCCCCTCTTTATCTCGAAAAGTACTGTACAAGTATTCTCTACAGCAGGGGTGTTCAAACTTGAACTGCTGGCGATCTACCTCAATATTGTTAGACTACTATCGATCGACTCTGAGAGGCTGCAAGTAGGGGGGTCTAGGTAGGGTGTATCGTGGTATAGATATTAGCTTTCCGCACAATATGCATTTTTTTAGTCAAGGTAAGTGTAGGTCTGCTCTAAAATGTTAATGAAAAAAACTCATAATTATTCAAAATTGCGAGTTTATTGGTTCTTACAAACCAAACGAGTTCTAGTGTCTAAACTTAACTAAAGAGTGACTTTGGATGTTGAAGCGTGGCACTGCATGTCCTCAGCATACTTTTCATAAGATGGTACGTAATTACCGAGTGCTAATCGCAAGCATAATGACATATGTTCGTCAGTTAGTCGATTGCGATATTTTGACTTAATTATCTTCATTTCAGAAAATGCAGACTCGCACAAGTAAGTTGACCCAAACATTGCCGTCAGTTGAAGGGCGATTTGCCTTAGATTCGGATATTTATCTTCAGATATAAAACACCAGAATTTTGTATCAGATGCTGTGGCTTTGAGATGTATATCTGATATAATCTGCACTAACTCATTTTCAACAGAACATGAGTCCATGTTATTGGACTATTTCAGTAGCTAATTCCTCAATGTTTTTACACGAAAAAGGATAACTCATAAATGATGCGATATTTGCCAATTTACTGAAATCATGAAAACGTATTTCGAATTGGCGCAAAATATTTGATAATTCTGCCTCATAAATATAATTCAACTGAGGAATCCTTGCTTTCAAAGACGGAAAATTTTTCAGATCCTTTCTTTTCAGTTGATCTATCATAAGTTGCAATTTACTTTTGAATGCGTTTATTGCGCTAATTAATGGTGTTTAAATGCATTGTGATGTCTGTCAGAAATGCCAAATCAGTCAGCTATTTTCCGTTTTTTTAGCATCTGAGTGTCATCACCTCTTTCCAGAAAAGCTGTTATTTCGGGCAATAATTCTTGAAACCTTTCTAGGAATTTTCCGCGACTCAACCACCTGACGTCCATGTGAAGAACTAAATCAGTGTGTTCAGCTGACTCACTATCTTCCAACTGCAATTTAAAGAGCCATCGTTGCAAGTTACGTGCACGGATAGAATTCACAATTTTTATTGCAATGCCCATAATCTCCTCCATGTTTAGAACTTTTGAACACAAAACTTGTTGATTAATATTGCAATGGAAGGAGAAAAAATGAAGGGAAATCATCATTAGCTCGACACAATGCCACAAAACCGTTTTTGTTTCCAGTCATTGCTGGTGCTCCATCGGTTGTAATGCACACTAGTTTATATATTGGTAGCTTATAGTTTGTTACAAAATTGAAGAAAACGTCATATATATCTTCGCCACGGGTCTTTCCTTTCAGAGGAATCATTGTCAAAAACTCTTCCTTAGCCGACATGTCATTGAATACCATTCGAATAAAAATACACAGCTGGGCAGTGTCTGTCATATCGGTGGATTCGTCGAACTGTAAAGAAAAGTATGTACATTCCATGATATCATGTTTTAGTTTATCTGCCATGTCCTGACTCATGACTTCAACACGCCTTGTGACAGTCGGACGAGATAACTGAAGTTCTCTAATACTAGACATAATCTCCATTTTATTTTTAAAATCTCCAAATAAAGTCTCACCCGCTTCAATAAATGCTTCCTTCACAACCAATCCATCATCAAATGGTTTCTTGTGTTTCGTCAATATATGAGATATTTTAAATGACGCGATCGTTGCAGCTTTTGATTGTTTGACTGGTCTTGTGAACATGGTTTGTTCTTTTTCCAAACAAGCTATCAAATCACGTACTTTTCGTTTTCTTAATTCACTCTGTGACGGAAAATCCTTTTCATGGTTTTTATGAACCGTTTTATGATGCCTAAGTTCCCACGCTTAGGTATTGCAACTGACGCACGGCAAATGAGACAAATGCACTTATCCTTTACCATACAAAAGAAAAATTCTTCCTCGCAATCGTTATTAAAATGATAAGTTTTACTTTTCTTCGCCGCACTCATTTTGGACTATTTATTAATAAACTTTGTATCGATGTATCGCCTTCAAGTTACAACTTAGACTGACTCCTATTCCTGCAGGCGCAACATTTATATCGAATGTTCCCGTCAAACACGCCGCCCGAAGTTTCTAGAAAAATCGGCGGGAATCAAAAATGCGGCTTTTCTTTGACAAGTACCGCGCGTTCCTTTGATAAAGCCGCCTTTTGCCGCTAGCAGGAGGTATTACGATAAAAGAAAGTGATGAGGGGGTTTATTCTGGCCTAATTGTGGATCGAATAAATTTTAGTAGTTTATTCATTACATTTTGTTTTAGTTACCTAAAACAAAATCCGTGAATAGTTCTATATCGGAATTTTTTTCTCGAGATCGACTCAAAAAGCACTCGCGATCGACTTGTCGATCGCGATCGACCGTTTGAGCACCCCTGCTCTATAGTATGTATTTTTTTCAGATTTTTTGCTCGATTACAAATATTGAAATACTGCAGTGACACCTACCAAAAAAATTTTATATAGGCAGTTTTCCATTAGCTAGATATATATATCAAAATTACAAGAGTCTTGAATTGGTGGAACATATAGAAAAAAAACTAGATTACTCATCAAAATATATTTAATCATGTATTTCGATAATTCATTAAAAATATTTATACTTAAAAAAAAAAAAATAGTAATTTGTAATGAAATCTTAATCATCGTTACTCTTCCTCAATAGTGGTAATTACGCCGGTTGTATCAAATATGATAGTAAGTATTTCGGCTGGCTTCATAATTTTTGGTTTATAACAACCGCCAGATAAATAAAAAAAATTGCAACTACGTGCGCACAGCACCTACACTTCTATTGTCATTTGCACATGTATCTTTCAATGCCCTTATAGGTGTTCAGATTTGGTTTATACTCAATATAGCACTAATAAGTTTTGCTATTTTCATGTACTGATCTGACCTTCACCCCTATAATATTTTCAGAATCCCTTACGTATTCAAGTTTATACACCTTTATCTGTCATTATTTCTGCAAGATAGCTGCTTGCGATAATTGGTGTATACCTGTAAATAAGGCTGGACGCACACTTGCGGTTTCCGTATTCGATTTCCGAATTCGTTTTCCGTATTCGGACACCCGAATGCATGAAATCAATATAAACTGCATTGACTGCCGCATATGTTCACTTTTTTTCCGAACGGAACACATTCCGTACGTACGTTTCGAATCCCAGCCCGTGCGTTCGAAGAAACCACGACGTATTTTGTTTTATCGCAACACGACAATATCTGTGAGGCAGAAACATTAATATTGGCTGTCGAAAAATACCCCTGCTTATGAAATATTCATGACAAGGACTACCCCAACAGAGATGTAAAGGATTTGACCTCGGAGCAGGTATTTAAAGAGGTTTCCGAATGAAGAAAAAACTAACGTCTGCGCTAGGCTCACGGAATTCCGAATTCGTATTCCGGATCCGAAAAAACGAATACGGAAAACGAATGTGTGCGCCCAGCCTAATACTATGAGGTCATTTTCAGTTAGTATTTACATTGAAAGCGCGGGCGCCGGCGCGGACGAGGGCGCGGGCGGAGCGAAGTCAAATGTACAGAACAATGCTGAGTCGTTCAAGCTGATCACCTGGCCGCGGCGTGGTAGTGCGGGTAGGCAAGCGTGACAGGTAACTCCCGCGGCGGGAGTCCCGCCGCATTTTAGTGCCATACCAGCGCGTTCACCTTTTAAGCGCTGATCGTTCTGCGTTTTAACAAGCGGGCTCAAACTCGTTTGAATTGAGTATGGATATAAATATAGAATTATTAGAAGTTTTCCGCTCTAATTCACGTCTAATGTTATATAAAATATAGTCGAAAGTATTCTTAGACATACGAGCATATTCGTAAAACTTCTCAGCATAATTTCTCAGTTTATCGTAAAGACAATGAAATTCGCCCTTTGACTTTTTGTTGAAATCATTAATATTATCTCGTGTGTTCATTACATTACTTTTCAAATAACTATTTTCCATTAAAATTAATAATTGCTTGAAATCCATTTTAGTTTGTCACTTCGGACTACACAATCAAGCTAGACGCGCCTGCCCCCCGATAAAGGCAACATTAAATATTTTTTTTTACTGTGTTCAACCAACATAATACTTCTATAATTTTAATACGCAATAGCTAACTAATGAAATAACACAATACTTTTTTTTGGTAGGTGTCACTGCAGGGGTTAGTAAAAAAACCCACCCTTAAAAAATATACTTCTTGTATTTCAATATTTGTAATCGAGCAAAAAATCTGAGAAAAAATATATAATATGAAGCTTATTACTAACTACTAACAGCATAAATTTTATTGAGATGTCTTAAGGAGTTTCGAAGAAATTCGATTTTAACGTTAAGGGTTGCCACCCTTAATATTAGGGGTAGAAGTCTAAAATCGGATGTATGTATGTTTCAGACAGAGAACAATACATTGTAGGCAAAATGTATTAAATCAGACGATGGGTCACTTTTCAATGGCGTATACGGAAAGATCTTTTAGTTTTTTTCTCGAGAAAATAAGAGGGAATCTGCAAAGGCAGACGCCGCCAATACCGGAGGACGAAGCTGGACCCGATTTTTCCAGCCAAAAACGGCAGTTTTCGAGTTTTTGAATAAATAAGACCGTAAATCCCAAGTTTTGGGTCCTACGCGTCTACTCAAGTTATTTTCGGAAAATTTAGGTCTTAATTAATAAAATATCACGATTGCAGCGCCTCGCTTGTACTCAGACATGCCAATGCATTTTCAAAGTTCAAAAAAAAATCGAAATTTTATACTATACTAAGTATTTGCTAGATTTTTGAAGCGTTTAGTTAGTAGAAATTTCATATAAAATGCTTTTAATTTCTAATTAAGTAAATTAATGTTTGAAAAATCACGTAAAGGTTTCAACAGTGCTGTTCTATGATCAGCAGAGTGACAACCGAGTGTCCCGCTAACCTAAAACCTTCAGTGTTTTTTCCTTTTCAAATTTTGTTGAATTATTTCTAATTTGGTAAGAACAACAAATTCATTACTAACAATAACATAGATAAAAAAAAAAAAACGGGGGAGGAAACTCCCCCCCGATAATTTTCAAATTTCAAAATAAAGATATTGTTGATGCTAGATTAACCAACATGGAATGTGAAGGTCAAAATAATTCTATAAAAACTACTACTGACAAAAAAAGAACGACTTAAAAGACTATACAGAGAAAACGATTTAAAACCGTATATTGTTACAGTCGAATCTGATTATGAAAATATAGGGAAATTTTCTGATGTAAAAATTGCCAAAGAAATTTTGACTCAAATTTAAAATTACATTTATAAATCTAAAAGTAAAGGTAGAAATAAAATAGCTATTGAATTTATTGACTACAGTGCAGCTAATGAGTTTGTAAATGAACCTAGACTAATAGAGAAAGGTTTAAGATTAACAATCCCGCGAAACTACACATCTTGCAAAGGTGTAGTACGTCAAATAGATTCAGACCTTGATTTAGACTCTCTAAAAAAGGGTTTTGCAGACAATAATAAAATTATAGATGTTATTAGACTAAACAGAAAAGTAATTAATAAAGAATATGATGCTTCCATATCAGATAGTAGAAAATATCTATATATTTCCAACTAGCTCTGTACTTCTTGAATTTGATGGCACAACAATGCCACGAGAGGTGACTTTTTATGAGTTGCCTAGACAAGTAATCCCGTATATTCCCCAGTAACTCAATGCTACTCCTGTTTACTATTTGGTCACACAAAAAACAATTATAAGGCTAAAAAAGAAATGTTTTGAATGTGGTGGGATAACTCATGAAACCTACGAGGCTGGTTTGAAAAGTCCGTGCAAAGTCCGAGAGATGGCACCACCGGCGCGTATCGAGGTCATGTTTAGTTAGTAGCATCTCTTGAATGAACGCACACCAAGTTTCAGCCATATTGGTCTATTTCTTTGTGTTTGGCATTCGTGTGAATCAAGGAAGTTGAGTGATTTTCAAGAAATGGACGAAAAAGAATTTCGTGTGGTGATTAAACATTACTTTATGAAAGGCAAAACGCCTCAGGAGACTAAAGAGAAGCTTGATAAACATAATGGTGACTCTGCACCTTCGATTAGAACGGTTTATAAGTGGTTTAAAAATTTTCGGACTGGCCATATGGGCACAAGTGACGCTGAACGTTCTGGACGGCCTGTGGAGGTTACGACTCCAGAAATCATTGATCAAATCCATGATATGGTGATGGATGACAGAAGAGTTAAGGTGCGTGAGATTGCTAGTGTTGTGGGCATCTAGACTGAACGGGTACATAATATTTTGCATAAACATTTGGACCTGAGAAAGCTATCCGCAAGATGGGTGCCGCGATTGCTCACGCTTGACCAAAAAACGGAATCGTGTGAAGTGTTGCAAGGATGGTTTGCAGCTATTGCAGAAGAATCCGGAGGACTTTAAGCGTCGTTTCGTCACTGTGGATGAAACATGGATACATTACTATACTCCTGAGACCAAACGACAATCTAAACAATGGGTTACCAAGGGGGAATCTGCACCAAAAAAGGCGAAGACCGTTCCTTCAGCCGGAAAGGTTATGGCGACTGTCTTTTGGGATTCGCAAGGGATAATCCTCATCGACTATCTGGAAAAGGGTAAAACTATTACAGGTGAATATTATTCATCGTTATTGGACCGTTTGAAAACCGAGCTGCAAGAAAAACGCCCGCGATTGGCCCACAAGAAAGTCCTTTTCCATCACGACAACGCACCAGCACACACCTCAGCAGTTGTGGTCGCAAAATTAATGGAAATAGGATTCCAACTCGTTTCACATCCCCCCTATTCTCCAGACTTGGCTCCCTCGGACTACTATTTGTTCCCCAATTTGAGAAATGGCTGGCGGGACAAAGATTTTATTCAAACGAGGAGGTGATTGCAGACACTAATGGATATTTTGCAGACTTGGACAAATCCTATTATTCGGAAGGGATCAACAAACTAGAACATCGTTGGACGAAGTGTATAAGCCTAAAAGGAGACTATGTCGAAAAAATAAAAAAGGTTTACCCCAAACACATAAGTAGTTTTTTATTTTTGCACGGACTTTTCAAGCCAGCCTCGTATACGGATGAAAATGACATGATACAAACAAAATGCGAAAAAAAATGCTACCATTGTAAAAGTACGGATCACATAAGTATTTCAAAAAAATGTCCAGAATTTGACAGACAAAAAAATATAAAAAGACTTATGGTATATGAAAATATATCTTATTATGATGCCCAAAAGCTATGCAATAAAACTTATACTTTCTAAAGATGAAAAAAACCCAATACACATACATACCAAGCGAATATCCAATGCTCCCAAATAAATCGAATAAAGAAAATGAAACAATTAACATTACCCAAAGACGTTTAATATCGCAAAAATAACAGCAATAAACGAACATATCAACATGCACTAGAAAACCCACCAAAAAAACGAATTACAGACAAAGGCTACAACAAAACAGAACATAAAAGAACAATTATACTACCCCAATGGCAGAACACAAAATGAAATCCGAACAACAGACTACACAAATTCTAATCAAACTCATAATTACAAAACATCATATCAAAATACTCAACCAACAACCTCAAAAATTAAAAATATTATGAATCAGCCTTATAGTGCAGTGAATAGAATTTAATTTAAGTAACTATCAATATACAATGCCCTTTCTATTAGAATATATTAAAAGATGCCCTGATAACTTCAGAGAAACATTAATACAAACAGTGTTAATAGAGTCCAACGAAATGGAGGACTCTGTCCTATAAATACAACCTTAAATTTAGATTTATATCAATATTTCATTGAAAAAGGTTAAACATCACCTATCAATATGACAACAATACTTTCAAAAATTACTCCAAACTTGTTATTGATGCTTAACAAATTTCTAAATCATAATAGGATTAAACTGTAACAACAAAAAAAACATCAACATGTCAACAATTTAAAAGTTCAAAATAAACAAAGATAAAATCATAAATGTCTCCTTTCAGTCAACTATCCAAACCAAAATCCATCCAACAACTTGTGTATGTCTTTGTGTTGTGTTATTCCCACTAACAGTACATCTCGAGGAAAACAGTACTAAAAGTATATGTAACTAATAGTGCTTGGGGTATGGCTTCGAACCAGACAACACCCCGAGCATAATCAAATGGGCTGGCAAATTGCCCCAAGGGAGCAGAAGCCAATTTAAGAAAGAAGAAGAAGAATGTTTCAAATTTCGATTAAAAAAACCACGCTTGAAAAGTTGAGAAAATACTTAATTTTAAATAAATACTTTAAAATTCATTTAAAGTTTTTTTACAGGGCAGCAAATTTTCTATAATAAAAATTTTTCAAAAGTACTTACCGTTTGAATTTCTTTCGACTGTCGGCATAATATTTTATAGAAAATAGGACATTAAACCTTTTCGAACGTAATTATACTTGAAGAATCCGGAAACATTCATTTTAATGCCAAAAGCTGACATTACAAACAGATTCCGATTTGGGCCTAATTGGGCCTATAGCAGTAGACCCAAACGATTTTGTTCACTGGGAGTAGTTGTTCCGAATTCCATAAATTCTATTACATATGACAATGGTCAATTTACCCTCCCAATGGATAGGCTATCTCTTAAATTGCATAAAAAAAAAAAAAAAAGGCTTTTTCGGCCCATGGCGAAAGGCCCGAATACTATGGGGCCTCGAGAATGGTAAATTCGGATTCTACGAGTCGAAAAACATAAAAAAATAACAATTTTAGTAATCTGATACGAATTTTATGTAGAACCTATATAGCGTCTATACTCTCAGAATTTTGTTCGGATAGAAGCGAGGCTTCTACCCTCGTGATATTTTATTAATTTACACCTAAATTTTCCAAAAATAACTTGAGCAGACGAGTAGGACCCAAAACCTGGGACTTACAGTCTTATTTACTGAAAAACTCGAAAAAAAACGACGACCGTTTTTGGCTGGAAAAAAAAAAAAAAAAAAGCGAGTTCAGCTTCGTTCTTCGGTATTGGTGGCGTCTGCTTCTTGCAGAATCTCCTCTTATTTTATCAAGAACAAACTATATTGATTTTATATGGTTAAATGACAGTCCATTTTTGGGTTTATTTTTCAATCTATCATACACAATCTTAATAAATAGCAACAACGGACGTACTTCTAAAATTTTAACGTTCAACTATTTTTGGTAACACATCACGCAGAACTTAGAATGGTGGCAAAATCTAGCTAAATGCGTATTTTGCATGAAACAAAAGAAGTAAACTAATTTAATTAATAAACCAAAACTTTTTCTTCTTCGTTATGCTATAGAAGCAACCACTATTTCAAAAAAAAAACTTACTTTTTGAAAACATTAAAAATATACATATTTCTGAAAAACCTTTAATAGAACCTAGGTGAAAAGTAACTAGCTAAATCAATAGTATTTTGTAAATTCGTCTAGTATGAACTAGCCACCAAATAAATTACTTTTAAATAAATTGTGACAGCGATTTTTGGGTCCTAAAGCTGGGTCCGGTCTCGGCAGCGTCTGGCCTTTGGGGCGCTCGACTTTTTTAGTGTCAACAAATGTTATGGTACTTGATTCAAGTGGTTAAAACGACAGTCCACTTTTGGATGTAGCATTCTGGGTTTTATCTGGGCATTCAGGGCACGGGGGCCGCAAAATTAACGTTAAAGTTTTTATTCCACTCGCCCGACAAAATGAACAACTAGGCAGACAGTTAGTCGACAAGTCAAAATTTCGTGTCGGCCTCTTGGTCAATGGGGAAAGTGAAACCCTGGAGGTAAACAGTATTTTAATAACAAATAAAAATTTGGGAATTATCAAAAATATTATGCATATTCTTAGACCCTACATATAAAGTAAAACACAAATATGTTTATAACGTACCTTTTAAATCCCCATTGCCATCGTTATTACTATCCTTAAAACTTCTCGGATAAATCTGATAAAACACAGCGGTCTTCCACCAGTCTACGTCCGTATCACCATCATACGACTTTCCACTGACCAAAACTGCACTTAAGATTAAAGCAGCACAAAATATTGCTACGGTATTCATTTTGATTTCGAGTTGTCACCGATACATTTTTAAAATGCATTTACTTATATATTGTTATTACCAAAGATTAAAAATGTTATCTTATATTTGTGACATTTAAAAACAAAACACACGTATGTGATTCCTAAAAATTCTAATCAATTATCGGCCAATCGAAGTCAAAGAGATCCATGTTTATACCACAGTTACAACGCTTGTGTAACAAAATTTTGTTATCACCATCAAATACTTCTATTACATAAGTTGTTGAACAAATAAAAAATATACACGTAATTAAGAAATATTAGTTGTTTGGAAATATACCAATAATTATAATTTTGTATCTCCAAAATTTTTCCATAATTTGAAGTTTTGGTATTCTCTGCATGAATTTGAAACATGTTTTTCTGTCAAAGGTTACAAAGCTAAATTTATACTAACATTATTTTCTTGTGAAAATATTTATTACTTATTAACAATGTTGAATTTTCTTAACATAAGTGATAATGCATTCTTCTTATTCCACTGTACAGGGTGAGTCAACGATAGAGCAAATTTTATCATCTCATTTGTTTCGGGAATAACGAAAAAATGTTAAATACAATTGTTTTAGGGAATGTTAAGGTGCACAGTTTAAAATTATTTTTGAGTATACAGGGTACTTCACAAAAGTGTGGCCGACATTTTTTTTTTTAAATGGAACATCTATTTTCTAATTTATTTTTAAATTCTGCGTAAAATTTTATAACTTTTTTATTAATAATGTTATATACCTAAACCTAGTAGTTTTTCTAATATTTCAATTTTTTTAAAAAAAATACTAATTTTCAGTTGTGTAAAAAATTGCTAGTAGCGCCATTGTTTCTGAAGGTGGAATACTCATAATTGGTTCGAGCGTTCTATAAAGATGAAAAAAAGACATATGTAAAGAAATTTGGTTAGATGATACAGGATGTCCGAAATAAATTTATGCATTTCGACTATTTTAAATTGAAAAATTTCAAATTTTTTTAAACGGCACACCCTGTATATTATTATTTTTTTTCTGATATATTTTACAAAACCCTCCAACTTTTATTAAGTATGTCATACACCTATTTCTAATAGTTTTCGATTTATTTTGAATTTTTCAATTTGTACCCTTGTTTCTAATACACTTACGCTGTTGTGAAAACATAAACAAATAGTTAATAATAATTTTAATATAGTTTAACTTATTTAATGATTAATTATTATGACGTAATAAATGTTCAAAAATATGCCTGTACTTGAATACATATGTTTAGTCGTTTTACTATATTTTCCTTCACTTTCCTTAGCATAAAGGGCGTTATTGTCCTGCACGCATCCCGTATCTATTTTCCATATCTACTAGTGTTGTAGGGGGATTGACATAAACAGGATCTTTAATGTAGCCCCACAAAAAAAAGTCTGAAGGTGTTAAGTCACATGATCTAGGGGGCCACTGAATGAATCCATCCCTACCGATCCATTTTTGTGGGTAACGATCGTTTAAAATTCCCGAGCTTCCCGTGGTAATGAGCAGAGCTCCGTCGTGTTGAATCCACATTTGTTCCCTTTCAAAGTTATCAACTTCTTCTACCTTTATACGTCACTTACTACAACAAATTAAACTATTTTTACCTGCTTAATAGACATGTCTATATTTCACAATACCTACATTTCTGTTTTGTCTTGGCAGCTATGATGTTATAACGTAAGTGTATTAAAAACAAGGGTAAAAATCGAAAAATTCAAAATAAATCGAAAACTATTAGAAATAGGTATATGATATACTTAATAAAAGTTGGAGGGTTTTTATAAAATCTATCAGAAAAAACAATAATATACAGGATATGCCATTAAAAAAATTTGAGATTTTTTCAATTTAAAATAGTCGAAATGCATAAATTTATTTGAACACCCTGTAGCATCTAACTTAAATTTCTTTACATATATCTTTTTTTCATCCATATAGAACGCTGGTACCAATTATGAGTATTCCACCTTCAGAAACAACTGGCAATTTTTTACAAAACTGAGATAATAAACTTTACTCTATCGTTGAGTCACCCTGTATAGGGAAAGAATGCGTATAGGATGTCGATTTAAAGATATCCTAGAGCGTTATTAATAAACAAAATGTATTTATTTTAAACTATACTCATCTTTAAATTAACATCTATTTTCCATTTGGGTACTATACTCTTGACGGTAAGATACGAAGGTGGATTGGTAAGTCTGGTAAATTTCTACGAAATGGCCGGAAATTTTGTTATACGGCATGACTGTTAGTAAGCGTGATTCTTGTGACGGTTATGTTCAAAGTTTTTAACAAGTGTAACGCTCAGTTATTTGGTTATTTGTTGGCATTTATCGTAAGTGATCGGCATCATATGCTTTGTAGAAATGGATAAAACCCAGTATCATGCAGTGATAAAACACTTTAACAGGGACTGCAACCCAAATAGAAACTGAAATGAAGGGACTTCATGAAGAGTTTTCGCCAGCGCTCACACAGACCATTCATCTATAATATAATCTATAATATATATATAAAATGCAACGTCTCTCTTATTCGATTTACGTGTTTTTTTTTTAATTTATACATTTGTTCTTTGGCCAGGTTATCTATAATCTTCTATAACATGTAAAAAATACAACGTGTCTCTGTCTATCTGTCTGTCCGTTGGTGCGTGTATCACTGTAGAACCACTTATTCGATTTACGTTCTTTTCTTTTTAAACATACATATCTTTTCTGGCCAGGTTATTTATGATATATATAAAACACAACGTCTCTCTGTCTGGCCGTTAGTGTGCTTAGCACTCAAGAACCACTTATCCGATATACGTGTTTTTTTTTATAAAATCTCTCTGGCCAGTTTATAGGATATATTTTATTACGTTAAGTAACATAAGGAATAAGCAGTGACGATAATAGTGAATCAAGTCCACGCGAGCGGAGTCGCGGGCGCGGCGCTAGTTACTGGATAAACGAATTGGTTGTATGAGCACAGCAGATGCTCCCCATTCAGGACGCCCAAATGAGGTTGCTTCTGAAGAAATGGTTGATAAAATTCATGATATCGTGACGGATCGTCCCACTAAGCTTCGTAAGATTGCTAAGATGGTAGGCATCAATTATGAACAGGTACATAATATCCTGGATGAAGTTCTAAAAATGAAAAGCTGAGTTTGTTGACTCCAGAGCAAAAACGCACGAGGAAGGACATTTCAAAATCGTGTTTGGAAAAATTGCAGCGTAATCCGAAGGACTTCTAGTGGCGTTTCGTGACTGTAGGCGAAGCGTAGATCCATCATTACACCCCAGAGACCAAACGGCAATCAAAACAGTAGGTTGGCGAAGGTGAAAGTGACAAAAGCGAAAACAGTTTTATTGGCGGGAAAAGCGATAGCAATTGTTTTTGGGACTCACAGAGTATCATCATGTTTGGTTATCTAGAAAAGGGCAGAAGAGCGTCTGGCTCTTATTACGTAACGTTATTCGACCGTTTGCATAGTGAGTTTAAGCAGAAATGACGAAGATTAGCGCGCCAAAATGTGCTCCTCTGCCAGGACAATGCGCTTGCTTAAACATCGGCCGTCGCAATGGCAAAAGTGCACGAGCTGGGCTTTAAAATAGTTTCCGATCCACCCTATTCCCCAGATTTGGCATCAAGTGACTTTTTTTGTTTCTTAACCACAAAAATTGGCCTGGGGGAAGGAAATTTTCGTAGAATGAAGTTACTACCTGTGCTGTCAACCAGTATTATGCACAGTTCAACAATTTTTGTTTCGGAGGGAATAAAAAAATTTGGAACCTCGCCGGACCAAATGTATTGAGTGAGCTCACTGAAGGTTATATTGAGAAACAAATTTTTGTTTTTGCAAAAAAAAACGTGAAAATGAAAATTATGTAATGACGATGATTTAAATAAAACACATATTAGTAGGAAAATTTTCTTTTTAGTATTCTAACAACAAAGTATAATTCATTCAAAAACAGTGATTTTTAAAATCTACTTCTCTGAATTTGTCACTTTATTAAGAACAGCTTCTCGTGGTTTTAAGGGTTGTCTCATGTTGAATATATCACTAAAAATAAATAAATAATTTATTTACACTTTTGAAATAAAATACAGTATAATTGTTTCACTGAATTTATTCAGATCACTCTGACACGTGTTTAAGTCTCGCGACCATTTTCGAAGAGGTTTACAATAAAACTAAACTTAGTTCTAAAATATATTACATTTGGATGATTAATCGGTAATAGATTTAAATTAAGAGGTAATAAAATGGGGTTAATTACTGGTAGTCTATCTTAACACGGCGTCTCATTATCAATCAGCCTTTTGCGTCCACTACTGAACATAGGCCTCCCCCATCTCAGCCAACTCTCTCCTCTCCTGGGCTCTCCGCATCCCCTTACCACACAGTCTCTTAATATCGTCAGTCCAGCGGGTGGGAGGTCTACCTATACTACACCTGTCGCTCCTAGATCTCCACTCTAGCAGCCTCTTAGTCCATCTCTCATTCGACATTGGGGCTATATGTCCCGCCCAGTTCCATTTAAGTTTCACGATGTATGCAATTACATCAGTAACGCCGGTTCTTTGACGGATTACTTTGTTTCTAATACAATCCCGCAATCAGTGATCTTTCCATCTTGCTCTGTGTTATTCTAAGCTTAGAATAAGACAGTGTCTAATATGGGAGTATTTTATTTTTAATGTTTTTTTATGCTAAGAATTTCTAAATAATCCATGTTTTCCTTTTTGAACACCATATAGCAACTTCACACTCTCGTTATTAAAAAGGTGATTATTGTCTATGCAGTGTTCAGCAGAGCCTGTTTATTTAATATAGTGTTTGTGTTCTTTTAATCTTTGTTGTAGGCTGCGTCCCATTTCTTGCACATAGACAGCGTCACAGTCATCACAATTAATTTCATATATACCCGATTTTCCATATTTGTTAGATCTTTCTTTGCGATTAATTAGATATCCCCCTATTTTGTTTTTATTAACACTTTACAGTTTATTTCTAACTTATTGAGGCTATTGTTGATTTTGTTACTAAAACCACCGACATAGTTGATAGCAAACCATTTTCTGCTGTCGTGTTTTATGTCTGGTGTGTAACATTGTTGTTTAAGTAAACCTTCGCACACATGCCGCTCCTGGAGCGCTTTAGGGACTTCCCTGTAGCACGTGTGCTAGACCCATAAAAAAAAATCTGTAATAATTGGATTATATCCGTTGTTCTTGGCTATTCTTTTAATTATGTTCAGTCCTCTTAGATCATTGTCCGTACTTAGTGGAATGTTAGTTAATCTGTGCATGACACTGTGGAAACAATAGATATAATCCAATTATTATAGATAAACTGGAAAAAACATAATATACTTAAATAACAATTTTACCCACCAGACGCAAAACACGAAAGCAGAACATGGTTTGCTATCAACTATGTCGGGGGTATTAGTAACAAAATCAAGAGAGCCTTAATAAGTTAGAACTAAACTGTATAAATGTTAATAAAAACAAAATAGCCCGATATCTAGTTAATACCAAAGAGAGATCTAAAAAATATGGAACATCGGGTATATATGAACTTAATTGTGATGACTGTGACGCTGTCTATGTGGGACAAACGAGACGGAGCCTTCAACAAAGTTTAAAAGAACACGGGCACTCCATTTTAAATAAATAAAAATTAACAGGCCTTGCTGGACACTGCATAGATAATAATAACTTTTTTAATAACGAGAGGGTGAACTTGCTATACAGTATTCAAAAAGGAAAACATATGGATTATTTAGAAATTCCTAGCATAAAAACAAAAATAATATAAAAATAATGAATACCCAAATAGAATTTGGAAATACCCTCATATGAGACGTCGTGTTAAGATAGACTACCTGTAATTAACCTAATATTATTATCTATTCATTTAAATTTAGTGCCAATTAACTATCCAAATGTAATATCTTTTAGAACTTAAGTTTAGTCTTATTGTAAAGCTCTTCGAAAATGGTCGCGGAACCGAAACACGTGTCAGAATGATCTGAATAAATTCAGTGGAACAGTTATACTGTATTTTATTTCAAAAGTGTAAATATTAAGATGTTTAACCTCGAACCGACTGCAAACTCCATAAATTGTATTTATAATTAAATAAATAGTTACCATTAGAGATGTATCGACTAGTGGCCGACTAGTCGGTAAAGCCGACTATCCGGCTATATTTATAGTCGGCGACTAGTCGGCAATTAGTCGGCAAAAAGCACCGACTAGTCGGCCCATTACTTTATTTATTTATATTACTATTTTTAAGATAGGGTGATTGAAATAAAATTCCTTCATTATCAATTGTTTTTATTTTAGTATCAATCAGTTTAATTTAGTAACAGAATAGGAACAAAGAACGGAATAAAAGACTTAGTTACTACTTAGTATTAAGTACTTATATGACTGAATTTAACAAACAACTTTAACTTTAAACCTAAAGGACTACAATTTTAACAAAAAAATAAAACCTAAAGAAAGCAGATACAGTTCTGAATTGAATAGTATTAAATGAGATCATTTCAAACTTAACATAAATGAATACGTTACATAATCACTATGTGTATCATATAAAAAAAAATTGACATAAGTACACAAATATTTAGAGTATGTCACTCTAGTTAGTATATTAATATTTTTTAATTAGCGGCAAATTGTGGAGTAAAAAGACTAAAGTCTCTGCCCTTTCTGGCAGTAATCGATTTCTTTTTGTTTCGTATACATTACCAGCTTCGGAGAAAAGTAGTTCACTGTAAACAGAACTAGCTGGACAACAAAGGTACACTTTGGCGAGGCGCGACATTTCGGGATATCTGGAACTATTACGATTCCACCACTCAAATGGATCATTGTTGCGATTTATTACCGGTAACGCAAAGTACGAGTGCAGTTCGTGAGCTGCACTTGACTTGTCATCTTGAACAGTTTCAATTTTTTTTTAGGCTATTTCATGGTAGCATTGCCAGAAATTACGATGTGTTGTTGTTTCTGTATTGTCTTCATTAGTGGTGATACGAAGAGGTTTTTTCACTTTCTTCATGTTTCTCAGCATCACTCTCGTCATCGCTCAGATTATTTTTCAGAGTTTCTAATAAAAATTGTGACCTAACGGTTATAAGTTCCTCAGCATCGAAAAAACTGCTGCTTATATCGTGGATCCAACAAAGTTGCCAGGGTAAAGAGTTTGTTATGCTTCAAGTTAAATCTGCTTTTTAAATCATTGTCTAACAACCGTTTAATTTCCATGATTTTATTGTTTTTATCGTAGTAATTTTCTAAATATTTCTGCCAGGTTTTTACATGAGGCATAACTTCAGATATATCAGCAATTTGAACTTACTATCTTGGTAATCTCTTCGAATGGCTCCAGCAGCTCAAGGCTTTTTCCGAGCATTTTCCACTCTTCAGTAGTTAAATTTTCAAAATTTACAGATGTTTCAGTCATATATAAAGACACAGCCCGTTTTTGTTCTAAAAGACGAGACATCATGTAGTACGACGAATTCCATCTAGTAGATACTTCTTGTACAAGCTGGTGGTCTGGTAAATTAAGTCCTTGCCGTAAATCACGAAGTTTTGACTGAGCTGGACTAGAATGGTGGAAATGTGTAACTATTCGTCTAGATTTTGCAAGTACTTGTGTCATAGTAGCATGTTTCAATGCAGTTTTTACTACCAGTTGCAACGTGTGTATAAAACAAGGAATTCCATTAAAAACTGAGTCATCAATAGCTTTCGCCACATTTCTTCCATTGTCTCGGACCATGGCATGAATTTTGGTCATGTTTATATTCCACAACGTTGGAATTTCTTCTAAACAGTCTTTTATATTATTGGCTGTATGTGATTCTGGGAAATGTTTCATTTGTAATACTGCGTTGTGAAATTTGAAATCGTCACTAAGTCCACAGATCTGTAGTAACTGAGATTGCGGCGGCACTGAGCAGGCCTTTGCTAATTTAAGATTTAGTTTCTTCGTAGAGATGCGGCATGATGTTGTCTGTAAAATACTTTCTGCTTGGTATGTTATATTTCGGTTTCACTGTTCTCATCAAGTTTCTGAAGCCAGTATTTTCAACAATAGACAACGGCTGGTTGTCCAAAGAAATCATCTCACCAATAGCAATACTAAGGTACCTTGATCTAGAATCTTCAAGTGACCATTGTAAAACAAAACTTTCTTCAATACTTCGTTGGTATTTTTGCGTTAAACTGACTTCTGACGACACTGGACTGGACGGAATAGGCAATACCGGAGGTAATTCTGTGTGATGTGCGACTGGGACGTACTCGGGGTTGGATCATTTGATAAACTACGTTTAATCGAAGAACGTAACTGAGGCATCAACTCTGGATGTTTGTATTTAATATGGTTAGTCATACTAGTAGTGTTTGCTGTTTTCCCCTGCCCACCACGCGAAATAACTGTTTGGTATTGATTACACTTCACTTTACGGGAATTAAACTCCACGACGTGAAAGAAAGTCCACACATGCGATTTCTTCTTTGACATGACTCAATTTCAATTAAATAGGTATTTCCACTATAATACAAACTGTCTTACCTACGCAATTCACTGACTTTTGTTTTATTTTTTTTAAAAATATTCAGTTATACCAGGCCGTACGTGAACAATACCATAGCAAAATGTAAAGTAAACAAAAACCTGTTCGTTCATATCCACAGGCGCGGCGCGTGCGAAAGATGCGAGGCGCGACAAACATTACCGATTTCGCCCGAACATCGCCGAATGCGATGATCGGCATCGCCGACTAGTCGGCCGATTAGTCAGCCTTTTCCCAGCCGACTAGTCGGCTAGTCGGCCAAACTCATAGTCGGTGCATATGTAGTTACCATTAATAAACAAAACGCTTATTTTGAACAAGCCACCGTTATCGTTATTAAAAGCATGCACAATATAAACGCGAAGGAACTGCACCTAAAAACTTGAACTATATTGCACCGAGGTTAATCTCTATATTTTAAGTAAAAAGATAATTACCCTTCTCCATAGTTGCTATTTATACTTCTCACGGCAACCGTCAAAGTGCCCTCAACAACTGGGTTCTCTATAACTTCTTCTGAGTCACCAACATTATAGTACAGCACATAATTAGCATTATCAGTGATTCTCTGAGCATAAAAAATATTTTCAGTGCCATTAACTCGATCATAGTAGATATTGTCTTTAGAACTGTTCCTAAATTCACGTCTGAGTTTTAATAACTGCTTGTATATGTTGTAATGACTATTTATAGTCGGTAGATTTTGATTGGCCAGATTCGTTTCAACATATTTCGTGCTGACAGGGAGCCATGTCTTAGTTCCTTTATTAAAACCTGCAACGAATCAAATAAGTTTTTAATTCAGGTTAAAATCAAAAATTTTCTTATAATTGATACGAATACAAATTTTTGAAAAAGTATCATAACCTTTACATCGACAGTTTCAGTTTATAGCAAAAAGTATTGAGAATGAGAATGATTTACGTCGAATTATGACCGCTTTTTCGAGCAGGTGTGTATTTTTAAAATCATTTGACTTCAAAACAGTTCCAAAACGTCCATATTTCAATGCTAACCTACCTGCATTGGTAGAGTTGTCCCACTGAAACGGAGTAAGTACGTTCAAAATCTCTACTTATCTGATTAAACGTGGAGCAATTTTTAATAGCTTTTGGGTCGTATCCTTCATCACATGTTACTTCTCCTAAAAGTCATATATTCATCAAATAACCTAACACTTTTCGTTAAAATTCTACTTGCCATTTTCTTGCCCTATCTCTTCTCCCTGATAAGTTATTTGAGCTCCTGGTAAAATGGCTAGTAACATGTTTAAAGCATCAATATTTTCCACTCCCAATCTGGTTGATACTCTTGGTTGGTCATGATTACCAAGCTTAAAAATAAAACCATATGATAAAAACGAGATACGAGGCTGGTTTGAAAAGTCCGTGCAAAGTCCGATAGATGGCACCACCGGCGCATATCGACGTCATGTTTAGTTAGTATCATCTCTTGAATGAACGCACACCAAGTTTCAGCCATATTGGTCTATTTCTTTGTGTTTGGCATTCGTGTGAATCAAGGAAGTCGAGTGAGTTTCAAGAAATGGACGAAAAAGAATTACTTTATGAAAGGCAAAACGCCTCAGGAGACTAAAGAGAAGCTTGATAAACATTATGGTGACTCTGCACCTTCGATTAGAACAGTTTATAAGTGGTTTCAAAATTTTCGGACTGGCCATATGGGCACAAGTGACGCTGAACGTTCTGGACGGCTTGTGGAGGTTACGACTCCAGAAATCATTGATCAAATCCATGATATGGTGATGGATGACAGAAGAGTTAAGGTGCGTGAGATTGCTAGTGCTGTGGGCATCTCGACTGAACGGGTACATAATATTTTGCATAAACATTTGGACATGAGAGAAAGCTATCCGCAAGATGAGTGCCGCGATTGCTCACGCTTGACCAAAAACGGAATCGTGTGAAGTGTTGCAAGGATGGTTTGCAGCTGTTCCAGAAGAATCCGGAGGACTTTAAGCGTCGTTTCGTCACTGTAGATGAAACATGGATACATTACTATACTCCTGAGACCAAACAACAATCTAAACAATGGGTTAGCAAGGAGGAATCTGCACCAAAAAAGGCGAATACCGTTCCTTCGGCCGGAAAGGTTATGGCGACTGTCTTTTGGGATTCGCAAGGGATAATCCTCATCGACTATCTGCAAAAGGGTAAAATTACTACAGGTGAATATTATTCATCGTTATTGGACCGTTTGAAAACCGAGCTGCAAGAAAAAAAAAAAACGCCCGCGATTGGCCCACAAGAAAGTTTTTTTCCATCACGACAACGCACCAGCACATACCTCAGCAGTTGTGGTCGCAAAATTAATGGAAATAGGATTCCAACTCGTTTCACATCCCCCCTATTCTCCAGACTTGTCTCCCTCGGACTACTATTTGTTCCCCAATTTGAAGAAATGGCTGGCGGGACAAAGATTTTATTCAAACGAGGAGGTGATTGCAGACACTAATGGATATTTTGCAGACTTGGACAAATCCTATTATTCGAAAGGGATCAACAAACTAGAACATCGTTGAACGAAGTGTATAAGCCTAAAAGGAGACTATGTCGAAAAATAAAAAAGGTTTACCCCAAACACATAAGTAGTTTTTATTTTTGCACGGACTTTTCAAACCAGCCTCGTATTTCGGTTTTACCACATAACCGAACCAATTACTTTCATTTGTGATGCGTATTGGAACTGGATTTTGGACAAAACACTTACACGTAGTATGCACTTTATTGTCGCGATCAGGCAAAATAAGCTAAAAATGGCAATTTCTAAATTCTTCTAATAATTTTTCAAGAAAAAAAACAACTATTGATGAAAATTTCAATACGTATCTAAGCTCTTATAATATCCATTATTTTATACAGTGTGTGCCAAAAAGTTTTATACAAATGGAGAAAAAGTTTATCTTACATATTACAAAAAAAATTATTCTTGATAAAAGTTCTGCATCGCATGGAAATCCATAATCAAGCATCAAAAGTTTAAAATATTTGATGGTATACAGGGAAAATAAAAAGTAATGATTTATAATGAAGAGTAAAGTGTGTTTAAATTTAAATACAGAGCAAAATATTAATTGAAAATACTAATAGGAATTAAAAAATTATGCTCACGTTTAGATTTGTTGCCTTCCTAGTTAAAAATTGAAAAAAAACTCTAGTAAACACGTCAGTAATGAATGAAAGAAAACAAAAACACTACAAATTTAGGCTGAAAATAAATGAACATATCTTTGGAAATACCTAACAACTGTCAATAAACTTCAAAGCTAATGTCAGTCTGTATTTGCAATAATTAAAAATGCCAGTAGAATTGAGTGTTGAAGATAAAATTGAAATTGTTCTCATAGTTGAAGATAATTATAAAACTTTTAGAGAAGCAACAGAAATCTTTAATAATAGACACCCTGAGAAAACGGTACGAAAATATCTGTATATATCCCAGTCACCAAAGATGAAAATGTAGTAAAAGTGCACATAAATTTAAAGAAGTTAGATTTTTGGCCAGAGAGGCTCATTATCAGCCAAATAATATATATATAAAAAATTTTGCAGCAATCGTGGCATGGCCAGCTGAAAAATGGGGTCCGTAAGGGCTCCATTTTGGGTCCTTTAAGAATATCTAAAAAATATGCATAATTTGTGAAAACATTACATCGAAAAAAATATAGATCAAACAATTCTACACAAAAAAGATCTCTTAATATTTTCTTGTAAAAAAACACCGTTTTTGAGAAAATCGCGATCCAAAAATGTGGGTTTTTTTTTATGGGTCTAGCACACCTGCTACAGGGAAGTCCCTAAAGCACTACACGTGTGCGGAGAAAGCGATTCACGTTGTTCTTGAATCGCTGTAGATTGTACTCGGTGGGAAACACAGTCCATGGCAAATTATTCCAAAGGGATGATGTTCTCCATATAAAAGACTGCTTGAAAAGCGTTGTACGAGGAGTAACAAGCTGGACCTCATACGGATGTGTAGAATTAGCGCGACGTTGTACTTCTAACATGCACCGCTCTGGGAGAAATTAAGCGGGCCACATCCTTCGAACACTTTCCATGAAAGTACTTGTAGAATAGGCTCAAGTCGCCAACCGTTCTTCGATGTTCCAGCGAATCAAGGCCGACGGTCAGTTCCGGGTCTCCAATCAGACGAACAGCTCTTCTCTGAATAGAATCCAACAAATGCAGTGTATGTTTGGGAGCGGAGCTCCAAACATGGGAGCAGTATTCCATAGTTGGTGGAATTTGAGCTTTGTAAAGAATTAACAGTTGTTGTGGAGTGTAAAGCTTTCTGGTTCGAAATATTATTCCCAACTTTTGAGAAGCTCTCCTTGCTATGCCTGCAACATGTTCATGCCAGAACATATTTGCTCCCAAATTAACGCCCAACAAATTGAGTGACGATGTTAGAGGACTGGAGTGCCCCGACATAACTATGTCGAGTTCAGCAACGTTAACTTTTTTAGAAAAAAAATTGCCGCCTGGGTTTTTGTAGCGTTAAATTCCACTTGGTTACTGTCACCCCAAGATAGAATTTTTCACAATTATACTATTTTTTTTTTTGAAAATACAGATAAATTTTTTAAAGAATTCTTATCCAATGGATTCTTCAGTACAGTATCAAAGAGGGGGCGTGTAAATTAACATAAGGTCAAATGAATTTTTTGTTAAATTTTAACTTTACCTTAAGATAATGCAAAAAAATTTATAAATACAGAAAAATACGGAGCAAGATGGAATTATATGAAAAAAAAACCATACAAAAAATGCATATGTTATATAAAAAAAATATTAAAGCATTTACTTCCTTTTCTAACTTTAACTCAACCTCAAAAGTATCAAATTAATGAATATCTTGTAATTACAAATAAAACACACCAATTCAGAGATTTTAAAAAAAAAATAAAAATCAATGTAAAAATGTTACAAAATTGTACTTCTAAAGTGATTTTCTTGAAGAAAAATGTTTAACATTTAAGAAAAAATATACATAAAATTACTTATTTTCAACATTTCTAAGATGGTTCGAATACAAACACTACCTCACCCTAAAAAATAACAAAAAAAAAAACACATTTTTTTATTTTCAATGCATTTAAAATCAGGATATCAGACAGTGAAATGTGTATTAATTAAAAAGAAATATATAAAGCAGAAAATGTCTGCAAGGTTTTTGATTAGATTAAATTTATCAAAGATATTAATATATTAATTATTATATAAAAATACAAGCATCCATGTTAAAAAAGTTTTCCTTTCAAATACATTTCCTGATATTAATTTGAAAAAAAAAATTGAATTTCGTGGAGGCATCAGAAAGATTAAACTTTCTCCTTCAAAATTGTATGATTCACAGCCCCACAAAAAAAAAAGTGGGGTATACTTTTGATGCGATATATCAGATCCGTAGTATTTTTGCCCGCTGATCACGAATCTGACGTCAGAATATCGCCATCACATCTCAATTTTTTTCTAACCTCAAAAAATAGGTAAAAATTAGTAAAAATTAAGAAAAATATACTCCTAAAAAATTGATTCAAGCTTTTTCATGAATCCAAAGATGTATTAATATGTATTCGGACACGCTAAGCTAATATTCATCGGTTGGATTGAGCCATACAGTTCTGTTTTCTTTCTAACCTCAATAAATCAGACAGACGTAGTGCTTCTCGAATGCAAAAAACGAATTCAAATTAAAATTCAACCGATCCTTACCAAATTTGGTACACGGGGATTTTTTGGGTCGCTGATCACGAATCTGAGGTTGGATTTGCAAAATTCAAGATGGCAGATGTTTTCGCGCCATTTTGAACGCCGAGAAAATTCATCGGTTGATTTTTATTCTTCTACCTGCAACCAGGGCACCTCCACGTGGTGACGGTGGGCAACGGTGTTACTCCACTAGCCGGCAGAGTCCCTGGATAACGGCTTAGATGCCGTCATGGCAGGTAGAAGAAAGAGAATTACGATGCAGGGACTCGGAAACCCAGTATCGGCGGTTGGTCAGGGTGGGAAAGCGGGCCCGCAGCCGTCGTCATCCAGCGACCGTAGCTCTTCATGTGTGGGTGACTTGGCTCATGTAGAGTATAATGCTACAAGAAAACGGTCTCACGGTACAAGGACTTTTCATAAGTGCAATAAAAACAGTGATTCATTTTGTTATATTTGCTGTCAACACGTATTGAGTAAAATGGGGTCACCGATAACGGATAAGATTAAAACCTTATATAAGGATTGTTTTAACATTGAAATACAGCACCAGGCTACAGATTGGGTTCCCCACATCATTTGCAGTTCTTGCAAAATAATGTTGTACATCAATAAGAAGGCGATTAAATATTCCAGACCAGCAATATGGAATAGACCATACAGTGAAAATGATTGCTACTTTTGTATGAATGTTGTATCTAGGCGTAACCGAAAAAATAAAAGCACTATTACTTATAACGATGTTTCGACAGTAACAAGACCAACTAAACTAATTCCGCCTCCTGAACCACTTGATGCTGATGTTATGGAAACAAATGATTTCACCTTATCAGTTCATGCCGAAAACATTGAGACTGTCGAAAAAGATTCAAACACTGTTACTAATGAATGTTCTAGTGACAACCTATCATATACTAGTGACACAGATAAAGAATTTCTACCATACAACCGTAAACCAGAGCCAATACTCGTATCACAGTCAGAACTTAGTGATCTAGTCAGAGATTTAGGCTTATCCAAAGATGGTTCAGAGCATCTTGCTTCCTTTTTAAAGAAAAGACATTTACTTAAGCCAGAAGCTACGATTTCTTATTATAGAAACAGAGATGAAGAATTTCGAAAATATTTCACAATGGACGAGGAATTGTCACTTTCATATTGTACCGATGTAAAAGGTCTAATGGATGAATTTCAAAATAACTCATACGATCCTGAAGAATGGAGACTGTTCATTGATTCTTCTAAACGGAGCATTAAGGCAGTTTTGCTGCATAATACCAACGTTTACGCTCCCATTCCGATTGCCCATTCCACAGTTATGGAAGAACAATATGAAAAAATGAAGCAGCTTTTGATAAAAATAAAATATGCTGATCATAACTGGAAAATTTGTGGAGATCTGAAAATTGTAACAATTTTGCTTGGCCAACAGTCAGGGTTTACACTTTATCCCTGTTATAAATGTCTGTGGAATAGCAGAGACAGGGAACGTCATTATAAGAAAAAAAATTTGGCCAACAAGAGAATCGTTCACTCCTGGTGAAAATAATGTATTGTTTCCACCATTGGTAGATCCAGGAAAAGTTCTTATTCCCCCGCTTCACATTAAGCTTGGACTTATGAAGCAATTCACGAGAGTATTAGATACAAACGGCCCATGTTTCAAATATTTGCATAAAAAATTTCCGAAATTTTCTGAAGCTAAAATTAAGGCAGGCGTATTTGACGGGCCACAAATAATAAAATTGTTTCAAGATTCATTATTTGTTACTAAAATGAATAAAGTTGAAAAGCTGCTTGGCTTAGTTTTAAAGAAGTCGCAACAAACTGTTTGGGAAACAATAAAAGTCCTAAGTACAAAGAAATAGTCGAGAAAATGGTAAAAAATTTTTAAACATTAGGTTGCTTAATGAATCTAAAATTACATTTCCTGGACTCCCACATCGATGGTTTCCCAGATAATCTTGGTGACTGCAGTGAGGAGCAAGGGGAACCTTTTTACCAAGATCTGAAAATCATAGAAAATCGGTATCAAGGACGATGGGATGACCATATGCTAGCGGACTATTGCTGGTCGCTAAAAAGAGAAACAAGTCCTCAAAAGCGTTTGGGCAGAAAGCCTTTGAATAGGTCATTCACGGAAAAAAGAACAAGATACAGCCAAAAAAAGGAAAGTTAGGCGCGGGTCTAACCTTCGCAATTCTAGGGCTTAAGGGTTTACTATTTGAGAGTATATGGTTTAAAAGTCTTGGTTTTGAGTTTATTGGGTCTCATTTTTAAAGGGTTATTGAGGTCTATTTTTTGAGGTTACAGGGTGTGGGAGTCTAAGGTTTCAGGGTTTAGGGTTTAAGAGTATCAGGTTTGAGGATTCCCCAACTGTATACCAAATTTGGTAGGAATCGGTTGGTTTTCAAAAATTTTGTCCGCCATCTTGGATCCGCCATTTTGAATATTGCAAATCCGACCTCAGATTCATGATCATAATTTGAATTCGTTTTTGCATTCGAGAAGCACTATATCTGTCTGATTTATTGAGGTTAGAAAGAAAACAGAACTGTATGGCTTAATCCAACCGATGAATATTAGCTTAGCGTGTCCGAATACATATTAATACATCTTTGAATTCATGAAAAAGCTTGAAACAATTTCTTAGGAGTATATTTTTCTAAATTTTCTCTAATTTTTACCTATTTTTTGAGGTTAGAAAAAAATCCCAGGCGCGATATGTGTGAAAATTTCAGAATTTCGCTTGACGCGCTTTGAAATATCCGAGTAAAACAGCACGTTATAAATTACGATTTTCTCGAAAATGATGCATTTAAGAGGAAAATATCAAGAGACCTTTTTTATGCAGAATCGTATAATCTATATTTTGTCTATTTAATATTTTTACAAATTATGCATATTTCTCGAGATATTCTTGAAAGTCCCGACATGGGGTCTTTTCGGACCTCATTTTTCAGCCGGCCATGCCCCGATTGCTGCAAACTTTTTTATGTATATTATTTGGCTATTAATGAACTTATCGGGCCAAAAATCTAACTTATTTAAATTTATGTGCGGTTCAACTCCCAAATGACTGGATTAATATAGAATACAACATAATACTTACGACCCAATTGCTGGTATATATTTCAGGCAGGGCGTTAAACCATAGTCTAATTGCATCTGATAAATTTTGGGCGGTATAGTTTTTCTGAAGCGTCATAATGAAACTTAGGAAATTAAAGGTAAAATGGGCTCCTCTTCTAGAACCATCTGGAGTTCCATAGTAAAGCATAGTTGTATTTGGATCACTGTATACCTCTGTTACCATCATCCTACAAAAACAAGAAGGTTAAAAACTTAAACTACGTATTCAGTCGGTGAAGTAAGGACGTGTCGCTGATAAACTGTAATCGGTAAAAGAAACTCCTTTTTTTTTTGAAGTTATTGTTGGCACCCCTGGAAACAATGCTTTGTGGAAAAAGATTCATTTCTAATGCTATTTATGGTTAAATAATACATATCGAATATGAGTTCTGCAAAGGCTTCGCAGTGTTAGGCAGGGCGACACAACTTCACCAAATTTGTTTACCCTAGGCCTTGAAGGATGTATTTGAAAGTCTCGAGTGAGAAGAGAAGGGAATTATAGTCGATGGCATATATTTACATCACTTACGATTCGCAGATGATGTAACATAGTACTGATTAGCAAAGATCTAGAAGAACCCAAAATCATGACAGAATAACTTAATCAAGCTTCACAAAGAGTTCGACTCGAGATGAACATCAAGAAAACCAAACCTCTAAGCCCACAAAACACAAAAAGTAAAATCGGCACGGAAGAGATCGAGAGAGTGGAATATGTACACTTGGGACATAAAATTAGATTGGCTAAGGACAATCAAACAGCGAAAATACCAAGGCGAATTGGTCTAAGCATTTCAAAAACCTGGACCTTAAAAAGAAAAGTGCACGAGAGCTGCATACTCCCAGTAAGTAAATCACAGATATCGGTAAAAGAGTGGCAAAATTAAAGTGGTAAGGAGCGTAGCATGTGGCATGTAGACGAAGTGTCGGACGACCAATGAAAAGATGGATTGTAAAGAAGAAGAAGAAGATACGCTTCGCGTTTCGAGGCTATATTCCTATGCAATCATCAAAAAGGTCCGAAAATGATGTGTACAGCGGATGCTAAGTATATGGGCAAGTTGAGAGCATGCGTTAAAAATTGGGTGAAACCATACTCTCAGTTAAAAAATGTAGATTATATACCAAAACGAGGTTCGAGAGGAAAAGTGTCGGGCAAGAATGGAATAATGATTATTAACATGTTTTCCTAAAATCCTCAATTAATTTTCATGCCAGTGGAAGCAAAAATTAAAGCAGAAGGGTTTGGATATATTGTATGAAACGACTCGGACTCATCTTCGAGCTAGCAATTTTAAATGACCAAGATACGACTTGCGTGGGCAGAGGAAAACATAGCTCGAGACTAGAGCAATGTAATTTTTACCGATGAATCTCCATTGTGGAGTTAAGCTTCATAGTAAAAAGGTGTAAACTAAAAAGGTGTACACAGTGAAGCAGCAAATTCGGTCAATTTGGAAATGTTTGCTCAATGAACGCGCGGAAAATCTCGTCGAAAGTATGCCCCACAGTTGCCAAGCGATCATCGACGCTGAAGGAGACTGGACAAACTACTAATCATTAGAGTTATAGTGACAATCCTTTACTGTTGAACTTTTAAATAAATACAATTTTTAATAAACAATTCGCGAATCATTCTTATTTGACCGACTGTACCACATACTGTAATCTTTTTGCTACGATACGTGGTTAAATATGACCACGCGATATTTACAAACTTTTTATAGAACATTCTAATGTTATGTAACTCTGTAATGTTGTATACATTTGGTGGCCACTGCTATGTTCGAAGTAATTAAAACAATTGTTACGTTTTTCGCTCATTGAGGAGTTGCTTTTAAAATTATTAATTATAAATTTTGTCACCTGTTGTAAGTGTTATTTTGTTTGTTAAATTCATCTAAAAGTTCTCTCCACTGGTAGATCATATCAAAAGTTTCTGGTTGATCCACTGTATAAATGTGGATCAAAGAATCAGCATCATTTGGTTCGATTCCTGGTCTTCCTGAAACAAATTAAATTCTTAAACGTGACTGAAGTGCTTGGCCTTTCATGGCAGTGAACATTGCCGCAGACTTAAAGAATTTTACATAGAGGCATTTAACTGGCTCATATTGTGATTGTTTTTGATTTCTAATAAGACTTTTCAATTAGCTCATATGTTCAATCGTTGTCCAGTTCAATGGTTGAAGTAAACCTAGTAACGATTAGCTTAAAAATAAAGACAGCATCAGTCCAAACTTCACTTTAACATTAAGATAATTTTTTTTCAGTTTGTTGTTGCTCTGCTGTTGGACTGTGAAGCCAACAGACACGTTTGGGAGAGAATTAGCGCCCCAATCGCCAAAAGTAATGTGTTTTTTTTTCATCTTGATGAGAATTGAAATTTATTAGCTACTTTACCTGATGGTGGTTCATCCAGAAACGTATCGTTCTCAAAAAGATTATTGACCGTGTCCATTCTAAATCCGTCAGCTCCAAAATTCAACCAATATCTCAAAACGTCCTTCATTTCTTCCACCACAGCTGGATTTCTGAAGTTGAGATCGGGCTGACCTATTGAAAATTGATGGTAATAGTATTGTTGTCTTTCTTCTTTCCATTCCCATGTCGAGTCTTTGAAATCGCTGAGCTAAAATAGCAAAAAGGAACGTATCCTTTAAAAACACTTTCTTTTTTATTATTTTTTTTTAAATTCCTAAAGCACTACAAGATCACCGCGTGTGTTTTTCTGTAGGATAGATAGAGAAGTCTACAGAAAACTAATGTTAGTTCGCTTGCGCATTTTTGGAGTACTATGGCACATTTAAAATTTGGAAACCAATACAAATGATAAATGGGACCCAAGAAAGAAATTGAACAGGTCCAAGTAACATATATGAATATGAATAATTTTTTACATCACACAAGTCTCAGTCTCGAATTCAGTATTGATCATGGCTCAGAGAAACGACTAGAATCTTTTGAAATGTACAGGGTGGTCCAAATTGGACACTTTTAAAAGTAAACCCCTTTATCAAGAGGAGATAGACGAAAACTGATGTCGGTGTCTGAGGCTCAATTTTTATGATAAACTCAATGGAAAATATAACGGTTTTCAGTTTTTACGTGAGTTTTAAATGCACATTTTGTGAAGTAGGCTTTGGACGGAGCGGCTATGTGGTTTAATTCAATTGTTTACTAGTAGTTGTCAAATTTTACTTCAGGGTCAGTAATTGAATTGTCAAATAAATCGCAATGAAGTTTGAAAATTACGAAAAATGGGATATGATAGTGTGTTTCATACAAACCGGAGAAAAATTCGGAGCGGCGAGTAATTTTTACCACGAACGGTATCCAGAGAGGCGTCAACCCTTCAAGGATATATTCGCTCGATTGCGACATAACCTAATTAATAGTGGGTAGTTTGAAAAGAAAGAACCCAAAAATTATGCATCAAACAGGGATAAGGAGTTAGAAGAAATAGTAGTTTTAGGAACTATCGGAAATAATCCCAACACTTCGACCCGACAGTTAAAAGAATCCACTGGACTACCAAGAACTAACGTAAGTCGTGCATTGAAGAAGCACAAATTCAGGCCATACAGGGAAAGAAAATTCCATCACCTTAGAGACGGAAATTTTCAACGGCGTATGGATTTTTGCGAATGGTTTCTGGAGAATTGTAACCATGTTCCGAATTTTTCATTAAATTGCGTTTGGACAGACGAAGCTTATGTAAGCAATGCAGGTATTTTTAACTGTTACAATTCTTATACATGGGTACAAGAAAATTCTCATTTAGTTGTGGAGCAAAGAAATCAAGGCAGATTTGGATTTAATATGTGGGCAGAAATTTTTAGACGCAAGGTTATAGGTCCATTTATTTACGAAGGAACACTCACCTCTCAGAAATATTTAGAAATTTTAAGGCAGCAAATAGAACCTCTTATTGATGAACTGCCGTTAATGGACCTTAGAAATATATTTTTTTCAAAACGACGGGGCGCCCCGTCATAACTCTGCAGTTATCAGTAATTTTTTATCGGTCAATTTCGACAATAACTGGGCCGAACCGTTGGCAGGCAAGAACACCGAATTTAACACCCATGGACTTTTATCTCTGGAGAAGATTGAAAGACCTAATCTTTAAATTGCCGACAAACACCAAGCAAGAGTTAAAAGTCGCAGTGATACAAAGTTTTGCAGTACTCACTCCTCTTGAACTAATCAATTCGGTAAGAAGTGTCCAGAAAAGGTGCCGCCTATGTGTAATGAAACTGGTTGACATTTCGAACATATCTTATGAAAAATTGTTTTGTTTCAGTTTGCTCTACTCGGAATAAATTGTTTTATTGTTGTTTTGTTTTATTTTCTACATTGTTTAAAGTACTATAGCATTTAGTTAATTTCATTGTAGTTATGACTCTTAGAGTTACTTCTGGGATTTTTTTTTACGATATGACTGCTATGGGTAAACAATTGATATTGCCGCTCCGTCCAAAGCCTAATTCACAAAATGTGCATTTAAAACTCGCGTAAAAACTGAAAACCTTTATATTTTGAAGTAGATTTAAGCAAAACATAAAGTGTGCTACATTTTTAGAATGGTAATTTAAAGCTCTATTCGGATAAGAAAAAAAAAATATACAGGGTATCCCATTTAAAAAATATATTTTTACGTTAACTATTCAAATATTAGTTGTGAAAAAAATGTAACTTACACTGTTCAAATCCACGTGAAAAAGTACTTTGAGAATGTTTTTACAGAAATCAAAAATTTTCAATAGGCAAAGAATTACAAACATTTTTCCAAAATGCAGATTTTTGAAAAACACCCGGTATATCTGAAACGGTACTAGATATCGATATGCGGTTTTCATCATTCAGTTTATCATAAAAATTGAGCCTCAGACACCGACATCAGTTTCCAACTATCTCCTTTAGATAAAGGAGTTTACCTTTAAAAGTGTCCCATTTGGACCACCCTGTACATTTATAGACTCCTTCTTCGCATCTCCTGGGTAAAGAAAATAAAAAACACAGAAATACTGGAAAGACTGAACAAAATGAAGGAAATTACGAACAACTATTAAAATAACAAAAACTCAATACTTCGGACTTATCATGAGGGGTCCAAAGTACGAATTGCTACGTCTAATTATTGACGGTAAAATAAAAGGCAAACGATCGATCGGAAGACGGCAGAATTCTTGTCTGAAAGACATGAGAACGTGGTTTAGATGTGCTTTGAGTGATATTTTTCGAGCAGCCGTTTCTAAAGTTCGTTTAGCTATATGGTTCGACAACCTTCGTGAGGAGACGGCGCGGCGTCGTAAGAAGAAGATGGCAGGTGTTCCATTAGCGCCAGAAGCTCTTTTGGTATCTAGCTTCATTAAAAGACGTTTTATGATGCGCCATTTAAAGATAGTATCGAGCATCTTCAGATACTTAAATTAGAAAAGATAAAGGTCTTTGTAAATCATTATATAGTACAGTAGAACCCCCCGGTTATCCGAGGTAACGTGGGGGGGCACTCTCCTCGGATAACTGAAAACTCGGATAATCCGGATTTGTTTTTTATTCATTCAAAAAATAAACACCAATACTTTAAACCGATGTATTAATGTTTTAACATATAAATAGGTACATACATTATAAAACAGTGAAATAGGTATCTATGCGCTTCTGTTTCATATTGTATCTTCTTTTTCTCGCTGCAATGTTTCTCCATCTATTAAGAAGAAGCAAATCCGCTGGGGTTGCCTGTGGTTGTTGTTCGATATACCTCAAAGCTTTTTCCAAAGACGCAAAACCTTCTTGATGAGAGATCTTAGTGGGAGACTGTTCATCCACGGCCGCTTCGTCATCGTCATCGTCATCTGATTTTTCGGTTTCCTGAAAGGCATTCGTTATTTCTTCAATACTCATTTCTTCTTCTAAATCATGTGCTGTAATCCATTCGACAACATCTTCCTTGTCACATTTTCGTAACCTTTTAGTTTTTGCATTAATTCAAATAAACTTTTTTTTTTCTTCTATCTCGCTGTCAAAATTTGAACAGGACATTTCTCCATGGCTTCTCAATTTCAAAGCTAATTCATTTAATGGAGTATCATCTTCACTGTCATTATAGTCCTCAAAATCAATAACTTTTAGCCAAGATTGTTGAATAGTGGTAGTACGCACAGAATCCCAAGCTTGACTTACCCAGTAAATAACATTTTTCAGTGTAACCTTTCTCATCCCATTGATAATATCCTCCTTTTCTGTGTATTCTAACAAATGTTCAAGACATAAACGCCTATATTTTTTTAAATTTTTTTGGAGGATGCCTTGATCTATTGGTTGCATTATGCTGGTTACATCTGGAGGAAAAAATTTTACAACAATTTTGCCCACATGAAGTCCTTCTCCAGGGTGAGAGGGGGCATTGTCCATTAAAAAAATTGCTTTAATAGGAAGACGGTTTCTGTCCAAAAATTTAGTCACAGATGGCACGAACTCTTCTTCAAACCAGTTAGTAAATAAGGTCGCATCCATCCATGCGCTCTTCTGACTTTTGTAATAGACTGGTAGGGCTTTGAGTGAGATGTCTTTTAAAGCTCTTAGACGTGCAGACTTGCCAATCACCATCAGTGGGATTGTGTGCTTGCCAGATGCATTGGAACATACCATTATAGTTAATCTTTCCTTACTTCGTTTGTGCCCAGGAGCTGATTTTTCCTGTGGAGATGCCGGTATTTTTGATGGAAGCATTTTATAATTCAGACCAGTTTCGTCACAGTTGTAAATTTGATCACATGTGTATCCATAATCTTCGATTTGCTTTTTAAACTTCTGCTTAAACTTCTCAATTGATGACACATCAGCAGAAAGTTTTTCACCACATACAGTCAGTTGTCGTACACCGTACCGTTTTTTTCCAGCAGTCAAGCCATCCAGAACTGGCGGTAAAGTGATCTATCTCGGGAATTGCCTACTAATCATTATTGCTTTCTGTTGTAAAATTGGACCTGACAGAGGCACACCTTTTGATCTCTGTTGATTAAACCACACGAATAAAGCTTCGTTAACCTTTTCATAGTCGCCGGTTTTCACTGATTTTCTTCCTGAGGACGAGGAGGCTTGATTTATACACCACTCCTCTATTTTTGTGCGGTTTCTTTTCCAATCTCCAACTGTTACCTCACCTACTCCATAATCTCGTGCGACAGCTTGGATTGTCTCTCCTGCTTCAATTCTTCTGATGGCTTTTAATTTTTCTTCAATAGGAACGGCGATTTTTTTTACGCTTGTTTTGCTCCATTATAATACGACAAAAACAAATTCAAACAAAGCAGTTCGTATCAATTACACTTAACTACCAGAACTCCAACTAAATAAATTATATGAGTATACTCGTACTTCTCCATAGTAAACGCTATAACGCACTGCATTCACACAAATTTACATGCTGAAAGAGTCCAAAAACATAAATAGGGGAACTCCTCACACGACCCAGGGGGATTCCCCGAAGGCCCCGACGATTTTAAATGGAAATATGTACATACATATTTTAGAAGCTCGGTTAATACGCAGCATAGACGCGCGTACCTCGGATAATCAGGTTCTTAGATCGGCTCGGTTAATCCGGAACTCGCCCAATATGTAAGGCAAACAGGTCGGCTAAAACCCGTTATTTGTTTTTTAGCCGGAGAGAAGAACTTACCAGTACTTTTACAAAAAGAAATAATGTAATAATTACCCAGTTATTTGGAGGTCTCCTTTCTCCATCTACATAGGTCGCATTTTTCCAAACATAATAATCACTATATTTTGGATCACCTTTTAGCGATCTTTGGAACCACTCATGTTTGTCACTTGTATGATTTGGAACGTAATCCAGAATAACTTTTATGCCAAGTTTATGGGCTTCGTCTATAAGTTGTCTCAGGTCATCCAAAGTACCAAACATTGGCTCTGAAAAATCACAAGTAAAAATAAAAAGATGTCCCATAGAGATAAAAGGGAATTTTATAATTGTGAAAATGTCAATCAATATGCATTAAATTTCGTCCTAAAAACGAAGTTTCTTGTACCTATGCATCAACAATGTTAGAATATGCATGCCTATGGTGATGCATGTTGAGCAAGATCAAAAGTTTCTAAGTGGTAAGAATAGCTGAAAGATGATAAGGAAGCAGTTGAAGACGGATCTTATTTTAAAAGACTATCCGCTGCGACAAGAGAAAAAAAAACATCAATAAGAATTCAGGATCTTGTACATTACTGAGTACAAGAGTCATTTAAGTGTTAGAGATCTTACTAAAATATCATCACCATCATTATTGATTGCTAATGATCTCAAGCTGTATGCGCCCGTATCATGTTTTCAGGACTGTAAAGTGCTTCAAACTGAGCTTTGCGTGCTTGAGGATTGGTGTAAGCACAATAAATTAGACTTGAATATTTCTAAATGTAAAATTATGTCGATGACGAGGAAAAACCATATAATAACATATGAATATTCACTAGGAACGTCAACTCTCGGGCGCACCAACAGTATAAGGAACTTGGGAGTAGTATTTGATAACAAAATGAATTTTTTCTAATCACATTAATAACGTAACGCTGGAAGCCAATCGTCTATGTGGCTTTATAGTGCGCAACTGTAGAAGCTTTAATAGTGAACGATCTTGAATACTGCTATATGAGTCTTATGTGAGATCCAAACTACTGTATGCCTCTCTTATTTGGAGCCCATATTATTTATGCTACAAACTAATGGTAGAACGAGTTCAAAGAAGATTTCTAAAATATTTATCATATAAGGTAGATGGTGTCTATCCAATGAGAGTGTTTCTTTAATAGATTGTTGCACGGAGTCATCAACTGTCCTCAACTGCTATCGGAGGTGGCTATATTGGTGCCTAGAATTAATTTACGAAATACTGGTACTTTTGTTTGTTCACGTGCTAGGACTAATCTCAGGTTAATTGAACCAATCAATGTTATGTGCAATAAATTTAACTTAATTAGTAATGAACGTGACATTTTTGCAGACACCGAAAATAAGATTCGGTCAATATGTTTAGATCATTTCACTGGATAGGACATTTATAAAAATTCTTTTAGAAACTTGTTTTGCTTGTTGGATGTATGGAACTAATATTTATTTTATTTCTCTTTTATTCTAATTTGTACTGTTGTAATTCATTTAATTTCTTTATTCATTTTTATTTCTTTCTTTCTTCTTCTTTTTTTGTTGTTTTTGTCTATTTTTGTTGTTACTTTAGTATCTTTGTTTTAAGAGAAAATTTCGTTCATGTTCTTTCTTGTTTTCCCTGTAAATGGTTCTTACTGTTGGGAATAAAGCTATTATTATTATTATTAGCTTATTCCAACCATAGTCGGATGTAAGCCTACCCAAGTTGTTTCTAATCAGCTTTGTTGTTTGCTTTTTTGCATCTAATCGTGTCCTGCGTCATCTGTCCATCTTGCCTGTGGTCTACCTCTGCATCTTTTGTGTTCTCTAGGCCTCCATTTAACTATACGGCGTGTCAATCTGTTATCATTCATACTTGCGATATGCCCTGCCCAATTCCACCTTAATATATATATATTCGTTATATTACATCTGTCACTTTTCTCTCGATGTTAAAAATACGATCTTGGAGTCTAATATTTAGCATTCTCCTCTTCATTGCTCTTTCGATTACCTGGAATTTATTTATTATACTTTTATTTAAAGCCCACGTGTCAGTGCCATATGTTAATACGCAGTATATATTGCTCCAATTTAATTGTGGATTGTAACCTTCCGAACGCAGACCAAGCTAACGGGATTCTTCTGTCCAAGTCAGCCTTTAAATTAGTTTTCAATATTTCGATTTTTTGTCCTAAATATATGAATGTTTGTACCTTTCCTATCCTTTCACCTTCTATTAATACTTCCTGGATGTTATCTTCACTTTCGTTGTTTAAATATTTAGTTTTGGTGAAGTTTATTTTTAGACCTATTTCTCGAGACTTATTTAATTCCACAAGCATTTTTTGTAATTCTTCTTTTGTGCTGGTGATCAGAGTGACATCATCTGCTAACCTTAAGTGTATTCCTTTATTTTCCCACTTTAACGATTTGAACATGTCTTCTAGAATCAACGTAAACAACTTTAGAGATATTGAGTCGCCTTGTCTAACTCCTCCTTTAATTTTGATTTTATTTGTTTTTTCTTCAAGCATTATTTATGAAGTGGCATTTTTATATATGTATTCAAGAAAAGTTGTGTATCCTTCATCGACTCTGCTGTTACTTAAAGCGTTAAGTCCCCATGTCTCTACCGAATCAAATACTTTTTTGTGGTCAACCATTACTATCCACAAGGTGACTTTATATTCATTTGCTTTTTCTAACAGTAATCTAATTGTTTGAAGATGTTCCAAGATGCTGTATCCCCGTCTAAATCCCGCTTGTTCACATGGTTGATACCTGTCTAATTTGTTCCTTAATCTAACAGTAAAATATCATTTAGATCATTTCAATCGAATTTGAAGAACATGTCTCGTGTGGTAGGTATCTCCTCCAGTTTTTCAAAACAACTGAATATTCTTGAAAAATAGTTGCTTTCCCTGGAAGATTTCACTTTGAAATGCATAACTATGTGATACGACGTGGATCTTTTCATTTGATCCGAAAACAGTGGAACAATCAAATGAATGTCGTTTAAAATATAAACCACGCCAAAATCGGTCAAAAATCAGAGCCATGTTAACTCTTGTGTTTGATTACCATGGTGTTGTGTACAAAGAATTCTTTCTAGCTGGTCAAATAATTTCTTAATCATTATGCGTCATGTATGTGACTCAATTCCTTAAAAAGGGACTTGAATTGTGGCAGAAATAGAGTTTTCATAACTCTGTAAGTAAAATTGTCAAAGCAGGTTTTTTAGATGTCAAATTAGAAAGATCATATTGATGAATTATATACAATATTTATATATATTTATTATATATTTAATTTGGCGTTAAGGACGTTAACATTTCCAGGGAGCTGGAAGGAAACGAGGGTATGCCCCATTTTCAAATCCGGCGAACGTAGCGAGATAAACAATTATCGACCTATTTCTATTCGAACAATTTTCCGAAGCTGTTTGAAGTAATTCTGTATAATCGCATTTATACTCAGGTTAGAAGCATTCTGTCAACCCATCAACATGGATTTATTGATAGTAGATCAACTGTAACAAACTTGGGACTTTATACAAACTTTAGAGAGAACATATTAGACGCAGGAGGGCAGGTTGACGTAATATATGCGGATTTTTCTGAAGCTTTTGATAGAACATCTCTTTCGTTTTGCTGCAGAAGCTTTGGCGTATGGGTTTTGGTGTGGATGTGTGCAGTTTGTTTTCTTCTTATTTAGGGGGCGCTCTCAGTCAGTACACTATAATGGATATATTTCCGATTCCTATACCGCAACCTCGTGCATGCCACAGGGATCCAATCTTGGTCTCCTACTATTTTTGCTATATATTAATGACCTCTGTGATACTCTGAATTGTGGCAGGCTGGTTTTCGCTGATGATCTCAAGCTGCATGCGCCCGTATCATGTATTCAGGGCTGTAAACTGCTTCAAACTGAGCTTTGCGTGCTTGAGAATTGGTGTAAGCACAATAAATTAGACTTGAATATTTCTAAATGTAAAATTATGTCGATGACAAAGAAAAATCATATAACATATAAATATTCACTAGGAATGTCAACTCTCGTGCGCACCAACCGTGTAAGGGACTTGGGAGTACTCGTAGTATTCGATAACAAAATGATTTTTTTTAGTCACATTAATAACGTAACGCTGGAAGCCAATGGTTTATATGGCTTTATAGTACGTAACTGTAGAAGCTTTAATAGTGAACAATCTTTAATACTGCTATATGAGTCTTATGTGAGATCCAAACTGGAGTATGCCTCTCTTATTTAGGACCCATATTATTTATGCTACAAACTAATGCTAAAACGAGTTCAAGGAAGATTTCTAAAATATTTATCATATAAGGTAGATGGTGTCTATCCAATGAAAGGAAGAGTACTCTTTGTTATTGGAGAGATTTAATCTTCAATCACTTGAGGCTCGCAGAGAGTGGTCGTCTGTAGTTTTCTTGTATAGATTGTTACACGGAGTCATCGACTGTCCTCAGTTGCTATCGGAGGTGGCTATATTGGTGCCTAGAATTATTTCACGAAATACTGCTACTTTTGTTTGTTCACGTGCTAGGACTAATATCAGGTTAATTGTTATGTGCAATAAATTTAACTTAATTAGTAATGAATGTGACATATACGCCGAAAATAAGATTCGGTCAATATGTTTGGATCATTTCACTTGATAGGACATTTATAGAAATTCTTTTAGAAGCTTGTTTTGCTTGTTGGATGTATGTAACTAATATTTGTTTCATTTCTCTTTTATTCTTATTTGTACTGCGCTGATTTATTTAATTTCTTTATTCATTTTTATTTCTTTCCTTCTTCTTCTTTTTTTTGTTGTTTTTGTCTATTTTTGTTGTTACTTTAGTACTTTAGTTTTAAGAGAAAATTTCATTCATATTCTTTCTTGTTTTCCCTGTAAATGGTACTTATTGTTGGGAATAAAGCTATTATTATTATAAAATAATTCTAGTAGTTCTTAAGAAACGACCAACTGCACTAGCACGTGAACAGACCAAATGGTGTTATAACACTTCAGTAAACTTTAACAGAAATTCTTGAAGATGGCAGCCAAGCAGTCCAATTCAATAAAACGCGAGTCCTACGGGACTCGATACCAATCGCCTAAGATGAAAAGGCAACTGCTCGACGCAAAATACAATCAGGACATGTCGTAACTAGAAGGAACAAGTGGTAAGAGGGTGCTGCCCTACCCAAGAAGACAGGTAATCCGATAGGTGCAATAACGGTTCTAAAAAAAATTAACTCTTCGAGTATATATTCACGAGTATGAAGGTTCTCCAAAAAATTACACTTACCTATATCTCTAAAATCGGAAACATCGTATCCATTATCTACTTGTGGAGACTTATACACGGGGGATAACCAACATGCTTCAATGCCCGCTTCTTGGAGGTAGGGCAACTTTTGTATGATACCTAAAACAAGATCAAAAATAATTTATTAAATAAGCAATATTTAATATGCATATTCCTGGGAAAATATTAGTGAAGCCTTGGGAGTAAACAAGATTTTAAACATTTAGAATATTGAGGAATTACCAAAAATATCAAGCATATTCTTAATTGGACACTACATATAATGCAAAACACAAATATGTATGTTTATAACGTACCTTTTAAATCCCCATTGCCATCGTTATTACTATCCTTAAAACTTCTAGGATAAATTTGATAAAACACAGCAGTCTTCCACCAATCTATGTCCGTATCACCATCATACGACTTTCCAGTGACCAAAATTGCACTCAAAATTAAAGCACCACAAAAATATTGTTACGGCATTCATTTCGATTTTGAGTTATTAGAATGTCGATACATTTTTAAAAGACATTCATTTATATACTCGTATTAGTAAAGCTTAAAAAATTTATCTCATATTTGAGGCATTTAGAAACAAATATATGAATGTGGTGTTTAAAAATTCCTATCCGTTATCGTCCAATCGAATTAAAACAGATCAGTGTTTATACTACGGTTACAACTCTTGTATCAATGTTTATAAACAAAATTTTGTTATCACCATCAAATATTCTGAACTATAAGAACATTAATAATTAGTTTTATTGTATTATATAAGTTGTTGAACAAATAAAAAAAAAGTGCACGTAACAGATAAATATTAGTTGTTTGGAAATACGTACATCAATAATTAAAAAATATTTTTCCATAATCTGAATTTTCATAAGTATCCTCTTCATGAATTTGAAGCCTATTTCCTGTCAAATACTACAATGCTAAATTTGTAGTGAAATTATTTTCTAGATTTCTGATAAATAAGAAATCTCTACCAAAGTTCTTTTGCCCATCATGAATCAATGATTTGGAAAATCGAAGCTACGTGTAAAATTTACTATCAATTTTCGTAAAATAAACAAAAATAAAAAGTTCTATTTTAGTAAAAGATTTAAAATAAACGACACTAGCCGTGCACGCTGCTCCGCTTGATTCATTATTATCGTTATTGTTTGTTCCTTCTGTCACCTAACGTAATAAAGTATAGTCTATCGTATAATCTGGCCAGAGAACATATGTATGAATTAAAAAAAAAAAAAACATGTAAATCGGATAAGTGGTTCTCGAGTGATAAGCGCACTAACGGATAGATAGACAGACAGAGAGACGTTGCGTTTTATATATATTATATAGATTATTATTATTATACTTTTGTTTCTCTTTCTCATATTTGGTCAATGTGGTTCCATGTTTGGCTGACGGGCCCAAGCCAAGTCAGCACAAACGCTATTACTATTGTGTATTAAGGAATGACCTGACAATGTTACATGTTTTCAAAATCACTGACTTCTGAATGTTTCTGGGTATGTTGTGTTGAGTCCTAATTGTACTAAGTGTGGTATGAATGTTACTGGTGTAAAGCCTGTGTCTGATATGATGAGGGGGTCAATGATGACTTTTTCTTGTTTCCATAGCCTTGTTATTTTTGTTGCAAGTGCAATGTTATTATCACAAGAAGGTTCTTCTTTCTCACATTTGGTCAATGTGGTTCTACGTTTGGCTGACGGGCCCAAGCCAAGTCAGCACAAACGCTATTACCATTGTGTATTAAGGAATGACCTGACAATGTTACATGTTTTCAAAATCACTGACTTCTGAATGTTTCTGTGTATGTTTGTGTTGAGTCCTAATTGTACTAAGTGTGGTATGAATGTTACTGGTGTAAAACCTGTGACTGATATGATGAGGAGGACAATGATGACTTTTTCTTGTTTCCATAGCCTTTTTATTTCTATTGCAAGGTCTGTGTATTTGGAGATTTTTTCTGTGTATTTCGTTTGGATGTTTGTGTCGTTGGGGACAGCTATGTCAATTAGATAGATGACTTTTTGTTTCCTTTTTTGCACCAAAAAGTAATATCGGGTCTATTGGCGGAGACTGTTTTATCTGTATGGATACTGATGTCCCAGTATAGTTTGTAATTTTTATTTTCAAGTATGGATGTTAGTGTGTATTTGTAGTAGGGATCTGTGTTTTCTATGAGTTTGTATGTTGTGGCTAATGCTTGGTGAACTACTTTTGCAGCTGAGTCATGTCTGGCTGTGTAATATTTTACATCCGCTTGTTATGTATTGGATAGTTTCATTCTGCTGGTGGCATTTCCTGCATCTGTCTTCTGTAATAGTTGGGTCTTTGATGATATGCTTTTGGTAGTTTCTGGTTAATACGACTTTACCCTGGATGGCAACTAAAAAGCCTTCTGTTTCAGGGAATAGCTGCCCATTCTGTAACCAGGTGTATGATTGTTTTTTATTTACGTGGTCTTGTTCTATGTGTTATCTGTGTTTTCCGCGAAGTGTTTTTTCTGACCATGTTTTCATCTTTTTCTGTTGTAATTGGGTTTGACTGTGTGTGTCTGCTGGGTGGTCTACCCGGGCTAAGTCGAGAGGTGTGTAGTTTTTGTCTGCTTTCACTGTTGCTGTGTGGAGGCTGGTTTGCTTGCTGTAAAAGAATTTCCTAAGTGCTTCTATTTGTTTTGTAATGTTTTTATTATTATTATATAACCGGGCCAGAGAACATAGGTATGACTTAAAAAGAAAACACATGAATCAGATAAGTGGTTCTCGAGTGATAAGCGCACTAACAGATAGACAGACCGACAGAGAGATGTTGTTTTTTATATGTATTATATTTTTTGCTACATAGTATTCCATATTTAACTGTTTAGGCAGCGTATTGCAAGAGAGCGCGCTAGCGGCAAACTTTTTTCCAACTTGATTCACTATTATCGTCACTGCTTATTCCTTTAGCCTAGTCGTCAGAGGCAAATTTTGACGAAAAGCTCTCATTAAATGTTAACAGGCTGCCTTTTGGAATACTTATTCAATGCGACATCTCGCGGCTTCTTCAGGAATTAAACTTAAAGTGCATTTTTAAATCTATCATAAGCGTCTGTGTAAATTAATATTACAAATTTTCTTAAAAATGAACACCAAAATTTTTGCTTTTCATAAAAAATAAAAAAAAAAAGACTTTTAGGCTGTGTTTACAATTGTGAAAATCGGCTTCAAAAGGATTTAAATGTTTTTAAATATTATTAATGCATTTGGGCAAGTGGCAAAAGTTGACAGATTGAAAGTGTGAAAAAAAAATTCTCTGAACTGAACAAAAAATCCCAATTGATGCTAAAGTTTGTTCTAAATATTTTAAAAAAGAAGATTACATTCTTCCAGATAAGTAAAATTATATACTCTTGAACAGTCATTTTTTTTTTGTAATTTAAGTACGTGTGTCAAACAAAAATTCCTTATTAGATAACATTTTTCAGATTTTATTTTGATAAAACATTGTCTCAGTTATTTTGTATTCGTTCAAAGTCATAAATATTTAATAAATATTAAACTTCGAAGTGAATTGGCATTAGATTTGAAATCAGTTAAAATTTTTCTCATCATCATTGATTCTAACGTATCATTTCACTAAAATTTGTTTAAATATACTGGATTTAAATATATTCTTTGCGTTTCAGATGCTCCGTCTTTAAAAAATTGTAAAACATTAAATTTCATACAAAAATTGAAATGTAAATATTAGACATTTATAGGTTAGAATCTTACCGGTAACAATACAAAAGAGTTGCAAGGATATGTTTGTATTTTTTACCTTCACTGGCTTTACAAGAGAATTTCATACATAAAATTTCCTCTATTCTACTGTTGAATGTGCCATTTATCTCACACATTACTGTTCGCAATTGGGCCATGAATATACATGCTGTTTGAATTTTGGTTATGTTAGGCGCGAAAGTTTTGTCATCGATTATTCCAGATCCAATGAAAAGATTTGATTTTAAAAGTTTTTCACCGATTGTAAAATTCCTTTGAGCAAGATTTGTACCAGCCCATTGGTAAATATTGCTAATTGTTAATAATATTTTTGAAAAATACTGTCACACTCCCTATGCTTCACACGTTGCAAATTTAAATCTGCACCCATATTTCGGCCATCTTAATATGAATCATAGTAGGCTCCTCCCACAGGTAAGATCCCAATACCGTAATATTTTGAAATTGGCTCTTAAGGTGTTTCTCGGAGTGCTGATTAAGAATCCGATGACAGATTTGAAAAATTTAAAATGGCGGGTCCAATATAACGGCCAGAGAGTACGTAATTCATTTAAATTCTTCGCGTAATTTAGAATTTTTGTGTTTTCAATAACTGTTTTCTTTGTACCTGGATATTTAAATGAAATATAAATACTTTATACTTAAAACTTAGACTCTTATCTTTCATTTAGCCAAAGAAGCAACAATGATTGTTAAATCCATAAAACACTTTAAAACTCCATTCAATGACGTTATCAGTCAATCAAAATTAAGAGCAAAAGAGAAATGGCAAACAATGTATAGAAGTTCTCAAACGGGCCTTAACTTCAAGTTTAATTTCCCAAAAATACAACAGAAACCATGGTTCTTCTGTGAAACAAATAGAATCTTCATAAGCACCCATGCTTAACAATTAACAGAAAATGAAAATTGTGAATGCGGTGAAACAGGAGATTTAGAACATATAATTTTAAATTGCCTAAGAAATATAAATAAAATCCTTAACTTTGTTTCCAAAATCACAAATCTGGAAGGACCTTTTAATCTAAATAGTCTCGTATCATTAAATAACAGAAGCATATATAAAAGTTTATATCAGGAACTCGCTGAAAAATGAACGTAAGACTATAAAGACAAACATTGCTAAGGGAATCAGTAATATAGCATAGAAGTATAACTTAAAAATAAAATAAAAAACAAATAAAAAAAGAAAATAAAATAAAAATTTTAAAAAAAATTAAGTAATAGAAAAAATATATATAAATAAATAAAAAAATAATAAAGAAATAAATAAATAAAAAAAATAATAATAAATAAAATTTAAAAAAAAAAAACATAGAAATAAAATACTAGGTGTACAAGTATGAAATGTGAATTTTTTTTCTAAAAAAACATGTTAAATTCGGAAGAATGATAAAAAGTGCTTTATTTAAAGTATGCTCCATCGCTTGTCATACATTTTTTTCCATCTTTCGGGCAATTTGTGAATACCACGCCAGTAAAAATCTTCCCCTTTTGCTGCGAACCATTCATCGAGCCATTTTTTCACATCTTCGTACGAACCAAAGCGCTGCTCAGCAAGTGCGGGACCCATCGATGCAAACAAGTGGTAATCGGAAGGAGCCAAGTCTGGTGAGTAAGCCGCATGGGGTAGAACTTCCCAGCTGAGTGCTTCCAACGTGTCGCGAACTGGTTTTGCCGTATGCGATAGAGCATTGTCATGAAGAAAAATGACTGTGTGTTGCCTCTTTCGGTATTCTGTCCTTTTTTCAAGCAGCGAACAGTTCAAATCGGTCAATTGTTGTTGGTAACGTTTAGTATTAACCGTTTCCCCAGGTTTTAACAGCTCATAATAGACCACGCCCCTCTGGTCCCACCAAACACAGAGCATCGTCTTTCTGGTAAAACGATTCGGTCTTACGGTCCATGTGGGTGGTGCGCCTGAGTCTACCCATGATTTTTTGCGCTTGGGATTCTCAAAATAAATCCACTTTTCATCCCCTGTAACTCTACGATGCAAAAACGACTTCCTTTTGTACCGAGCGAGCAAAATGTTCCGTGTTTTTGCGCTTTTCCATTTGCCTGTCGTTCAACTCATGTGGTACCCATATACCGGTCTTCTGAATCTTTCCCATCTCTCGTAGTCGATTGGAAACAGCTTGTTGACTAACGCCCAATTGCTCGGCGAGTTGTTTTTGTGTTTGCGAATCATCTTCGTCCAACAATGCTTGCAATTCCACATCTTCGTGTTTTTTTGGCGGTTTTTCACGTTCCTTGTCTGCAACATCGAAGTCACCACTTTTGAAACGCCGAAACCATCGTTCACACGTAGCTTGCGATGGAGCATGTTCACCATAAGCTTCTCGAAGTAATCGGTATGATTCAACAGTAGTTTTCTTCAAATGAAAACAAAAAATTAATGCTGTCCGCGAATGCTCTTTGTTCGGCATACATTTCGACATATTGAACACAACAACACAACACTATGCACACACTTTTCCAATTTATCACTCGTGCGCGTCTGACACTTGTTGATGACACAATAAAATGGCGCAGTGTCAAATCTATATAGCACAAACTGCATTGGTGCACCATCTGTTGTCTGAAATCCGCATTTCATACTTGTACACCTGGTAAAAATAAAAGCAGAGATAGTATTTAAGGTAATTGAGGTCAAATTGCATTATAGAATGAGGTCATCTCAGTAAGATGGCAAACCCCCAAAAAAAAGTAAAAAAGGCAACAATAAAAATAAATCCAGGTGGCCATTTGGTTTTTGCCAGTGCCAAGGAACACAAAAAAAATCTTTCATTCCCCACCTTTAAATATTTTTTTATTTCAAGTTTAAGTTGTATGATTAATATGTTTTTTTTAAGAGCAGAATTACATAAAAAGAGAAAGTTTTTTTAAGTTTTTAATGATTTTCTAATATCAAGTATACTTTTAACTGTAAATAAAAATAAAAAAAATTGTACGACTTTTTTTGACCATTTCGTACTGTTTTGAAAGTAAAATTGCCAGCGGCGCACTACAGCAGGCAAATTTTCATATTTTAAAACTCATTTTTCAATAACACAGACAATGTGGGTATTTTTAATTATTCTTATATTGAAACTTAAACTAGAATAATAATAAATGCACGAGGATTTTTTTTTAATACTATATTTTATTAAATATTTATAATTTACTGTATGCCCGTTAAAATCACGCAAACAAAAATTTCGTTTTAAGTTTTACAATTTATAAAGCAACAAAAATAAAAACTATTAGTATCATCGGAAAGCTGAAAGTCTCCTCTTCAAAAAACTACCTTTTAATTTTTTTTTACACTCTGAAAACAAGAAATATCGATTAACCTTTGAGCGATACGCGTAGACTTTCAAATTAACCTGTTTGGGGTGCTACACTTTTTGAATCACCTATCTGAAATTTTAATAAATCCGAAAAAAAATCTATATAATACTTTTTTGTAAATTTTCCCGCATTTTCACGTGGTGCTATTAGTTTTCCGATATCTTTTTTATTTTTCGAGATATTACCGAAAAACCGAATTTTTGATTTTATTTTGAAATTTGTGGGATGAGCGTACATCAAACTTTAGCTACTTTTTTTTATAGTCATCTACGTCCAAAAACTGTATGCCAAAATGCAGCCTGTTAACATTTAATGTGAGCTCAAAACCCCTGGCAACTTGGCAACTTATGTTACTTAATGTTATAAAATATATCCTCTAATTTGGCCAGAGGACATATGTATGAATTTAAAAACAAATGTAAATCGGATAAGTGGTTCTCTAGTAATAAGGGCACTAACGGACAGACAAATAAACAGCCAAAGAGACGTTGTGTTTTATATATATTATAGATAACACAGCCCCACAAAAAAAAAAGTGGGGTATACTTTTGATGCGATATATCAGATCCGTAGTTTTTTTTTTGCCCGCTGATCACGAATCTGACGTCAGAATATCGCCATCACATCTCAATTTTTTTCTAACCTCAAAAAATAGGTAAAAATTAGTAAAAATTAAGAAAAATATACTCCTAAAAAATTGATTCAAGCTTTTTCATGAATCGAAAGATGTATTGATATGTATTCGGACACGCTAAGCTAATATTCATCGGTTGGATTGAGCCATACAGTTCTGTTTTCTTTCTAACCTCAATAAATCAGACAGATATAGTGCTTCTCGAATGCAAAAACGAATTCAAATTAAAATTCAACCGATCCTTACCAAATTTGGTACACGGGGATTTTTTGGGTCGCTGATCACGAATCTGAGGTTGGATTTGCAAAATTCAAGATGGTATATGTTTTCGCGCCATTTTGAACGCCGAGAAAATTCATCGGTCGATTTTTATTCTTCTACCTGCATCCAGGGCACCTCCACGTGGTGACGGTGGGCAACGGTGTTACTCCACTAGCCGGCAGAGTCCCTGGATAACGGCTTAGATGCCGTCATGGCAGGTAGAAGAAAGAGAATTACGATGCAGGGACTCGGAAACCCAGTATCGGCGGTTGGTCAGGGTGGGAAAGCGGGCCCGCAGCCGTCGTCATCCAGCGACCGTAGCTCTTCATGTGTGGGTGACTTGGCTCATGTAGAGTATAATGCTACAAGAAAACGGTCTCACGGTACAAGGACTTTTCATAGATGCGATAAAAACAGTGATTCATTTTGTTATATTTGCTGTCAACACGTATTGAGTAAAATGGGGACACCGATAACGGATAAGATTAAAACCTTATATAAGGATTGTTTTAACATTGAAATACAGCACCAGGATACAGATTGGGTTCCCCACATCATTTGCAGTTCTTGCAAAATAATGTTGTACATCAATAAGAAGGCGATTAAATATTCCAGACCAGCAATATGGAATAGACCATACAGTGAAAATGATTGCTACTTTTGTATGAATGTTGTATCTAGGCATAACCGAAAAAATAAAAGCACTATTACTTAAAACGATGTTTCGACAGTAACAAGACCAACTAAACTAATTCCGCCTCCTGAACCACTTGATGCTGATGTTATGGAAACAAATGATTTCACCTTATCAGTTCATGCCGAAAAACATTGAGACTGTCGAAAAAGATTCAAGCAGCACTGTTACTAATGAATGTTCTAGTGACAACCTATCATATACTAGTGACACAGATAAAGAATTTCTACCATACAACCGTAAACCAGAACCAATACTCGTATCACAGTCAGAACTTAGTGATCTAGTCAGAGATTTAGGCTTATCCAAAGATGGTTCAGAGCATCTTGCTTCCTTTTTAAAGAAAAGATATTTACTTAAGCCAGAAGCTACGATTTCTTATTATAGAAACAGAGATGAAGAATTTCGAAAATATTTCACAATGGACGAGGAATTGTCACTTTCATATTGTACCGATGTAAAAGGTCTAATGGATGAATTTCAAAATAACTCATACGATCCTGAAGAATGGAGACTGTTCATTGATTCTGCTAAACGGAGCATTAAGGCAATTTTGCTGCATAATACCAACGTTTACGCTCCCATTCCGATTGCTCATTCCACAGTTATGGAAGAGCAATATGAAAAAATGAAGCAGCTTTTGATAAAAATAAAATATGCTGATCATAACTGGAAAATTTGTGGAGATCTGAAAATTGTAACAATATTGCTTGGCCAACAGTCAGGGTTTACACTTTATCCCTGTTATAAATGTCTGTGGAATAGCAGAGACAGGGAACGTCATTATAAGAAAAAAATTTGGCCAACAAGAGAATCGTTCACTCCTGGTGAAAATAATGTATTGTTTCCACCATTGGTAGATCCAGGAAAAGTTCTTATTCCCCCGCTTCACATTAAGCTTGGACTTATGAAGCAATTCACGAGAGCATTAGATACAAACGGCCCATGTTTCAAATATTTGCATAAAAAATTTCCGAAATTTTCTGAAGCTAAAATTAAGGCAGGCGTATTTGACGGGCCACAAATAAGAAAATTGTTTCAAGATTCATTATTTGTTACTAAAATGAATAAAGTTGAAAAAGCTGCTTGGCTTAGTTTTAAAGAAGTCGCAACAAACTTTTTGGGAAATAAGTCCTAAGTACAAAGAAATAGTCGAGAAAATGGTAAAAAATTTTCAAACATTAGGTTGCTTAATGAATCTAAAATGACATTTCCTGGACTCTCACATCGATGATTTCCCAGATAATCTTGGTGACTACAGTGAGGAGCAAGGGGAACGTTTTCACCAAGATCTGAAAATCATAGAAAATCGGTATCAAGGACGATGGGATGACCATATGCTAGCGGACTATTGCTGGTCGCTAAAAAGAGAAACAAGTCCTCAAAAGCGTTTGGGCAGAAAGCCTTGGAATAGGTCATTCGCGGAAAAAAGAACAAGATACAGCCAAAAAAAGGAAAGTTAGGCGCGTGTCTAACCTTCGCAATTCTAGGGCTTAAGGGTCTACTATTTGAGAGTATATGGTTTAAAAGTCCTGGTTTTGAGTTTATTGAGTCTCATTTTTAAAGTTACAGGGTTATTGAGGTCTATTTTTTGAGGTTACAGGGTGTGGGAGTCTAAGGTTTCAGGGTTTAGGATTTACGAGTATCAGGTTTGAGGATTCCCCAACTGTATACCAAATTTGGTAGGAATCGGTTGGTTTTCAAAAATTTTGTCCGCCATCTTGGATCCGCCATTTTGAATTTTGCAAATCCGACCTCAGATTCATGATCAGCAACCCAAAAAACCCCCGTGTACCAAATTGGGTAAGAATCGGTTGAATTTTAATTTGAATTCGTTTTTGCATTCGAGAAGCACTATATCTGTCTGATTTATTGAGGTTAGAAAGAAAACAGAACTGTATGGCTTAATCCAACCGATGAATATTAGCTTAGCGTGTCCGAATACATATTAATACATCTTTGGATTCATGAAAAAGCTTGAATCAATTTTTTAGGAGTATATTTTTCTTAATTTTTACTAATTTTTACCTATTTTTTGAGGTTAGAAAAAAATTGAGATGTGATGCCGATATTCTGACGTCAGATTCGTGATCAGCGGGCAAAAATACTACGGATCTGATATATCGCATCAAAAGTATACCCCACTTTTTTTTTTGTGGGGCTGTGTAATCAATACTTCTGCAAACAAACTTGTTATTATAGTGTTTTTCCTAAGCACCTAGCATCTTCTTTGATGTTCCAAGGAACCAAGATGTCTGGTGAGTTCTAGGGCTGCAGTCAGGTCAACAGCTTTTTTCTGAATAGAATCCAACAAATGCAGTGTAAGTTTGAGAGCAGAGCCTCAAATATGAGAGCAGTATTCCATCTCGTTGATTGAATTTGAGCATTACACAGAATTAACAGTGTTGTGAAGTGTGTTCTAGATATTTCTAATTCGAAATAATATTCCCACCTTTTGAGAAGCTCTCTTTGCATGCAATATGTTCATGCCAAGACATGTTTCCTTTCAAATTAACGCCAAAAATGTAAGAACGATGCAAGAGGAATGGAGTGACCCGACATATTTATATCAGTTCAACTCTTTTAGAAAAAACTGCCGCCTGGATTTTTGTAGCGTTAAATTCAACTAGGTTCTTGTCACCTCAAGATAGAATGTCTTTCAGGTTTTTGTTAAGTTGAACGGCGAGAGTATGGAGCCTTGGGGTACATCAGTGTATCAGAAAAAAACCCGTCGACTGTCACTCGTAAAGAACGCTGTCTGAAGAAACATGAGAACTATAAACGACTTTTCAGACATACGATAAGAGTGTACCTTAGCCAACAATTCGTCAGGCCAAACACTGTCAAATGCCTTGGATATCTCAAGTGCATCCACTCGAAATTCTCGGAAGAGTTCAGTTACATTGTTCCAAACATGTGCTAAAGAAATTACAAAAGTTACGCAAGCCATATTAATGGTCTTTCATATTATTGAATGCTTCTAGATATTTTAGAAGACGGTAATTGATAACTTTTTCTAAAATTTCGGATATTATTGACAGCAGTCCAACTGGTCGGTAGCTGTTTGGCAAGGTCTTCCCACCTTCTTTAAATATCGGCTGAACTGTAGTGCATTTCCAACAGGAAGGAAATATTCCCTTCTGTCTGATAACAATATCGGGCATTTTTCACTGCGATGGCAATAGTTGGTGGTGTTTTTCCTTGGAAATCCACAGTAGAATGTGAAGCAAAGAAGTTAGCTAACTAGTTTTCTTTCTAAACTGGTATTGTTCAATAGTACTACCTAATATAGTACATTCAGTAAAATTTTGACCTTAGCAACAGACCAAAAAGACCTGAGGCAGCCAAGAAATTTGTTTTTAATTCTTAATTTGTGTGTCTCCTTGGTTTCTTCAATATTTTCTTTGCATCTGTTCCTGGTATGGGCAAGGATATTACGTTTATGACACTAGGATTTTCACGCTATTGTCGGTAGGCAAAATGTTTATAACCAACAGTTTTTTGCTTTTTTGGTCGAACCTAGGTTTGTCCTTCGAAGGGCATTTCTTCGACAACGGTGTGTAAGCTTCCATACCAGCCGAAATAACAGCAGAAACCTCCTTGCAGATTCTTGATTAGAATTTGCTGCTGTTAGATCAAAGAACGAAGATGCCAGTAGTTGCTAAAAAAGCTGAAATATTCGAAACTACAATTTTCAAGCTTGTGCATGAAGAGTTAGGAATAAAAAACTGCACCGCGGATTATGCTAACATCTTCTTAATCAACTGAAGTAATCTGTATACAGATAAGAAAAGAACTATAAAAACTAGGAATAAAAATTTAAACACATGTTTAAGATCACCAATTATGTTTAATATTGCTGACAATTGTTTCGACACACTGTGTCTTCTTCTAGAGCACGATGTAAATTAACTAACAAAGTATGTTTCACAATACATAGTTTACCTAATTTCAAGTACTAAATTTATTAACAATATTTACCTTAATACCTAGAGTAAGTTCAATAAAGGAGACCCTCCCCCATCTAATTGATCGTTGAGTAATAGACCTGAGGATTTTTTCTGATTAATTTCTACCTGTTCTAAACAATCCAGTAATTTTCCTTTTCTTTCCGTTATGCAAAATTTTGAAATCTTCATTAAATGTATGATTTTCCTCTGTTAAATGTTTGGCGTAATGAAATTTGTTATTTTTCATTCTAAAGCTATATTTGTGTTCGTTTATTCTTTTATAAAAAGGTCTGCCTGTTTGTCCTATATACGTTTTATTGCAACTGCCACAGCATAATTCGTAAACCCCCGATTTATTTTCTTTTTTTGTTTTGCTTTTATTATTTTTAATATATCGAGATAATGTGTTATTTGTACGGAAAGCGATATTTACATGATTTCTATGGAAAAAATTTGGAATTTTATTAGTTAGTTTTCCGGTATAGGTGAGTGTATGAAATTTTTCTTTCTTTAGTTGTTTGTACGGGTACACCAGTCCTATTGCTTTTTTAAATTGTTTTTTCATTAAAATATTATCTACGAAATCGCTACTATATCCATTGTTTCTACTAATTTGTTTTATAATATGTAATTCTTTCTGAAAATTTTCTTCCGTTAATGGTGTATCTATATATATCAGCGTTAAAGGGAAAGTCGTCCTAGATAATTAAGGACGTTATAGTTTAGGTCGTTTCTGACCGATTGGACTCTATGACATGATGTCCTAAACTTAACCGTTTTCGAGATATTGAAGTTTAAAGATTTTCTAAAAAAAAACATGTTTTTTTTGCTTTTATATCGATTTTTTTTATTAGCGGTTCTCGAGTGCGATTTTTTGGTTATTTTTAGTTAGTCTGTACGTCAAGTATCAAAAATTATCAAAAAAATTTGAACTAGTTACTAACAGTTTCAAATGGCGGCTTGTTAATGTTTCTAAATTACGAATTTTTACCAAGTGTTTCCTACTTTAAATCAATAAAGAGAAAAAAAAAATGTATGGAAGTTATTCTGCAAATTATTTTAAAAACTTTTACGTCTTTTTAGCTATCAAAAAAGGTATAATACCAGGAGTTTAATAGGAAAACTGTACACAGAATGACACCTAAAGCGGGCTCGGGTAGCAAAAGGTAAATTTTTAGTTCTAGGTGAAAATACGAAAAATACACAAAAAAAACCTTGCAATTTAATATTTTTTATTAATTATAATTCATATTCTATATGGTCGCCCCTATGTCTAACACAAATTCTCATTCTTTTTCTTAAATTACTTTTCACAACGCTGGTTGTGAGGTGCCGCCTCATTTTGTCAGCCGCATCAATTATTTTTTGTCTTAGGACATCCACGTTTTCGATAGGAGTCATCTGGTCGTATACGAGACTTTTCATGTGACCCCACACATAAAAATCCATCGGTGTTAGGTCTGGGCTTCTCGCCGGCCAAGGTATGGGTCCGCCTCTTCCAATCCATTTGTTGGGACAATTATCATTGAGCCATGCACGAACACTTCGTCTGTAGTGAGCTGGGCAGCCATCATGTTGAAAGTACATGTTTTGTCTCAAACCAATAGGTAGGTCTTCCATCAAATTAGGTAAATCGTTCCGCAAAAAATTGTCGTATTCCTCGCCATTCAAATTATCTGGCAGGAAGAATGGCCCAACCAAATAATTTGAAATTATACCCATCCACACATTTAAGCTGAATCTTGTTTGTGATCCTTTCGTTCTTTTTTTGTTTGGGTTGCCTTCCTCTTTAGAAGCCCAATAGTGGGCATTGTGGTAGTTTGTAAGACCGTCTTTGTCGACTTTCGACTCGTCAGTCCATAGTATTTTCTTAAAAAAAGATGCATCTTCGACATCGGTATTGAGCATAAGTCTGCAGAATTGTAATCGTCGCAACGGATCCCCTTCTTCAATGACTTGCACGGGCGTATAGTGGTAAGGGTGTTGCCCAACAGTATGCATTACAAACCATATCTTCCACTGCGAAATACCAAGCTGTTGTGCGACAATATTTGTAGATGTGGTTGGGTCCACCTTAAAGAGACGTCGTATTTCGTTTTCTTCGTCTTCGTCAAAGATACGTAGTCGTCCCATGTCAGTCCGCCGTCTTTGTACGGAACCAGTTTCTCGTAGTCTTCGATAAGTTCCATTAAATACGCTAACATCAGGTACACGACGAGTAGAATATCGCAGTATGTATTCATCACGTACACGCGACGACACTCCTTCGCAAAATCCGTAACACATTAGGATGTCAGCATATTCCTCGTTGGTATACGTTGCCATATTCACAAGCAGAGATCAAAATCCAGTTACGAGCCAATTCACACAGTCAGAAGATGAAACACAGATATTTTTGAAAAGCACGGTATAGCACATCTACCACGAATGAATCGCATGAGCAGACTAAAAATCATTCAATAATGTTTAGTGAACAGAAAATGTCACTCGCACAGAGAGTACCCCGACCGGAAAAAATGCTTACCCAACCCTTTTTATTGTTTGAAGGTGCAGGTAGTAAACCGGTAATTGGTAGTATCTAAATTCTATTATTATGTTACTCTACATTTGGGCCTATTGAAATCTCAATTTCTTAGAATTTTCAATAGATCCAGTAGATATTATACCGTTTTAGATAGCTAAAAAGACGTAAAAGTTTTTAAAATAATTTGTAGAATAACTTCCATACATTTTTTTTTTCTCTTTATTGATTTAAAGTACGAAACACTTGGTAAAAATTCGTAATTTAGAAACATTAACAAGCCGCCATTTGAAACTGTTAGTAACTAGTTCAAATTTTTTTGATGATATTTGATAGTTGACATACAGACTAACTAAAAATAACCAAAAAATCGCACTCGAGAACCTCTAATAAAAAAAAATCGATATAAAAGCAAAGTTTTTTTTTAGAAAATCTTTAAACTTCAATATCTCGAAAACGGTTAAGTTTAGGACATCATGTCACAGAGTCAAATCGGTCAGAAACGACCTAAACTATAACGTCCTTAATTAGGACGACTTTCCCTGTAACCCTGTATATATATGTATGTATATATATATATATATATATATATATATATATATATATATATATATATATATATATATATATGTATATATATATATATATATATATATATATATATATATATATATATATATATATATATATATATATATATATATATATACAGTAATACCCCGCTTAGCGCGACCCCGTTATGCGCGGTTTCACTATAACGCGAATTTCAAATTTCGCGCTCATGTAGTCATTAACTTCTCTATGGTCGCGGGGGGATCCCCGCTTTCTCTGAATATTCTCTTTGAAGAATTGGGAATTCCCTGTCCTTCGACTTTGTTCTATGGGGATTTCCTTGTTCGTTTCGTGTGTTCATTTGTTCCGTAATGTTAGTTCGGTCGGCTGGCAGTTTTGTTTTAATATTTATTGGAGATACATACATACATAATTTAACCCTACGTTAAAAATGCCGCCTGTAAAGAAAAAAAGAGCGTAAAAGCGTCACTTTGGAATTGAAGATGAAAGTGTTAAGAAGAATGGAAAATGGAGGCAAAGCAACAATTGTTGGGAGAGATTTTGGACTCTCAGAATCGACTGTGAGAACGATTTATAAAAATCGGGAAAAAATTAAAATCTCCAGCGAAGGTTCAACACCTATAAGTGCAACAAAACTTTCTCGTTCGAGATCATCTATCTTAGAAAGAATGGAGAAATTACTGTCAGTCTGGATCGAAGATTTGAATAAGAAGAACACACCACTAAGTCAAGATCTCATATGCACAAAAGCAAAATCTTTGTATGAGATGCTGAAAACAAAAGAAGGAGAAGGGAGTGCCACTCCGACTTTTGCTGCCAGCAGAGGCTGGTTCCATCGGTTCAAGCAGCGTTCTAATCTTCACAATATCCACATAACAGGCGAGGCGGCCAGCGCGGACATTCAAGCTGCAGCTGAGTTTCCAGACAAGTTTCAAGACTTCGTTAGACGAGAGAAAATTCCTGCTTGTCTCATCTTCAATGTTGATGAGACCGCACTTTACTGGAAAAAAATGCCATCTCGAACATTCATTTCTAAGGAAGAACGTCAAGCCAGTGGTTTCAAAGCTGCGAAAGATCGACTAACACTTCTGCTGGGTGTAATGCCACTGGTGATTTCAAACTGAAACCTTTACTAGTGTACCATTCAGAAACACCCCGTGCAATGCGAGGCACAGACAAGACAAGTCTACCAGTTGTGTGGCGATCAAACAGAAAGGCGTGGGTTACACGGGAAATTTTTCAAGAATGGTATTCTAATAGTTTTTGCCCATCAGTCAAATCATACTGTGACAGAAATGGGCTTGAACCTAAAGTTATATTACTCTTAGACAATGCCCCAGGACATCCAACCTCACTTGATACGCCCAGAGACTTAAAAGTGTACGTAAAGTTCCTTCCACCAAACACTACGTCAATATTACAACCTATGGACCAGGGAGCAATAGCAAACTTCAAAGCTTATTACCATCGCCGCACTTTTAGCCAACTAATTCATGAAACTGACGGGGAAGGAAGACAGTCTATGCGAGAGTGGTGGAAGTCATACAACATTATGAAGTCTATTCACAACATAGAAGAGGCTTGGAAGGAAGTTAAAATGAGTTGTATGAATGGGGTGTGGCGTAATCTTTGGCCAGATGTAGTGGAAGCACCTAGAAGAATTGTCCAGATGCAGAGACAAGTGCTTGAAGACATTGCTGCAATGATTGAGGGGTCTGAACTTGAAGATGTCACGGTAGAAGATCTCGTAGAACTTGTAGCAACGCACGACGATCCTATTAGCAATGAAGATCTGATCGAGTTACAGAATAATCCTATCTACGATGAGGAAGAACAAGTAGAAGAGAAAGTTTTATCTTCAGGGGAAATACAAAATGCACTTTCAAAAATTTATTCAGGTTTGGACATATTGCAGAGTATAGACAATAATGATGACCGTGTCTTGACCGTGTGTCAAACAATTAAAAACAGTGTTGGGTGTTATGAACGTATTTTACAAGAACGTAAACAAAACGTTACCCAAAAGACAATAGATGTATTTTTCCCGTAAAAAATAAGAGTATGTATTGCATAAAGTGTTCTTAGAATTAAAGTGATTGATTAAAATGATTTGTATTTTTTTGTATTAAATTTTGACTATGTTTAATCATAAACCTCGATATACGCGAATTTCAGTTAACACGATTTTTTTCGGAACGTATCCCTCGCGTAAAGCGGGGTATTACTGTATATATATATATATATATATATATATATATATATATATATATATATATATATATATATGTATATATATATATATATATATATATATATACATATATATATATATATATATATATATATATATATATATATATATATATATATATATATATATATATATATATGTATATATATATATATATATATATATACATATATATATATATATATATATATATATATATATATATATATATATATATATATATATATATATATATATATATATATATATATGTATATATATATATATATATATATATATATATATATATATGTATATATACATATATATATATATATATATATATATATATATATATATATATATATATATATATATACAGTCAGTCAAAGTGAAACTCGTACACTATAAAAATTTTAAATATTTTTATCTCAGTGTAAAATAAACAACAGCAAATACATTTTGTGTGACCTGCGTATTAGTACAAATTCCTCAGCATATAGTGATCTAAAAAAAATTTGGAATGTAAACAAATTGTTATAAGTTTGCATTTAGAACGCCCAAATTAAACTCGTACAGTTAGTATCTAATTGTTGTAAAAATACCTTGAAACAAATTTATTCTAAAATTATAGTGTCTGGTGATAGTTTCAAACATTTACTGTCGTTTAATTTTGTTTTTAAAATATGGGACGGCAACGAGGACAAACTTGCGTTGCCGAAAGGGAATTGATAACCCATCATTTTCAGATGGGTAAGTCCTACCGTCAAATCGGCAAGATTGTGAACCGAAGTCATACAACAGTTCAAAGCATTGTAGACCGCTACAAAAATGAAAATAGAATAAAAAATAAAGTTAGGAAAAGTCCCAGAAAAATTTTTAATTATTACGACGAACGATGGATTTTGCGAAAAGTGGAAGAAGATCCAAAAATTTCTGCTCCTAAGCTAGCAAAGGAAGCTGAAAAATATTTGCATAAAAGTGTTAATCCACAAACAATTAGAAATCTTTTAAAAAAAACATAAATTAAATAGCAGGGTTGCTAGAAAAAAGCCATTTATTAGTAAAGTAAATAAAGTTAAAAGACTACAGTTTGCTGAAGAATACCGTGAAAAGGATTTTGAATTCTGGAAAGAAGTTATTTTCACTGATGAGAGTAAGTTTAACATTTGGGGATCGGATGGGCAGCTAAGAGTATGGAGAAGGGCAAATGAAGCACTAAAAGAAAAAAATCTAAGAGCGACAGTTAAGCATGGAGGAGGATCCGTTATGGTGTGGGGGTGTATGTCTGCCAAAGGCCCAAGAAACTTACATTTTATAGAGGGTATAATGGATCAAAATATGTATTTGGACATATTGAAGCAAAATTTAAAGCAAAGCGCGGAAAAGTTTGGATTGCAGGGATCATTCAAATTTTATCAGGATAATGATCCTAAGCATAAAGCACAACGAGTTAAACAATGGCTCTTATACAACTGTCCAAAAGTACTCGAAACGCCACCACAAAGTCCAGACCTTAATGTAATTGAAAATTTATGGAGCCATTTGAAAATTGCCATCAGAAAACATGAAATTTCTAATAAAAATCAAGTCAAGGCTGTATTACAGGAAGAATGGGAAAAAATATCGCCAGAATATTGTGAAAAATTGGTGCGGTCGGTCCCCAATCGACTAAGAGATGTGATAGGAAACAAAGGCCTACCAACAAAATATTAGAGAGTATAGAAAGCCATTTTTTTACATTTGTACGAGTTTCATTTTGAGGTTTAAAAATAATATTTTTATTTTTCTGTTAAAATATTTGGAATAATTTACTATTCGCATTGTTATTTAGTTATACTAATTGGGAGTTAAATGATAAAATGTTATTCTTTCAGTGTGCTTTTTGTGTTACAAATAAAATTATATTGAAGCTAGTGTACGAGTTTCACTTTGACTGACTGTATATATATATATATATATATATATATATATATATATATATATATATATATATATATATATATATATATATATATATATATATATATATATATATATATATATATATATATATATATATATATATATATAAATATGTATATATATATATATATTTATATATATATATATATATATATATATATATATATATATATATATATATATATATATATATATAAATACAAACATTAAAATTGCCAACTACAACATAAAAAGAATGAATTGTTTTTATACCAATTTAAAAGATAAAACCGATACTTTACAAAGATCTAATATAATCTATGGCATTCCCTGTCAATGTGGTTTGGTCTACGTTGGACAAACTTCACAAAAGCTCTCTAAGAGATTAGCGTTACACAAAAGTGATAGTAAACACAAACCTAACGCAACTAGCTTGAGCTTACACGTAAATAATGCAGATCACAGAGTACAATATAACAACAGCTTCATTCTGGATGTTGAGACTAATTATTTCAGAAGAAGTTTCTTGGAAATGTGTTACATAAAACCCTGTAAAAATAATCTCAACCACAAAAAAGACATATAAGGATTGAGCTCCATGTATACTTATTTGCTAACACAAAACTATACCAAACCAATAAAAAAGAACGATCTTTATGAAAAAATTAGTTTCTAGTAAAGTTGACGTTTCTGATCTCTTTCTGTCATTTTTTGCTATTTATTACCGGTTACTTTTCTATATTTTCTTGTTAAAATTACATAATAAAAAATTAAATATGACTAATAATAAATAACGTCCAGTATTAATTTTCGATTTCAAATTTTTAAATTAGCCTATGAATCTCTTGATTATAAAATTAAAAAGAATTAATATAATTAATAATAAATAACTCGTCGAAGAGTAACATTCATCAAATCTAAGTCCCTTTTTTTTTTATAAAATTAAAACTAAAAAATAGATATCATTAATAATAAATAATTTATCTAAAATTAGCATCTACCTAATAAAAAAAATTTACCACATCCCTAACTTTAATGCTTTTTTTTGTCGACCTGATGACGACATAGACTACCAACAATATCCAGTTCGGACTCAAATATCACTAAATAGTTACTAAACTCGACGTCAAAAAATTTTGAAATGGAGTACCATTTCAACATCATGGTTTCTTGCAGTTGTGTTTCTGTCTTTAAAAAGTGTTTTAACTAATGTTTATTGACTAAGTTTTATTTTCAATATTTGTGTAACTCTCTAAGTGTCTTTTAATCATGTTTTGTGTAATCATGCATACTACTACCTGGCCAACAAAAATGCAAATTTCATTGTCTTCACCAGAGATGAACTAACTGCTAAATTTTTGTAAGTAATTTCACATTCAGTCGTACAATTCATTTAATCACGTTTTAAAAAACGAACGTTTTAGTTTATTTTCTGTAACTGGTTTGCATTTTTAGAATCCAGAAGAAGCTACCATTAGGCAGCGAAAGCTCGATAATAAAAATAAAAAGCAGATACTAGAGCCTTTAGATCTTTGATTGCTCATCTCTTCTCCTTATAAGGGCGTTTCCCAGCAGTTAAACTTAGGATTGTTATATATATATATATATATATATATATATATATATATATATATATATATATATAAAGAGATTATCCATATTACAGATTTTCTTAACGAAGCACAACATAGTTAAAAATAAACAACACCAAATTTCGAACTGGAGAATTAATCGACTCCTGCTAACTTCATAACGACCACTATTGTGGAGTTAATTAAATTACGAGAGGCAAAGCAGAGTATAGAAATAAAGTTTACTGTCGTGTGCAAAATCTGATAAATCCCGTATTTCCCCAGTAATTGCTTTAAACCTGTTGTTGTGGTTCTCTTTTAATAGTAATTAGAGACTCATTAAGGCATTACTTATTGGGTATTGTTTTTAAAGCAATTTCCAATGTAACAACGGATCCCTTAAAGTGTAATTCGGGCGTAGCTCTGTCCGTCTGCCAGTTACAGTCCATTATCTCAAGAACAAACTATCGATTTTACATTTTGAAACTTTACGGTGCTTTTAGACCTTTATATTAGTCAAAAAAGTGATTTCTTGGAAATTAAAAGGCTTCAAATCACTCTGATGGTCGTTGTTTCTTGGAGATTTCTAGGGATTCTTGTAAATTAGTAGCACTATGAGATTGAATAAAATATTGTGAATAGTTGACATGAGTTGACAAAAACCCTTGCTTTGAAAGCAATACTGCATGTGACTGGAGAATTAAATACTTTAATCGATAAACTATCGGTAGTGAGTAGTAGCCAAATAGTATTCCTCTTCTGCATGTCCTATGTATTCACGTACGTCGGGTTCTCTGTACTATTTCTTTAGTTTATATTGAGGTCGTTATTCTCTGCTGGTCGAAAAATGGACGCACTTGTCGCTGATATTCCGTAGCCACGAAGGCTGCTTTCGACCAGGTCCCCGCCGACCCTCCATTTTTCCCTGAAGAATAAGTTTTGGAATCAGGTAGTAGTCACCTCTTAGTATATGTCTCAAATAAGAATAATTGCCACAGGGAATCTTTCCACGAAGAAGAAGTCAATACAATGAGTTCATAAGAGCTTTCTACCTCCAAAGAAGGTGAAATCTCAGTCGCCTGCTGGAAAGTTGAGGGCTACCATTTTTTGGAACTGTGAAGGAATTTGCTCATTGAATATGTAAAAAACGAGCTCATAATTAATAAAGAGGTTTACGGAAGGACGATGCCAATAGAGAGAAACTCCAGAATTTACGGAGAATCCAAACTTTGCTGTACCGCGACATCATTCAACGAGTTATATCCTACTACCCTGCCATGTAGTTCTAATTTAACGTTATTCAACTTCTTTTTATTCAAATATCTGAAGAAAGGTCAAAAAATCCTCCACAAATGGTGAATTGAAAGCCACTATACCATAGTTTTCTTGGAGCGCAAAGAAAAAAATTTTCTTTTGAATGGAATGAAACAAATCGAAAAACGCTGGGCTAAGTATCAACGATAGTTATGTAGAGTAATTTTTTCAATTAACCTCATGTGATTAATAGTAGTCCAATGAATTTGTCGTTAAAATAAGGTCAAACGTACATTTTGGGTAGGATGCGACTTTATTTTTTTGTCATGGAGGAGGAGTCCAAAGTTAAGTTAAATTTGAGTTTTCGGGGTCGAGGGTGCACCCATTTGGCCGCGATACTAAAAATAGGGGTGTAAAGGGTTTTTTCATATATCTCGGTAACGGTAAGTTTGATAAAAATTTTGTAAAAATCTTTTTTGTAGATTATATAATACTTTACAACTCCTCTTAATATTTTTTTTATTGCTACTTCAATAATTAAGAAGTTATAAACGAAAAATAACCGATAAGGTACAAGTTGAACTTGCGCAATTAGTATTCCGTACGTTGATTGCTTTTAAAATAAAAAAATTTGTTACGGAGATATAAAATGATCAGCGTGACATTTTTCGTTCAATCTACACCCCGTGGAGAATATCCTAGAATTTTTTCAAAATTTTTTGATCAGTACTTTTCGAGATAAGGGGGAGGGACAGCGATTTTTTAAAAACATTACAAAGAAAAGTGCGCGCAAGTATTACATTATATATATATATATATATATATATATATATATATATATATATATATATATATATATATATATATATATATATATATATATATATAAACACATGGGCTGAAAAGTCCCGGGCCTAACACATAGATGGCGCTAGTTTTATTGCAGTCACCTTTTTAGTGTTCCGTACGGAACACTTATAAGATCACTTCGGTGTCTGTCTGTCTGTCTGTCTGTCTGTCTGTCTGTCTGTCTGTCTGTCTGTCTGTCTGTCTGTCTGTCTGTCTGTCTGTCTGTCTGTCTGTCTGTCTGTCTGTCTGTCTGTCTGTCTGTCTGTCTGTCTGTCTGTCTGTCTGTCTGTCTGTCTGTCTGTCTGTCTGTCTGTCTGTCTGTCTGTCTGTCTGTCTGTCTGTCTGTCTGTCTGTCTGTCTGTCTGTCTGTCTGTCTGTCTGTCTGTCTGTCTGTCTGTCTGTCTGTCTGTCTGTCTGTCTGTCTGTCTGTCTGTCTGTCTGTCTGTCTGTCTGTCTGTCTGTCTGTCTGTCTGTCTGTCTGTCTGTCTGTCTGTCTGTCTGTCTGTCTGTCTGTCTGTCTGTCTGTCTGTCTGTCTGTCTGTCTGTCTGTCTGTCTGTCTGTCTGTCTGTCTGTCTGTCTGTCTGTCTGTCTGTCTGTCTGTCTGTCTGTCTGTCTGTCTGTCTGTCTGTCTGTCTGTCTGTCTGTCTGTCTGTCTGTCTGTCTGTCTGTCTGTCTGTCTGTCTGTCTGTCTGTCTGTCTGTCTGTCTGTCTGTCTGTCTGTCTGTCTGTCTGTCTGTCTGTCTGTCTGTCTGTCTGTCTGTCTGTCTGTCTGTCTGTCTGTCTGTCTGTCTGTCTGTCTGTCACACCCGATTTTCTCGGAAACTGCTTGACATAGAAAGGTGAAATTTGGTAATAATATAGGAATTGATGGCCTCATCAGAGCCATGTAGTTTTGAGAATTAAATTTTGACTTAAGGGGTTAGTTTTGGGGGGTGAAGTCGGAAGTGAAAAAAAAATTTTTTTACTAGGTCATCGAGTGTGGTGTCAAATGAAAGCTTGTGAAAACACGAGTAAAAAATATATATATATAATATTATACTTGCGCGCACTTTTTTTTGTATTATTTTTAAAAATTCGCGAAAAATCGCTGTCCCGGGCCTTATCTCGAAAAGTACTTATCAAAAAATTTCGAAAAAATTCTGGAATATTCTCCACAGGGTGTAGATTGAACGAAAATTATCACGAGCGCATTACCTTTAATAATTTATATGGTATATAAAAAAAACAAAAATTTCAAGGTCATCAGATTTCAGTAAAGATTGGACACAAACTTTGTTGAAAACTCATTTGGGGTGTGTTTTGTGAAGTCACTGATCATTTTATACCACCGTAACATAAATTTTGACTTAAAAGGTTCGTTTTGAGGGGTGAAATCGGAAGTGAAAAAAAAATTTTTTTACTAGGTCATCGAGTGTGGTGTCAAATGAAAGCTTGTGAAAACACGAGTAAAATATATATATATATATATATATATATATATATATATATATATATATATATATATATATATATATTTATATATATATATATATATATATATATATATATATATAACGTAATACTTGCGCACACTTTTCTTCGTATTACTTTTAAAAAATCGCTGTCCCCTACCTTATCTCGAAAAATACTGATCAAAAAATTTTGAAAAAATTCTGGAATATTCTCCACGGGGTATAGATTGAACGAAAATTATCACGAGTGCATTACCTTTAATAATTTATTTGGTGTATAAAAAAAAAAAAAAAAAAATTTCAAGGTCACCAGTTTTCAGTAAAGATTGGAAACAAACTTTGTTGAAAATTCATTTGGGGTGTGTTTTGTGAAGTCACTGATCACTTTATACCACCCTAACAAAAATTTTTATTTTAAAAACAATCAACGTACGGAACACTAATTGTGCAAGTTCAACTTGCACTTGACCGGTTTTTTTTTCAGTTAATATTAACCATCAAAAGACAGCTGTTAAAATTTCATGATATTCTATTCATTAGTTTGTGAGTTATTGTGCTAAGAGTGACGCTACTTTTGTTATTTTCAAAACAATGGATCAAAAACAATTTCGTGTTTTAATTTTACACTGCTTCTTGATGGGAAAAAATACCGTTCAAGCGAAGCAATGGCTTGAAAAGTGTTATGGGGACTCCGCTCCATCAGAAACAACAATAAAACGTTGGTTTGCTGACTTCAAACGTGGTCGTAGAGACACCGATGATGCAGAACGCAGTGCACGTCCAAATGAGGCGGTAAACACCAGAAAACATCAAAAAAATCCATAAAATCATTTTGAATGATCGAAAAGTGAAGTTGCGTGAGTTAGCTGACATCGTAAAGATATCAAAAGAACGTGTTGGCTTTATATTGCATGAGCATTTGACTATGAGAAAGCTCTGTTCAAAGTGGGTGCCGCGTTTGCTCACTGTTGATCAAAAACAAGAACGTGTTGATGATTCTGAGCAGTGTTTGGCCATGTTTAAACGTAACAAACCGGAATTTTTGCGTCGATGTGTGACAATGGATGAAACATGGATCCATCACTTCACTCCGGAATCAAAACGATCGTCATCTGAGTGGACAGCAACTGGTGAACCTCGTCCAAAGCGCCCGAAAGCACAACAATCGGCTGGAAAGGTTATGGCCTCGGTATTTTGGGATGTGCGTGGTGTAATATTCATCGACTATCTTGAGAAAGGAAATACCATCAACAGTGAATATTATATAGCGTTATTGGAGCGTTTGAAGGCCGAAATTGCAAAGAAACGACCGCATATGGCAAAGAAAAAAATTTTGTTTCATCAAGACAACGCACCGTGTCACAAGTCAATCAAAACAATGGCAAAACTACATGAATTAAACTTTGAATTGCTCCCACATCCACCGTATTCGCCAGATTTGGCTCCCAGCGACTACTGGCTGTTCGCAGACCTGAAAAAAATGCTCGCCGGTAAGAAATTTCGCACGAATGAAGAGGTTATCGCTGAAACTGAGGCCTATTTTGAGGCAAAAGATAAATCGTTCTACAAAAGTGGTATTGAAATGTTAGAGCGGCGCTGGAATGATTGCGTTGCTCTTGATGGAGATTACGTTGATGAATAAAGCTAATTTTGAACCAAAAAACCTTGTTTTCTTTGTTAGGCCCGGGACTTTTCAGCCCATGTGTTATATATATATATATATATATATATATATATATATATATATATATATATATATATATATATATATGTATATATATATATATATATATATATATATATATATATTACTGGTGTTGTCACAAGCTTTCATTTGGCACCACACTCGATGACCTAGTATTTTTTTTTTATTTCCAATTTCACCCCCCAAAACTAACCCTTTAAGTCAAAATTTAATTTTCAAAGCTACGCGGCTCTGATGAGGCCATCAATTCCTATATTATTACCAAATTTCAACTTTCTATGACCAATAGTTTCGGAGAAAATCGGGTGTGATACACAGACAGACAGAGAGACGGACGGACCAGGCAGACAGGCACCGAAGCCATCTTATAAGTGTTCCGTACGGAACATTAAAAATAATGAAAATTTAGGGGATGATGATTTTTATAAAAAAAGTCATCAGATCTCTTTTATAGAGAGTTTTATGACAAAAAATTTGACCTACTATTCTTTGTGATTATAAATATTTTTAAGGTTTTTTTTACCGCTGCAAATCGAGGAAGGTCAAAGGTATATGAGGTAGGCAGAAAAAATTATTATTGAGACATTTTTTTATAAAATTGATAGATAAGAAGTTTCTACTCAGTATATATCACCACTAAACCAAACACTTTATTGTTGCACTCGACGCGCGTTTCGTTAACCATGTTAAGGCTAACATGGTTAGCGAAACGCGCGTCGATTGTAAAAATAAAATGTTTAGTGTAGTGGTGATATATACTGAGTAGTGTCATTGTGCCAAAGATTCCACATTCCCAACTTAGATAAGAAGTGATTAAAAATAATAATTTCTTCTCATCTAATTTTCATTATTTTTTGTTTATAATTCTTAATTATTGAAATAACACCAAAAGTTATGAAAAAAAAGTTGTATATTATTGTAGTATCTACAAAAAGTTTTTTACAAAATTTTTATCAGACTTCCGTTTACCGATATATATATAAAAAACCATTTACGCCCCTATTTTCAATATGGCGGCCAAATGGGTGCACTCCCAAGCCCGAAAACTCAAATTTGCTTACGTTGGACCCCCCCCCGCATGATAAGAAATAAAGTCACATCCTATCCAAAATGCACGTTTGAATGCCCAATTCATTAGACAATAGAGACGAAATACCTATTTTATTTTATTTATTTCTTTTCAAACTCTTTTTTGTCAATAAGATCCGAAACTAGTTCCATTTATATTTTATTTTTATCCTTATATTTGCCTGACATTTAAAGGAAATTTCCATTGAAAAGTTCAGGTCGACTTTTTAAAATTGAAATATGCTTTCTTTTAGACAATTCATACAACTGTGATATTTTAAAATATTAAAATGCCGTGACCTCAAACGGAAACAAAATAAAACGGAGAAAAAATAGTAAAAAAGTCCGTCGATTGCGGTGAAGAGTGTTGTTGCGTGTTTAAAAAAATGCCCTCCCGTTTGGGCGCAATTTTGTACCCTCTACGTTTCGTCCGCACTTTGAGGCGCAATTTTGAAACGTCTTTGCTTTTAATAAATATATTGTTTATTAAATAGAAGTCGTTATTTGCCCCTTACGCATATCTTAATTTCTGAGAATGTATTGAGTGGATATTAATACTGAAAGAACTAAAGAAATTAGATATAAACTAGCTCAGTTTTTTTTTCTGGTAGAGAATATGGATAAGAGATAATTTTTGTACGTCTTTTGAAAATAGTCTCTATAGTTGTTCAAAATTTTGGTTGTACAGATTTTGGGCACCATTCATTTTAAAATAAAAAGAATCTAACTTCAGCTCAAAAAAATGAAAAAATACTGAAGGGTTATGTAGTTGTTAAAAAAAAGTTTTTAATATGGTACAACCGTTGTGTCCTGAAAGATATAGTAAAACGGGTGATTCAGTGAAACGCTAGACTTAAACAAAGAAAAAGGTTTATTGATGACAAAATTAAAAGTTCTAACTTCGCTACCCTTTAATATTACTACTACTAAATAAAATCCCTTACTCTAGTATATGGTACGATTATATAGAGTCTTTAAATTAGGATTTTAATTAAAGGCTTAGCTAAACACGATATTAAAAGTTCCTGGAATTAACTTCACGAGTTACACGCGCTGATTAGAAAGTATAAACGCACTTGTCAGCAGAAAACAAGATGTATTGATTGATATACTGGTGACTTACGGTTTTTCTATGAGTTTTTTTTTGGCCTGTCCTGGTGAGATATTCGTAATACTGATGTCTCCACCTTGGCTACGCCAGTTCCCTTTGGGCTGCTAAACATTTCTTGACCCCTAAAGGTCTGGGAATAAGCAGGATATTTCAAGGAAAAGGCCTTGAACTTCAAAGCTAAAACCGTTTCTGCACTACTACTTCACTAATAAAAACGATTACGGCAACGTGATAAAAAAGCCTACTGTGGCTTGATGATCTAAAAAGACCACTGCGGCTACATAATGAAAAAAACCGTTACTATAACTCGGCTGGAAAAAGCCCCTTGCGGCTTCATGATGGAAAAAGCCTAGATCCATGCCATCCGAACCCTTAAATATGTTTCTCCCTTCCTTAAAATCACGTCTTCAAGATGGCTACTTCCCGGATACAAATCTCTAGCCAATCGACGCGTTAGTTGCAAATTTAATAAATCCAGTAGGTAACCCGCAAGTGTAAAATAAACGGCTCAAAAATTCAATTGAACTACACTGCTTAAAAGTTAGTAATCACTGCAATAAATATAAAAATGGAGAAAAAATATAAATTATAGGGAGAAAAACAGTGACGTAACATGATCTAGGAAAATCTAGGAAAGGAAATCTAGAAAAAAATGAATATTATAGTGTATAAAACGTACAGTTTGTCAAGTAAGACGTGACTGCTCGTATCGGAAACACCAAGAAACTGGCAGAAAAATATTGAAAATCTCTTGAGAGAGAAAATAGTAGCCGATAAGAGAACTGGTTGTAAACATTATTAAAAATAACAGCAGTAAAAGCCTTGTCGCCTCTGCAGCATGTGGCCTAAAATATTTAGGAGAAATGCTGTACTGTAAAATGGCGTCGGCTCGCTTTCCATACAAAAGTTTTTTATTCCACGACAAATAAACTTTCAATTTTGGGATGTAACGTCTTAAAAAAAAACAGACGAACAGAGTTAAGGTAAAATACCCACTCGATGCTCTTTATGGAAAGCTGATCCCGCACTGCCGCCGACCTGCTGAAAATCCATCGTGCTGGTTCTAACGGTTACGGTGATATATCATATAGTACCATTGAAAAAAAGTGCAGACAGAAAATTATAAATTATTATATGCAGAAAGGAAATATTACGCCCTATTACGTAATTTTATTAATATAAGAAAACTCTAAAAAAATACTCAATGTAAAAAAAAACGAGCCTTTTCTGTGAAAAGATTTTTCTGAAAATTCAATGAAACTGCTGTAGCGATGCTATTACCAAATTTATGTGTAACGTAATGTAAAAAAAAATCGGCCAAGTGCAAGTCGGACTTGCGCAATTAGTGTTTCGTGCGATGATTACTAGCTGGCTTAAAAATTACGTTAAAAAGACGTCATTGTCGATACGTTATGTTCTTCTGTGATTCATAGCGTTAAACGTCAAAAATGACCCTATAATCTGTAATTTACACTGCTTTTAATAATATCGGAAGTTTTTTTTTATGGGTCTAGCACACGTGCTGCAAGGAAGTCCCTAAAGCGCTATAGGAGCGGCACGTGTGCCGAAAAAGCGATTCACGTTATTCTTGAATCGTTGTAAAAATTGTACTCGGTGGGAAACACAGTCCTGAGCAAATTATTCCAACGGGATGATGTTCTCCATATAAAAGACTGCTTGAAAAGCGTTGTACGAGGAGTAACAAGCTGAACCTCATACGGATGTGCAGTATTAGCGCGACATGCACCGCTCTGAGAGGAATTAAGCGGACTACATATTTCGAACACTTTCCATGAAAATACTCGTAGAATAAGCTCAAGTCGTCAACCGTTCTTCGATGTTCCAGCAAATCAAGGCCGCCGGTCAGTTCCGGGTCCCCAATCAGACGAACAGCTCTTCTGTGAATAGAAAACAAATGCAATGTATGTTTGGGAGCAGAGCCCCAAACATGGGAGCAGTATTCCATAGTTGGTCGAATTTAAGCTTTGTAAAGAATTAACAGTTGTTGTGGAGTGTAAAGCTTTCTGGTTCGAAATAATATTCTCAACTTTTGAGAAGCTCTCCTTGCTATGCCTGCAACATGTTCATGCCAGGGCATATTTGCTCCCAAATTAACGCCCATCAAATTGAGTGACAATGTTAGAGGAATGGAGTGCCCCGCCATAACTATGTCGGGTTCAGCAACGTTAACTTTTTTAGAAAAAACTGCCGCCTGGATTTTTGTATCAGTAAATTCCGCTTGGTTACTCTCACCCCAAGATAGAATCTCTTCCAGGTCTTTGTTAAGTTGAAAGACTTCCCGCTGTCTGCGGATATTCGTCTTAGTAGCAGATGTCCGAGCGTTCAAAGTGAATGAAGAGATAAGCGTACTGTCATCTGCAAAGCTGTAGATAAGGTTCCGGTCTTTTCCAGCAGATCGTTAATGTAGATGAGAAAGAGAATAGGAGATAGTACGGAGCCTTGGGCCTACACTTTGTGGAGAATATTCCAAAACTATTTCAAAATTTTTTGATCGGTACTTTTCGAGATAAAGGAGGGACAATGATTTTTGGCAATTTTTTAAAAATAATACAAAAAAAAGTGTGCGCAAGTATTACATCATATGTATTTTTGAACTCGTGTTTCTACAAGCTTTCATTTGACAGATTAAATTAATTAAATTTTTTTTTCACTTCGGATTTCACCCCCCAAAAATAACCCCTTAATCAAAATTTAACTTTCAAAAATTACAAGAGTCTAATGAGGCCAAATTCCTATATTTGTGCTAAATTTCAACTTTCTATGTCAAATAGTTTCGAAAAAAATCGAGTGTGACAGACGGACCGACATCGAAGTGATCTTATAAGTGTTCCGTACGGAACACTAAAAAGAACATCTGTAAAACATAAAGGCTACGACTATTAAAACTATTTTCGTTGAAAGATATATACGAATAAACATAAAGGCAACCAATAACGCATAAAATTCGTTTCGCAAATATAAACCGTATAACATGATATAACACTGATATTTCTGTACCGACCATGTTATATTGGCGATTTACTTGGACCGGACAAGCGATGAAATTAAATACATTTCACATGGGGATTTAGCAGCGAGGTTTTAAATTGTTCCCGTTGAAAATCGAAATTGGATTTCGCAGAAAATTAAACGGCATGTCAGTTATGGCGTGTCTTTTTCTCGTTTTAATTTGAAATTTGTTGATGAGCACGGTTTTTTTTTTACAGTAAATTCAGTCCAATACTTTTTTTTGTAATCCAGTTTCCACATTGTTACATAAACAAAATACAAGTAATTAAAAGAGTAATAATAAATTCAGAAGTTATTCACTGTTCTCTCAAGTCAAGCTTAGAATCGACAGAAAAAGAGAACAAAACCTCAAAGTGCCCCCCCCCCCCCCCCCCCCCCCCCACACCCCCCCCCCCCCCCCCCCTTCATCATAGTACTGGCGCAAACAATAAGTAAGATACAATATTTTTTTCCTCGAATTTTTCAACGAGTTGCTAACAATGACCCCTAGGCCACGCTAGTATCAGACTTTTACCCCATGTGTACGTGGGGTAGAGGAAGACAGTGAACCAAAGAGTTTTTTTTCAAGTTAGAAAGTCTGACAACACTGCAATAGACCCATTCGTTAGCAGTCGATCCAGTCAATCAACTTTCAAGACAGTTTAGATGTGTGATCGTGTTTTAATGTAAATATGCGTAGGCTTGATGTCAACGTTTTTTCTAGCACTTTCTCCTAATCTATTGATCATTTTTCAACTACGACTTGCAGAGTTTTGCTTGATGGATGGAATGGAGTGGAATATAATTAATTACATTTCATAAGAACGTCTAATTAATTATGCTACAGTCTGTCAAGTATTCTTGAAAAAATGTGTCTCGAGAATATTTTTTGCCATCATAGTACTCTTTGATGTGCTGAAAACGGCGCAATTATCTTAGTAAGTTGTCGAATCGCCTCCTGCATCAATAATCGTCTGACATCTTCGAGGCATGCTGTCGACAAGATTTTCTGCATACTACAGCAATGTTCTCCAAATTTTTCGAATCTCGCGAGATAACTGAGTCAAAGTTCTCAGAGCATTGCCTCTGAGCTTTCTCTTTACAAGAGATAATAAATCCGCTTCATAGCGTTCTGCGACGCCCTACGGTTCCCAGTTGCCATTCTCGTCTATCGTTCCAGTCTCCTGGCTGCAGGTTTCTTTCAGACATGGCCCTTTCTATTCCTTGGTTCCAGGTACACTTAGATCGGCCTCGTTTTCGTCAGTCCCCAGGTGTCCAATGCATTACTTGCTTCGGTATTCTCTCGTCGGCCATACGTTGTACGTGGCCATATCAACGTAGTTGTTTTTCTTGAATTTTCTGAGTGATGGTCTTATTTGCTTTCATCTTGTCTCTTATTCTCTCGTTTCTAATTTTGTCTAAGCGAGAGATTTGGGCCGATCTTCGCCAGAAGTCCATTTCTGTTGACAAGAGTTTCTTTTTTGCCTTTCACTCAGTTGCCACACCTCTGAACCGTATAACATTATGCTTTTAAGTATAGTGTTATATTGTATCCTTTTCCTGTTATCTAGTATATCCTTAGACCAAAGCACAGAGTTTAATGCTCCTCTTACTTTCCTTCCTTTGCTGATTCTATCTTCAATTTCTTTCTCACATCTTCCTTCACTTGTGATTTTTACCCCTAAATACGTATATTTCTCACAGCCTTCAATTTTGATATTATTTTCAACTTCCAACTCTTCCGGCTTTCCTCCCACGCACTTGTAGTTCGTTTTGGTTTTATTTATCTCAAGTCCTCTTTTTCCATATTCTTCGAATAACTTTCGGGTCATGTATTCTAGGTCTTCCTTGTCCTGAGCTATTACTATCTGGTCGTCTGCGAAGTGTAATGTGTATAGTGTAAGATCGTCATTGATAGGCATTCCCATTTTTGAACACTTTCTTCGCCAATTTCTCAGTACATGTGCTAGAAATATTTTAAAAAGGGTTGGAGACGAGCTACATCCTTGTTTGAGGCCTTTTGATACATGAAATTGTTCGAAGAGTGTCTGGCCAACTTTAATTTTTGAGGAACATCCGTTGTACAATTGTTGTACAGCTTTTATCAAAGTTATATCTATTGGACTTTTCTCAAGCACTTCCCACATTTTTTAAATTGGTACTGTGTCATAGGCCCCCGTAAGGTCCACAAACAAACGATAAATCCAACTGTTGTGTGTCGCCGTCTTTGAGATATTGGAAATATGTTATCGATGCATGAGCGACCCGCTCTAAATCCGGCTTGTTCTTCAAGTTCATATGGGCCATATTCTTGTTCAATTTGAGACTTTAGGACTTTTTCATACAGTCTGCTGAGGGTATCTGTGACGGCTATGCATTATAGTTACTACAGACATCTTTCCTTCCTTTTTTATGTATCGGGGTAATCCATGCCATTTTCCATGAAGTGGGTAGAGGTTTTCCGTTTATATACAAGGTGAACAGGTATGTGTCTCTTTACAAGAGACCAAACGTTTTTAATAGGGTTGGCGTCCGGCGATTGTGAGGACCACTCAAGTATCTTATTGTGGGCCGAAGCGAGCCGCTTCGCGATGTGACTTTTGCCCAGCAAAGGTTCTTCAACGTGCTTCGGAATCATGAGAACGAAAATGTTGTCGAATGGTCTCATGGAACCCGATTTTTTTTAATTTTGTCCGCTCCTTAACGCAGTGTCAATTTCGGGTCCCGTGAAAACAAAGATACGATTCGTTTTTCAACTTTCGGAGTGACTTTGACTACCCAACTACGTTTTGGTAAGTCGTCGACATTTTTCGTCTCATCAAAACGATTTACCTACTTCTTCACAAACGATACCGACTTTTTAATATATTTAGCGGCAGCGGAATGTATCATTTTAGGCCCTTTGCATGGGAACAAAGAAAGACTGCCTCGAACTGACGCGCAAACAAGTGACTCATCCATAGGAGGTTCAGCTCATCACACTTCGTACCTAACTTTCCGAGGAACCTTAAATACGGTGAACCTCGGACTCTTGAAATGTATGCATTATAACTTAAAGCGAGACAAAATAACGTAAACCGCTATTCCCGCACACGTGGTGCTCCAGTAGCAAGTAAAGGAGTTGATTGCAGGGCTTATGCTGCTCCTGTAATAGAAAAAAGCTTGTTTCTTCGGTATAGCTTTCAGAATCATTGCACCTTCATTCAGTTTCCTCAATAATATGTACAGGGTTGCTGATTATAAATAGAGTATCCCTCTAATTCATTTATTTGCAAAGTTAGACTAAAATGTTAAATTTCAGCGTCTTTAAAGAATCTTTTTGCTTGCGCATTTATTAAAAACAGTTATAACAAAAGGAAAGCATAACGAAACTATGCAACACTACACAATACTTTGTGAAAGGCAAAGAAAAATCTTTAGCTTAAATATATTTCATAGAATTTACATTTTGACTAAAACAACGTTTACACGAAAGAAAAAGGCTCCATGAAGAGGAGGGAACTACGACAATAAACAGTTGGAAATTATTTAGTATTTTCATTTTACGTGGTTTCAATAAAAGTTCGGAATCGACTGACACTAAAATACATCGTAGACGTTCCCTCTACCGATTTTTTATTGAATCGCTAGAATCGTATCTACCAAAAAAGAATTAACGCGGACATGTTCTTATTTGACAAACTGCATATAAATTAAACATATTTTTTTCATGGCAATCATAACAATAACAAAAAACTGTAAAAGGATAGTAATGTTTGCCCATTAATGCCAGTATGCAGAGCGGACATTTTTTCAACGATCATTTTTTTTATATTACCATAACACCGTGCGCAAAATATTTGGCGCTCTGATTCTCAAATTATTTCTCACATGATACTAAGAAAAATCTGTATAAGGCGCTCCGAATCGATAACACAGGGCAACAAAAAAATATTTTTGTTTTGGTGCCTGGGATTTTAGAGCTGATTTTAACTATATTTGGGACGCTAAATCTATACATGCAATCCGTTTTTCTCTATCAGCTCTACTTTTTTTTAGATACATCAACTTATCTACCAATGTGGTTTTTATTCAGTATATTCATTTATGAGAGTTCTAAAATTATTATATATTCATTAATGTAGGTACAATGGTTTTATTGTCAGTCTGTAATTGAGTAAATTCCAGGTAAATCTATAAATAGTGGAACCATTGCCTATCAGGTACCTGAACTGACCCTTTTAATCACTTAACTCGGGTAAGTCTCGTCAGTTTGTGCGTTCTTACTAATGAGAGTAGATCGAATTCGGCGTGTTATTTTATGTTAAGAAAAGAGTGTTTTTGTGTTATTGAACAGAATTAAAATGAGTTCAGGTTCCAGTTCAAGAAGAAGTTGTGTAAATCAACCTGATGTGTTTTGCTATATATGCGGAGAATACATGTTTCAACAAAACAGACAAACTACTACTGACTTTGTAAAGCGAGCGTATCTTGGATACTTTGAAGTTAAGCTTGGTGATCAGGACAAAACGTGGGCCCCGCATCTCGTATGTAAAACTTGTACAGAGCATTTACGGCAGTGGACTACCGGGAAAAGAAAATGTCTAAAATTCGGCGTACCAATGGTTTGGAGAGAACCAAAAAACCACTTCAATGATTGTTATTTCTGTTTAGTAAATACTAATGGAATCAATCGAAATAACCGCAGTAAGTGGACTTGTCCCAATTTAGACTCGGCAATACGCCCTATCCCGCACTCAGATGAAATACCGATTCCAACATTTCATCAGCTACCACATATCTCTGATGACGAATATTTTCCCTCTGATCGCTCTTCTGATGCTAATAAAAGTTCTGATGCTAATGAAACTAACAGTGACTATGAGGGGACGTCATCAGTTCCTCAACGCTTCAATCAAAATGAATTAAATGATCTCACCAGAAATCTCAATTTATCGAAAAAAGCTTCTGAAGTACTGGCTTCTAGGTTGAACGACAAAAATTTACTGGAACAAGAAACCAAAATTACCTTTTACCGTACAAGAGAAAAAGATCTGCTACCATTCTTTTCTCAAGAAGACAATCTTGTATTTTGTCACGAAATTAGGGGACTCATGAAAGAAATGGGACTTTCTGAATATATTCCAGATGATTGGCGCCTATTTATTGACAGTTCAAAGCGAAGTTTAAAATGTGTCCTTCTACATAATGGGAATAAATATGGTTCAATACCACTAGCTCACTCAACGAAACTGAAAAAAGAATATAATACCATAGCTTTGGTCTTGCAGAAGATAAAGTATTACGAACATCAATGGATGATTTGTGTAGACTTAAAAATGGTAAACTTTCTTCTTGGGCAGCAAAGTGGTTACACGAAATATCCGTGTTTCTTGTGCCTCTGGAATAGTAGTGACAAAACACACACCACTGGGTTAGAAAAGATTGGCCTCAGAGAGAAAACATGGACGTTGGGGAAAAGAATGTCATTAACGACGCTTTGGTTGAAAGAGAAAAAATCATACTTCCTCCGTTACATATAAAGTTGGGCTTAATGAAGCAATTTGTAAAGGCTCTTGTTAAGAATGGGTCTTGTTTTGCATATATAGGGGTAAAAATGCATCAGTTGAGCACAGAAAAACTCAAAGCAGGGATATTTGACGGCCCACAAATAAGACAATTAATTAAGGATCCTGCCTTCATAAATTCAATGAATCAAGTTGAACGAGAAGCTTGGACATCATTTGTTGCAGTTGTAGAAAATTTTCTAGGCAAACATAAAGCTCAAAACTATGTTGAAATGGTTAACAAGATGCTTAATAGTTTCAAATCCTTAGGGTGCAATATGAGTATTAAAATACACTATTTACACAGCCACTTAGACCGTTTTCCAGAAAATTTAGGAGACATGAGTGAGGAACAAGGTGAAAGATTTCACTAAGATATTAAAGTTATGGAGAACCGCTACCAAGTAAGATGGGACATGCACATGATGGCAGATTACTGCTGGAGTTTAAAAAGGGACATTCAAGAATGTCGCGGAAAAAGAGAAGCTTTTCAAGTGTTGAGTGACTATTTCATTTCTTCAATGTTTTTTTTTTGTTTGTAAGTACGACATAATATTGTATTTTGTATAACTAAAATAAAAATTTCGTATCTACTTTTGTTTACTACACTTACGGATTTGAGTTACAATAATGTAACTTATATTTCTCTAAAATTGTATATCTTAAAAATTTGAGCTCCTAGGTACAAATGAATACGTTATTTGAATTCAGGACATCAAATTGATATAGAATCAGCTTAAAAAACCTCGACACCAAAACAGCTGTTCCCCTGTGTAATGTATTATTGAGGAATAAGCTATAATTTCAATACCCTGAGTCTTTTAAAGCTAAACCATGGAAAGTGTGCAAATTTTTACGACTGCATAATATTTTTCTTAAAATTTTAGGCGAAAATCATATAAAACTAACCACGATCCCCAGAGGCTACTGCACGAATTGCTGTCAAGTAAAAATAGCCCAAGATGTACGTTTCGTCCTATATAACGAGGCGCATCCTCAGAAAGGCATTCGTATCCACCCATTTAATGAAGCAGGAGCTGCAAGGAAAGCTGGAGTGAACCCACAATTGAACACAGTTATTTTTATTCATGGCTTTACCGAGCCAAGTCCTGGACAAAGCGGGAGAGCTATAGTAGATGGTAAGTAGATTCTGATGATTTTTTAACTAATGTGATTTTTCTGTGTGTTAGCAGGTTGAACTAAGTCTGTGTGATACTCCAGCGAAATAGGTTTGCGTACTTAGTATAGTATTTTTCACGATTTAAGAAAGTGACTTAGCTACCTATACCCATTCAACATTCGAAAGTGATTAATTTATGACTGTTGAATGACAAGGCATCGTGCAAGGCCGCATTATACCTGATCGTATAATTGTTGGGTTTAAGATTTTATTGCGATAAGATAGTTGAATTTTAATGTTTTATGTACTGAATAATACACAATATAGTAATTACACAAATATATTACAACAGTGTACAGTGTCCTCGCGTACATTTGTTACAATTTTAGTTATTAATTAATATCTAGTTCAATTTCGCTATCGCCACTATCTTGCAAATCAATAATAAGTTTTTTTACGGTTTCTAAACTCTTTATGTTTATATAAATACATCTATATGAGTTTTCAATTTTTTTGAGGTGTTGAATACAGTTTCTCCTGTTTTCAATGGTTACATTTTTTACTTCTGTCTTTATCAACTCAAACACACTACTGTTTAAAGCGGGGGTATTATTGTGAGCACGTATATTAGACTTTATATATATGGCCCGTGTCCGTTTTCAGTTATTTTACATTAACCAACTTATAGTAAACTAAAATCGTAAGAAAAGATATACGACCCAAAATTATTCTATTTTAGAAATAAGTCGATTAATTTTTTTAGCGTATTTAAGCCGACCAGAAGACTACAATATAATTCTCCTGGATTGGGGAGAACTAGCAACATTCCCCTGGTATCTTACAGCAGTCCATAATGTCAAACTTGTCGGCCAGGTCCTACGAAATTTTATCAAGTTATTCAACCAATCAGGTGAAATACCCATTGAAAGGATTCATGTTATTGGTTTCAGTCTAGGGAGTCATGTAGCATCATTGGCAGGGAAGGGATTGCAGGGAAATGTTAGAATACCGAGGATTACCGCATTAGATCCAGCTTTTCCCGAATTTTCTCTACAAGGTAAAAAAATATTAACTTTTTATCGTAATTTAACCTATTTCTTATTAATTCAAAATTTGCACATTAAAAATTAACAAAAAAATGTTTGGTTGTCCAGTCCATCATTGTTTTATGTACTTTGACGAAATTTGGCATGTGCTCGTACTGTTTTGCAGTTTTTACGATTTTTTGTCTCGGAGCAAGAAACGAGGAAACCATCAATTTTGTTGTTGTTGTTAAGAAGCTCGAAAATACAAAACTACGGATTCCGCACGAGGATTATGAAATAAAAACGTTTTTGGATGGTAGATCACCAAAAATTCCTTTACTGCGAAACTGGATCGATGCAATGGGTTGATAAAGGCTCACTACCTTCAAAGAAGGCGAAGACGACCTCTTCTGGAAAGTTAATGTTTTTTGAGCACTGCGAAAAAATTGTGCTTATCTACAGCTTTGCAGATGACAGTACGCTTATTTCTTAATTCAATTTGAACGCTCGAACATCGGGTACTCATGCAAATATCCGCAGATAGCCGGAAGTCGTTTAACTTAACAAAGACCTGGTAGAAGTTCTATCTTCAGGTGACAGTACCCAAGTAGAATTTAACGCTACAAAAACTCAGGCTGCAGTTGTTTCTAAAAAAATTAACGTTGCTGAACCCGACATAGTATAATATAAATATATGTCTTGGCATGTTGCATACAGAGCAAAGAGAGCTTCTCAAAAGATAGAAATGAAAGAATACAAGAAATGTTGTACTAAATGTATTCATAGCTACGCAATGCTTAAAAAGTAAGACAAGTAGTTACAACAACCGGGAAACAATACAAACTGAAAATATCTAAGAATTTAAAGTGTTTTTGTTTGGAGTTGATAGTAGAATTCCCTCATTGTAGAGGCAAATACATGTTGGGGTGCGCCCAAAAAAAAAGAGTTTTCTTATGCATTTTACTGGATTTTGAATTATTTTTGAGGGTTCACCCTATTTTAGGCAGAAAATCTCTGCTATACAATAGAGTCATAGAATGTAAATGAGGGTTCATCGGTAGCATAGCCGTCCGAGCGTAACCTGCTTTTAGTGTTTAATAAATTTATCTTAAAAATAAAGTTATAGAAATTTATTACCAAAAAGTTTTTGATCTGTAAATCTATGTATATATAATTCACAATTCGCGATATATAGGTACTTTAATTACAATTAAAAACAATCATCATCTTCAAAATCTGAAGACTCGACTTCTTTTAAATTGATAATTAAGGGTTCCATTTCCACAGTTTCTTCGATGTATTCGTCAAGTTTCCACATTTTATTTTCTTCTTCCATAACATGTCGAATGACAGTTTTCCAATTATCCTCTTTGATCCTCTCTATTCCAGCGAGCCGTACGTCTTGAAGTTTGAACGTGGTGTTTTCCCTTGCAACGAAACCTTTCATTTGTGCCCAAATTATCCCTATGGGATTCAATTCGCGATGATATGGAGGTAATCTAAGCACTGTGATATTCCGATTCTTTGCCATCTCATCGACTACGTATTTCTTGAACTGTGCCTTATTTTGTTTCGAAAGTTCCGCTTTTAACATACCATCTTTATGTTTGAGATTTTTATCTCTTATCCATTGAAGAATATCCGCTTTCTTCCACGAATTTGTCGGGAGTCGTTCTAATAATCGAAAATGGTATGGGGCAGTGTCTAATACTATAACTGATTCTGCTGGTATACATTCAATCAATTGTTGGAAGTACTCGTCAAAAATATCGGCCGTCATCTCTTCATGGTAATCTTTAGTTGACTTTGATTCGAATTCCAATAAACCACCGTCGAGAAATCTGTTTTCACTACTAATATGTGGTATAGTTAGCCTGCGACCTTTTCCTGAAAGGGGTTGTAGTCCAGTTGACGAACCTTCCATAAAAGCATGTTTGGCATGTTTATGTCAATCCAGAATTTTTTCACTGTATGTCCGTCATTAACCCAAGTATCATCTAAATAAGAAATATTTCTTTCTTCGGCTTGAAATTTTCTGATTGCTCGTGGATATTCTCTTCTCCAACAAATTATTTCTGTTTTATCGATAAGAACAGATTTTCTGTTGTGTTTTTCCCAACGAAAATTCAGGTTATGAAGAATTTTCCATAATTTCAATTTTTTTAAATCTGGTAAGTATTGATCTTCTGATTTCTTGCAAATCTTTATGTAGTGTAGGTCTTTCTTTCTTAATAAAAAAAATGGTGTACTTTTCTTCTTATTGCGTTTTTAAAGTCTTCAACGACCTCTACGGGCTCCTTTCCTTTGTGATTCTAAGGTTCGGTGCAAGGACCGCGTTATCTTTCTTTTAGAAATCTATAAATCCCATCAAAAACATAAAGTGTAAAAAAATACCAAGTCTCGCAAGGCAGTCCTTCCACCACAAAAACTTGTGAGATCTCATGTAAAACCAAGTCAGTTATTTTAGTTAATATCTATGGAAGCACCTGTTCAACAACTTTGTCATAAATTGTTATCTATTAGTTACCTACCAACATTTATAGTGACCGTATCAATATTAGACATCTTTACTTTTATAATAAATATAATGACTTGGCAATCGCACGGCAATATAATCACATAAGAATAATCTACTATTTCGATTGCTAAGTAAATCTAAACAGTGCACTTAAGAATAAAGTATTTTAAATAGTAGATTATTCTTATGTGATTATGTTGCCGTGCGATTGCCAAGTGATTATATTTATTTTAGAAATAAATAAATATATATATAAATATATATATATATATATATATATATATATATATATATATATATATATATATATATATATATATATATATATATCAAGGATTTTCTACAGCTGACGCTGTCTTCCTTCTCTCAGCCTTTGATTCCATCCGTTTCTATCTTCCCAGTCTCCATCTGTTAGACCCCTATCCTCCATAGCCTCGTCCACATCGTCTCTCCACGATCGCCTGGGTCTTCCTCTTTTTCTTCTCCCGATTGGGCTCCACTCCGTTATTTTCTTTATCCACTTATTATCTTCGTTTCGTCTTATGTGTCCATACCATTTTAATCGTTTTTCTTCAATGGTGTTTATTGCGTTCTCTTTGATGTTCATTCTGCTTCTTATTTCTTCATTTGTTATTCTTTCCATACGTGTCACTCTACAACATTTTCTCCAATACTCCATCTCTACCGCGTTAATTTTAGATTTATTTCTTTTGTTGATCGTCCATGTTTCTGACCCGTATGTCATTATGCTTTGTATTATTGATTTGTATTTGCGTGTTTTGTTTCTCTTTGTAATATGCTTGTCCCACAGGATCGAATTTAATTGTCTTATGCATGTCCGCGTTTGTCCTAATCTAGCTTTAATCTCTTCTTCTGATGTTGCGTTTTTTGAAATGATGGTTCGAAATATTTAAATCTATCGGTTCCTTTGATTATTGTTTCGTTATCTACTTCTAGATTCTCCACGTTTCCCTCCTTTGTTGTTAGATATTTCGTTTTATCAAAGTTTATTGCTAATCCTGCTTTAGTGTATTCTTCTTTCAGTTTTCTTACCATATAACTAAGGTCTTCCTCATCTTGCGCTATGATTACTTAGTCGTCTGCGAAACTTAGAGTATATAAGTAATCTTCTCGTACTGGGACTTCCATTCCACTACATTTTTGCTTCCATTTTTTTTAATGTTTGTTCGAGGTATATTTTGAATAGTGTTGGGGATGTAGAGCATCCTTATAATAGGTCTTTTTGATGTTTGCAGTCTCTTCCTTACTTTATGTCCTATTTTTATGTTCACTGTGTTGTTTTCGTAGAGAACTTTTACTGCGTATATTAGTTATTTGTCAATGCCTATTTCTTTCATTGCGTTCCATAATATTTGTCTTGCTGCTGAGTCATAGGCCTTTCTTATGTCTATGAAGGCTAGATGAACTTCTCTATTCTTTGCCAAGTTTTTTTTCAATTGTTTGTTTTATAGTGTCTATGTGGTCTATACATGATTTTCCGGCCGTAAAAGCCTGCTTGGTCTTCTCCAATTTTTCCTTTTATATTTTCCTCCATGATATTTTTAATAATTTTTCCATACAAACGTCCCATACTCGATATTATGCTTAGGCCTCTATAGTCTGTGCATTTTCTGCGGTCTCCCTTTTTAAATATAGATACTATATAAGCTTTTGACCATTCTTCTGGTAGTTTTTTCTCCATTTATCGCTCTGTGGAACATGTTTCTCAGCATTCGATGTAATTTATTAGACCCGTACTTAATCATTTCATTTACCACACTCCCAGGCCCTGGAGATTTATTATTTTTGAGTGTTTAGTTCTATCTCTTTTATTTCCTTATTTTGTTCTTCTTTAGGGTTCTCTTCTTGGAATTCTTGTCTGTCTTCTGTTAGCAGCTTCTTATAATATTCTTCCCACTCGCTTTCTGGGATGTACTCTATATACGTCTTCTCTCTATTGTTAGTCCTTAATGCTTTAATTATTCTCCATGACTCTGTACTTCTAGTTCCTCCTATATACTGTTCTACATAGATACTAACTAAAATAACTGACTTGGTTTTACATGACATCTCACAACTTTTTGTGGCGGAAGGACTGCATTGCGAGACTTGGCATTTTTTTACATTTTATGTTTCTGATGGGATCTCATTTCTTTTTGTAGGTAGTCCTCTTTTTTTTTCTTCTCGGGTAATATTTCTTGTACGTCAGCTATGGATTTTCTTAAAGCCCACTCCCTGTCTCTATTGGTTTTTCTCAAAGACTATGATGTAACAATTTTTGAAAAGTCTGGACGATAAGTGCTTCTAAGTCGATTACATTCAACGATTGCGGACTCTTGAACTTTGATACTACCGAAGTCGACATTAATTAGATGTAATCCGTCCAGACTTGTCACTCTCGAAAGTGCCACGTATGCTTGACCGCATGTGAACACTGAAGAACCGATGACCATCAGTGCACTGTTTAGACTTAGCCCCTGACTTTTGTGTATGGTAATAGCATAGGCTATACATATCGAACACTGTTCGCGATGAACATAAGCTCTATTAATAATTTCAAATTTAGTTTTGACTGGACCAAGCTCGTAAAGAGGTTCATTATTAAATGTAATATGTATTTTTTTTATTTTATTTATAAAAGACTGTTTTTAGTTGATAGTATCAATGTAATTTAATTAGGTGTAATATTATAATTAAGAAATTATATAAAACTGTGAATATTAAACTTAACTTGACAGTGTAAAATATAGATCTGAAGAAGCTCCATCGACAGCGAAACGCGTCATCGCAATTTAAATAAACCAGTGGAAATTGACTAAAAACAGACTTTTATTAAATATTTATAATGAATTTCCATCAAGTAGAAGCTACAACCATCCATTATTTATATTTTCAGGATCAACCTTTACTCCTTGTACTATACCGATAGAACCGTTGACTAAGCCAAGACTCACGTCAATATTTCGTCTTAACATGACTTTTGCTCCTATTTTTATAACTATATTCTCTTCTAACCCTGCTGTCATGGAAGCATTATCTTCATACTTTTTTATAATTAAAATATAGTTAAAGTATTTCACTTAACAATTTTTTAATTGCACGAAGTAGGTAAGTATTATTAAACGAATATATTTGATAAATGAAAAATATTATTAAATATAATATATTAATTAATAAATAATACAAATTATTCATAATTATGGATTTTTTAGTGATTAATTAACTTTATGCGACATATTATTTACCGGGACTCACGGTTGACCTTGCATTATGCTATGTAAGGCTGGGCGCTGCGCGCCCTCCGCGCTCTATCTCAAAAACGGTTAAGCGTATAAAAAATATTTAGAACAAAATTTGTAGAGAATTTTATGCTCTACAATTTTCATAATAGATGCAAATATCATTGAAACCATAGAAAGCGAGATATTTGCGAAAAACCGATTTTTGTGACCATTGACCTTGAATATCTTATGACGCTGACACGAGATTTTATGAAACTTTTGAGACAACTTTTAGAATACTAAAATAAAGGGTTATACAAGTTTACAGCTTATTATCTCTCATTCCGAGGTTGACCCTCTTTTTCGGCTTAAGTGACTGTACAATTTAGAAAACGGGACTGAAATTTCGGGATATTTCAGTTTTCCTTTCCTTTATAGGCTAAACACTAACTAAATTCAAAACTTGAAGTTTGTGTGTCTGCTAGAAGTACCTTAGAATTTTGATGATCGGTGAGTGTGTCAGTGACAAAATTAAAGAACTTCGACTGGCGATAGTTCGGAAACTATAAGGTATAAATAGTAGGTAATTTAGGAATATAACACATGGGCTGAAAAGTCCCGGGCCTAACAAAGAAAACACGGTTTTTTTGGTTCAAAATTAGCTTTATTCATCAACGTAATCTCCATCAAGAGCAACGCAATCATTCCAGCGCCGCTCTAACAATGGCCAAACACTGCTCAGAATCATCAACACGTTCTTGTTTTTGATAAACAGTGAGCAAACGCGGCACCCACTTTGAATAGAGCTTTCTCATAGTCAAATGTTCATGCAATATAAAGCCAACACGTTCTTTTGATATCTTTACGATGTCAGCTAACTCACGCAACTTCACTTTTCGATCATTCAAAACGATTTTATGGATTTTTTTGATGTTTTCTGGTGTTACCGCCTCATTTGGACGTCCACTGCGTTCTGCATCATCGGTGTCTCTACGACCACGTTTGAAGTCAGCAAATCAACGTTTTATTGTTGTTTCTGATGGAGCGGAGTCCCCATAACACTTTTCAAGCCATTGCTTCGCTTGAACGGTATTTTTTCCCATCAAGAAGCAGTGTAAAATTAAAACACGAAATTGTTTTTGATCCATTGTTTTGAAAATAACAAAAGTAGCGTCACTCTTAGCACAATAACTCACAAACTAATGAATAGAATATCATGAAATTTTAACAGCTGTCTTTTGAAGGTTAGTATTAACTGAAAAAAAGGTGACTGCAATAAAACTAGCGCCATCTATGTGTTAGGCCCGGGACTTTTCAGCCCATGTGTTAGCTAGTATAGTATGTCCTCTTGGTCACTGAAAATTCAGGGTTCTAGCTTTATCCACAACGAAGTTACAGGGGGGTCGAAAGTGCCGTGAGTGGCTTCGAGAAAAGGAAGGTACGGTTGTGCTTTCTGCTCGACTTGGCGGGGGCACTGCCGTGCCCCCAGATATTTGCTGATCCAACTCCCGTCATGTTGGCACAGGTTTCCACAATTTCACGGACCTCTTGGCTGTTGATGCATTAGGACAGGGGTGCTCAAACTTGAACTGCTGGCGATCTACCTCAATATTGTTAGACTACGATCGATCGACTCTGAGAGGCTGCAAGTAAGTGTGATGCAGGATTGTCGTCTAGGTAGGGTGTATCGTGGCATAGATATTAGTTTTCCGCATAATATGCATTTTTTTAGTCAAGGTAAGTGTAGGTCTGCTCTAAAATGTCAATGAAAAAAAACTCATAATTATTCAAAATTGCGAGTTTATTGGTTCTTACAAAACAAACGAGTTCTAGTGTCTAAACTTAACTAAAGAGTGCCTTTGGATGTTGTAGCGTGGCACTGCATGTCCTCAGCATACTTTTCATAAGATGGTACGTAATTACCGAGTGCTAATCGCAAGCATGATGACATATGTTCGTCAGTTAGTCGATTCCGATATTTTGACTTAATTATCTTCATTTCAGATGTATATCTGATATAATCTGCACTAACCCATTTTCAACAGAACATGAATCCATGTTAAACTGACTTGCTATTTCAGTAGCTAATTCCTCAATGTTTTTACACGAAAAAGGATAATTCATAAATGATGCGATATTTGCCAATTTACTGAAATCATAAAAACGTATTTCGAATTGGCCTAAAATATTTGATAATTCTGCCTCATAAATATCATAATTCAACTGAGGAATCATTGCTTTCAAAGACGTAAAATTTTTCAGATCCTTTCTTTTCAGTTGATCTATCATAAGTTGCAATTTACTTTTGAATGCGTTTATTGCGCTAATCATCTCAATAATAGTTTTTCCTTTACCTTGAAGCGCCAAATTAATGGTGTTTAAATGCATTGTGATGTCTGTCAAAAATGCCATGCCATTTTCCGTTTTTCAGCATCTGAGTGTCATCACCTCTTTCGTCCAGAAAAGCTGTTATTTCGGGCAATAATTCTTGAAACCTTTCTAGGAATTTTCCGCGACTCAACCACCTGACGTCCGTGTGAAGAACTAAATCAGTGTGTTCAGCTGACTCACTATCTTCCAACTGCAATTTAAAGAGCCGTCGTTGCAAGCTACGTGCACGGATAGAATTCACAATTTTTATTGCAATGCCCATAATCTCCTCCATGTTTAGAACTTTTGAACACAAAAACTTGTTGATGTATAATGCAATGGAAGGAGAAAAATGAAGGGAAATCATCATTAGCTCGAGACAATGCCACAAAACCGTTTTCGTTTCCAGTCATTGCTGGTGCTCCATCGGTTGTAATGCACACTAGTTTATATATTGGTGGCTTGTTGTTTGTTACAAAATTGAAGAAAACGTCATATATATCTTCGCCACGGGTTTTTCCTTTCAGAGGAATCATTGTCAAAAACTATTCCTTAGCCGACATGTCATTGAATACCATTCGAATAAAAATGCACAGCTGGCCAGTGTCTGTCATATCGGTGGATTCGTCGAACTGTAAAGAAAAGTATGTACATTTCATGATATCATGTTTTAGTTTATCTGCCATGTCCTGACTCATGACTTCAAGACGCCTTGTGACAGTCGGACGAGATAACTGAAGTTCTCTAATAGCAGACATAATCTCTGTTTTATTTTTAAAATCTCCAAATAAAGTCTCACCCGCTTCAATAAATGCTTCCTTCACAACCAATCCATCATCAAATGGTTTCTTGTGTTTCCCCAATATATGAGATATTTTAAATGACGCGATCGTTGCAGCTTTTGATTGTTTGGCTGGTCTTGTGAACATGGTTTGTTCTTTTTTCAAACAAGTTATCAAATCACGTACTTTTCGTTTTCTTAATTCACTCTGTGACGGAAAATCCTTTTCATAGTTTTTATGAACCGTTTTATGATGCCTCTCTAAGTTCCCACGCTTAGGTATTGCAACTGACGCACGGCAAATGAGACAAATGAACTTATCCTTTACCATACAAAAGAAAAATTCTTCCTCCCAATCGTTACTAAAATGATAAGTTTTACTTTTTTTCGCCGCACTCATTTTGGACTATTTATTAATAAACTTTGTATCGATGTATCGCCTCCAAGTTACAACTCAGACTAACTCCTATTCCTGCAGGCGCAACATTTATATCGGCGCGAACGAAGTCTTGAATGTTCCCGTCAAACACGCCGCCCGAAGTTTCTAGAAAAAATCGGCGGGAATCAAAAACACGGCTTTTCTTTGACAAGTACCGCGCGTTCCTTTGATAAAGCCGCCTTTTGCCGCTAGCAGGAGGTTATTACGATAAAAGAAAGTGATGAGGGGGTTATTCTGGCCTAATTGTGGATCGAATAAATTTTAGTAGTTTATTCATTACATTTTGTTTTAGTTACCTAAAACAAAATCTGTGAATAATTCTATATCGGAATTTTTTTCTCGAGATCGACTCAAAAAGCACTCGCGATCGGCTTGTCGATCGCGATCGACCGTTTGAGCACCCCTGCATTAGAACATCGTGGACGTTAAGTATCATTGTTCTTTCTCGCAGAAAAAATGCAGATTTACAGACTCCGCGAAGTTTGACCGGGGCAAAACTGAAATTGAAGCTGTTCTGATTTGAACGAACGATATTATAGGTTTTTGCTTTATTTTTATACTTACACAGAATATTTTTATTGCATTCTTAGATACTTAGACACCTACCTACCGAGAAGTACTTTGGTTAATTATATTCCAATAACTGCTAAAAATCCAAATAATTTTATTGTACCTGTTATCATTAAGCTTGATAACACTCTAGATTTCTAGTTTTTAAGAATTGTTAATTGTACTCGTTTAGACCTTTATTATACAAATAAGATTTTTAATTTCATCATTTACTCATTAAAATAAACTTTAAAATGCGTCGATTTATATAGCTTATTGTAAAGTTGAGAAGGCATGTAGTAAAATATTTTTTAGAAAAAGGTCGCACTGTTGTAATAGACAGAGAATTAAGGTGATTAAAACTAAAAATGCAAACAAATCTCTGGTTAGTCAGTATTCACTTATATTATAATACGTTTTTACAATAACAAAAAAAATATTTAAAATTTAATCCTGAATGATTATTTTCACAGGTAATTTTAAAAAAATATTTTTACGTTATAATTTAGATCATTTTCACTTGCCTTTGTTGTCCAGGAGACTTAGCATTTTGCTGCCGATTTTGAGATAATAAGCTATAAATTGGTGTATACCTTCGTTTTGGCATTGTTTATGTGTAGTCAAAAGTCACCGATGATAGCTTGTTCGGTTCATCAAAAAAAACGAAGGTCAAAGGTCACAAAAATTGGTTTTTTCAACAATATCTCGTTTTTTTATGCTCTAAATCACTTTGGGACCTATTATAAAAGTTGTAGAGCATAAAATTCTCTACAAGATTGGTCTAAGGTATTTTTTTCTAAGTCTAACCGTCTTTGAAATAGAGCGCGGAGAGTAGGAAGTATTTGGTCGTATGCATGATAACGCTACGTTAGCTGCATAATGCAATACGTTGTGCAGTTTATACGTTAATAATTTACTAAAAATGTTTAAATAATCAACGAATTTCAATTATTTACTTGAAAATAAATGATATTTGTTTATAATATTTAGAAATAACATGTGTTTGATTAAATTTAGTAAATATTAGCTTAATTGCATTCTCATTATATTTTTATTTTCTCTGCTATAAAGTTGTAGAGATTTTCAAAATCGTTCTCCGAATTATTTATAATAAACGGATGGAATCATACTACTTTATGGCAGGATCTATGTAGTCAATTACGGACCGTATAATTTCCAAAAATGTTGGGTCCCTCATAGATACAATGCAGGTACATTTGCACTAAATCAGTTTTAAATTTCGGTGATTTGTGCGATGTCGTAAATTTACAGTTTCGAGCGGATGATAATTCTAATTTATGGAGCTTATGCATATTATAATTTGAGAAATTTTAAGATATACATAGGAAGTATTCGGATTAGTTAGTCTAGGGACTGCTCTGTAAAACCAATCAGCGGTGTGCACCACCAAGCAGCCATCCCCCTCTATTGAGTGGTTGCAAGAGAGCGAAAATACGAGAATATAAGTTCAAGAATTTTACCTTCTTAAGGCATTAGTGCGTGAAGCTTCGAAGAGCTAGAGTTTCTTCAAATTCACGTATATTCTCATATATTCTCTCTATACATCTTTACGATCAATGTGTGCGCGTATGTGTGTCGTCGACTACCTGTGTAATAGTTCACGTGTTATAGACGTAGAGGGCCACGCTTGACAGAGGGGGGCCTCTACCAACGGTCTTTTATGTTTTCATATAGTGAGTTGGGACAGATGTTACATAAGACTTGTACCGTTCTCAAGGCTTCTCCTTTTATTTAGTTTCACTAGACTTCTCTTCAGTGTAAAACTGAATTTTGGCAAATACAGACATACGATTTCGGGTAAAAAAAATGGCTGAATTGTGTTTTATATGTGAAAAGTTACTATCAGATGACAAAACTGTGAATGTTTCGCGTGGCTTACAAGTTTTAAAAAATGCAAGTATTCAAAGAAATGACGGTAAAATTGACTATTTTAACACTTTAAGTTCTGTAAAAGTGCATATTAACTGCAGGAAACAGTACACCAGTGAACATAGTATAACTGCATATAAGCGACGCCTGGAAGATGATGAACCTTCGACATCAAGTTCACCTCGTAGACTAAGAACTGAGCCTTTTGACTTCGCAAAATTGTGCTTGATTTGTGGCCAAACAGCTGATGAAGGAGAAGAAAAACGTAAACATCAAAAGTATAAGCGCGTCATTAGTAAGGTACAAACTATAAATATGAAAGACAATATAATTAAAAGAGCAGTTGAGCGAGGTGATTCTTTTGGAGAATTAGTGAAAAGTCGCGTAATTAGTGAATTTGACTTGATTGTTGCCGGAGCAAAATATCACACTATTTGCATGACTAAATTCTTTCATTCAAAGCCGTCTAAACATGAAGAGCCGAGCCGAAAAGATGAAATCGAAGTAGCAATGCAAGAAATTTTTTCTTTTATTGAAAATAACGAAGATTCACAATTTACATTGAAAGAGCTTCGAGATGTCCCTACGCAGTATTTGCCCGATGATGCTACTATTATTTCCAATTTAAGACAGAAATATTTAAGTAATATAGTAATCACGGTGAAGAATAGATCATTCCCTATTATAAGTTTTCGCGACACGCAAGCTGATCTATTATCACAAAAGTGGTATGAAAATAAAAAAAAAAACTCCGGAAGAAGAACGGTTGCGAATAGTAGAAGCTGCTGCAGCGATTATCAGAGAAGACATTCGTACATCTATAGTTGAAACCAAGTCTTATCCGCCTCCAAGTAAAATGCTAAACGATATTAATAGTGAAATACCTAAAACTTTATTATATTTTATACAAGAAGTTATAATGAAAAATAAAAAAAATTCGACCGAAAACTTGAATACTAAATGCACAGCTATAAGTCATGCTATTATGGCTGCGTCGCGACCACGGTCATTTTCATCTCAGCTGTTATTAGGACTATCTGTATTTCTCCATAGAAGATTTGGATCTAGGAGACTAATAGATATTTTATATAGCTTGGGATTTTGTGCGTCGTATAATGAATGTATGAAGTATGAATTTTCAGCAGTTTCTCACCCACAGCCTCGTATTCTATCAGAGTCGCTAATACAATATGTAGGAGATAATGCTGATATAAATGTTAATACTCTTGACGGTCACAATACTCTTCATATAATGGGTATGATCAAAATAGTAACGCCAAAAAGTGCTGTTATTTTAGATGAACGCATAAAAGTATGTACAACTAAGCCAAGTGCGAAAGAGTTGGCAGCGTTATCACATGTACCCTTTTTAATATATGAAAAGCCAATTGTACCTGGATACAGTAAAATTCAAGTCCAAAATTTGAATAACGAAGTAATTGAACAGATGTTGAATAAAGTTGATTTTTTGTGGCTATACGGAAAGTGGAGGAATATTTCATCGTTGCCAGGGTGGAATGGATATCTCGAGCAGCTTACGAAATATAATACGAATTATTCAACTTCTCAAGTTATGTTTCTTCCTTTCATTAATAATCCTGCCAGTAATCATGACACAATTTACACCACATTACATTGCGCTCTAAATACTGCTAAAAAACATGGACAAAAAACATGTGTAATTACATTTGATCAACCTCTCTACTCCAAAGCTCGTGAAATGATAGCTGCATTCGATGATAACTCAGACTTTTCCAAAATAGTTATAAAACTAGGAGGTACTCTTATGTCCTTTCTTGGATGCATAGGATATATAATGGACGGAAGTGGAATTAAAGAAGCTCTCAGTAAAATATATGCTTTGAAATTTATCGACAAAATGATGGATGGTCACGCTTATTCAAGAAGTATCAGAGCTCATACATTATTACGTCTTGCATTATCGAAGATAATTTTAGAAGATATGAAGTTCGAAAGTGATTTGCTTGATACTTTAACTGAACAGATAACCACTCGTATTATTTCGTACGAAGATTTAGAGGAATGTATCGATACTTCGAGCTCATCTATTGAAGAATTTGAAAAGAAACTGAATGAGTTGAAAGCTCGTGGTCCCACAGCACAGTTATGGATACAATATTTCGAATTAGTTACAATTGCACTCGATTTTATTCGCGCTGAAAGACTGGGCGTTTTTGACGAACATCTTGTTGCATTGAAAAAAAATGCTCTCGTATTTTCACGCAAGCGGTCACTTTTTATATGCAAAATCGGCACATTTATATCTTCAAGACATGATTCAATTAAAAAATACAATGGATCAGCAGGCTTTTCATAATTTCAAAAATGGGTTTTTCACAGTGAGAAGAACAGAAAAATTTAATTCCGGAACATGGACCGACATGATTATCGAGCAAAGTCTTATGAAATCTATGAAGACGGAAGGAGGCATATCTCGAGACCGAAGTACGAAAGAAAGTGTTTTATCTACGTGGATACATTGTATGTATGCCACGAATATTATTTGCTATGAAATCGAGAAGTTTTGTGATATATCTTTAAATTCTGGGGAACAACACGTTGATGCTCGAGACTCGCGAATAACAAGAGATAATAATGATGTGAGTAAGCTTGTTGATTGGTTTACTCTGCATAATCCTTTACCAATTACGGAACAAGTGGTGTCTATAGCTTCTGGAGTTGTGGGAAATGACCAAATTAATTGTCATAAAGCCCACGAAATTGGTCTACAATCAATGGCAAAAATGACTGGCATTAACTTCAATGAAGTTAAATTAAAACGCATCGACAAAGTTTTACCAATTTCAGCAGTTAACAAGTCTATCAAAATTAAAGATTGTAAAGTTATTGTTGATCCATTATTACTCTTTCAGAGAATAACAGTGAACAAAAAAAATTTGAAAGTAATCTTAAAGACTATTTACAATATGAACTGAGTCCGTATCCGACATCTTTATTTGATAATGATGGCATGAGAAAAACAACTAAATCAAAATTATATAAATATATGGAACCTGTTCATGTCGAACTTGATGAAGATAATATAATATACATTGTCGATGGTGGATTTCTTATGCATCGTGTGGTATGGAGCAAAGATGACACTTTTTCTATTGTTTTAGATAAATACGTCAAATATTTGCAAACGCATTATGGCTCGAGTATTGTTGTTGTATTCGACGGTTATTCAGACTACTGTAAAAACATTAAAGCAATGGAACAACAAAGAAGAACTGCTGCTCTTTCAATATCTTATGAAGTTTCTGTTGATGAATCGATGATTGTGCCAATCAGCCAAGAAAAGTTCTTGTCGAACCGATCTAATAAAAAGAAGCTCATTGAAATGCTCGTTGAGAAATTAAAGACGGCCAACATCGCTACAAAACAAGCCAAAAATGATGCTGATGTTCTCATCGTCGAAACAGCCATTGCAGAATCTGAACATCAAAAGACTGTCGTTATAGTAGGAGATGATATCGATTTACTAGTGATTTTGATAGGACGTACGCAATCACATCAGCAAACTATGTTCTTTAAGAAAATTGGTAAAGGCAATGTGGAGACAAAAATGTATTCATCGAAAAGCTTCGAAAAATATCCTCGATGTAAAAAGCATGTATTATTTTTGCACGCATTCAGTGGATGCGACACAACTTCTGCGCTTTTCAGAAAAGGAAAATTGGCAGTTATCAAAATGTTCGAGAAAAACTCCAATTTAGATCAATTAGCTGAACTATTCCAGCAAAAAAAACAGCCATCCACAATTATTATTTTTGAAAATGGAGAAAAGAATTTTATTACAAATGTACAGTGCTCCAAAATTAGAAGGAAGCATCGACAATTTGCGGTATACGCAATTTATTAAATTGACGAAATCAAATAAACCGGTGCAATTATCATCTCTTCCACCGACAAGCGCTGCAGCTCGACAGCATATCAACAGAGTATACTATCAAACTCAAATTTGGTTGGGGAATGATTTAGGGCCCCAGGACTGGGGATGGTCATTGCAAAATGAGACCCTGGGACCAGTAGCAACATTGTTACCACCAGCACCCGAAGAGTTGCTGAATAGTATATTCTGCAATTGTAAGAAAGGTTGTAGTTTGAGTTGCGGGTGCAGAAAAGTAGGCTTGCAATGCTCCTCTGCGTGTGGTCATTGTAAAGGGCAAGCATGCCTCAATGCTCCATTGTATTCATATGACCAAGATGATGATAATGCGACGGATATATTTGAGATGCTAGAAACAACTGTAAATACGGACGACGAAAATGATGATGACGATCAATTTGATTTGCAAATTGAGCAGTTGGAAGAAGAAGAAGAAGAAGACGACGAAGAATGAACGATTTAATAAAATAATATATATAAAAATATGTAGAGGACTCTCACATTTTATTGTGATAAATATTGTATGTATATATATATATATATATATATATATATATATATATATATATATATATATATATATATATATATTTTATTAATAATAAAGTATTCAATTTTTCTATTTTGAATAATATAAGGAAGTTCTTAAAATGTATTTGAGTTTATTCATTTCAATATCTTTTTTTAAACTACTATTTCCTAATTTAAATCAAACACATGTTATTTCTAAATATTATAAACAAATATCATTTATTTTCAAGTAAATAATTGAAATTCGTTGATTATTTAAACATTTTTAGTAAATTATTAACGTATAAATTGCACAACGTATTGCATTATGCAGCTAACGTAGCGTTATCATGCATACGACCAAATACTTCCTACTCTCCGCGCTCTATTTCAAAAACGGTTAGACTTAGAAAAAAAATACCTTCTTGTAGAGAATTTTATGCTCTACAACTTTTATAATAAGTCCCAAAGTGATTTAGAGCATAAAAAACGAGATATTGTTGAAAAACAATTTTTGTGACCTTTGACCTTCGTTTTTTTGATGAACCGAACAAGCTATCATCGGTAACTTTTGACTACACATAAACAATGCCAAAACGAAGGTATACACCAATTTATAGCTTATTATCTCAAAAATCGGCAGATAGGCTCTTTTTTCAGCTATATTGCCTGGACTATTGGTCAATATTTGTGAGCTCGTCTTCGTGTACAGTCATGAATGTGCGTTGAAGTTATATTAGTTATCGTAAGCGTATGATAGACTAGTTAAAATATATATGTTAAAAAGGGCAGGGTTAAAAATTTTTAATTGAATAAAAAATAGGCGATAACTTTTATTTAGGATAAAACCACACCTCACAAAAAATTCGGGGAATTTGACTGCGGTAATTTTGCATACTATAGAAACTACGCTGCAAAAAAAGAGCTTGTCAAGTTTTTTATCTGAAAACTTCAATATTGTTTCCAGCTAATGTTTACTTACCCCTTGATATATAATAGTAGTACACTTCAGATAATTTATAAGTAGTGTCTAGACTGTGAGAAAATACATCTGCATACCTAAATTTTGACGCCATCGACTGTAAATGCCAAATATACAAAACCTGTGTCAGACCGGTGCTAATTTATGAAGCTGAGGCCAAAGCAGACAACACCATGACAAAAAGGCATATAAGAACAACAGAAATGAAGATTCTCAAAACAATCACAGGATACACAATGTCGGATAGACAAAGCAACACCCACATAACAGAGAAATGCAAAGTTGGGTACGGGGTGCGATGGGTGAGAGCCAGAAGACGTGGCTGGAACTGGAATAAATATATGACGCGAATAGCGGATACTAGGATGGCGAAATTAGCTCGCAGCCCAAAAACCAGAGGGTAGCAAATCACCGGAAACACCTCCCAAGAGATGGCGAGACAGTTGGCAATCAAAGTAAGCAGATTTTAAAAGCGATTCGCCTCACAAAAGTTCATGGAGAAGACGAAATAACCATCTTTTTTCAGAGAAAAAATTCGCTAGCTGCCTGAAAGTTAGGTAAAATATGTGTTCCTAAATAAATAAACATTTTGTTAACACAAAATTTGTCCATATTCGAAGCTGGTTTCATTACTAATTTGAAAAATTATAATTAATTTAATTTTAATCAAATATCTATTCGATAGAAATAAATTACCATTTAATCGAACGAAATTTGAATTTAAAGGGCAATAAGCCACGTTCAGAGAGGAAATTACAACGAAAATGGGTAAAATCCTAAATTCCGATAACACTATTGAACCGAAGTCGAATCGATCATTTAATTTTACATTTAGATTTACGGTGAATTTCCACCGTAAATTTCTGAGAATGAACTATTTTCATTTCCTATTCTTTTTTCCGAGGAACGTTTTTTTTTTAATTATTGTTTTTCTGTTATGGCAAGTGGAGCATGATAATCCTTTCTTGCTTTTTGTACAATTGTGCAGAGACAGTGAGTGTTCTGGACATTAAATTACTGGAACAAATAAATTTATTTAGGAAGGGCATGGTTTTAAAGGGAACAATACTTTAGCATCTATAGCATAGCCACTTGGAAACGAAACTTTTTTTTAAGCAAGTGTAAGTGTAGTAAGAGATCTAATATAGATAGCTTTTTTTGCGAAACATCCCCGGTCATCGATATCCAGTTTAATGTGTTGAGGAGGGTTTAGAGTTCCAGTGCAAGAGGGTCTTTTTCTTCATCAAGTTGTTTCGCTCGATGATTATTGCTTAATACTCCCCACTCCCCAGGTAGCTCCGCATTTAGTTTTCTTTTTTTTTCCTTAAAGAAACTTTAAACCTTTACGGCCTCTTGGCCTTCTTCTTAGTAACTAGATTTTTTTTTTTTTTTTTTATGGGTCTAGTACACGTGCTGCAGGGAAGTCCCTAAAGCGCTCCAGGAGCGGCACGAGTGCGGAAAAAAAAAGCGATTCACGTTGTTCTCGAATCGCTGTAAATTGTACTCGGTGGGAAACACAGCGCTGGGCAAATTATTCCAAAGGGATGACGTTCTCCATATAAAAGATTGCTTGAAAAGCGTTGTACGCGGAGTAACAAGCTGAACCTCATACGGATGCGAAGCACCAGCGAGACGTGTATTTTTAACATGCACCGCTTTGGGAGGAATTAAGCGGGCTACATCCTTCGAACACTTTCCATGAAAATACTTGTAGAACAGACTCAAGTCGCCAACCGTTCTTCGATGTTCCAGCGAATCAAGGCCGCCCGTCAAGTCCGGGTCCCCAATCAGACGGACCGCTCTTCTCTGAACAGAATCCAACAAATGCAGTGTATGTTTGGGAGCGGAGCCCCAAACGTGGGAGCAGTATTCCATAGTTGGTCGAATTTGGGCTTTGTAAAGAATTAACAGTTGCTGTGGCGTGTAAAGCTTTCTGGTTCTAAATAATATTCCCAACATTTGAGAAGCTCTCCTTGCTATGCCTGCAACATGTTCATGCCAAGACATATTTGCTCCCAAACTAACGCCCAACAAATTGAGCGACGATGCTAGGGGAATGGAGTGCCCCGACATAACTATGTCGGGTTCAGCAACGTTAACTTTTTTAGAAAAAACTGCCGCTTGGGTTTTTGTAGCGTTAAATTCCACTTGGTTACTGTCACCCCAAGATAGAATTTCTTCCAGGTCTTTGTTAAGTTGAACGACCTCCTGCTGTCTGCGGATACTCGCCTGGGCAGCCGATGTCCGAGCGTTCAAGGTGAATGAAGAGACAAGCGTACTGTCATCTGCAAAGCTATAGATTGGATTCCCGGTCTTTTCCAGCAGATCGTTAATGTAAATGAGAAAGAGAGTAGGAGACAGTATGGAGCCCTTGGGCACACCGGCGTTGATAGTGAGGGTGTCAGAAAGAAATCCGTCGACCGCCACTCGTAAAGAACGCTCTCTGAGGAAACATGAGAGCCACAAACAGAACCTTTCAGACATACCATAAGAGCGTAACTTAGCCAACAGTCCATCGTGCCAAACACGGTCGAATGCCTTGGATATGTCAAAAGCAACCGCTCGAGATTCTCCAAAGTGTTCAATTGTGTTGTTCCAAACATGTGTTACATAAGTTAGAAGATCTCCTGTTGATCTATGTTTACGAAAACCATATTGGTGATCGCTAATAATATTGAATCGTTCAAGATATTTTAGAAGATGCTCATTGATAACCTTTTCCATGACTTTCGATATTATTGAAAGCAGTGCAACTGGTCGGTAGTTATTTGGCAAGGTCTTCTTACCTTTTTTAGGTATCGGCTGAACCGTGGCACATTTCCAGCAGGACGGAAATATTCCCTTTCTGTAGGATAGGTTAAAAAAAGTCTACAGAAAACTGGTGTTAGTTCCCTTGCACAGTTTTTGAGAACTATGGCAGGTATTCCGTCAGCGCCAGAAGCCTTCTTGGTGTCTAGCTTCATTAAAATACGCTTTATGATGCGCTGTCTGAAGACAACATCGGGCATCCTTGACTGCAATATGGGAATAGTAGGTGGTGTTTTTCCTTGGAAATCGACAGTAGAATGTGAAGCAAACAGTTCAGCCAACAAGTTTGCTCTCTCAACAGGTGTGGTTGCAATGGAATTATCTGGCCGTGTGAGTGGTGGTATGGTGGATTTGGTAAAATTTTGACTAACTGCCTTAGCGACTGCCCAAAAGGACCTGGAATTGTTGGGACAAGCGAGAAGTTTGTTTCTAATTCGTTGATTGTGTGCCTCCTTGGTTTCGTCGATAATTCCCTTGCATCTGTTCCGGGCATGTACAAAGATGTTACGATTTACGGTGTTAGGATTTTCACGCCATTGTCGGTAGGCAATATGTTTAGAAGCAACAGCTTCTTTGCATTTTCGGTCGAACCAAGGCTTGCCGTTGGAGGAGCATTTCTTCCAAAAAGGGATGTAAGCCAGCCAAAATAACATCGGAGACCTCCCTGGCGCAGTCAGATGGGTTATCGGATCGAAAACAAATGTTTATCCAAGGGAAAGTTCGAAAGTATTTCATAAGATCTTCCCATTTAGCAGATTTGTAGTGCCAAATCTTGCGCGGCCTAGGCGCCTCTCTGTCACTGATTGGCAGGATACTCGATGTCGAAAGCAGTTTATGGTCGGAAGAACCTAACGGCGGATTTACGGTGACCGTGTAAATCTCCGGATTGGTGGTTAAAAACAGATCAAGAAGACTGGCGAACTCCCCGTCTCGATCAGGGATCCGTGTTGGTTCGTCAATAAGCTGAGTTAAGCCATAACTGATTGAGAATGATTCAGCTTCACGACCTTGTTCGTCGGTAGTATTTGAATATTTAAGCCAGTTGATATTGTGGACATTAAAGTCGCCCAAGACGGCAACTTCGGCACTTGGATAGGTACTTTGTAAATGATCGATGTTGTCTGCAAGAGAAGCGAAAAGTGTTCGAAAATTGGTATCACTTGGTGGTCGATACAGGATACAGATGAACCTTGTGGTTTGTTGAGTCGTTATTTTTAACCACATAACATCAATGTTATGTCATCAAGATGTCTCTTACTTCTCACCGCAGTTATCTTCATTTCTCTGAATTGGCATATCAAATAAAGCAACAAAAACAATAAATCCCATTGAAAAAAACAAAATAATAAATGGAAGTCAACAATGGCTGACCTGCATTCTTCTTGTAATTATTTAGTTTACTTTGAGGTCTTGTAGTGTACACATCGTTAATAGTCTGTTAATTTTAGTAGTTTCCACCGAAGTTCCACTAAAAGTTAAGTGTATACAAAAATGCCAAGAAAATGTGAATTGCATTTAGAAAAAAATACAGTTTCTTTTAGAAAGTGGAAAAAATAAATTATACATTGTAAAAATAAAGAAATGTCCACACAGTACGCTGAGATTTTAAAAAGGCAAAAACGCACAAAAACCTAAATAAGGTTGGTCGGAAATGCATTACAAATGTGAGAAAAGACTGGCAGTTGATACATGCTTCTTTGAAAACCCGCAAAAAGCCATCTTCTGAGCTATGTGCTGGTTTTTCTGAAGACATTGAAAAGAAAGTTTCTGCTCGCACGGTGAGAAGAACCCTTTAAGATGCTGGACTCAAAGGCTATAAAGCTGCAAAAAAAACTCTGACTATCAAAGAAGAATAAAAAGATGCGCTTGGAATGGGCCTAGAAACATAAATCTTTCAACCAAGAGAATTGGTCTAATAGCATATTGTCAGACGAGTCTAAGTTCAAGGTCTTGTTTATTAAAACTGGCCATTGTTTAAACTATTTATTTTAGTAAATGATTAATTTTTCCCTAATGTTTGTTTTTTTCTTATTTTCGGTTTATGTTACTCCTGATACTACCTACGTAAGGTGCTAGATGGGAAAGAAATATAACTCCGATTTTGTAGTACCCACTGTAAAACACGAGGCTGCAATATTATGGTGTGAAGTGCTTGTCAGCAAGAGGCGTGCCCGAAATAGTAGTTTGCGAGAGCCAATTGAGTTTATAAAAGTATATAGAAGTTGTAAATACTGCACTAGAACCATCATTTCGTAAATTGTATGGTAATATAACTTGGAAAATGGTCGTTTCCGGCAAGATAACGAACTGTATCACAAAGCGGCAGCGACAGTGAAGTGATTCCGAGAGAATAGGATGGAGCTTGTAGATTGACTCCCCCAGTCATCAGATGTCAACTCTATAGAACATGTGTGGTTGAGCTTTAAGTGGAGAATCAAGCAATCTCATTAAAAGATATTTTCAAACACTTCTTGTTTAAAGAGTGGATCGTTATTTTTCAAGAAGAATGCAAAGATAATTATTCCGTTGCCAAAAAGAATTGCAGCGGTAATAAAAGCCAAAGGATATTATACTACTATTAAGTTATATTGTAAATATGTATATGAGTTTAATTTAAAGTGTCTTTCATTTTGTTTCATTCCAACAGAGTTTTAAAATTTTTATAGGTAGGTAATATTTTTGGCGACTGCATACAATAGTATAAACTTCGGTCGATTTTAATCAGCATGAGAACACCTTACGTCTTGTAAATCTTATCCGATCCCTGTATGAGAACACAAATGGCAAAATTAAACTGAATAATTCTTTTTCGGTAGAAACCGGTGTTAAACAAGGATGTATTCTGTCACCTTTACTTTTTAATTATTTATATAGTCGACATACGAGGCATGTTTTTTAAGTAAGTACCGTTTTGGAATTAAAAAAAGACGTGCAAAGATATCGCTATAATTTTATTTTTACATGAAAGCCTGTACCTTAATCTACTTTTCTACATAATTTCCGTGAATATTGAGGCACTTGTCATAACGTGGCACCAGTTTTTGAATACCCTCCTCATAAAATTCTGCCGCCTGACTTGTTAACCACTGTATCACAAATGTTTTGACTTCGTTATCGTCTTGAAGACGCTGACCACCCAGGTGCTTCTTCAAGTGCAGGAACAAATGGTAGTCGCTGGGCGCCAGATCAGGGCTGTATGGAGGATGATCTAGAGTTTCCCATTTAAAAGATTTGATGAGATCTTTGGTCCGATTAGCCACATGTGGACGGGCATTGTCATGCAGCAAAACGATACCCTTACTCAACTTGCCACGTCTTTTGTTCTGGATTGCACGACGCAGATTGTTCAATGTCTCACAATAAGACGCTGCATTGATTGTCTCATTACGAGGCAGAAACTCCACTAGCAATACTCCTTTTCTGTCCCAAAAAACTGGGCACATGATTTTGCGGGCAGAAATTGTTTGCTTAAACTTCACTTTTTTGGGTGATGATGAATGTCGCCATTCCATGGATTGTTGTTTCGATTCTGGTGTGACGTAGGCCACCCATGTTTCGTCACCAGTAACAATTTGGTCTAAAAAATGTTCACCTTCATTGTGGTACCGCTCAAGGAAAGTCAATGCACTGCCTAAACGTTGGGTTTTGTGCAAATCCGTCAACATTTTTGGAACCCAACGTGAACACAATTTCCGGTAATTCAAGTTCTCGGTCACAATGCGATACAAAACACTACGAGAATATTGAGGAAAGCAGTCGCCCAATGATGAAATTGTAAAGCGTCTGTTTTCTCTCACCTTTTCGTCCACTTTCTGCACCAAATCTTCATTAACGACCGAAGGACGCCCACTCCGTTCTTCATCATGCACATTTGTGCGGCCATCTTTAAATGCTCTCACCCATTTCCTTACCATTCCATCACTCATAATGTTTTGTCCGTAAACTTCACAGATCTCACGATGAATATCGATCGGTTTTACGCCTTTAGCACTAAGAAATCGTATAACAGCCCGTACTTCACAATCGGCGGGACTCACGATTGTCGGAGGCATCTTAAACACTCAGTAAACAACGTATACAATGAAGAATCAGACTGTAATGGCGTCAGTGCGTAGACATGAGATGTAGGTTACCAGCGCGCATGCGCGGAACGCCGACCGTATCGCTGCGGCGGCGGAATCGCAAAACGGTACTTACTTAAAAAACATGCCTCGTATAATGAGGTCTGTTTTGAATGGACAGAGTAGCGTTAGATATGTGGATGATAATGTTATACTTGCAACGTCAATATAAGACCTAGAATCAATTATGTAGTGTCTTGAAATCACTAGCAAAAACTGTAAATCAAGAATTAATAAAGTGAGAACCAAACTAATGATTGTTAGTCGTAATGAAGATCCGTCACACATAAATGAAATTGCCGGTATCACTGTCGTAGACCATTTCAACTATTCGGGCTCCCTCATAACTAACAATGGTGGCTGTGAAGCAGAAGAAAGAAGATGTTTGGCTATTGCTAGAAACTCGACAAATTCCCTAAGATCGGGAAAGATCCAATCACGAATAACACAAAGTTAAGATTGCTGTACAGCCTTATATTCCCCATAGCAATTTACGCATAGGACACATGGACCATTAAACAAGCTGAATAAAGATGAATCAATGCGTTTGAGATGAGGCCATAGCGAAGAATCCTTACAGTATCATATACCAAACACTGCACTAATGTATCTATTCCTGAAGAACTTAATTAGTATAATTGACCGTCTTATGAGGAAAGTAGGTGCCATTCAAAAGCTTGTAGTAACGCGGAAGGTAGAAGAGCAAGGTGAAGGTCTCCAACAAGATGGTCTGATCTATCTGAAATCTCTACTTGATATGAGTATGCATGAGTCAAGTCAGGTCGCGTAAGAGCGAGATACTTGGAAAATTACTGTTAAGGCAGCATCGTATAATGTCATCGAATATCCTTCCCGCTCCTTAAATCTGGTTACGCCTCTGTTTCGCATATAATCAATTGTTGTCCATTCCGAATTCAACAATTGCCAATATTTTCTTTCACGATTAAAAATATATTATTTATAGTGGGTAGAGCAGCTTCAAGCAGACCAAAACGAACACCCCGTACCTGTTTTTTTAACTAATAATTTTCGTGATTATGAATTGTGTGACAGGCTTGCCTATTTATTGATCGGGAAGTGAAAAATGTGTTTTCAACATAGTTTAAAGTATGGCTTGGCGTGACATCGTGAATCATGATAATTTTCGGAATTTTAGAACCACTTTTACATGCATGTGTCTATTTATGGAAGGCACTAATTTGAAAAATTACAAACAATACCAGTTTAGTTATTATAAAGTAAATAAATAGTATATCACGTTTCACGGACTTTCTTACTAAATTTGCAATTAAAGAGACTGGAAACCCAATCGTTTCTCCTTTGATTTTGTACAAAATCGTGTTCTGTAGCTAACAATCTAGAGATAAATATATAATAAAAGACTGTTTTTAGTCAATTTCCACTGGTTTATTTAAATTGCGATGACGCGTTTCGCTGTCGATGCAGCTTCTTCAGATCTACATTTTACACTGTCAAGTTAGGTTTAATATTCACCGTTTTATATAATTTCTTAATTATAATATTACACCTAATTAAATTACATTGATAGTATTGGAAAATCCACACTGATTTGGAGTTAGGAGAATAAATTCAATAATGGTGAATTGCTTAAATCTACCTGGTCGTTAAGTAAAGTACCTGTAGTCCTTAATCGATTTATTTGCATTGTCTCTAAAAGGTTTAAAACTAAACCTTTTAGAGACAATGCAAATAAATCGATTAAGGACTACAGGTACTTTACTCAACGACCAGGTAGATTTAAACAATTCATCATTATTGAATTTATTCTTCTAATTGCAAATCTGTGTGGGTTTTCCAATACTATCAATGTAATTTAATTAGGTGTAATATTATAATTAAGAAATTATATAAAATTGTGAACATTAAACCTAACTTGACAGTGTAAAATGTAGATCTGAAGAAGCTGCATCGACAGCGAAACGCGTCATCGCAATTTAAATAAACCAGTGGAAATTTACTAAAAACAGTCTTTTATTATATATTTATAATGAATTTCCATCAAGTAGAAGCTACAACCATCCAAAATCTAGAGATAGTATCGGGTTGTCATAGAACGTCAAAATTTTGACTTATGTGAGGAATAGACCAGATAATTTTATGAACATGACTAAATGGAAGAGCTTTATCGCGAATCTTCCTCTTTGTAGGGAAAACTATCATACAGTTTGCCTTTCCTTGATATTAAGCTTGTACATGGTCTGTGTGGGGTGGGGGATGTGGCAATTCGCGAAAAATAACTCTCATCATCCTCTGTTCTCTCTCTCAAATATTTTTGAGAAATTTCTATCCTTGTCAGTTTCTACTCCAGTATAAAAAGTTTAGAGATTCGCCATGCAGAAACTTTTTTCATCCTTAAATCTTGATGAACAATCTTGAAAACTATAGTTACGGATACTTCCGGTTCTTTAGTAAGCACTAAAATCAACATTCGTCGATCAAACAGCAACAAATTCCCAAACAAACATGATGATTTCTTCACTTTTTCTCAAGGCCAGTCTTCCTGATCTGGAGTCATCCTGAATTGAGTCTCCGCGTTATCGAAAGTGTTCACATCAAAATACTTTCATGAACAACTTTCATCCCATTTCCCTTTTTAGTGAGAAACTCGAGAACTGTGCGGAACTTCCACTCGAATTTTGGAAGAAAAAAATCGGAAAAACTGCAAAACGCAATGGGCTAATATAAAATTCCAAAGTACAGTGACAGCTTTTTTTATGGCCAAAGCACACGTGCTGCAGGGAAATCCCTAAAGCTCTACAGGAGCGATGCGTGTGAAGAAAAAGCGATTCACGTTGGTCTTGAATCGTTGTAAATTGTATTCGGTCGGAAACACAGTCCTTGGGCAAATTATTTCAGAGAGACGAGGGTCCCAATATAAAAGATTGCTCGAAGTAGTAGCAAGCTGAGCTTCATACGGATGTGAAGTATAGCGCGACTTGTATTCCTAGCATGCCCCGCTTTGGAAGAAATGAAACGAGCTACATCCATCGATCACTTTCCATAAAAATACTTGTAGAATAGACTCAGATCGCCAACCGTTCGTCAATATTCGAAAGAATCAAGGTTGCTGGACAGTTCTGGCTGCTGATAGAATTTGGTAGAGGTTCACATACCTCACAAGGCTATGTTGTATGTAGTATTATGAGCGTGAAAACATGATTTCCAGATACTTACTTAATTTTAAATTTTATGTATCTATTCATACCTAGAAGACATTTTAAAATTTTCTAAGGGGCATGGTCACAAATGAAAATACCTTACCTAATATCAATTAAAAATGCTAATTGTCAATACGTTAAACATAATATCAAATATAAAATCACTTACCAATAGAGAAGGCCCAACTATAACAGGCAAATGGGCGCGGTGTATTGACACATATGTATATGGTAAACGCGAACATAAATAATATACAACACTTGACGAAAGAAAATGCAGTCCATATTAGAAATATAGCAAAATTCATTGTTTTGTTTAAAACATCTAACTATAAACTGAATATTCTAAACACAATGTTTAAACGAAAAGTCTATACAGCGACTTTTTAAATTTGCAAATTCGCACTAATTGATTAAAATCACGAATATCTTCTATCATTTTCTCTTCTATTGACAACATTCCGAATGCTGAAAGTTTTTCTTCATTCATGATATATATATATATATATATATATATATATATATATATATATATATATATAACAAGGATTTTCTACAGCTGACACTGTCTTCCTTCTCTCAGCCTTTGATTCCATCTGTTTCTATCTTCCCAGTCTCCATCTGTTAGACCCCTGTCCTCCATAGCCTCGTCCACGTCGTCTCTCCACGATCGTCTGGGTCTTCCTCATTTCTTCTCCCTATAGGGCTCCACTCCGTTATTTTCTTTATCCACCTATTATCTTCGCTTCGTCTTATGTGTCCATACCATTTTAATCGTTTTTCTTCAATGGTGTTTATTGCGTTCTCTTTGATGTTCATTCTGCTTCTTATTTCTTCATTTGTTATTCTCTCCATACGTGTCACTCTACAACATCTTCTCCAATACTCCATCTCTACCGCGTTAATTTTAGATTTATTTCTTTTGTTGATCGTCCATGTTTCTGACCCGTATGTCATTATGCTTTGTATTATTGATTTGTATATGCGTGTTTTGTTTCTCTTTGTAATATGCTTGTCCCACAGGATCGAATTTAATTGTCTTATGCATGTCCGCGTTTGTCCTAATCTAGCTTTAATCTCTTTTTCTGATGTTGCGTTTTTTGAAATGATGGTTCCTAGATATTTAAATCTATCGGTTCCTTTGATTATTGTTTCGTTATCTACTTCTCGATTCTTCATGTTTCTCTCCTTTGTTGTTAGATATTCCGTTTTATCAAAGTTTATTGTTAATCCTGCTTTAGTGTATTCTTCTTTCAGTTTTCTTACCATATAACTGAGGTCTTCCTCATCTTGCGCTATGATTACTTGGTCGTCTGCGAAACTTAGAGTATATAAGTAATCTTCTCGTATTGGGACTCCCATTCCACTACATTTTTGTTTCCATTTTTTAATGTTTGTACAAGGTATATCTTGAATAGTGTTGGGGATGTAGAGCATCTTTGTAATAGGCCTTTTGATGTTTGGAATCTCTTCCCTATTTTATGCCCTATTTTTATGATCACTGTGTTGTTTTCGTATATTAGTTCTTTGTCAATGCCTATTTCTTTCATTGCGTTCCATAATCTTTGTCTTGGTACTGAGTCATAGGCCTTTCTTATGTCTATGAAGGCTAGATGAACTTCTCTATTCTTTGCCAGCTTTTTTTCCATTGTTGGTTTTATAGTGTATATGTGATCTATACATGATTTTCTGGCCGTAAAGCCTGCTTGGTCTTCTCCAATTTTTCCTTTTATATTTTCTTCCATGATATTTTTAAATAATTTTTCCATACAAACGTCCCATACTCGATATTACGCTTAGGCCTCTATAGTTTGTGCATTTTTTGCGGTCTCTCCTTTTTAAATATAGACACTATATAAGCTTTTGACCATTCCTCTGGTATTTTTTCTCCATTTATCGCTCTGTGGAACATGTTTCTCAGCATTCGATGTAATTTATTATACCCGTACTTAATCATTTCATTTACCACACCCCCAGGCCCTGCAGATTTATGATTTTTGAGTGTTTTATTGTCTTCTTTACTTCTTCATAGCTTAGTTATATCTCTTTTATTTCCTTATTCTGTTCTTCTTCAGGGTTCTCTTCTTGGAATTCTTGTCTATCTTCTGTTAGCAGCTTCTTATAATATTCTTCCCACTCGCGTTCTGGGATGTACTCTATATACGTCTTCTCTCTATTGTTAGTCCTTAATGCTTCATTCATGGTACTTCTCAAAAACAACTTAATGCTTTTTAAAAAGAAGAAATTTCTTTCAGCTTCAACAGTTGTCATCGGAATGGTAATAATTAGCTGCAGTAAAGTGTACGTTGCGGAAAACACATTTTGTAAATTATTTTCGATTATAAATCGCAAACAATGCACCCCTACTGGCAAATTTCTAAAATCTGGCCGTTTATAAATAAGTTCAAATTTAGTTCGAAATCTAATTTTATCCAAAAATGGATATGCCTGAACTATATCATTTAAATAGTGCGATGGGAATTTATCTCCGAGAACTTAGAAGACATAAACAGAAGCGAACCAATTAGATGACTATTAAATGAAAACCTTTCCTTAATTTGAATTAATATATAATCACATACTTCGTTTGCTGCAACTACTTTCGTTAAATAAGGATCTTCCTTACGTCTTTGATTCTGAAAAGCTTCAATTAAAGTAGGAATTTCTTCAGCATTTTGTCTTTCAATCGTTATACATTTTTCAAATATATTAATTGCTGTGGCTACCTGTGCAGGATCAGAAGTAGATTTTTGCAAGCTGTTATATAGGATATCGGCGTGTGGCATAATTTTATGAAAAAATGTTAACCAGAATACAAATTGTGCATCGTATAACATTCTACGGACTGCCGCGGCTTGATTAATTGTGGTAGATTGTTTCGAAGTATTTTCTACCTTCTCCAGACATTCGATAAGTGCTTCTCTGTTCTCAAAAATAATATTTATAGCTCTACTTTTAAAAAGCCACTGAGGAGAATTTGAAAAAAAATTCGTAACATCTGTTATATTAGAAAAGAAAATACGTATTTCTGCATTCTGACCACTTGCATGAGCCAAAATTAAATTTAACTGATGAGCATAACAGTGAACATAATAGTCGTATTTAAAATCTTCTTGAGTAATTCTGTTTACTCCACCATGGCGGCCACTCATAACATTTGCTCCATCATAGCTTTGTAAAATTAATTTATTGGGTGTATCTGTAACTTTGGGCAAAACGTCTTTAATATAATTTGCTAAACTAATTGCATTATGACCTTGTGGATTCAAAAAAGCCCAAAATCGTTTAGTTGGGGTACCATCTTTTAAAATGTATCTGAAAACTACTACCATTTGAAACTTACAAGAAATATCTATGGTCTCATCTGCTATAACAGAGATGAATTGGGCGTCTGCTATTTCATTCGTTATATTTTCGTGGCAAACTTGTAGCATGCAATCTAGTAATTCGAATTGAATTATTTTTGAAGTACCTTTGAAGACCGTAGATTTTTTAAAATGCTCTTTTAAAGCCAGATCCAACTCTGCACTAAAATTGATTAGACCTTTGAAAATGCTCGGATTTTGCGAATCATCCCTTTCATCGTGCCCTCGCAAAGCTAATTCGAAACATCCACAGAGCTTTATATAATTTATAATTTTCGACAAAACATTCCTACTTTTCAGTACATTGGCATTATGTTTCTCGATACCTCTTCTGTAGGCACTGTCCAGTTGTTGTTCTATATCAACTTTTCCCAAAAGTCTTAGTTCTAACTGCGAATTTATATGAACTTTCATGTTTCAAAATTTTTGGTGATAAGTGTGCCAGATCGACTACCCCACTTTTCACACAACTCGCTTCAACATTTTCAGATGCAAATAGCAAACATGGAAAACCAAACAAGCTGTTTTTAACACTGCATCTGCATAATCATTCATGTTTTTCATATAATTCACTTTTAAAACTTCTCTTGAACTCGCCTTTTTGTCCCTTACTTACTTGAGTAATACTAAGATTCGGAATCGGTTTCCCCGCAGCTTTCACTTCTAAAGCCAACTTCGAAAATTTTTTTTTAAATAATTCACTGTATATTCAAAGTTCCTTTTAACGCCTAACAAATTATTACACCCCGGCTGTGCATCCATTTTTTCGTTCATTACATCAATTATAATCAGTTTATGTCTGTATGTAATTGCATTCACGACTTAATACTAACAGTACACCCCTGTTGCAAAATATTGAGCGCCAAAACCAAATTTAACTACGCTACGCTACGAACCGCTTAGATTAGATGTAAAATATAAACGAATCAACACGACGCTTCTATCCCAATCCAAATCCGCAAGATCACCAAGTAAGTGTGAACCACGAAGAGAGAAAAACGACCAATTTATATCTTCGTATTAGAGAGAGAGAGACACAGTTTGCCAGAACGCAAAAACGTATAAAACGAGACAGCACCGTATACCACCTTGCTTTACATCTAGTTCTTGTAATTTGTGCGCTTAGGGAGCTTCAGTGATAACTCGAGATTTAACAGTACGTAAAGTATTAGGGTTGTTATAAATTGTTCTTTTCCATTTGTATGGAAGGTTCACTTGTTTAAAAGACGTTCGTATGACTAAGGTATAATACAAAATAATTTGCATTTTGCCTTGTTATTGACAGGGGGTTCACGTGCTCATGTACTCCTATAGAGGAGTTGATTGAGTAGTCCATTACTTTGTGACAGTACATTTTAACAATAAAACTACTTAATTACTTTATTAACTGTCACTAAATATATTTGTAAAGATTTTACAATTGCGTTTTCGCGATTTCGTAGTACAACTACATTGTCAAACGCTTAACTAAGACTAAAACAGATTTTTGGTATTTTATGTTTATATGATGAACAGATGTGGGTCTATTTTATGTTAAAAAAGTTTGAACAAAGGAGAATTTGCTACGTCTAATTGACTATTCAGTAAATTTATATTATGGTCCTTTGAATGTCTGTAAATTTCTATAGATTCTAAGAAGTTGAGTTTTGACCCTTTAGGTGCCATATGGAGTATTTGTAAACAATCGATATTGGGAAAAGTATGGCCTGTTTCTAAGAAATGTTTAGCAAAGTGTGATTTTTCATTTTTTAGCCTATAAGAGGCATTGTGTTCTGCGAATCTTGTCTTGAAATTCCGTCCCGTTTGGCCTACGTAACAGCTATTGCACTCTTGACAATTAAGTTTATAAACTCCTGATTTATTATATTTATTAGTTTTATCTTTGGCATTAAAAAATATACTGGATAATTTTTGAGCGGGTTTTAAAGCTATTCTTGTTTTTTCGGTCGTGAGAACTTGGGATATTTTTATCCGAGATGGGACCAAAATATGTCAGAGGTATGAATGTTTTCTTTTCTCGGTATTCTTTTACGGGGTAGATTAAGCTGAGAGTGATTTGTTTTCGTTTACGGCTTATTAAGGTATTAATTATTTTAGGTTGGAAGCCGTTATTGAGTGCTATATTTTTTTGATTGTGTCCAGTTCTTTTTTTAAATTATTTTTACTAAGAGGGATATTGAAGGCTCTATGGATCATAGATCTATAGGCTGCCAGTTTATGGGAGTTAGGGTGTATTGAGTCAGCTGGGATGGTGACATCTGAAAAGGTTGGTTTGCGGAAGATATCGAATTCTAATCTATTTTCCTTTTTTAAAATTGTAATATCTAAGAAATTTATTTTATTATCGGTTTCCTTTTCAAGTGTGAATTTTATGTTGGGGTGTAAATTATTTAGCTGATTTAAAGTGGAATTTAGTTCAGTAAACAGTTTTCTAAAAACTCAACACGCGAAAAATATTCTCTTTTGGTTTAGATATGTGGACGACATCTTAGTATGTTTCCTTGGAACCTGAACTAACCTGAACTAAATTCCACTTTAAATCAGCTAAATAATTTACACCCCAACATAAAATTCACACTTGAAAAGGAAACCGATAATAAAATAAATTTCTTAGATATTACAATTTTAAAAAAGGAAAATAGATTAGAATTCGATATCTTCCGCAAACCAACCTTTTCAGATGTCACCATCCCAGCTGACTCAATACACCCTAACTCCCATAAACTGGCAGCCTATAGATCTATGATCCATAGAGCCTTCAATATTCCTCTTAGTAAAAATAATTTAAAAAAAGAACTGGACACAATCAAAAAAATATAGCACTCAATAACGGCTTCCAACCTAAAATAATTAATACCTTAATAAGCCGTAAACGAAAACAAATCACTCTCAGCTTAATCTACCCCGTAAAAGAATACCGAGAAAAGAAAACATTCATACCTCTGACATATTTTGGTCCCATCTCGGATAAAATATCCCAAGTTCTCACGACCGAAAAAAACAAGAATAGCTTTAAAACCCGCTCAAAAATTATCCAATATATTTTTTAATGCCAAAGATAAAACTAATAAATATAATAAATCAGGAGTTTATAAACTTAATTGTCAAGAGTACAATAGCTCTTACGTAGGCCAAACGGGACGGAATTTCAAGACAAGATTCGCAAAACACAATGCCTCTTATAGGCTAAAAAATGAAAAATCACACTTTGCTAAACATTTCTTAGAAACAGGCCATACTTTTCCCAATATCGATTATTTACAAATACTCCATATGGCACCTAAAGGGTCAAAACTCAACTTCTTAGAATATATAGAAATTTACAGACATTCAAAGGACCATAATATAAATTTACTGAATAGTCAATTAGACGTAGCAAATTTTCCTTTGTTCAAACTTTTTTAACATAAAATAGACCCACATCTGTTCATCATATAAACATAAAATACCAAAAATCTGTTTTAGTCTTAGTTAAGCGTTTGACAATGTAGTTGTACTACGATATCGCGATAACGCAATTGTAAAATCTTTACAAATATATTTACAAATGGAGTAGATTCACTTCACACAACATCACTCTATCCATATCCTATGACCCAGTGATTGTACAGTTTAACAAAGTAATTAAGTAGTTTTATTGTCCTATAGAGGAGCTGCCACTGAATGCAGTGTATGTTGGCAAGCAGAGCTCGAATGTGAACTTTGTACAAAATTAACAGTTGTTGGGAAGTATAAAGCTGTCTGATTCGAAATAATATTCCCAGCTTTTTAGAAGCTCTCTTTGCTATGCTTGCAACATGTTCATGCTAATATCTGCTTCCAAATTAAGCAAACTGAGTAACGATGCTAAAAAAATGGAGTATCCCGACATAACTATGTCGGCTAAAGTAACATTAACTTGTTTAAAAAAAACTGCCGCCTGGGTTTTTGTAGTTAAAATATACTTGGTTACTGTCACTCCAATATAGTATTTAACAGTAAGCAGTAAACAGAATTAGACAGTAAGGATCCCGCACAATCCTCATGGAAATTGGGTTTCGGCCAATTCTTTGAAACTTGGCACAGAGGTAGTTTTCAACATGCTGATTAAAAGTCTCAATGGGCACAACCCCCAAAAACCAACCCCAAACCCCCCACGACCCCCCAAGCCTTCAATGTGGGCATTGTTAGGTATTAGGATTTTGGGGGTTGTGAACATTGAGACTTTTGTTCTTAGTTTTGATAGTTACTTCTGTAGAGTATTTAAGCTAAAGCAGACAAGAAAAAACGCTTCGAAGATTATTTGAAACTGTTACGTATCGACACCTTCCAATGCCCACTTTGTAGGCTTTGGGGGTCTGGGGTTGATTTTTTGGTGGTTTTGTCATGAAACTTTTGATCAGCATGTTGCAATCTACCTCTGTTCATTGTTTGAGCTAACGCAGTCAAGAAAAAGCCTTTCAAGACTTGTGAAAATGGCAACGTATGGATACCTATAATGCCTTCATTCTGTTATGGGGGGAGGGGGTTGAGGTTGATTTAGGGGGTCTTGCACATTAAGACCCTCAATCAGAATGTTAACAGTTAGCTTTGCAAGGTGTTTGAGCTAATGTAGCCGAGGAAAAACCGCTTCGAAGATTGATTGAAACTGTACCCACCGATACCTAACAATGTCCACATTGCAGGCTTGGGGGGTCGTGGGGGGGTTGGGGTTGGTTTTTGGGGGTTGTGCCCATTAAGACTTTTAATCAGCATGTTGAAAACTACCTCTGTGCCAAGTTTCAAAGAAATTGGCCGAAACCCAATTGTTTGTCTTTGTCAACTAAATAACTGTTTTGCATAACCTCATTTTGTTGGTTAAGTAGGTAGATAACTTAACAACTCTCCATGTTACTTAAAGTGCATAATTCATTGTTCAACGAGCTATTTGAATTTTGCTTAGACATTGAGTGTGGGTTTCTATTTATTCCTAGTAGATTCGTAATTACCTGAACTCTACTGTACGTACACAAACACGGCAATACATAATCATCTAAAATAATTGTATCGTTCATGCATTTACAATATGACTTGCACAATGATGTAAATTTTCATAACGTATCATTATTCAAAGTACTTTGGTCTACCGTATGTAGTTTGAGCATTCAGAAAACATTTTCCAACCCTTTTTTCCTAATAAGAAATCCAAAAAAATAGGCCATTAATCAGGGTGTTTCCGATGTCTAGCTAACTAAATCAGGATCGATTCAACCTTGGTAATACATGGACTAAAATTAGAGAGATATTTGGGTGAATGTATGCAGAGAATGAAGCTTGACATTCCCGCATAGGTCTGTTAGAACTTATAACCGCAGGAAGTCACTTTGGTATTTAACAGAATGCGGTTGTGGCTGGCACAATTATGTATGTGTGTGTGTTACATAAATGGTTTGACCAATGAATTAACAATTATAAATGTCAGGCGTCGTGTTTATTAATTTATTAAAATACTGGGCGTTCAACTTTTTGAGATAATCCAAAAGCTGCAGAGAGTTTGAAGGACAACGATTTTTAACGCTCCCATATTAACTCAATCCATACTAATTCGAGGGGCGAGAAATCAGGGGATTGGGAGGCTCTTGAGGGCTTTCATACTATTTTTTTTTTATTAGTCTAGCACACGTGCTACAAGGAAGTCCCTAAAGCGCTACAGAAGCGACACGTGTGCGGAGAAAGCGATTCAAGTTGTTCTTGAATCGCTGTAAATTGTATTCGGTGTGAAACACAGTTCTGGGCAAATTATTCCAAAGGGATGATGTCCTCCATATAAAAGACTGCTTGAAAAGCGTTGTACGAGGAGTAACAAGGTGAACCTCATACGGATGTGAAGTATTAGCGCGACGTGTATTTCTAACATACACCGCTCTGGGAGAAGTTAAGCGGGCCACATCCTTCGAACACTTTCCATGAATATACTTGGAGAATAGGCTCAAGTCGCCAACCGTTTTTGGATGTTCCAGCGAATCAAGGCCGCCGGTCAGTTCCGGGTCTCCAATCAGACGAACAGCTCTTCTCTGAATAGAATCCAACAAATGCAGTGTATGTTTGGGAGCGGTGCTCCAAACATGGGAGCAGTATTCCATAGGTGGTCGAATTTGAGCTTTGTAAAGAATTAACAGTTGTGGAGTGTAACGCTTTCTCGTTCGAAATAATATTTCCAACTTTTGAGAAGCTCTCCTTGCTATGCCTGCAACATGCTAATGCCAGGACATATTTGCTCCCAAATTAACGCCCAACAAATTGAGTGACGATGTTAGAGGAATGAAGTGCCCCGACATAACTATGTCGGGTTCAGCAAAGTTAACTTTTTTAGAGGAAACTGCCGCCTGGGTTTTTGTAGCGGTAAATTCCACTTGGTTACTATCACCCCAAGATAGAATTTCTTTCAGGTCTTTGTTAATTTGAATGACTTCCTGCTGTCTGCGGATATTCGTCTGAGTAGCCGATGTCCGAGCGTTCAAAGTGAATGAAGAGATAAGTGTACTGTCATCTGCAAAGCTGTAGATTGGATTCTCGGTCTTTTCCAGCATATCATTAATATAAATGAGAAAGAGAGTAGGAGACAGTATGGAGCCTTGGGGTACACCGGCGTTGATAGTGAAGGTGACGTCGACTGCCACTCGTAAAGAACGCTCTCTAAGGAAACATGAGAGCTACAAACAGAACTTTTCAGACATACCATAAGAACGTAGCTTAGCCAACAGCCCATCATGAAAAAACACGGTCGAATGCCTTGGATATGTCAAGAGCAACCGCTCGAGATTCTCCAAAGTGTGCAATTGCGTTGTTCCAAACATGTGTTACATAAGTCAGAAGATCTCTCGTGGATCTATTTTTATGAAAGCCATATTGGTGATCGTTAATAATGTTGAATCCTTCAAGATATTTTAGAAGATGCTGATTGATAGCCTTTTCCATGACTTTCGATATTATTGAAAGCAGTGCGATTGGTCGGTAGTTATTTGGCAAGGTCTTCTTGCCTTTTTTAGGTATCGGCTGAACTGTGGCACATTTCCAGCAGGAAGGAAATATTCCCTTTCTGTAGGATAGGTTGAAGAGTCTACAGAAAACCGGTGTTAGCTCCCTCGCACAGTTTTTGAGAACTATGGCAGATATTCCGTCAGAGCCAGAAGCCTTTTTGGTGTCTAGCTTTATCAAAATACGTTTTATGATACGCTGTCTAAAGACATCCTTGACTGCACTATGGGAATAGTAGGTGGTGTTTTTCCTTGGAAATCGACAGTAGAATGTGAAGCAAAAAATTCAGCCAACAAGTTCGCCTTTTCAACAGGTGTCGTTGAAATAGAATTATCTGGCCGTGTGAGTGGTGGTATGGTGGTGTGGTTTCTCGATAATTAAAACATTTTGAAGGTTTTACAATATTATAGTGCCTAATTTTTTAATTTTTTTAACGGTTCATGATCTTTTTGATTATGACACTGACAATAGCGTTCTAAATATGGCAACGTTGCTTCTTAATAGGACTTTAGTCAGGCAGTGGTGGGCAAACAAGTTTCTTTCCAGCTAATATTCGGAAGCGTCATTTATGATTGTTTTTGCGCAATTCCTGTTCATACGGAGATTAGCCAATTTCATCATAAAAAAAATCAATCTCATAATATTTCTTCTATGAAACTAGTGTTAAATTAGTCGGAAGAATGATCTCCGTTTGTTGAAATTACTGATTTTCTTCATTGTCAAAATAATTTTGTTTTTTTCATTTTTTGAACTAGATCGGACGAAAAGGCTAACAAGCACTGACGCAGACTACATAGATGTCATACACACCGATGCCGGAATTTTTGGTTTTTAAGAGTCCCCTTTCGGTTGGCCACGCTGATTTCTACCCGAATGGCGGACGAGCTTTACAACCAGGTTGCCAACCAAGTTACTTGGCGAGACAACAAATCATAGGGCAAGTCTGTAAGTAAAAAAAAATATGCTCTCTTTTTACTCTCTTACAATAATTTTAGGTATCACCATGTAGAGAACAATAACTAGCTTAATTAATAACTGTATATCACAAGGAAGAACACCTAGCGAATGGAAAAAACCGCTACCCTCACAATGTTACATTTCATCAATCTATAAGAAAGGAAATAGAAAAGACCCTAATAATTATAGAGGTATATGCGTTACAAGCACTATGAGCAGACTGTACGGTTAAATATTGCAGAATAGAATAAGAGAAACAATTAAAGGAAAGATATCCGAAAACCAAAGCGGATTTACTCCGGGCCGGTCGTGTATAGACAACTTGTTTACTTTACAACAATTGATAGAAAAGAAGATCCAAAAGATGACAAAATACATATGACCTTTATAGATCTTAAGAAGGCATACGATAGTGTACCGAGAAATAAACTTTGGCATGTCTTGAGAACAGTAGGGATAAAAAAGGGTTGATAACAACAATAAAAGAGTTATATAATGAAAATATAGGATATGTGAAACAAGGACGCTATCTCTCGGAAGCTATCAACATTACAAAAGGTCTAAGACAAGGGTGTTGCCTTTCACCAATCTTATTTAATATATTTGTAGACAACGCTCTAAAGAAATGGAACCGCACTTGCCAAAGCATGGGCATCCCCATTAGTGATAAACACCTATTATCGTTAAACTTTGCAGACGACCAAATAATAATGACACAAGATGCATTCGATATGGAATATGTATTGAAGAGATTATACACAGACTACAAGGAATGGGGACTGGAGGTGAGCCTTGAAAAGGCGGAGTATATGGTTGTGAACTCGGAAATATAATTTGATGTCTTAATTAACAACGATACACATGTCAAACAAGTCAAGGAATTTAAATATCTAGGAGTACTGATTGACAACAAAAATGGTATAGGTAAAAAGGAAATACAGAATAAAATACAAAAAGCCAGGAGGATCATAGGAACTGTTTACTCAATATAAACAAACATAACTACACAAAACCAAAAGAGAATTGGAAGAACAATGGTAGAATCGGTTTTAAGCTATGGTAGTGAACTGTGGGTAATGAAAGAAGAGGATAAAAGAAAAATAACAACGATAGAGATGGATCACCTGAGAAGAAGCACCGGAGTGTCCAAATTCCAACACATAACAAACCAAGAAATACGCAACAGAACAGCAGCAACAGAAACAATTATACAAAGACTACAAAATAGAGGATAAAATGGTTTGGACACCTACTCAGAATGAATGATACAAAATGGCCCAAAAGGCTCTGGACATGGGAACCATCGGGAAGAAATAAAAAGGGATGACCACGTAGATCCCAGGAATGAAGATATGAGACAGGCCATGAGGTCACGAAGAATGGACGAAGAGATGGCGGACGATAGAGAGGTTTGGAGAAGGCGAATGGGAACACAACACTTAGTTATATAATTGTTATATATTACTTGTGTATATGTACAGTTAAACCCAAATATATATATATATATATATATATATATATATATATATATATATATATATATATATATATATATATATATATACAATAATTTTTACCGCTTTAAGCACAAGAACTGTCTAGACTAGAAAACAGTGGAAGCTTCTAACAAGTCAATGAAACTATTGTTTGCAATATATGTAAACACGAGTATTACTACTAATTTGTTTTTATTTTTAGGGGCATGTAGTCATGTAAGGGCATGGCATCTTTACGCAGAATCTGTCAGAAACCCTGAAGCTTTCCCTACTACCCAGTGTAAACGATGGATGGGAGTAAACAAAGAATGTAATTTTACAGTTGATGCATACATGGGCTTCGCAAATAGGTAGATAATTCTATTAACATTATTTTTCTAAAACTCTTGCTAAAATCTAAAACACGGATGATGTTTGAAAACTCTAGAAAAAATTAGCCAGTCAAAATATAAGACTAGGTTGTATAATAATATATTCTTCTTCCGACTTATAGCTAGCCAGTATTGCCTGTTTATTTTGTTCCCTGCTCTATAGATCGTCGCTCCATTTCTTTCTTGGACGTCCCATTGATCGATCTTCTTCCATTCGGTGACTTGTCTCTTGCTATCCGTACTAGGCTGTTATTTGTCATTCTTCCTATGTGTTAATCCCATTCCACTTTTCTTCCTCTTATCCACTTGTTGATATTTTCTATATTACATGTGCGTCTTATGTCTTCGCTCCTTTTTCCTTTCCTAAGAGTCTTGTGTGTACATCTCCTAAGTATCCTCATTTCAGTTAATTCCAGCATCCTTTGTGTTACACTTGTATTGGATCTTGTTTCAGATGTGTAAATCATTACTGATAGTATTGCGCTCTTGAATATTCTTGTTTTGGTCTCAACAGAGAGGAATTTATTTCTAAATATGGTATCATTGAGGCATCCCGCTATCCTATTAACCTTGTTGACTTGATGTTTTCGATTTTTTCGATACCAGATATTTTCACGCCCAGGTAATCGACTTCCATCACCTGTTCTATTCTTTTATCTTCCACCACCAGCTTGCACCTGATCGTCTCTTTTGCTATTACTATTGTCTTGGTTTTTTCAATTGAGATTGACATATTATATTGTTTTGCTGCTATGTAGAATTGTATAGCAGCCTTTGCAGATCGTTCTCGGTCTCAGCCACTGTTATCGCGTCATCTGCATAACATAATTTTAAATTCTCTGTTACCCATTATATATTCCTTCTTTCTTTTGACATTCTTTATAATTTCATCCATGACAATAGTAAATAGAAGAGGATAGATAGATAGATAGATAGATAGATTTTTAGGGTTTAGAGCGCGTTAACATCTTGGTGCTAATTAGTTGTGACTAATTTTGAAGCTATACTATAAGATTGACTTCTCTCAAGAATTTCCTGATGTTATCTTTATTGTCCTCATAAGAGTTGATGACACTGACTAGATTGGAGGATATGTTGAGTGATGTTCTCAAGTTTTGAAAATGTGCTGCCTCGAAGATGTGTTTTACGGTGAAGGGGCTCATGTAGTTGGGGCATGTTGGCTGATGTTCATCTTTTAACAAATAAGCGTGGATGCCATAGGTATGTCCAATGGCTAATCTACATCTAGTAACGTTATCCCTTCTGTTCATGTTATAAGAGTGAAGGAGAGGATAAACAATGGGTTTAATCGACCACAGTTTATTGAGATGGTCTTCGAGATCCCAATTCAATTGGAATGAATTATGAAAGATGGTTAGAAGGTAATTTTTGAAATCACTTGGATGATTTTCTCCGATGTAGGGAGTATTAATTCTCTGTTACCCATTATATATTCCTTCTTTCTTTTGACATTCTTTATAATTTCATCCATGACAATATTAAATAGAAAAGGACTTAAAGAGTCTCCCTGCCTGATTCCAGATTCATAGTTGATCGGTCCTGTCATTCCTTCTGCTAATTTTGCGACTACTTTATTGTCTTTATATATATTCTCGATAGTTTTAATTAGGTCTAATGGGATGTTCCTGTTATATAATAAAGGTTGTCTCAAAATTCACGCAAGAAGTAATTTTGATAGAAAACATAGATTTTTAATTAAAAATTGTAATTTTTTTTATTGATTCATAAAGTATACAGTATAGGGTTATGTATGGAATAACATATCGGGTAAATGGCCTTCACGGCTTTACTGGCACATACGCACTCTTTTGTTGAAATTTTCCACGACCGTGGTTGAATTTCGTTGATACAGCGCTTAATTTCCTCCTTCAAATCGTTGGTGGTCGTGGGCTTGTTGGCATAAAACTTTAAAAAAACCCCAAAGAAAAAAGTCCAACTGCGTTAAATCGCATGATCTGGGCGGCCAATTCTGATCACCAAAACGGGATATTACACGACCAGGAAATGACTCATGCAGTAATTGAATTGTTTCTCGGGCTGTATGGCATATGGCACCCGTTGTTGAAACCACATGCCGTCCACATCTATATCTTGCAATTTAGGCACAAAAAACTGGATTATCATATCGTGATACCGATCACCATTAACTATTATTGCCTGGCGAACCACATTTTCGAAGAAGAATGGTCCGATGATGCCTCCAGCCCAAAATCCGCACCAAACAGCGACCTGAACTTGAATCCCAAATGTGACAATTTTGTCGATTAACGAAGCCATCAAGATGGAAATGAACCTCATCGCTGAAGATGATTTTCTTCGAAAAATCAGTACCCACTTATTGTTGTTCCATAATCCATTCAACGAACTCTCTTCGTTGTGCGTGGTCAATAGGCTTCAGTTCTTGAGTCAATTGAACTTGGTAAGCATGAAGATGCAAATGTTTCGTGAGAATACGCTGTAGAGAGCTTCTCGAAATGTCCAATTCTTGACCACGGTGCCGAATTGATGTTCCTAGGGTCTCAGCAACACTCTCACGAACTGCTTCAATGTTTTTGTGTCGAACGACTTGTTGAAGGACGGCCAGAGCGTTTAAGATTACTAATTGATTCAATCTCCCTGAATTTTTCAATTAATCTCTTCACAGTTGATGAGGTTAAATCACTATTCCGACCATATTTTATACCAAAATTCCGAACTGAAGCTGCTAAACTTTCATTATTTTTAAAATATTGCTCAACAATGAAAACACGTTGTTCTTTCGTGTAGCTCTCCATTTTTAATAACCCTGAACTGTCAGTTGTCACGCTGTGTTTTTTGTTCTGTTGGCAACACTTTACCATACAAATGGCGCCAAATTCAAATCTTGCGTGAATTTTGGGACACCCTTTAGATGAATAACGCATATTGTCGAAAGCTTTTTTTAAGTCTATTAGGCACAAGTATGCTAGAATGTTGTTTTCTATGGATTCTTTTTTTACTTGTCTCACAATGAATACGGCATCGGTGCATCAACGCCCACTTCTGAATCCTTGCTGTGCTTCTTTCAGTTGTATTCTCGCGTTTATTTTTGTTGTAATAATCTTCGTTGTTAATTTTAATGTGCAGGTTAGTAGATTTATGCCTCTTTAGTTATTGGATCTTCTTTTTCTCCCTTTTCGTGCATTAGTATAACTGTCGCTGTTTTCCATTCGTCTGGTATTCTATTCGATCTTATAATCCTCTATATAAGTGTCTGGAGTTGCTTAACCAAAGACTGTCCCCCATATTTTACTAGTTCATTAGCTATTTGATCTTCGCCGGGAGATTTACGGTTTTTTCATTTTTCCAGTGCTTTCATTACGTCTTCTTCCGTTATATGTGTTTCTTCGTTTATCGTTATATCTGGCGTTTGTGACAGTATGATGCCGTGTTCCCTTTTATATGTTGTGTAAGATATGTTACCCACGTACCTTTCTGCATGTGTATATACTCTTTTCTCTTCTTCTTCTTCTTCATAGCCTTTTTACATCCATTATCGAATATAGGCCTCCCATTTTGTTCTCCACTTATCTCGGTCCTGTGGTTCTCTTGTCCACGCTAGGCCGGTTGTAATTTTAGATCATCTTTCCATCTGGTCTGAGGTCTGCCCCTTGATCTCTTTCCCAACCAGGGTCTCCAATCCTGCATTTTCCTATTCCAACGATTGTCCGGTTGTCGCATTGTATATCCAGTCCATTTCCATTTTAGGCTTGCTATTTGTTCTTTTACATCTATTAGTTTAGTTTTTTCCCTAATATATTCGTTCCGTATACTGTCCTTTATCTTTATATTCAACATCTGATGCTCCATTGTTCGTTGTGTTTTGGCCAATCTATCCATTATATTCCTAGTCAGTGTCCAAGTTTGTGCTGCGTAAGTGAGAACTGGTAAGACACACTGGTTATATACATTTCTTTTTAGTCTTAGAGGAATTTTCTTGTTATTCAGGGTGTATCTTTGTTTACCAAAAGCTGCCCATGCCAGTCTGATTTTTCTTTTTATTTCTGCGGTTTGATTGGGTTTACCGTATTGTCCCAGAGATATATATATATATATATATATATATATATATATATATATATATATATATATATATATATATATATATATATATATATATATATATATATATATATATATATATATATATATATATATATATATATATATACGAGGCTGGTTTGAAAAGTCCGTGCAAAAATAAAAACTACTTATGTGTTTGGGGTAAACCTTTTTTATTTTTCGACATAGTCTCCTTTTAGGCTTATACACTTCGTCCAACGATGTTCTAGTTTGTTGATCCCTTCCGAATAATAGGATTTGTCCAAATCTGCAAAATATCCATTAGTGTCTGCAATCACCTCCTCGTTTGAATAAAATCTTTGTCCCGCCAGCCATTTCTTCAAATTAGGGAACAAATAGTAGTCCGAGGGAGCCAAGTCTGGAGAATAGGGGGGATGTGAAACGAGTTGGAATCCTATTTCCAATAATTTTGCGAGGTGTGTGCTGGTGCGTTGTCGTGATGGAAAAGGACTTTCTTGTGGGCCAATCGCGGGGGTTTTTCTTGCAGCTCGGTTTTCAAACGGTCCAATAACGATGAATAATATTCACCTGTAATAGTTTTACCCTTTTCCAGATAGTCGATGAGGATTATCCTTTGCGAATCCCAAAAGACAGTCGATATAACCTTTCCGGCCGAAGGAACGGTCTTCGCCTTTTTTGGTGCAGATTCCCCCTTGGTAACCCATTGTTTAGATTGTTGTTTGGTCTCAGGAGTATAGTAATGTATCCATGTTTCATCCACAGTGACAAAACGACGCTTAAAGTCCTCCGGATTCTTCTGGAACAGCTGCAAACCATCCTTGCAACACTTCACACGATTCCGTTTTTGGTCAAGCGTGAGCAATCGCGGTACCCATCTTGCGGATAGCTTTCTCATGTCCAAATGTTTATGCAAAATATTATGTACCCATTCAGATCTCACGCACCTTAACTCTTCTGTCATCCATCACCATACCATGGATTTGATCAATCATTTCTGGAGTCGTAACCTCCACAGGCCGTCCAGAACGTTCAGCGTCACTTGTGCCCATATGGCCAGTCCGAAAATTTTAAAACCACTTATAAAACTATTCTAATCGAAGGTGCAGAGTCACCATAATGTTTATCAAGCTTCTCTTTAGTCTCCTGAGGCGTTTTGCCTTTCATAAAGTAATGTTTAATCACCACACGAAATTCTTTTTCGTCCATTTCTTGAAAATCACTCGACTTCCTTGATTCACACGAATGCCAAACACAAAGAAATAGACCAATATGGCTGAAACTTGGTGTGCGTTCATTCAAGAGATGTTACTAACTAAACATGACCTCGATACGCGCCGGTGGTGCCATCTCTCGGACTTTGCACGAACTTTTCAAACCAGCCTCGTATATATATGTATATATATATATATATATATATATATATATATATATATATATATATATATATATATATATATATTCTTCTATATAATCAAGGCTTTCGTTGGCTATCCTTATGTCTTGCGGGTTATGGACATTTGTCATAGTTTTTGTTTTTCTTTTAGTTAATTTTAATCCCGCTTTTTCTGATTTTTTTCTTAATATCATTTAACTTCTTTTGTATATCTTCTGCATTGTTAGATATTATTATCACATCGTCAGCATATTTCAAGTGATGTAGCTTCTCTCCATTTACATTCCCATCTTATCCCACTCAAGATTTCTAAAAATATCCTCCACATTGGGTCTGCCTGTCGCACTCCTCGTTTTGTGGGTGTAGGTTTTGTTTTTTCGTGTGCTTCTATTGTCATCTTCGTTGTGTGTATCTATAGTCAATTCTATTATTATTCAGAGTTTTTTCCACCGCCCAGGTTTCAATACTATCGAATGCCTTTTGATAGTCAATAAATATTAGATAAATTATATTCTGTCGCTTACTCAATGAGTGTTCGAATAGTTAACAAGTGATCACTGGTGTTGAAATTTTTTCTGAAACCTGCATGTTCAATTGTTTGGTTCGATTCCATTTTGTTTCCTAGCCTATTGATGATGATTCTAGTATATAACTTATAGGTTTGCGACATTAGGGATATTGGACGGTAATTATCCAATATCTTCTTGTCGCCTTTCTTGAAGAGCAATATTGTTGAGGAAGTATTCCAATTAGTTGGTATTTGTCCTTCCCTTAGGCATTTATTGAACAGTATTTTCAATGTTTGTACAATAAGTTTCCTTCCTTCATTAATTCAACCATCCTTCATCTGTACCTGGTGCTTTGTTGTTTTTCATGTTCCTCAAGGTTGATATAATCTCTTCTTTTGTTATTTCTGGTATTTCCTCAGAGTTGACGTTGAGTATTTTTCTCTTTATGTCTTTTTAAAATTTCATTGGTGGATTATTTTTTAATTCGTACAGTTTACTATAATAGCTTTCAATTATTCGTAGTATTTTGTCTCGATCTTTTGTTTCTTGTCCATTTTCATCTTTTAGACTGTTAATTGAAACTTTATCCAAATTTCCTCTGATTGCTTTCATGTTTTTATTTTTTTCGATGATTTTTTCTATCTGGTATTCCAATTGTTTTCGTTTGTCTTCTCTGATTGATTTTTTTAGCGTTTTGTTAGTTTCTATGTATTGGATGGTGTTTCTTTTTTCTGCCTGAGTAGGTTTCTTCTTTCTTCAAACAGCTGTTCTGTTTTATTACTCCATATTTTTTTCATGTGTTGCATTCTCTTAGCTATCTTCTGTCCCACGTCGATTAGGGCTTTTATCAGTATTTCATTAGTTTTATCTATGCTTTATTCTCTCTTAAGATTTGTGTGTCCATTTTTGTCTTACTTTTAGCCATGAATCTTTTTCTTTCCTCTATTAGTACAATAATATACTTTTGTGATTTTTCAGAAATACTACTGGCCAATTTTACCTTCGAACTGGGTTCAAATCACCATTCGGACAACAGGTAGCCCAACCAATTTCTTAAACTTCACAGATATTGGGTTGTCTCTAGTGATTTTTTTTGTGACCGTAAAAATCTGTTACGTGTCACTTTTCGACTGATGTATATCTAAGTAACCTTAGATATGCAGATGATACTGTTATATTTGCAACTTCAATACAAGACCTAGAATCAATTATGGAGCGCCTGGAAATCACTAGCAAAAACCCTAGATTGACAATTAACAGAGCGAAAACCCAAGTAATGTCTGTTAGACGTAATGAAGATCAGTTACACATAAATGAAATTGCTGGTTTCACTGTTGTAGACCATTTTAACTATTTGGGATCCCTCATAACTAACTATGATCGCTGTGGAACGGAAGTAAGAAGACGTTTGGCTATGGCTAGAAACTCGACGATCAAACTCACTAATGTCTGGAAAGATCCAGCTGTCACAAAAAACACAAAGTTGAGATCGCTATCCAGCCTTATATTCCCCATAGCAACTTACGCATCGAAAACAGGAAACAATAAACAAGCTGAGAAAAGATGAATCAATGCGTTTGAGATGAGGGCATATCGAAGAATCCTCAAAGTATCATATACGAACACCATATTACTGTAACTATTCTTGAAGAGCTTAGTATAAATAACCGACTTTCAAATAGCATTAATTGACAGTACCTGAAATATTTTGGTCACATTATGAGGAAAGTGGACGCCATGGAAAAGCTTGTACTAACGGGAAAGGTAGAACGTGGAAGATCAAGGGGACGGTCTCTAACGAGATGGTCCGACCAAGTAAGATCTCTCCTTGATATGGATATGCACGAGTCAAGTCAGATCGCGCAGGATCGAAATGCCTGGAGAATGACTGTTTAGGCACCAACTGCATATTATCACCGATGAATGGATTGAGAGAGAGAGAGAGAGAATTGTAACCTATAATATTGTTCCTTATTTCTAATAAAAGAAGTGTGATATTTTATTTTGTAAATACGTATTTAGACCTTTTGTATTTATATACTTAGTTTATTGTAAAAATTTTTTCAAAAAACTTGCATATACACAGGGCATTTTGTGCTCGGTCAGCTTTATTTAAATATATTAAATAATATAAAAATAATTAAATTATATATTAAATGTATATATAATGCACTTAATAAATACATTTTAAATAAACAGAGTTTTATTCTTCATAAACGTTAGTAGGATTATTTTGATGGTGATGATTAGATGAAAAGTTCTGTTTATGGCTCTGGTATTCCCTTAGACAACATCTCTTACGGGTAGCAGTCGACGGATTACTTTCTTGAACCTTCACTATCAACGCCGCACAATGGGGCGAATGCGTTATTTTTCGGTCATTTGCTTATAACTTCCACATTTGTTATTGGAATGACTTCAAACTTAATACACATAATTTACGATTAATATATGTTCAGTATATGAAATAAAAATCATACTATATACTGTTATCGCGTGCGCGATAAAGCGTAAAGATGATTGTTTCAAAATATTAGACAACAAATTGAAAAATTTTTCGATTACATGAGTGCGAATAGTCATTTTCAATGTATTTTTTGCCTGCTGAACACGAATCCGTTGTCTAAATTTGGCTACCGCGTTGTAATTTTGAGAAAAAAAAAAAATGACGGAAATTTGCAAAAAACGACGGTTTCAAGGATTTTCATGACATAACAGGCACAAATATTTTTCTCATAAATTTCGTTAATACTACGCGTAAGTATCAACATTTAGCTTTAAAATGCCTTTTGCCGATGCATCGTTTATAATCTGCTGAATAGTTTTGATTCTGTGAATAATTGTCTTTACATGAATTATCTTTACGCTTTATCGTGCTCGTGATAATAAATTGTATGATTTTGATTTCATATTTCTGAAAATTATATAAATCGTACATTATGTATATTAAATTGAAATCATTCCATTGACAAATGTCGAAGTTATGAGCAAATAACCGAAAAATGTCGCATTTGTCTCACTATGGCGCGCGATGTAAGCAAACACTCGCATTGAGATCGAAATTTCAAAGTAGTCAAGCCGCGTTGCCGAAAAGAGGCAACAAGAGTTTAATTGCCCTCTTTTTAGAAGTGTATACTTCATAAGAAATGAGGAGTATATCGTCATTTTTTCATTTCATTGGAATATTGCCCGAGAGAATGGCTGAGTGGAGAACGTTAGATCAAGTCGAGGGAACTTTAATGTCCATTTTTTTACCAAAGGGGACGAACGGGGGATAAAAAATAGGATATCTCCAGAAACTAGAGACTTTGTCCTATCAGATGGTGAAAGCGCCATCTCATTCCACCTCATTCCAAAAACTTTATACATCTTTGAATATTGAAGTAAGAATAATTTTTTGTGTCGAATATGTCAAATGTTTATTAATATATTGTAGCACTCTAATGACGTTACACTAAGATTAATTTGTTGTTTGAAACCTAATAAACAAGTTCTAGTAAGCGTTTAACTCATATTCGTAATTATGTTGTCCACAGAGAATTTAGAATGTAATTTCTCGAATTACAGAAATTCCAACATTGACGAAAATGTCACACTTCAATGGATAATTTTAAGGAAGGCAGAAGGAATAAATTAGTTATAAACATATTTATGTATGGTTTATGATATATATTAAAGGAAAAAAATCGTCAGTATTCGAAAAATACATCTTTAATTTTTTCATCTAATATCCGATTTTTTACGCCGTCGCCCCAATGTGCGCCGTTGCCTGATTATAGTCCTATTTAGAAGCAATGTTGCCATGTTTGGAACGCTATTGTCAGTGTCATAATCCAGAAGAGCAGGAACCGTTTAAAAAATAAAATAATTTAGTCACACTATAATATTGTAAAACCTACAAAATGTTTTAATTACGAGTATTAAGAAACAGTATAAAAGCCCTCAAGAGCCTCCCCAATCCCCTAATTTCTCGCCCCTCGAATCAGTATGGGTTGAATTAGATGGAAGGGTTAAAAATCGTTGTTCTTCGTAGCTTTTGGATTATTTCAACAAATTAAACGCTCAATATTTTAATAAATTAATAAACTCGACGCCCAGCATATTACGCTGGACTTTTATAATTGTTAATTCATTGGTCATTTATGTAACATACATAAACATAATTGTGCCATCCACAACCGCATTCTGTCAAATACCAAAGTGATTTCCTGTGGTTATAAGTTCTAACAGACCTATGCGGGAATGTCAAGCTTAATTCTCTGCATACATTCACCCAAGTATCTCTCTAATTTTAGTTCATGTATTACCAAGGTTGAATCGATCCTGATTTAGTTAGCTAGACATCGAAAACACCCTGATTAATGGCCTATTTTTTTAGATTTCTTATTAGGAAAAAAGGGTTGAAAAACGTTTTCAAAATGCTCAGACTACATGCGATAGACCAAAGTACTTTGAATAATGATATATTATGAAAATTTACATCATTGTGCAAATCATACTTTAATTGCATGAACGATTTAATCATTTTAGATGCTTATGTATTGCCGTGTTTGTGTACAAGGTGAGTCAATGATAGAGTAAAGTTCATCATCTCATTCGTTTCGGGAATGACGAAAAAATGTTAAATACAATAGTTTTAGGGAATGTTAAGGTGCACAGTTTAAAATTTTTTGAGTATACAGGGTACTTCAAAAAAGTATGGTCGATATAACATATGTTTTAAATGGAACGTCCTATTTTCTAATTTATTTTTAAATTCTGCGTAAAATTTTATAACTTTTTTATTAATAATGTTATATACCTAAACCTAGTAGTTTTTCTAATATTTCAATTTTTTTTAAAAACTAGTTTTCAGTTTTGTAAAAAATTGCCAGTAGTGCCATTGTTTCTGAAGATGGAATACTCATAATTGGTACGAGCGTTCTATAGACATGAAGAAAAAAGATGTATGTAAAGAAATTTGAGTTAGATGCTACAGGGTGTTCAAAATAAATTCATGTATTTCGATTATTTTAAATTGAAAAATCTAAAATTTGGTATACCCTTATATTATCATTTTTTCTGATACATTTTATAAAACCCTCCAACTTTTATTAAGTATGTCATATACCTATTTCTAATAGTTTCCGATTTATTTTGAATTTTTCAATTTTTACACTTGTTAGTGTTTCGTACGGAACACTTAGAAGATCACTTCGGTGTCTGTCTGTCTGTCTGTTTGTCTGTCTGTCTGTCTGTCTGTCTGTCTGTCTGTCTGTCACACCCGATTTTCTCCGAAACTATTTGTCATAGAAACTTGAAATTTGGTAATAATATAGGAATTGATGGCTTCATCAGAGCCATGTAGTTTTGAAAGTTAAATTTTGACTTAAAGGGTTAATTTTGGGGGGTGAAATCGGAAGTGAAAAAAAAATTTTTTTTACTAGGTCATCGAGTGTGGTGTCAAATAAACAACGTGAAAACACGAGTAAAAAATATATATATAATGTAATACTTGCGCGCACTTTTCTTTGTATTATTTTCAAAAAATCGCGAAAAATCGCTGTCCCGCGCCTTATCTCGAAAAGTTCTTATCAAAAAATTTTGAAAAAATCCTGGAATATTCTCCACGGGGGGTAGATTGAATGAAAATTATCACGAGTGCATTACCTTTAATAATTTATCTGGTATTTAAAAAAACAAAAATTTCAAGGTCATCAGATTTCAGTAAAGATTGGAAACAAACTTTGTTGAAAACTCATTTGGGTGTGTGTTTTGTGAAGTCACTGATCATTTTATACCACCGTAACATAAATTTTGACTTAAGGGGTTCGTTTTGAGTGGTGAAATCGGAAGTGAAAAAAAATTTTTTTTTACTAGGTCATCGAGTGTGGTGTCAAATGAAAGCTTCTGAGAACACGAGTAAAAGATATATATATATATATATATATATATATATATATATATATATATATATATATATATATATATATATATATATAATGTAATACTTGCGCACACTTTTCTTCGTATTACTTTTAAAAAAATCGCGAAAACTCTCCCCTACCTTATCTTGAAAAGTACTGATCAAAAAATTTTGAAAAAAATTCTGGAATATTCCCCACGGGGTATAGATTGAACGAAAATTATCACGAGTGTATTACCTTTAATAATTTATTTGGTATATAAAAAAAAAAAATCAAGGTCACCAGTTTTCAGTAAAGATTGGAAACAAACTTTGTTGAAAACTCATTTGGGGTGTGTTTTGTGAAGTCACTGATCATTTTACACCACCCTAACAAAAATTTTTTTTTTAAAAAACAATCCACGTACGGAACACTAATTGTGCAAGTTCAACTTGCACTTGACCGGTTTTTTTTTAATATACTTAGGCTATAACATCATAGTTGCAAGACAAAACAAAAATGTAGGCATTGTCAAATTTTGACATGTCCATTAAGCAAGTAAAAATATTTTAATTTGTAGTAGTAAGTGACGTATAAAGGTAATAGTTATGGATTTTACTAAAAATGAATTAATTGATATGGTTTATATACTGGGCGAGGCGGGAAAAAATTGTCTTTTGCAGTAAGGCTTTACGGAACGAAGTACCCTAACAGACGTATACCATCTACGAAGTCTTTCCAGTACTTAATGGAACGGTTTGATGGTAGTGGTAGCTTTGAGTATATGAAACGGAAAGTAGTAAACCAGAATGCTACCAATGAGAAAAAAGAAACGGAGATTTTACTTCATGTTGAAGATAATCCCCAGATCAGCAGCCGTCAACTAGCTGACTTATCTGACACGTCCCAATTTACGGCTAATCGCACCACAAGAAAATACAAGTATCATCCCTTTCATATGGAGCTACACTGAGAACTTCAAGACCGTAATTTTGAACGTCGAGTAAACTTTTGTACCACTATGAATGAAGCACTAGAGGCCGATCCAAATTTTTTATCTCAAATAATGTTTTCTGATGAAGTTACTTTTCGCAGTAATTAATGGAGCAGTTAACAGCCATAACATGCATTATTATTCAACGGCTAATCCATTTTGGGTCCGGGAAGTTCAAAACCAAAACCAATGGTCGCTTAATGTATGGTGTGGAATATTAAATTTTCGAAATATCGGTCCATATCCAGATATCTAAACTTTTTGCAAAACGAATTACCCCAGCTTCTTGAAGAAGTTGATAACTTTGAAAGGGAACGAATGTGGATTCTACAAGATGGAGCTCCTACTCATTACTACCGGGAAGCTCGGAAATTTTTAAATGATCGTTACCCACAAAAATGGATCGGTAGGGATGGATTCATTCAGTGGCCCCCTCGATCATGTGACTTAACACCATTAGACATCTTTTTGTGGGACTACATTAAAGATCGTGTTTAGGTGAATCTCCCTACAACACCAGTAGATATGGAAAATAGGATACGGGATGCTTGCAGGACAATAACGCCCTTTATGCTAAGGAAATTGAAGGAAAATATAGTAAAATGAGTAAACATGTGTATTCAAGTAGACGGGCACATTTATTACGTCATAATAATTAATCATTAGATAAGTTAAACTATATTAAAGTTATTATTAACTATATGTTTTCACAATAGCGTAAGTGTATTAAAAACAAGGGTAAAAATTGAAAAATTCAATATAAATCGAAAACTATTAGAAATAAGTATATGACATACTTAATAAAAGTTTGAGGCTTATGTAAAATCTATCAGAAAAAATAATAATATACAGGGTGTGCTATTTAAAAAATTTGAGATTTTTCAATTTAAAATAGTCGAAATGCATAAATTTATTTTGAACATCCTGTAGCACTAACTCAGATTTCTTTACATATATTCTTTTTCCTTTTCATTTCTATAGAACGCTCGTTCCAATTAAGAGTATTCTACCTTCAGAAACAATGGCGCTACTGGCAATTTTTTTACAAAACTGAAAACTAATATTTTTTAAAAAAAAATTGAATTATTGGAAAAACTACTAGGTTTAGATATATAACATTATTAATAAAAAAGTTATAAAATTTTACGCAGAATTTAAAAATAAATTAGAAAATAGGATATTCCACTTAAAAAAAATATATGTTATATCGGCCACACTTTTTTGAAGTACCCTGTATACTCAAAAATAATTTTAAACTGTGCACCTTAACATTCCCCAAAACTATAATGTATTTAATATTTTTTCGTCATTCCCGAAACAAATGAGATAATGAACTTTACTCTATCGTTGACTCACCCTGTACATACAGCAGAGTTCAGGTAACTACGGCTTCACCAGGAATAAATAGAAACTTACGCTCAATATCTAAACATAATTTAGATAACGGATTGACCAGTGAATTATGTGCTTTAAGTAACATGGAAATTTTGTAAGTTATCTACTTACTTAGTCATGAGATGAGCTCATGCAAAAAATTGTTTCCTTGTCAAATTACTGTGTTTATGTTTTGCCATTAATATTATATCGAACTAAAAAGCTTTACACTCCACAACAACTGTGAATTTTGTACGAAGCTCAAAGTAGACCAACGATGGAATACTATTCAGAAAAGAACTGTTCGCCTGATTGAAGATCCAGAAATGACCAGCAAATCTTGATTTCTTGGAACATCGAAGATTGATTAGCGACTTGAGTCTATTCTGCAAGTATTTTTATGGAGTGTTCGATAGATGTACCAAAACAGTGTATAATACTTTACATCCGTATGAAGTTCAGCCTGTCACTCCTCTTACAACCCTTTTCAAGCAGTCTTTTATATGGAGAACCTCATCCGTTTAGAATGATTTCCCAGGGCTGTCTTTCCCACAGAGTACAATTTACAGTGATTCAAGAATAAAGCGAATTGCTTTTTCAGGACACGCGTCACTTCTGTAGCGCTTTAGGGATTTTCCTGTAGCACATATCCTGTGCCCATAAAAAAAGATTTTTTTCAAAGATCACATAACAAGTTCTTCTTCTTCTTCTTCCTACGTTAGGACCATGTCCTGTGTTCACTTCAAAGGTTTCTCAGAAACAATTGCGATGATGAAGACCAGCTCTCATACCATCTTATTGGTGGTCTTCCAAGCGGTCGAGGTGTGTTTGGTCGCTTCTCTTTTGCAACCTTAGCCAACCGGTCATTTGGCATTCTGTCCACATGGTCTCTCCATTCTCTTCTCCTATTCCTTGCCCATCTCACCACATCCTGTATTTCGCACATTTCCCTTATTTTTTCACATCCCTTCCTGTCAAATAAGGTATGTCCTGTTATCGATCTAAGTGTTCGCATTTCTGTTGTTCTTAGGAGTCGTTTTGTTATTGTGTTCTCCGCTCTGGTTTCTATCGCGTACATCATGATCGGTCTTACGCACGTTTTGTATATTCTTACTTTGCTCCTGGTGCTCATATATTTGTTTTCTCCAAATTATATCTCTTAAATATCCTGATATTAATGATGTCTTTGTTGTTTGAGTTTTTACTTCCTCCTTAACAGGTTGACTGCCGATCTATATTTTTTGAGTTTGTGGTTGACGCCGGTAAGATTTTTCCAAATATTTTTATTTTATTGTGGTAAATATGAATTAAAATGAGTCTTGGATGTGTTTTTTTTTATGTGCCATTCAAAATATTAGAAAAAAAAAAATTTCACTCCGATCGGAGTAATCGGCATTGCAAGTGAAATTTTACTAGATGCCGAACACTCCGATCGGAGTGTCCAATTAAATAAGTAAAGAAATAATAAATCGAACTCATGAACTCAAAACATTTATTTCTAAATCATTTTTGTACATTTTTATGGTAATCCTCAAAGCAATTAAGGCAAAAACCTGGTTGTCCAGGGCACATTTTGCATTCATACACTGTTTGCTTTCTTATTTTATTTTTCCTGCATTCTTTGCATTCCTTTCTGCTTACCCGTTTTGTTTCTTTAGTTCCTTTTTTTTTCACTAACAATTTTTTTCTACTTTGCTAATGCTGTGGACATTTATTTGGCCTGGAGGAATTTGCGGCAAATTAGTAATTGGTCGTCTGGCTAGTAAATTTCTTATGACATCCAATCGGAAGTCATATAATCGTAACTGGTCAGACCGCGAATATTTATTGTACAAAAAATAGGCGTTTATCATGCTCATTTGCAGCACATGCATGAATAACTTTTTGTACCACCGAATGGTTTTACGGCTGCAAGGATAATATGCCATCATTTGATCCTGTCTATCTATACCGGACATAAAAGCATTATATCCAATGATTGCGGAAGGTTTTTTCAGATTCTTGATTTCTTTTGTTTTTAAAAATGCCCATTTCGCTTCCAAATTCTGTTGAAATGTATTGAACATTGCGTTTATCGCGCCATTTTCCGACATACATACATAGATTTATTCTCACCACGTTTTAAGTTTGCACTCATTACCTCTTTCGGATTATCTTTCCTCTCAGCTCTCAGCGTACCAGTGCAGTATGTATTTTGTTGAAGTAATTTCCTAGCTAAATTAACACTATTGTAAAAATTGTCTAGATAAACAGCATGTCCCACACCCAATTTTTCCTTCAATAAATGTAAAACAATCTTTTCAGTATGTCCGCTTCCACCATAAACATCTGTCGCACCTTCGTAGACACGAAATTTCAAAATAAGTCCATTAGGCTCTGTCAGCATGTATAACTTCATACCATACTTATGACGCTTATTCTTGATATACTGTTTAAACTGGAGACGACCCTGATAAAGTACCATAGCTTCATCCAAAGACAACTCTCTTCCAGGATAGTAAATTTCTCCCATTTTGTTGTTAAAAAAATCTGCCACAAATCTAATCTTTCCTAGTCGATCTGCCGGATCCATATCTGGAGATGTAAAATGCAAACACCTCAAGATAAGCAAAAATCTATTCCTTGACATATATTTTCTAAAAACAGGTAGATTAAATAGCGGATCAGTTTTCCAATAATCGTTAAGACGGCTTAAGGATATTATGCCAGTGTGAAGTAACAGGGCCAAAAAAATTTTTAGTTCGTCAAGAGTAAGACTTTTAAAATTAGTAATACGTGATTTTGTACTTGTTTCTGGGCGCAGCAAAACCTCGACTGCGTAAGAGTTCGTTCGTTCTGCAATAGTTTGTAAAAAATCATCATCAATGATCATTTCGAAAAAATCGATAGGTGCACCCTGTCCTGGAATTTGCACCAATAATTCCTGGGTTTTTCTGGAACAAAAAACTTTTGTTTTAAACGCACCTCTGTCGTTCCATTTTATCTCATCAAGGCTAGGAAGTGTTTAATGTGGCCGAATAGGGTCTATAAAATTCTCTTCTTCGGACTCGGAGCTTGAATTTACATCACTATCGTCTGTGTCTGGTACGTAATGTTCGTCACTACTACCTCCGCTTTCTTCCAATATACCTTTTTTGATCACTACAATGTCTTTTTTTAATACCAGAAGGCCCAGGTTGATTGTCCATATTGTACGGCAGATTACAACCAAACCAAAAGCAAATCCGCGGAACCACTTAAGCACCTGTTAGAACTTGCGTTTTTAAGCAACGCCACCACTAGAAACACGTTTCATATACAACGCCGATGGAATACTAAAACGTTTCGTAAGAACGCATGTCGAACTCCGATCGGAGTAGACGGCGTTGGTGAAGAGACCGGACGCACTCCGATCGGAGTGGTCGGCAGTCAACCTGTTAAGGTTCCTGGTACTTGTTATGTTTGCCCCTAGATACTTGAAGGACATCACTTGTTCTACACTCTGATCATAAATCGCGAGTTTGCATCTTTTCGATTCTTTAGATATTGTAAGGGATTTTGTTTTCTTTACAGACATTTCCATATTAAGCACTTTTGCTGTTTGTTGGAACTTATGTAGGAGGCTCTGTAAGTTATCTTCGTCTTCTGATATAATTACTGCATCTTCGGCGTAGCTTATTATTTTTATTTCTTTGTCTCCCAATCGATATCCTCTCCCAGTTTTCTTTACTTCGTTTATAATTTCATCCATTATGATGTTAAATAAGATTGGGCTTAGGCTATCTCCTTGTCTGATTCCGGTTGTCATAAGTATTTTATTGCTTAATTTATTTGCCACTCTTACATATGTGTGGTTGTAGATGTTCAACTCTTCGATAGTTTTTATTATATTCGGGTAAATTCTCCTTTTTTGTAGTAGGGTTATGACATCAGTTAACCGTACCCTATCGAATGCCTGGGTAAGATCAATGAAACACATAAGGGCTATCTTATTAAACTTTATGGCTTTTTCGGTAATTTGGCGGATTATAAATATGGCGTCTATAGTAGACCTGTTCTTTCTGAACCCTTGCTGTTCTTCACAGATTCCAATTAACATTATTTCTTCTGCTAAAATTTTAGTGAACAATTTTAGTACCGCACTCATTAAGCTGATACCTCGATAGTTTTTTGGATCTGTCCTTTCTCCTTTTTTGAAAATTGGTATCAAGATGCTTTCTTTCCATTTGGATGGTATAATCTTGGCTGTGAGTATTTTGTTAAAGAAAATCTGTAATTCTTCTAGTAATTTATCACCTCCACATTTGATCATTTCGTTCTTAATTTCGTCCATACCCGGGGCTTTTCTGTTTTTTAGTTTCGCTGCCATGTGCTGTATTTGATTTAAGGAAATGGTCCTATTTAGTTGGGCAACATTTTCATCTTCATGCTGTATTTCCTGTGTTGGTTTCTAATGGACTGTAGAGTAGAGTTTTCGAAATATCTTTCCCATTCTTCCACCGTAATTTTTGTATTTTGTATGTACTCATTTTTTGGTTTTTTTCTATTTCTCAGTAGATTCCATATATTTTTTTTGTCCTCGTACAGATCATGTTCCATATCGTTCGAAAATTTCTCCCAATGCTCTCTTTTGATTCTCTGGATATTCTAGTTGACTACAACTGACTGATTCTTACATTTTTATAATCATTGTATGTTATAGCATTAGCTCTGTATTGTAGGTACGATTTTCTTTTTTTTTCAGCTAATGTCTTAACTTCATAACAAGTTATTGGTTTTAAATAACAATAGAAGAAGCTTAATGTTTAAAGAAAAAAAAAATGACAATTTTTTTCTAAAGATTTGTATTGTCAACAAAAATCAATGTTGACAGGGTAATCAAGCCGTAAAACATAATTAAACGCTTATATTGTCGATGTTCATATAAATTTAATTAGAATTTTGCCTTCGTATTACTTTCCGAGGCAGGTGGATCCGTTCACACAGAGCATAACAGCCTAGGGGCAAAGTCAATTTCTGAGGTTTCAATAACCTATTATTGACGGAAAACATTGTCTGGAAAATACGTTTTCTTTATATTTAAACCCCATGTCCGTATTATTTTTTTTTTGGCGATGAAGATATTTACAAAAAGAAATGCCTATCATACCTTTAAATATCATGAAAAGAACTTTATATTTCGGATGGTTGTAGCTTCTACTTTATGGAAACTCATTGTAAATATATAATAAAAGACTGTTTTTAGTCAATTTCCACTAGTTTATTTATATTTTTTTTTTCTTAGTGTTCCGTACGGAACACTTATAAGATCACTTCAGTGTCTGTCGGTCTGTCTGTCCGTCTGCCTGTCTGTCTGTCTGCCTGTCTGTCTGTCCGTTTGGCTGTCTGTCTGTCCTCTGCCTGTCTGCCCGTCACAACCGATTTTTTCCGAAACTATTTGACATAGAAAGTTGAAATTTGGTACTAATATAGGAATTGATGGCCTCATAGAGCCGTGTAGTTTTGAAAGTTAAATTTTGACTTAAGGGTTAGTTTTGGGGTGTGAAATCGGAAGTGAAAAAAAAAATTTTTACTAGGTCATCGAGTGTGGTGTCAAATGAAAGCTTGTGAAAACACGAGTAATATATATATATATATATATATATATATATATATATATATATATATATATATATATATATATATTATATATAATATATATATGTATATATATTATATAAATAATGCGCGTACACTTTTCTCAGTATTATTTTTAAAAAAATCGCGAAAAATCGCCGTCCCCCACCTTATCTCGAAAAGTACTGATCAAAAAATTTAGAAAAAATTCTGGAATATTCTCCACGGGGTGTAGATTGAACGAAAATGATCACGAGTGCATTACCTTTAATAATTTATCTGGTATATAAAGAAACAAAAATTTCAAGGTCATCAGTTTCCAGTAAAGATTGGAAACAAACTTTGTTGAAAAGTCACTGATCATACCACCGTAACAAAATTTTTTATTTTAAAAGCAATCAACGTACGGAACACTAATTGTGCAAGTTCAACTTGCACTTGACCGGTTATTTTTTTTTTTTTTTTTTTGATGACGCGTTTTTGCTGTCGATGCTACTTCGCCGGATCTAGATCTAACACTATGTTAGTGTAAAATGTAGATCTAACGAAACTGCATCGACTGCGAAACGAGTCATCAAAAAAAAAAATTATAAACAAACTAGTGAAAATTGACTAAAAACTTTTATTATATTTTACAATGAATTTCCATCAAGTAGAAGCTATCACCATCCGAAATATATATTAAATATTTTGAAGTAGTGCAGTAAAAAAAAACATTTGAAATTATGCAGTCTAAATACAGCAATATTATGCTTTTATCCCCTCTGGTTTTTTTCATTTTATTGTACAGATTGACTAAGTGGCTTGATCGGCTTGAAACTTTTAGAAAATATAGTTTTTATTATAGTAAAAATACAAGAATATTGAACGCAGTGGGCACAATTGAATTTGATATTTAAAATTTGAATTTCCCGCCATTTTATGCCATTTGGATCTTTATTCGACGCCAGCTTTATACAGTCTCGAGGCCAGCTTAGAGCTAACAAGGAATTGTTGGAAATTTCATTACGAAGAGCTTCCGATACAGATACCATTTAAAAAAAAGTTTTTTTGTTGGAAATTTCATTACAAAGAGCTCAATTTTATTTTCTGAAAGTTCCAAGCCCACTTAGTCGACCTGTACAATAAAATTAAAAAAAAAACAAACATTTTTTGTAGGTTATGTACGCACTTGAGAGGCTTAGTCGCTAACAAGGAATAGTCGACCTGTGTGGGAAATTTCTTATTACAAAGAGCTCGGTTTTTTTTTGTCTAGATCCCACTATTTTTTCTATACGCACAAAAGCAATTTTTCTGAAGTTTTTTTTTTTGTCTCGATCCGACTTCTTTACATTTAAGCCGACTTAGTCGACCTGTACTCAGGACAATACTCCTGGTGATACCCCAGAGAGAATAAAATCATAATATTGCTGTATCTAAGCTATGCCTATCTCATCATTATTTTGACATTTTTTTACTGCACTAAAGTTTATATGTTAGCCACTCAATTTAATGATTTAAAATTTGCAACTACTAGACAAAAGTATAATAGAAATTCACTAGTGATAGTGTAGTTTTACCCTATATCCATGGAACTATGCAAAAAATGATAAAATTACTTCAAAGATTGGGCAAAATTTATGATCACTCAAAAATACAAAGCAATTACACACCCAAATTTATAAAATCTCCTACTCTTGGGACGGTGTTTATAATGCAAAAACTTGAAAATCTATTTCTACTAGAACTAAAGCAACATAAAAACTTAATTAACTAGGTATTCCCTGTAGCCTGCTCGTAATAACTTTGCAATTTTTAGACGTAATAGTAACAGCAGTGTAAGTTGCATACAGTGCTTGGGGGATGTGTTCGGCTCCAATTGTGGCGACAATGGAGATCCTTGAACAATTTCGGTTCCCACCCTTGCAGATTACACCTTTAGCGTTGACTTTGAACCTTCAATCTGAGATAAATGAGGTTATTTTCAAATCATTTGAATATACTGCCCACTTGTTAAGAGAATTCACGATTTGAGGTAGTTTACTCGTGACAATCGGAGCCAAAAGTATAGTCCGATAATAAATACAAAAAGTTTACTTACTGACAGAGTATTTTATTTTTGCCGGAGACTGTATTCGATAGATGGAAAACTTTCATATGCAGACACACAATTTTAATGAAAATAATGTAACAACGCTGCCAATGCGTATACCGAATGCTCTTTAGAATAACGTTTGTATAGGTTATTTAGGTTATTTATTATACTTTGTGTATGTTTACTGTTTAGACCGTATTACTTCAATTTAAAATAAAAAAAATATAATTAAATAAAAAATGCCTTTTGATTATAATCAATTGCTACATAAAAGTAAATTTGTAAACGAAAAGCTCATCAATAAACGCAAAAAAGTGTATCTGCAATGAATGACGCGAAAAAAATAAAAAAACTGAAGAGCCTAACCTGTGTAGTGGTCGATGGATCGTTGAGTTAAATGAGTTAGGAAAAAATTTAAAGTGTTGTCTATGTAAAAAAGTCCTTTCACTAGAAAAGATAACTCATGAGAAACGTTTAGGTCGTAATTACAAATTACGTATCGTATAAAGAGTGCGTCATGAAAAAACTAATATTGCCATCTCTAATGCATTTAAAAAGTGTTATTTCAGATTTTATGATTAAAAAATTGCATCTGAATGCATAACCTTAGAAGATCTAAAAAGTTCTTATGATAAATTGGGCTCTACAGGAATAGTGCAATTATTATCTAGCCGAAAAAACAATGGCAAATCACGTGTAACCAAAGATTATTAGAGTATTAAATATAATAATTAATTTCTTTACGAATAGTTTATAATACTTTTTTTATTTATCATTCGTATCATTAATTATTTATTTAGTTTTACGGAGGAGATTTACAAAACCGTTTTTTTAGTATATACATATTTAATATTGTTATCAATTGATATGTAACAGTGTTGATAAATAAACATAATATTAACTTAAGATATTGAAAAATTATTGAACCTACAAACATATTTTTGTTAAATATAAATCTTTTAAATACTAAAGAAAAAAATAATAAATATCGAGATACAAATTCAAATTTTTAATTTTTTTTTTTTTTTTTTTTTTTTTTTATGGGTCTAGCACACGTGCTACAGGGAAGTCCCTAAAGCGCTACAGGAGCGATACGTGTGCGGAGAAAGCGATTCACGTTGTTCTTGAATCGCTGTAGATTGTACTCGATGGGAAACACAGTCCTGGGTAAACCATTCCAAAGGTATGATGTTTCTCCATATAAAAGACTGCTTGAAAAGCGTTGTACGAGGAGTAACAAGCTGAACCTCACACGGATGTGAAGCATCAGCGCGACGCGTACCTCTAATATGCACCGCTCTGGGAGGAATTAAACGGGCCACATCCTTCGAACACTTTCCATGAAAGTACTTGTAGAATAGGCTCAAGTCGCCAACCGTTCTTCGATGCTCCAGCGAATCAAGGCCGTCGGTCAGTTCCGGGTGTCCAATCAGACGAACAGCTCTTCTCTGGATAGAATCCAACAAATGCAGTGTATGTTTGGGAGCGGAGCTCCAAACATGGGAGCAGTATTCCATAGTTGGTCGAATTTGAGCTTTGTAAAGAATTAACAGTTGTTGTGGAGTGTAAAGCTTTCTGGTTCGAAACAATATTCCCAACTTTTGAGAAGCTCTTCTTGCTATGCCTGCAACATGTTCATGCCAGGACATATTTGCTCCCAAATTAACGCCTAACAGATTGAGTGACGATGTTAGAGAGATGGAGCGCCCCGACATAACTATGTCGGGTTCTGCAACGTTAACTTTTTTAGAAAAAACTGCCGCCTGGGTTTTTGTAGCGTTAAATTCCACTTGGTTACTGTCACCCCAAGATAGAATTTCTTCCAGGTCTTTGTTAAGTTGAATGACTTCCTGCTGTCTGCGGATATTCGTCTGAGTAGTCGATATCCGAGCGTTCAAAGTGAATGAAGAGATAAGTGTACTGTCATCTGCAAAGCTGTAGATTGGATTCTCGGTCTTTTTTCCAGCAGATCGTTAATATAAATGAGGAAGAGAGTAGGAGACAGTATGGAACCTTGGGGCACACCGGCGTTGATAGTGAAGGTGTTAGAAAGAAATCCGTCAACTGCCACTCGTAAAGAACGCTCTCTGAGGAAACATGAGAGCCACAAACAGAACTTTTCAGACATACCATAAGAACGTAGCTTAGCCAACAGCCCATCGTGCCAAACACGGTCAAATGCCTTGGATATGTCAAGAGCAACCGCTCGAGATTCTCCAAAGTGTTCAATTGCGTTGTTCCAAACATGTGTTACATAAGTCAGAAGATCTCCTGTTGATCTATTTTTACGAAAGCCATATTGGTGATCACTAATAATGTTGAATTCCTCAATTATTATATTTATATATATATATATATATATATATATATATATATATATATATATATATATATATTATATATATATATATATTATATATTATAATTTTAATTTTAATACATTTAATATTTTTATATGATTATAGATAAAGCTAATTAATATATTGTGTTTATTCAATAAATTATTTAACCTACAAATGAATTTCTGTTTAAAAGTTAACCACCTTAATTGCTGTTTAAATAAAGGCGCGTAAAATATGAGGACATACAGCGTTGTCAAATCGTGATATTTGTCCCTTACTACGCGGTAATTCTTTTTTAAACAAATATCAACTTTAAGTATATCTTTTTAACTATAAAAAAAATATTTTCATTTCAAAATTTTTCTAATTTTTTTTTAATAAATATTAGTTTTTTAAAAAATCGTAAGAAAGGTTCTTAAGATATACACGAATTTATATATTTTTTTATACTTCATTGGCCTATTGCATGTAATTTATGTACACTTTAATTATGAATATCTCGCTTCACAAACGGTCAATTCTTTTTTTTTAATTAAATGAAAAGCATTTAGATTAACATCATATTTCATCAAATTCTTAAGAAAAGTGGATTTACGAGTGAACTACCTTAATGGTAAGTCCTGCTGCACTTTCAAAGATGTAACTCAAACTGTGGTAAGCAGTTCCCGTAATATAATGACAATTTATTCAAATTCAAATATCAGGAAGGCCTCGAAAATCGACTCCCCCTGAAGACAGAGCTATAGCAAGGGCTAGCAGATGTAATCGCCACCTAACCGCACCAGAAATCACGGCTCAAGTAAACCTGGAGCGGCCCATCCCCATCAGCGTGACAACCGTGAAGATCAGGTTAGCAGAAGGTAGACTACACGGGAGAGTTGCAGTGAGGAAACCACTTCTTAGGCAAGTGAATAAACGTAAACGATTAGAATGGGCCCGAGAACATGAAAATTGGACATCAGAACAATGGAATTCCGTCTTTTGGAGCGACGAATCTAAATTCGAAATTTTCGGTTCAAATCGACGAGTTTACGGGAGGCGGTTAGCCTACAGTAAAACATGGTGGAGGTTCAGTAATGGTTTGGGATTGTTTTGGCAACGGTAAAGTTGGAAAAATCTTTAGGATAGAAGGAATCATGCGAAAAAAAAAGTATCAAGAAATTTTGGTAACTCAAATGCTTCCTTCTGGAAGATATATTTTTCAGGGGAAATTTACTTTTCAGCATGACAACGAACCTAAACATACTGCTAAACAAATTAGAGAACTTTTGGACCAATGGAAATCCGATGACGTCCTGGAAGTAATGACTGGGCCTCCACAATCACCCGACTTGAACCCCATCGAATTGCTGTGGGACCATTTGGACAGGTGTGTTTGAAAACTCAATCCAACATCAGAAAATCGCTTGTGGGAAGTTTTACAAGCAGAATGGGTTAAAATAACCGAAGAAAAACTCTGAAGAAACTACAGGACAGGATGCCGAAACACTGTAAAGCGGTAATTAAAAACAAAGGAGGTCACATAGATGAGAAAAAACTACTGGACAGGATGCCGAAACGCTGTAAAACGTTAATTAAAAACAAAGGAGGTCACATAGATGAGAAAAATCTTGTTAAATCATGAATATTTTTCTGATTCTCTGTAAATGATGTGAAAATAAATAATAATTCATTAAAATAATATATATATATATATATATATATATATATATATATATATATATATATATATATATATATATATATATATATTATCTGGGTTTTTGTTTGAAATAACTAGGTGGATAAATACTTTCTGACGGTAGTGTATATCACATGGTTGTAAGTTGTGATCAAATATGTTTTTTGTGGAAAAAAAAAACAGTGTTCGTAAATATCTACATTATTAAAACTATACCAAATTTTTTTAGGGTACAAGGTAATCTATTTTAGGTTTAAAATAACTTATTTCAACAATATATTTCTCCCAAGGTGATTCAATTAAAAGTTGTTACTTTCTAAATTCCAAAAAAAAAACTATCCAATTTTTATTCGATTAAGTTCGCGTAGAAAGCAGCGAGAAGTTTTTCAGAGTTTTAATAAGATTTCGACTAAAAGTATTTTAACTAAATTAAATGCACCCCAATAAATTAAAAAAGAGCTTGCTGATAAAATTAAAGTTACCTAAAGTAGGTAATATAAAGAAAGTCTAAGTAAAAGTAGGTAATTTTTTTTTAGACAAATTTTAAACTTAGTATCAACAAGAAAAAACCGATCAGGCAAGCTCCGTGACACTCCCCAGAAGCAAGACGTGTATGTAATCAACAATATCAACAAACTAAGTTATTTTCTCCGAGAGTAGAAGGTGGTCTAGTCACCACGATTCATAAAGATAGTACATCGGCCAAAGAGGCAACAAATTACCGACCTATAAGCCTAAGAAGGTGGCTAAAAATGTAAACTTGGGATTATTAGAGCGAAACCCAACAGATTCATATCATTTACTAAACAATAATACAACATTCAGCATGCACATACTACTAAACTTGTTCAATAAGGTGTGGACTCCTTCAGTACGAAAGGATATCGGGCGGAGAGATTATTCGATGTATTCAAGGCATTGAACAGGATGTAGTATATTGGGCTAGTGCTAAAACTCATTCGCTTTAAGTTCCTTCTCACATCTCACAATTAATCAAGTCACTGAAGTCACAAGCGCTACAGTTGATGAAGTGATTTTACAATAGAAGGCAATAGAAGCCGGAGTGCTAGAAGCCTCTTCATTGTCGCTACCCTTGTTCAATATCTTCACAGCCGACATTCCAACGGCAGAACACATGAACCTAGTGTTACATGTTGATGAAACTGCCATAAGTACTTCTGCAAGGATGACAGTCAGTGGACTCATTGTACACCTGAACGAGTTGTCAGATGGGTTTCAGCACTGAATAACCGATCAAGTGCAAGATGAACTTGCGCAAGTAGTGTTCCGTACGTTGATTGCTTTTAAGATAAAAATTTTTGTTACGGAGGTATAAAATGATCAGGGACTTCACAAAACACACCCCAAATGAGTTTTCAACAAAGTTTGTTTCCGATATTTACCGAAAACTGATGACCTTGAATTTTTTTTTTTTTTGCTCTCATATACCAGATAAATTATTTTTTTTCAAAATTTTTGATTAGTACTTTTCGAGTTAAAAGAGGGGGACAGCGATTTTTCGCGATTTTTTAAAAACAATGATGAACTCATGTTTTTACAAGCTTTTATTTATCACCCCCTCGATGACCTAGTTTTTTTCATTTCCGATTTCATCCCCCAAAACTAACTCCTTAAGTCAAAATTTAACTTTGAAAACTACACGGCTTTGATGAGGCCATCAATTCCTGTATTAGTACCAAATTTCAACTTTCTATGTCAAATAGTTTCGGAGAAAATCGGGTGTGACAAGCAGACGGATAGACAGACTAACGGACGGGCGAACGGACAGAAACCGAAGTGATATTATAAGTGATCCGTAACGGAACACTAAAAAATTCAAGTTAATTCAAAAAAGACTCAAATAATTCAAGGGGTTCTGCCTAACGGACATCTTACGCTTGGAGAATAAGCAGTGAAATAACACGTAGTTTTTGGTCTAGCTACTTAAAGCACATTTTTTTGCAAAATTCGACTTTATTCATTAATACAGTCTCCTTCAAGAGCGATACAATCAGTCCAACACTTTTCTAACATTTCTATACATTTCTTGGCCTCAGTTTCGGCGATAACTTCTTCATTCTAGCCAAATCTTTTTTCCGCGAGCATTTTTTTGAGGTCTGCGAATAGATAATAGTCGCTGGGGGCCAAATCTGGAGACCACGGTGGATCAGGAAGTAATTCGAATTTTAATTCATGCAATTTTGCCATCGTAACCATTGACTTGTGCCACGGTGCATTGTCTTGATGAAAGAACCCTTTTTTCTTGTTCCGCTCCTGCCCACTCAGGCTGACCGATTTGATTCCGGTGTGTAGTGGTGAATCCATGTTTCATCCATTGTCATATATCGCATGAAAAAATCCTTTTTATTGTGCTTAAACAGTCTAAACAGCGCTCAGAATCATCAACACGTTGTTGTTTTTGGTCCACTGTGAACAAACGCGGTACCCATTTCGAACAGAACTTTCTCATACACAAATGTTCATGCAAAATATGACCAACAAGTCCTTTTGATATCTTTAGGGTGTCAATTATCTCACGCAATTTCACCTTACGGTCATCCAAAACAATTTTGTGCATTTTTTTGATGTTTTTCGGTTTAACCACCTCATTTAGGCGTGCAGAGCGTTCAGCATCATTTCTGTCTGTACAATCGCGTTTAAATTCAGTACAGTGTAAATGATGAATGATTTTCCAGGTGCAGAGTCCCCGTAACAGTTATCAAACCATTGCTTTGCTTGAGCGGTATTTTTTCCCATCAAAAAACGGTGTTTAATCAACACACAAAATTTCATTTTTCCCATTGTTTGGAAATATCAAAGCGTCACTAAAACCTCTCTTACTTGTAAACTAATCGTCGAAATGTCATGATGACTTTTAGCACGTATCGTTTGAAGGTTGGTACTTCCTAAAAATCATATGGATTTTTTGAAAAGGGCGACATCTACGTGCCAGACCAAAAACTTTTCAGCCTACATATTATTAAGTCTAAAATTTAAACACGTTAATTCTGAGGTGCTCATTTTTACTTTTCTTGTTAAAAGAAGGTATTATAACATATTCCTGAACAAATCAAACTTCGGGATTTTTACATTTCTCTCTAGATCACGAAAAACACAGTCACTCATTTCCTTCGGTCCGTCTATCGGTCTGTCTATCTGCCTATCTGCAGGTCTGTCGAACTGTCAGTTTGATAACACGATCACTCTCGAACGAAATGAAATATCACTTTCAAATTGTATTATGGAAATTCACTTTCCCTTCACCACTTGCAACAATCAAATTTGTTACTTATTTTGGTACTGCATTTTTGGAAGGAAGGTACTGGGTCATTTTACCGATTTTTTTTTTAACAGTTTTATAAGGTGTATATCGGGTAAGAAAATAGCCTGAGGAAATTAATAAAACATAAATATAATTAATTTTACAAAGGTTTTACAATAGGATGTTGTGTTAATAAAACTACTAAAATTTCTGACTACTGTCTGCGTCGCACCTTTCCATGAAAATTTTGTAACGGTTGCGTGTTTAATCAGGTGGTAAATTTTATGTATCACGCGAAAAATAGGCAAAATGAGGATATTAATTTAGTTCATATTGTTTTTTATAGTATACGCGATATATACTTGTCTGTGGAAAACATCGCATAAATAGTAGGTCAACTAGACAGACGTGCAGAGATATTTAGTATTTCAGACAAATTGAAAATCGTCCGCTACGTTTTAAATCAGTGTAGTTAATATTGATCTTGTAATGAATCAAGATCCTTATTTTTATCTAAATGGAAACTCGACAGAACCTGTGGGTGCGACCTATGCAGGCTGCCCCGCGGTAGCCTCATCTACGGAAAAATCTGGGAGAACCAAAGACAACTGCCCTTTGAATCTTTATTACAAGTAAATCAGAAGATATTCAGCAAGCTGGCCTTTTTAGGTTTTCTAAGAATGTATAAAACTCCGTTGACTAGGATACAATTGGTACGAAATATGGTGGAAACAGAACACGAAGCTCGCAGTTTAAGTCCTTGTACTTTTTTTTTGTGGGTCTAGCATACGTGCTACAGGGAAGTCCCTAAAGCGTTCCAGGAGCGGCATGTGTGCGGAAAAAGCGATTCGCGGTGTTCTTGAATCGTTGTAAATTGTACTCGGTGGGAAACACCGCCCTGAGCAAATTATTCCAAAGGGATGTTATTCTCCATATAAAAGACTGCTTGAAAAGCGTTGTACGCGGAGTAACAAGCTGAACCTCATACGGATGTGAACGGTGTGAACGGAACTTTGAACGTTTTTCTTCTCTTTTGGATGCTGTGCTGGTTTTAGTTCGTTTTCAAAAATCTTTTTTGTTACTTTATCGAGAAGTATGTACTATACCAGGCCTTATGATTGAAAAGCTAAAATTCTGGTAAATATGGCACTTGTCATTTTTAGTGTTCCGTACAGATCACTTCGGTGTGCGTCTGTCTATCGGTCTGTCTGTCACAGTGTAGATTGAGCTAAAATTATCACGAGTTGAAGTTTTATAATTTATCTGGGTATAAAAAAAATACTGACAACCATGTTTGCCTACAAAATGATTTAGGTGAATTATTTTCCGTATATTACCGCGCCACTTGTACACACGGATAGGTACCTAGAGAAAATATTTTTATTTTATTTCAAAAACAACAACGTGTCGAAGATTCAGAACGCTGTCTGGCACTGTTTCGGCGTAATTCAAAAGAGTTTTTGCGTCGAACGAAATATGGATCCACCACTACACGCTTGAGTACAACAGACAATTCGCAGAGTGGCTGGAACCGCATGAAAGCCGACCGAAGCGTCCAAAAACACAAACATCAGCTGAAAAGGTTTTAGCAAATATTTTTTGGATGCGCATGAAATAATACGGACCTTGAGAAGCGGCGAATAATTACCAGAGACTATTACGTTGGTTTATTTCATCGCTTGAATGGTGAAATCAAGAAAAAACGACAGCAGTGTTCAGCAAATCCTGTTAATGTTTGTTTATTTAAAATAGAGTGCCTGTGTTCTTTTAATGTTTGTTGTAGGCTCCATCCCGTTTGTCCCACATAGACAGCGTCACAGTCATCACAATTAAGTTCATGTAAACCCGATTTTCCATATTTGTTAGATCTTTCTTTGTTAGTAATTAGATATCGGGTCATACTGTTTTTATTAACATTTATACAGTTTATTTCTTATTAAGGCTCTTAATTTTGTTACTAGTACTACCGACATAGTTGATAGCAAACTATTTTTTACTTTCGTGTTTTGCGTCTGTTGCCTAAAATTGTTTAAATATATTTTTATGTTTTTTGTCTTTTTTTTCCTATTTATTTATAATAATTCGATTATATCCATTGTTTTTGGCCATTCTTTTGATTATATTCAGTTCTTTTAGATAATGGTTCGTACTTGGTAGAATGTTAGTTAACCTGTGTATGAGACTGTGGAAACAATGGATATAATCCAGTTATTATAGATAAACTGGAAAAAAAAATAAAAAACATAAAAATATACTTAAACCATTAAAAACAAACAAACAACATTTTACACACCAGACATAAAACACGAATGCAGAAAATAGTTTGCTATCAACTATATCGGTAGTATTAGTAACAAAATCAACAATAGCCTTGATAAATTAGAAATAAACTGTATACCTGTTAATAAAATATATTTAGTTAATAACAAAGAAAGATCTAACAACTATGTAAAATCCGGTATATATGAACTTAATTGTGATGACTGTGATGCTGTCTATGTGGAACGGAGCCTACAACAAATATTAAAAGAACACAGGAACTCTATTTTAAATAAATAAAAATTAACAGGTTTTACTGAACACTGTATAGATAATAATAACCTTTTTAATAACAAGAGGATGAAGTTGCTATACAGTGCTCAAATAGGAAAACATATGGATTATTTAGAAGTCCTTAGCATAAAAACAGCCATTAACACAAATATAAAAATAACGAACACCCAAATAGAATTTGAAAATACCCCCATATTAGACGCCGTGTTAAGATACGTGTAATTAACCCAATTTTATTACCTCTTAATTTAAATTTAGCACCAATTAACCATCCAAGTGTAATATCGTTTAGAACTTAAGTTAAGTCTTATTGTAAACCTCTTCGAAAATGGTCGCGAGACTGAAACACGTGTCAGAGTGATCTGAATAAATTTAGTAAAACAGTTATACTGTATTTTATTTAAAAAGTGTCAATATTAAGATATTTCACCTAGAACCGACCGCAATCTCTATAAAGTTTATTCATAAAGAAAAATAAACCAGTGGAAATTGACTAAAAAGAGTCCTTTTTTATATATTTAGAATTTTACATGTTGTAGCCATTTAATTTAACTCTATGTAATACCCTAGTGATAGTGTATTTTTACCCTATATTCATGGAACTATGCAGAAAATAGTAAAATTACTACAAAGATTCGGCAAAATTTATGATCACTCAAGAAAACAAAGCAATTACACACTCAAGTTTATAAAATGTCCTGCTCTTAAAACAGTGTTAATATTGCAGAAACTTGGAAATCTATTTCTACTAGAGCTGAAGCAACATAAAAATTTAATTAACTAGGTATTCCCTGTAACCTGCTCGTAATAACTTTGCAATTTTTAGACAATAATACAGTGCTTGCGGGATATCTTCGACTCCAGTGGTGGTGACAATAGAGATCCTTGAACAACTTCGGTTCCCACCCCTGTAGGTTACACCTTTAACGTTGACTTTGAACCTTCAATCCGAGGTTATTTTTCAGATCATTTGAATATACTGTGCACTGTATTTTTAGACATATAACTCAGACTGTGGTGAGCAGTTTCCTTAATATTCAATAATTCAAACTTAAATAAATGATATGTACATCATAAGATTACGAAGTGTGATTAAATATGTTCTTTTGTGAAAAAAAAAACAGTGTTCGTAAATATCTTAATTATTAAAACTATACCAAATTTTTTACAGAAGAAGGCAATGTATTTTAAATTTAAAATAACTTATTTCAACAATATATTTCTCCTAAGGTGATTCAATTAAAAGTTGTTACTTTCTAATTTTTAAAAAAAAAACTATCTAATTTTCGTTCGATTAAGTTCGCGTGGAAAGCAACGAGAATTTTTCCAGACTTTTAATAAGATTTCAACTAAAAGTATTTTAACTAAATTAAATGTACCCCAATAAATTAAAAAAAAAAGGTTTTTTGTCTACGTAAAAGTAGGTCATTTCTTTTAGACAAATTTTAAACTTATTATCAACCAAAGCAAACCGATCAGGTTAGTTCAGCTTAGCATTTAGCTAAGAACAAAGTGTTGCTTCACCAAGGTAATGCAACACCTGACGACTTCATAAAATCGATGGTGAAATTGGACCAATTAAGTTATGAATTGGTTTCTCATCCGCCATATTCACCAGTTCTGCCTCCCAGCGATTATTACTTCTTTCCCAATTTGAAAAGGTGGCTCCAGGGAAACTGATATGGTTCAAATGAAGAAACCGAATGGGAAACTGGGGCTTATTATTATAGCGAAAAGTTGGAAGATCGTCGGAATAAGTGCGTCGCTCTTGAACGAAACTATGTTGAAGAATAAAATCGATTTTAGGAAAAAACATTGATGTTTCTTCAAAACTATCTACAAAAAGAAAAATATACTCCATAAACAAACTTTTTAAATTATTATTCAATCAAATATGTCATAAAATCACTTAATAGAGTATTTATTGATTATTTTAACCCCATTATCAGAAAAAAACTCATAAAAAATTAATTCTAGATTATCTATACTATCTAGGTTATAAATATAAGAATTATAAATGAATAACGAGGAAACTTGACCACTCTTGAATGGCAAAGGTATAAATAGTTCTAGTAATAGACAAGTAGACCTTATTTTATGATACGAGGGTAAATGATAAGTACCAGGCTCCGGCAAGAGATAATAATAATAATAATAAAACAGAACAGAAGGCTTCTTACTTGGCATCCAGTATCAAGTCATATTAACCAGAAACTACCAAAAGCATATCATCAAAGACCCAACTATTACAGAAGACAGATGCAGGAAATGCCACCAGCAGAAAGAAACGATCGAACACATAACAAGCGGATGTAAAATATTAGCCGGAACGGAATACACACCCAGACATGACTCAGCGGCAAAAGTAGTTCACCAAGCACTAGCCACAACATAGAAACTCATAGAAAACACAGATCCCTACTACAAATACACACCAACATCCATACTTGAAAATAAATATTACAAGCTCTACTGGGATATCAGTATCTATACAGATAAAACAGTCTCCGCCAATAGACCCGATATTACTTTTCAGTGCAAAAAAGGAAAGGTCACCTATCTAATTGAAATAGCTGTCCCCAACGACACAAACATCCAAACGAAATATACAGAAAATATCTCCAAATACACAGCTCTTGCAACAGAAATAAAAAGGCTATAGAAACAAGAAAAAGTCATCATTGTCCCCCTCATTGTATCTGCCACAGGCTTTACACCAATAACATTCACACCACACTTAGTACAATTAGGTCTCAACACAAACATGCACAGAAACATTCGGAAGTCAGTGATTTTGAAAACATGTAACATTGTCAAGTCATTCCTTAATAGACAATGGTAATAGCGTTTGCGCTGACTTGGCTTGAGCCCGTCAGCCAAACATGGAACCACATTGACCAAATGTGAGAAAGAAGAACCAAAGTAAAAATAATAATAATAATAACAAAAAGTGAATCAACATAAAATAAACCACCTCCTATATATGGATGACATAAAACTCTACGCTGCCACAAAAACGCAGCTGAAAGAACTCCTCAAAATTACAGAAATATTCACCTTAGATGTCAATATGCAATTTGGTATAAGTAAATGCAAAGTGCACCACATCAACAAAGGCCAATGGGAGGGCCACCATGAAACAGAAACCATCAACAATGAAACACTCGATAACATGTTCGACAAAGAAACATACAAAAATCTAGGCTTTCAACAAAGCACTAAACTCAACCACACTCACATCAAAACAGAGCTCAGAACCGACTTCAAAAACAGACTCACGAAACTTTTACAAACTCAATTCCAAATATGTCACTAAAGCCATCAACACGTTCGCTAAACCTATACTCACATATTCATTTGGTATCATCAAATGGTCACAAACAGTTCTAGAAAACATTCACATCATTATACGTTCTCAATTTACCAAATACAGGATATTACACCCCAACGCATGCAAAGAAAGACTTACCATCGAGAGGAAGGCAGGAGGAAGAGGTATCGTAGACATCAAATCACTACACAGAAAACAAATACAAGCACTTAGGAAATTCTTTCACAGCAAGCAAACCAGCCTCCACACCGCGACAGTGAAAGCAGACAAAAACTACACACCTCTCGACTTATCCCGGGCAGACCACTCAGCAGACACACACAGTCACACCCAATTACAACAGGAAAAGATGAAAACGTGGTCAGAGGAAACACTCCATGGAAAACACAGATACCACATAGAACAAGACCACGTAAATAAAAAACAATCATACACCTGGTTACAGGATGGGCAACTATTCCCTGAAACAGAAGGCTTCTTACTTGCCATCCAGGATAAAGTCATATTAACCAGAAACTACCAAAAGCATATCATCAAAGATCCAACTATTACAGAAGACAGATGCAGGAAATGCCACCAGCAGAAAGAAACGATCGAACACATAACAAGCGGATGTAAAATATTAGCCGGAACGGAATATAGAGCCAGACATGACTCAGCGGCAAAAGTAGTTCACCAAGCACTAGCCACAACATACAAACTCGTAAAAAACACAGATCCCTACTACAAATACACACCAACATCCATATTTGAAAATAAATATATGCCTTACACCAACAACATTCACACCACACTTAGTACAATTAGGACTCAACACAAACATACACAGAAACATTCAGAAGTCAGTGATTTTGAAAACATGTAACATTATCAAGTCATTCTTTAATACACAATGGTAATAGCGTTTGTGCTGACTTGTCTTGGGCCCGTCAGCCAAACATGGAACCACATTGACCAAATGTGAGAAAGAAGAACTTTTTTGTGATAATAATCTTTACTGTCTAACAGTTCAAGACAATTAAGCATAAATAACATAATAAACTGGAAAATTAAAATTAAAATGATACACTTGGGATAAACACCTATATATGCAACAATTTATATTTTAAGCATTTGACAAATTGCGCGAATAACAGGTTGTTCACGTCAAAGTCGTTACAAATACTGTTGAAAACGCTCATAGCCTGAAACAGTGGTGTTTTGATGAGTTGATGCAGTAGGTAAATAGAAAACAGAAGAGGTTCTGACCAATCTATTAGGAACGTGAAAATTTACTTGAAACAATAAGTCAGGAGAGTCAATAAGAGATTTACATAATTTTATAAGAAAACAGACCAGATGGTAATTTCTTCGATTTGTTAATAAAGGTAGCTGAAAACATTCAGTTCTAATAGACACCCTTATCAGGGTACAATCAATTATATTTTAATATAAGAAATTTGGCAAACTTTCTTTGAACATTCTCTACCTGCCTAATATACTTAGTGTATTGGACTCCAAACAATTGCATTTTAATGCTTTACTATTATGAAAACCACTAGAATTACGTATTATGAAACCCAACGTCCTCATCGCAGTACTGCAGATCCAATTGATATGATGGGAAAACGAAAGTTTCGGATCAAAGATCCAAGGTCCTTGAAGGTGTTACAGCCTGTAATATCTTTATTATCTAACTTATTGTGGAAGTCAGTAGTGCTAAATTTATTTATTTATTCAAAAGTAACACTTACCGGCATTCAATGGCAGCCTATTCAACTCACACCATTGCTGTAACGACTCCATATTATGTTGCAATTAAAGGCAATCACTAGAGTCTCTTATGGTGCAGAAAAACTTTAGGTCGTCAACAAACAAAAGAAAATTACTAGTTATGTTATCACCAATGTCGTTAATGAAGAGTGAGACGTGCAACGTGGCTACCCTGTGGTGCACCACTTGTGGCATTAAACGTTGAGGTTCTATGGCCACGAATTTCGACGTACTGGCTCTACGAAGGTTTAAAAAAATTATATTTTTTGTAAATATAACCTTTTACAAGAATCCTGTCAAGTTTTCAAGACGCTGATTTAGTTTGTGAGTGGCAGCCTCTTAAATAGAACAAGGACGTACGAATAATAAAATACTGGAATCAATCTGCCGAGATCAAAATTAATAAGGACATTTCAACAAAACCTTTCAGTGTTTTAAAGGGTGTTAGACAGGGGTGCATACTATCGCTAGTATTATATAACATCTACGTAGAGTAAATATTTCAACTTGCTCTAGATAATGAATGCAGAGGCCTTTAAATAATATTCGGTATGCAGACAATATCGCAATGTTGCCAATAACATGGAAGATCTGCCAATTCTAATCAAGCTGAATGATATTGGCGAGGAGTATGGTCTACGAGGATGCATCTCTCTTTATAAAGGATCAAAAGATTAAGAGGGTTACTAAATTCAAATATCTTGGCTCTGTCGTCAACGAACGATGGGATTGTGATGGGGAGGTTAAACTGCGGATTGACATGGCAAAGGATACCTTTCTAAAGTTGAAAAATATGCTGCTTCAAAGACAATTGTCACTCGCCCTGCGCCTACGAGTAATAAAATGTTATGTCGGGCGGGTCCTCTTATGTGATGTAAAGACATGGTCGTTAAAAGTAAAATCATTGAATCGTATCGGAGCTTTCGAGTTATGGGTTCTGTGACGTTTGCAAAGGGCTGAGGTGGACAGGACACTACTTAATATCGTAAAACAAAAAAGGTGTCTTATTTGGGACATATACTAAGAGGTGACCGCTACCCGTTTCCAAAACTTATTCTTCAGGGAAAAATGGAGGGTCGGCGAGGACGCGGTAGAAAGCAGCACTCGTGGCTCCGGAATATGAAGGACTGGTGTGGAGTTCCTAAAGCTGCGTCCATTTTTCGACTAGCAGGGAATAACAACTTTAATATGAACTACAGAAATGGTACAGAGACTGCGACGTATGTAAATACATGGGACAGGAAAAAGAACAAGAATTATTTAAAAAATAAATAACATCTATCGAAGAAATCATTAAATATGTGAATATACTGACTTCAATTCCAAATGTTCTAAATTTAGAACCATGAAATATTTATTTATTTAAATTACCTAAAGTGCTATTAAATTTACACGAAGACTCTGAAATTATGGCACCTTACATCGTTCTCCCTTATAGCTTTTAATGCTTTAACGAATTAAAATTTGCTTTCTCGAATTAGGCGTTGTAATGGAAAGTCGTAAATTTTGATTACATTACCTATTGGATCGAGGGGGAAGAAAACGTTCAAAATTTAAAAGATTACGAGTTGTTTAATTAATTGTATTCTAAAACAAATAAACAAAGAGGCACCATACCCTCTTACCTTGTTCAAATTTTTACTTTTCATGTACTTCATTTCTTTCCCTTAAAATTTAAAATAGATTCCACAGACGCCACATTTTTTGTTTATAACATAGCAAATGATTTTACTGCATGTTGAAGATAATCGCCAAGTCAGCAGCCGTCAACTTATCTGACACGTCCCAATCTACGGCTAATAGCACCACAAGAAAATACAAGTATCATCCCTTTCATATGGAACTACAACAAGAACTTCACGGGCATATTTTTGAACATTTATTACGTCATAATATTTAATTATTAGATAAGTTAAACTATATTAAAATTATTATTAACTATTTGTTTATGTTTTCACAATAGCATAAGTGTATTAAAAACAAAAGTAAAAATTGAAAAATTCAAAATAAATCGAAAACTATTAGAAATAGGTATATGACATACTTAACAAAAGTTGGTGGGTTTTGTAAAATCTATCAAAATAATAATATACAGGGTGTGCCATTTAAAAAATTTGAGATTTTTCAATTTAAATTAGTTGAAATGTATAAATTTATTTTGAGCACCCCGTAGCATCTAACTCAAATTTCTTTACATATATCTTTTTTCATCCCTATAGAACGCTCGTATCAATTTTGAGTATTTCACCTTCAGAAACAATGGCGCTACTGACAAATTTTTACAAAACTGAAAACTAGTATTTATATATATATATATATATATATATATATATATATATATATATATATATATATATATATATCAAGGATTTTCTACAGCTGACGCTGTCTTCCTTCTCTCAGCCTTTGATTCCATCAGTTTCTATCCTCCCAGTCTCCATCTGTTAGACCCCTGTCCTCCATAGCCTCGTCCACATCGTCTCTCCACGATCGTCTGGGTCTTCCTCTTTTTCTTCTCCCTATAGGGCTTCACTCCATTATTTTCTTTATCCACCTATTATCTTCGTTCCGTCTCATGTGTCCATACCATTTTATTCGCTTTTCTTCAATGGTGTTTATTGCGTTCTCTTTGATGTTTATTCTGCTTCTTATTTCTTCATTTGTTATTCTCTCCATACGTGTCACTCTACAACATCTTCTCCAATACTCCATATCTACCGTGTTAATTTTAGATTTATTTCTTTTGTTGATCGTCCATGTTTCTGACCCGTATGTCATTATGCTTTGTATTATGCGTGTTTTGTTTCTCTTTGTAATATGCTTGTCCCACAGGATCGAATTTAATTGTCTTATGCATGTCCGCGTTTGTCCTAATCTAGCTTTAATCTCTTCTTCTGATGCTGCGTTTTTTGAAATGATGGTTCCTAAATATTTAAGTCTATCAGTTTCTTTGATTATTGTTTCGTTATCGACTTCCAGATTCTCCACGTTTCCCTCCTTTGTTGTTAGATATTCCGTTTCATCAAAGTTTAATGCTAATCCTGCTTTAGTGTATTTTTCTTTGAGTTTTCTTGCCATATAACTGAGGTCTTCCTCATCTTACGGTATGATTACTTGGTCGTCTGCGAAACTTAGAGTATATAAGTAATCTTCTCGTATTGGGACTCCCATTCCACTACATTTTTGCTTTCATTTTTTTAATGTTTGTTGGAGGTATATTTTAAATAGTGTTGGGGATGTAGAGCATCCTTGTAATAGGCCTTTTGGTGTTTGGAGTCTCTTCCCTATTTTATGTCCTATTTTTATGTTCACCATATTGTTTTCGTAGAGAGCTTTTACTGCGTATATTAGTTCTTTGTCAATGCCTATTTCTTTCATTGCGTTCCATAATCTTTGTCTTGGTACTGAGTCATAGGCCTTTCTTATGTCTATGAAGGCTAGATGAACTTCTCTATTCTTTGCCAGTATATGTGGTCTATAGATGATTTTCCGGCCGTTAAGCCTGCTTGGTCTTCTCCAATTTTTCCTTTTATATTTTCCTCCATGATATTTTTAATAATTTTTCCATACAAACGTCCCATACTCGATATTATGCTTAAGCCTCTATAGTTTGTACATTTTCTGCGGTCTTCCTTTTTAAATATAGATACTATATAAGCTTTTGACCATTCCTCTGGTATTTTTTCTGCATTTATCGCTCTGTGGAACATGTTTCTCAGCATTCGATATAATTTATTAGACCTGTACTTAATCATTTCATTTACCACACCCCCAGGCCCTGCAGATTTACTATTTTTGAGTATTTTTATTGTCTTCTTTACTTCTTCATAGCTTAGCTCTATCTCTTTTATTTCCTTATTTTGTTCTTCTTCAGGGTTCTCTTCTTGGAATTCTTGTCTGTTTTCTGTTAGCAGCTTCTTATAATATTCTTCCCACTCGCTTTCTGGGATGTACTCTATATACGTCTTCTCTTTATTGTTAGTCCTTAATGCTTTAATTATTCTCCATGACTCTGTGCTTCTAGTTCCTTCTATATACTGTTCTACATGTTCGCATGATTTTTCCCATCTCTCGTTCTTTTCTTTGTTTATCATCCTCCTCGTTTCTGCATTTTTCTCTTTATATTTCTGTAGATCTTCTTCTGATTTTGTATTCAGCCATTTATCGTATAGTCTTTTTTTCTCCTTTATAGATTCTTTGGTTTTTTCACAGATTCTAATTTTATGTTTCTCATTCTCGTTGTCTTCTTTACCTAATGCTTCTAGGGCCGCCTATTTGATGCATTATTTTATGTGGTCATACATCTGTTGAAGGTTGTCGTAGTTAAATTCATTTAATTTTTGATCTAATCGTCGTCTATATAGGTCTCTTATCGTTTTGTATCGTATTTTTTAAAAAAATTGAAATATTAGGAAACCTACTAGGCTTAGGTATATAACATTATTAATAAAAGAGTTATAGAATTTTACGCAGAATTTAAAAATAAATGATAAAATAGGATGTTCCATTTAAAAAAAACAACATATTTTATATCGGCCACACTTTTTGAATTACCCCGTACCCGGTATACTCAAAAATAATTTTAAACTGTGCACCTTAACATTCCCTAAAACTATTGTATTTAACATTTTTTCGTCATTCCCGAAACAAATGAAATAATGAACTTCCCTCTATCGTTGACTCACCCTGTACACTAAATAACAAGCATCCGAAAGGACTGATAAATCGAAATTTAACAAAATGTTAAATCTGTCGAAATTGAACTAATCGTTTTAAAATGGAACAACAATTCTCAACTACGAATACTCAGTGGCGAGCCCTAGCGTTTCTTAAGTAAGGACACGAAAAAAAACTTGATATTTTAAGAGTAGGGCGGGGGTGTCTTTATTAAAGTAACCTTGATGAAAAGTCTACTTATTAAAAATTGCCTTAAGGCATCCATAAATTCCCAATATTCTTTCACCACTTTGTACATAAAACACTCGAAATCCTAAAAGCCCCAAAACGTCTTTGTTTATTCACGTTGTTTGCCCATTAAAACTTAATGAGATTATTTAGGAAACCCCAGAAAATACACCTAAAAGCATAAATTTGGCGAAGTAAATTATTTCTTTGGAGCTCTGTGGGCTTTGGAGTTTTAGGAAGATTTAAATGGAGTTTAACGTGAAAACAGAACAACATCGAATTGAGTTGTATACAGGGAAAATGCTGATATATTATGATCTCTCAGTTGAAAAGTTTGGACAACGACAGGCATTAATTAGGCAGTAACCTTTATAATGATTTTTTTGTAATTTATTTATTTTCATTAATGGAATGTTGTTTAATTGCTCATTTTTAGTGTTCCATATGGAACACTTATAAGATCACTCCGGTACCTGTCCGTCTGTCCGTCTGTCGATTTTCTCCAAAACTATCTGACATAGAAAGTTAAAATTTGGCACTAATATAGGAATTGATGACCTCATTAGATCCGTGCAATTTTGAAAGTAAAATTTTGCCTTAAGTGGTTAGCTTTGGGGGGTGAAATCGGAAGTAAAAATAAAATTTTTTTACTAGGTCACCGAGTGGAATGTTAAATGAAAGCTTGTGAAAAATATTGTAATACTTGCGCACAATTCTCTTTGTACTATTTTTTAAAAAGTGCGAAAAATCACTGTTCTCCCCTCTTTATCTCGAAAAGTACTGAACAAAAATTTTGAAAAAATTCTGGAATATTCTCTAGAGCAGGGGTGCTCAAACTTGAACTGCTGGCGATCTACCTCAATATTGTTAGACTACGATAGATCGACTCTGAGAGGCTGCAAGTAAGTGTGATGCAGGATTGTCGTCTAGGTAGGGTGTATCGTGGCATAGATATTAGTTTTCCGCACAATATGCATTTTTTTAGTCAAGGTTAGTGTAGGTCTGCTCTAAAATGTCAATAAAAAAACTCATAATTATTCAAAATTGCGAGTTTATTGGTTCTTACAAAACAAACGAGTTCTAGTGTCTAAACTTAACTAAAGAGTGACTTTGGATGTTGAAGCGTGGCACTGCATGTCCTTAGCATACTTCTCATAAGATGGTACGTAATTACCGAAAGCTAATCGCAAGCATGATGACATATGTTCGTCAGTTAGTCGATTGCGATATTTTGACTTAATTACCTTCATTTCAGAAAATGCAGACTCGCACAAGTAAGTTGACCCAAATATTGTCGTCAGTTGAAGGGCGATTTGCCTTAGATTCGGATATTTATCTTCAGATATAAAACACCAGAATTTTGTATCAGATGCTGTGGCTTTGAGATGTATATCTGATATAATCTGCATTAACTCATTTTCAACAGAACATGAGTCCATGTTAAACTGACTTGCTATTTCAGTAGCTAATTCCTTAATGTTTTTACACGAAAAAAGATAACTCATAAATGATGCGATATTTGCCAATTTACTGAAATCATAAAAACGTATTTCGAATTGGCCTAAAATATTTGATAATTCTGCCTCATAAATATCATAATTCAACTGAGGAATCCTTGCTTTCAAAGACGGAAAATTTTTCAGATCCTTTCTTTTCAGTTGATCTATCATAAGTTGCAATTTACTTTTGAATGCGTGTATTGCGCTAATCATCTCAATAATAGTTTTTCTTTTACCTTGAAGCTCCAAATTAATGGTGTTTAAATGCATTGTGATGTCTGTCAAAAATGCCAAATCAGTCAGCCATTTTCCGTTTTTCAGCATCTGAGTGTCATCACCTTTTTCGTTCAGAAAAGCTGTTATTTCGGGCAATAATTCTTGAAACCTTTCTAGGAATTTTCCGCGACTCAACCACCTGACGTCTGTGTGAAGAACTAAATCAGTGTGTTCAGCTGACTCACTATCCTCCAACTGCAATTTAAAGAGCCGTCGTTGCAAGCTACGTGCACGGTTAGAATTCACAATTTTTATTGCAATGCCCATAATCTCCTACATGTTTAGAACTTTTGAACACAGAACTTGTTGATGTATAATACAATGGAAGGAGAAAAATGAAGGGAAATCATCATTAACTCGACACCATGCCACAAAACCGTTTTTTGTTTCCAGTCATTGCTGGTGCTCCATCGGTTGTAATGCACACTAGTTTATATATTGGTAGCTTGTAGTTTGTTACAAAATTGAAGAAAACCTCATATATATCTTCGCCACGGGTCTTTCCTTTCAGAGGAATCATTGTCAAAAACTCTTCCTTAGCCGACATGTCAGCTTTTGATTGTTTGGCTGGTCTTGTGAACATGGTTTGTTCTTTTTTCAAACAAGTTATCAAATCACGTACTTTTAATTCACTCTGTGACGGAAAATCCTTTTCATAGTTTTTATGAACCGTTTTATGATGCCTCTCTAAGTTCCCACGCTTAGGTATTGCAACTGACGCACAGCAAATGAGACAAATGCACTTATCCTTTACCATACAAAAGAAAAATTCTTCCTCCCAATTGTTATTGAAATGATAAGTTTTACTTTTCTTCGCCGCACTTATTTTGGACTATTTATTAATAAACTTTGTATCGATGTATCGCCTTCAAGTTACAACTCAGACTGACTCCTATTCCTGCAGGCGCAACATTTATATCGGCGCGAACGAAGTCTCGAATGTTCCGGTCAAACACGCCGCCCGAAGTGTCTAGAAAAATCGGCGGGAATCAAAAACGCGGCTTTTCTTTGACAAGTACCGCGCGTTCCTTTGATAAAGCCGCCTTTTGCCGCTAGCAGGGGGCTAGCTAAAGATCGGAAAACTCATTTGAGAAGTGTTTGGCGAAGTCACTGATCACTTTATACTTCCGTGACAAAAATTTTCAATTTAAAAGTAATCAACGTACGGAACACTAATTGCGCAAGTGCAACTTGCACTTGACCGATTATTTCATTTTGATCCGGATTTTGGAATCCGACTACGTGGCTGTTCTCGGCCTAACAGTGAAAGATTTTTTTTTTTGACGTGAAATATGTTTTATTTTTCGATATAATGCAATAACATCATTAAAGTGATTCCGGAAGGTCTGCAAGATCCATCCACGACTGCAATAGCTTCGTTATTTGATGTAAAACGCTTTTCAGCCAGGAATTTGTTCACGTTTGGGAACAGATAATAATCAGAGGGAGCCAAATCTGGCGAATACGCTGGATGTTCAAGCAATTAGTACTTTAATTCGTGGAATTTTGCCATCGTCAAAACACTTGTGTGAATACGTGCATTGTCTTGGCGAAAAATGATTCTCTTCTTCTTTAAAATAAGTGTTTTCTCACGAATTTTTGCATCCAACTGATCCAAAAGATTACAATAATATTCAGAGTTAGTTGTTTTACCTTTCTGCAGATAATCGATCAACAAAACACCTTTGTAATCCCAAAAGACTGTTGTCATAACCTTCCCTGCTGGTGGAACCGTCTTTGCCTTCTTTGGTGCACTTTCACCGGCTTCAATCCATTGTTTCGACTGTTCTTTTCACTGTAGTGTATAGTGGTGGAACCAAGATTGCTCAACAGTTATGAAACGACGTTTGAAATCCATTTTATTTTGCTTAAAAAAAGAAGGAGAACATGACCCATTAAATGGACAGATGGTCACAAAACTATTAGACATAAACTTAAAAAACGCCAGCAAGATAACCCAAGACAGTTTCTGATAGAGGAATGCCACTTCGAATACGATGTGGTATTCGCTACGCAATCCTAGAATTAATGCAGTTGAATTTAGTTAGTTAGTTATAACTTTGATTAATTGTTTTAGTTACTCTTTAATTTCTGGAGTTATAGATCATTTTTAAATTACGGCTAAAGTTTATAATACTTACAACCATATATGTTAACTTATAACCAAACGTCTTATAGACATGAATGAAATAAAGTTCTGACAGGAGCGGAATTGTAATTTAAACGAGATCTTTATAGTACGCGCTGTCCGAATCAAATAGAAATATGGGGTAGTTCCAAAATTTTGACGGATTTTGATTTTAGCAGGTATAGCCTGTCCCAAAAGATAAGATCCTCATTTTTGCCGTTTTAAGTGGGCAATATAAAAATTCTGACCTTTTATTTATGATAGGTTGCAGAGATGGACTTAAGAATTTTATTCGTTAATGCAAATAAATAAAATTATAAGTGTTTTTTGAGATGTTTATTTATAAATGCATGTAAAGCAAATAGATAAGAAGTAAAAATACACAGTTTGAATGAATGGGGTTTACAAGAGGGGACATACTGTATAAATAAAAACATATTTTAACTTAAGCCTAATTCGGTTTCACTATCATTGTCATCAGCTGAGGTAATTATTAGTGGTTTTATATTATTTACATAAATATATGAATCTTCAACTTTAACAACGCGCTGAATGGAATTCTTCCAGCTTTCACAAGGTATATCATTTATAACCTTTTTTACTAATTCAACAACTGACACGCTTAAAGTAGGAGACACATTTATAGTCTTTCAAAACTTCCAAAAAATCACTTTTTTATAACTAAAGCCAAAATAAATGTCATTTTCTAATATATATTCGTGTATTTCCGATTTGGTGTTGGCTGCATTAGGAACCTTATTTAGTAGGTGACTGTGGTAACTTGCATTGTCCATAACTACAACACTCTGTACGGGAACATTTGACAAAAGGGAATTTTGAAACTAATTTTCAAAAAGTTCTGCGGTCGTGTCTTCGTGATAGTCCAAACTAGAATCTTTTATGTTTTTTGCAGATAATAGTAGACAGTTTGATCCCCAGCCCTTTTCAGATCCAGCGTGCAAAATGGTTATTCGTTTACCTTTATTTGAAGGTAGTCTGACATTTTGTACTGCTGTCAACTCCCCCAATGTCATGAGTATCGAACCATGTTTCGTCAAGGTAAATTATTGGCCAATTCTTTGGTCGATACTTTTTAATTTCTTGTAAATAAGTATGTCGCAAGATTCGTAATCTTTATGACTTCATCACTACTTGCCTTTTGTTGATTTTTTGGAACGTGAATCCCATTCTTAAAAGCACCAGTCTTAATTTTATGTGTGTCGGCACCAACTGCTCTTCATACATAGAATATATTTTTCTCCTGACGACGTCTTTTTCACAATCATCTACCTGATGCATTTGAAAATCTTTCCGTTTTTTCCTTTTCCTGAGTGATGGTTTTCCTACAATACCCTTAATCGTAGAAATTGGCGTTTTTGTTAGTTCACTGGTTTCTTGCAAAGCACTTTGTTTATTCAAATTTCTTTTTACCAAGCTGTCGTAAACATTTTTCACTATTTGTTTAGCGTCAAGTGATAAATGTTTTCTCTTGCGATAGCCACTATTGCAATTTTCCCACTGACGCCACATAATTAAAATAGTACCATTACTTTGTAAGTTGTAAGTAAAACTAAAAATAAAAATAATAAAAAGTATTTTTCGAATCTTAATGGGGACCTGTGGTCATTAGGCCTATATTATCAAATACCTAAAGGGCTCCAAACCGGGTTGCCAAGTAATAAATATATAGGTAAAAATAGATCCAATATGATTTCAGGTGCAAGTGAAGTCGGTATGTTTAATATATTTATTAACGACCTACGAAAGATGATTCTATTTTCAAGGCCCTTGTTTTTTGCAGATGACTTGAAATTGTCTGTGGCAATTCATTCTGTTGATGCTATGAGACTGCAGGGAGACTTGGATATGGTGAGTGAGTGGTGCAGGAGAAACAAAATGAAACTAAATATTAAAAAATGTAAGATTATGTCGTTCTTTCGAGTGAAAGTTTCGCTTTTGTATGACTACAGTATTAATAATTGTCTTCTCGAAAGAGTCTCCTCTTTGTGTGACTTGGGGATTTATTTGGACACTAAGCTTGATTTTCATATTCATTATGACTTTATTACTAACAAATGTATTAAACTCCTTGGCTTCGTCTGTAGGAATACTAGGGATTTCCAGACCGTAGATAGCGTGAATATTCTGTACAAGGCCTTGGTGAGATGTTCTTTGGAGTATCTGTCATGTGTGTGGTCGCCATCGTATGCTGTGCATATTGAGGGTATTGAAAGGGTACAGAGGAAGTATGCTAGATATGTCTCTTGCAAATTTAAGTGGAACATCACTGCCTATGGGGACCAGCTACGAAGATTTCAGCTGCAATCACTTTCAAGACGTAGGAAAGTTGCTGATATATGTTTCTTATTTCGACTTGTAAATGGTCATATAGACTGCTCTGATCTCTTGAGTCTGATAAATTTCCATGTTCCACCAAGATCAACAAGAGACCACGTACTCTTTGCCCCGAGGTACCACAGATGTAACTATGGCCTATTCTCGCCGATCACTAGAATCACTAATGGTGCCAGTGAAGCAGATCTTGATTTTTTTAACTTCTCTTTAAAACGTTTAAAAGAAAAACTGTTGACAGTCCACTGAGTTTTTGAAATGCTAATTACTGGTGTTGTTATTATATTGTTATAACTTTACTATATTATCGAAATTTTTTCTGTAAATACTATGTACAAAATGGGTCTGCCCGTAAATAAATAAATAAATAATAAATAAATAAAATGGGACACACTGTTTTGCGGCTTCCTCCGTATTATTGTGTGTTTAATCCAAGTGAACATATTTGGCATCAAGTTAAATCAAAAATAAGAGCACAAAATGTTTCTCCTACTTTAAGCGTGTCAGTGGTTGAATTAGTAAAAAAAGTTATAAATGATGTACCTTGTGAAAGCTGGAAGAATTCCATTCAGGACGTTGTTAAAGTTGAAGATTCATATATTTATGTAAATAATATAAAACCACTGATAATTACCTCAGCTGATGGCAGTGATAGTGTAACCAAATTAGGCTTAATTTAAAATATATTTTTTTATACCATATGTCCCCTCTTGTAAACCCCATTCCTTCAAACTGTATCTTTGTACTTCTTATCCATTTGTTTTTACATGCATCTATAAATAAACATCTCCAAAGACACTTATAATTTTATTTATTTGCAATAATGAATAAAATTCTTAAGTCCATCTCTGCAACCTATCATAAACAAAAAGTCAGAATTTTTATTTTGCCCACTTAAAACGGCAAAAAACGGGATCTTCTATTTTGGGACAGGTTATACCACCCCATATTTTTATTTGATTCGGTCCCAAGACACCGTGAGTAGTTTTTATCTAAGTCGAAATGAATATGCTGCCTTATGAATTTTTTAAAAGGTATTTTAACTTCAAGCTAACTTTTCTAATAACCATAAAAATACACCTACTCCACTAATCTCAAGTTCCAAAACAACAAAACAACCGTATCATAAACTCGAAAATAATTACGAACTTTGTTGAAAGAGCTTGTTTTCGTAAAACTTAAGATACTCACTCACCTTTGTATCTTATTCTCCCCCAAAGGAAAAATATTTTTCCCGTAAACAGCAGTAAATTTTCTGGTAAATCGCGAGGTACGATGCGAAATAGCATTTTGTTTATTACACTGCTTGTCATCTTCGAAAAACGAACTTTTTCGAATGCGATAATAAACAACCATTTTATCCTTTCATCAATGTAATAGGTGTCATCTCTGTGAAATGATCTTCATGGAAAATATTGAGCGCAATTTTGTGTGTACAGGGTGATCATTTTTAGACGCCCGGCCCCGATTTATAAAAAATCGTTGGATATATATTTTTGTTAATGTAGAATGGTACAGTGCAGGGGTCGGCAACCTATGGCACGCGTACCATCTCTGGCACGCCAAGCAATTTTGAATGGCACGCGTACCTATTCAAAGTTTACACATTAATTCTGTAATTTGTGACATGTTTCGAAATTACGTAAATAATCGAAGACAGTATTACTTTAACGATACAAACAAAAACGATATATTATATAGGTCACTAGGTATTATTACCAAAAACTACAAAATATATGTTTTGTAATTTATAATTTTACTGAATGCATTGGTTTGGCTTTAATTTCAGCAAGTATTAAAGACGGCAAGCCTCAAAATATAAGCCTAGGCAAAAACACAAATAAACGTCCTCAATTCAGATCAAAAGAGTCGCTATAAGGCGGTTTTTGTTTGACTTGACTTCAATAGTTTTTGTTAGATTTAACTTCTAGGCGGCCCTTTGATTGCAATGGGCGCGTTGTAGATAATAATTTTTGTTCTAAGAAATTTAATAAACGTAATTATTGGAATTTTCTGGAAACATTATTTTTCTATATATAGCAAGCGGCTACACGTTTGGATCATGTAGTATAGAAGTAACATCCATTCCAGTCAATAGTCGTCGAAAAGTTTAAAAATTAAAATTACGTTGCGTTATGGCCGCGAAGAAACAGAAGGTAGACGTTCGATCATTTCAAACTTCATGGACAACAGATTACGGTTTTGTACAGCAAAACGATCGGGCCATTTGTGTCCTATGTCGAGAAAGCGTAGTTTTCCGGACATCTAGTGTTCAACGACATTTCCAGATAAAACATGAATCGTCATTTAAAGATAACGCTGATAAAAGGGAGGCAATACAAAGAGCAAGTAAACAATACGAGAAACAGTCAACATTCTTTAGCAAAGTTTTCCAAGGAAAAAATTAGGTAACTGAATGCAGTTTGAAAATTGCACAATCGTTGGCACGAAAGGGTAGGCCGTTCACTAACGGAGAATTTATGAAGCAAACATTTTTGAGTACTGGCGAGATTTTATTCGACGACTTGCCCAATAAGGATACAATTTGGCCAGGATTAGGGATATACCGGCATCAGCGCCGACCATCGAGAGACGAATTACCGAAATGACACAAAATGTCCAAAAACAGCAGAGAGACGCTATCAAACGGAGTTTTGTATTTAGTGTAGCATTGGATGAAAGTGTCGATATTAATGACATTGCCCGTCTGGCAATCGTTGCGCGATACTTCGATAATGGCAGTGTGTGTGAAGAGCTGATTTGTCTGCTCCCACTGCAGGAAACTATAAGAGGAGAGGATATATTTTCAGAATTTGTTAAACCTTTTGAAAAGCAGAACATTGATTTAAATAAAATTGTTTGCGTAATGACAGATGGCGCTCCTGCTATGATTGGGAGACATAAAGGATTTGTTTCTCTTCTTATTGAACGCATGGGTCGATCAGTTTTGAATTTTCATTGCATAATTCACCATGAGAGTTTGTGCGCTAAAATCTCCGCTGGAAGTTTAAAATCCGTGATGGATAGAGTGGTTAAAATAGTTAACTACATTATCGGTCGTTCTTCACTGATCCATAGACAATTTAAGGCGTTTCTGCAGGAATTAGAAAGTGCATATTCAGATATACCATTGCACAATAATGTACGCTGGCTCAGCCGTGGTAAAGTGCTCTCTAGAGTGGATGCTTATACTGAACTAGAAGATAAGAACTGGATCTGTATGTTAATGTTTCTTACTGATATTACAAACCATCTCAGTGAACTCAACTTAAAGTTACAAGGTTCAGGCAAAAAAGTTCTGAATTTATATGTATCCTGAAAATCATTCAAATTAAAAATAGATTTATTTATCAGCCATATTACTACAAACACATATAAAAAAATATTTTCCAAATTTAAAAACTTATATATCCAGCGTCGACGATGGTGCATTAATAGACGAAATTCTTAAATATATGACTAATTTAAAAGAGGAGTTTATCGAGAGGGGTCAGGATTTCCATAAACATGGTCCTATGTTCGCTTTTTTAATCAAAGCAGATTTAATGGATTTTTCCAGCAGTTGCTTTGACATATCTCTTTTCTCATGGATGGATATTAATGATTTTCATCTTCAATACATTGAATTTAAAAGCTCCGAGTTATGGAACACGAAATTTGTAGAATTAAGAAGGGTATTAGAAGGTGACTGCCAGAACCGTTTCAACAAACGAGATACTCAGTTGTTGGATGAGTTTACCAGAGAAATTTATTTGTCTTAAGAAAGTAGCGTTTGCCATGCTTACAGCTTTCGGATCATCCTATATCTGTGAACAACTTTTTTCCCATATGAGAGTAATTTTAAACCCGTACCGAAACAGGCTGACAACAGACAACTCGGAAGCATGTGTGATTCTGAAAATAACCAGACATGAACTGGATATAAGAAAACTCTCTAAAGAACTTCAAACACAGGGTTCACACTAGGCCCTAGGACTAGTATAATAAAATTATTTGTTAAAAGTTAAAATTGTTTTGTAATTAAACCTTTTAAAAGCAATATTTGAAGTTAATTTTTATTAATTTTAGTTGTAGTAAATACTTATGTCGGCACACAAAATGTTGTATGAATAAAAACTGGCACCCTTTAGTTAAAAGATTGCCGACCCCTGGTACGGTGCATCTCAAGGAGGATACTGACGTATTTGGCATTTAGTAGTAAAAACGATACTGGGTAACGTGACGCCAAACAACTTTTTTTTCAATCGATATACTTTTGTAAAATGGCATTGGAAAGCTCTAACTTTTTTCAATATTCTCTCTTTAAACTGTTTTTTATTTCTAATTTGTTCCGCAAAAAAGTTATGCAGCAAAAACTATCTAAAATATTATTTTTTGGTCATCGAGGTTGCCATGGATCGTATGCCATGTTTGGCGGTTTTCAAACAATTTATCTAGTAGGCAATTGTCTTACTTCAATTTGAAAGCTCTTGCTTGCACATCTATTCAAATCAGTAGAGTTAAACTAAGTAAACAGTGTGTTAATAGCTTCTGGTTGAAGTAGTTTCCCACGCTGAAAAAGTAGATATGATTCCCATTTATGGAGAAGCAAGAAGAAAGTCTTGGGAAGCGGTTAGAATGTATCGGGAACGTTACCCCGACAGATATATCCTGGATCACACTATGTTTTGTCGATTAGAACGAAATTTGAGGAGCAATATGGATGCATTTTCTAGCCAGAAAGATATTTCTAAGTGAAAAACTGTTGATGAAAAAGTAACCCAAATTATCCATTCACCATCCATATAATTTAGTCAGGCAAGTAAGCGGGAATCTGAATTAATCTTATAGGGCTATTCAGAAATTTCTTAAAGCTAACAAGTACCATGAGTGACAGTTATTAAAACAATTTGATTCGGAACGACGATTGAATTTTGTAGCAAAAATGAAAAGTCATTTTATCAGCAACGGCAAACCTAACAGAAAAAATCATCATTACCGGACTGACGAAAATCCATACAACGTTAACTAGATTCAGAATCAAGGCCATTATGGTGTTAATGTATGGTCTGGGATAATTGGGAGACATTTGGTTGGACCATACTTTTTTAACGGAACACTAACTGGAAAAAGATACCTTAATTTCTTGGTTAATACTCTACCAGTTTTATTAGAAAATGTTCCCCTTATTTTAAGAAGGCATATGTGGTATCAACAAGACGGAGCACCATCTCATACAACTGCTGATGTTAGAGAGTATTTAAATGAACGGTTTCAACGAAGATGGATAGGGGATCGCAGCCCAGTTATTCAATGGGCACCTAAGTCCCCAGATCTTACGCCGTTAGATTTTTCTTGTGGGGGACTTTTAATGATATTGTATACAAAAATGCAAAAAATGATATTGAGCACTTAAAGGCAAAAATATCAGATGCGTACAATAGTATATCTGTTATTTTTTACAAAGTCACTTATCAAGCGTTAATGATAAGAATGGAAAAATGCATAACAGAAGAAGAAAGACATATAGAAAATTTTTTTTGATGTTTTTTTTTTTATTTTTTAAGTTTCAAACATTTAATTTTATTAATTATGTAATAAGTTATGTAATGTTAAAAGTTATATAGTTTTTTCGTTTAGTAGAGTGACAACGGCGAAGATTTTTTTAAATTTTTTTTGGTTATAACTATTTAGGATAAAGAGAAGATTTTTATGAAAAATCTCAAAATTAGAAGTGTAAAGGATAGTACTTTTTAGGATCCGGCCAAACCGGGTACCCGGCTAGGTAGGATCCGGTAAAATCGGGTACCCAGCTTGGTAGGATCCGGCAATATTGTATTAAGCTCATTCTTTTACGTTTTATTAACATTTTCTATCAGCACTGCCAACTTTGAGTATTTTTTTGGCAATATTGTTATATATAGGAATTCGTTATAAGCAGACCTCTATAATATATATAAAATGCAACGTCTCTCTTTCTGTCTGTCCATTAGTGCGCTTATCACTGGAAAACTACTTATCCGATTTATGTGCCTTTTTTTTTTAAACATACATATGTTCTCTAGCCAGGTCATAGGCTATATTTTATTACGTTAGATAACATAAGGAATAAGCAGTGACGATAATAGTGAATCAAGTCGGAAAAAAGTCTGCCGCCAGCGCGTTCTCTTGCAATACACTGCCTAAACCATTAAATATGGAACAATATTATGAAGCAAAAAAATCTGTAATATATATAAAATGCAACATCTCCCTGTCCGTCTGACCGTTAGCGCGCTTATCTCTCGAGAACCACTTATCCAATTTACGTGTTTTTTTTTTTAATTCATACATTTGTTCTCCGGCCAGGTTATCTGTAATCTAGGCACTGAACTTGGTCTTTGTAGATTTCAGAGAATCATATGACATTGATTCACATGATGACAATGACCCTGAATGACACAGAAAATAGAGTGTTGGTTGAGGGCAAAGTATCAGACAAGTTTAAGGTGAAGAGAGAATTAAGACAAGGGAATCCAGTGTCAACATGTATATTTAATTTGGTACTAGAGAAGATAATCCGGGAGTCAGAAATAAAAACAAATGGAACGAAATATCAACAAACCTGCCAATATTTGGCTTATGCGGATGATGTAGCAATGATTGCAAGAGCAAAAGAGAACCTCAAAAAAGCCACAAGTAGGATAGAAGAAAGGGGAAGGATGAGAGGACTAAAGGTAAATGAGGAAAAAACAAAATACATGGAAATTACAAAGAAGAACGATAATAAAAACAATAAAAGTTTAGATATAATAAACAACTTAGGGAAAAGATATATGTTTGAAAAAGTAGACAAATTTAAATATCTGGGAGCAACAATAACAGAAAGTGGACAAGAAAGGACGGAGATACAAGAAAGAACAGCGGAAGGACAGAGATGTTTGGGGGCAAAAGAAAGAATATATACGACAGTTGTCAGACCCACGGTGACATATGGATGCGAAATGTGGAAACTGAATGCAAGAGAAAAGGAGACGTTGGAGGAGTGGGAAGGGAAAGCTTTGAGTAGAATCTACAGAGAAAGGAAAGAAGAGGGACTGTGGAGAAGAAGAGAAACTACGAATTAAAATGCCTATATACGAAACCCCTTATAAGCCAAATCATAAGAAGCCAGCGATTAAGATGGTTGCGACACGTGGCAAGGATGAAGGAAGAAAGACAGGCAAAGCAAGCCCTAATAAGAGGAGTGGTTGGAAGAAGAGGCAAATATAGACCTCGACCTACATAGATTCAGGCAGGCGGAGTTGATGGGAATCCGCACTGGAAAAAGCTAACAGGAGACAAAAAGAAGTGGAGACAAGTATGCAACCAAGCCATGAGCCTCTAAGGCCCCTCGAGCTATATAATAATATAAACATAATTAATAAGCAGTGACCATAAAGGTGAATCAAGTCCACGCGAGCGGAGCCGCGGGTATGGCTAGTTACTATATATATAGATATATATATATATATATATATATATATATATATATATATATATATATATATATATATATATATATATATATATATATATGTATATGTATATACATATATATATATATATATATATATATATATATATATATATGTATATGTATATATATATATATATATATATATATATATATATATATATATATATATGTATATATATATATATATATATATATATATATATATATATATATATATATATATATATGTATATATACAGTCCCTGGCCAAATTATTAGACGCACTGCAAGATTTCATGTAAAATATTAATTACCGAGTGATATTGTACCATTTTATTATTTTAAATTGATTTGTTTTTTATTTTTATATTATCCAATCAATTACCTATTTATTTGACATAAATAAAACAGCATTAATTTAGAAAAGCATAAGTTTATTAAGTTTTAAAGAAAAGTGAAATTAATGTTAGTAAAAGTCAATATTTAGTTGAGCCACCTTTAGCCGCTATCAAAGCTTTAATTCTGCGCGGCATGCTCTCAATGCAAGATTGTACTGTCTCCTGCATTTGAGGATGATGATTCCACACATGAATAATCTTTTCTAGGAGCTGGGTTTTGTTGGTAATCACATCTTTAGCCACTTCTCTTTTCATCAGCTCCCACACATTTTCAATGGGGTTCATATCAGGGCCAATCCAACAGAGGGATATTTTTTTCTGCCAAAAAAGCTTTAACAGACCGAGGAGTGTGGCAGGGAGCTCCATCTTGCATGAAAGTGAATGGTTCCCCATTTGGAAACCATTCTCTGAGCTGCGGAATCAACCGATTTTGTAATACTTCTTTGTACTGATCTTGCCTCATTATTCCTTTGACGACGTACAGACGTCCAGTGCCCTTGCCGCTGATGACTGACCAAATCATCACCTTGGTGGCATGTTTAACCGTCGGGACGACACAATCAGGATGAAACTTTTCTCCATGACGACGACGCACATACTGAGCTTTATTCTGCAAAATTTCGAATGTGCTTTCGTCACTGAAGCAGACCTGTCAAAAATAGGAAAAATATATAAACTTCCATGTTTATTTGCTTTATTTAACTGAAAATGATAATAATGTATCAATTATTGATTAAATTGCTGTATCTTACCGATCTCCAGAAGTCCACATCTTTGTCTTGCCATTGTTTGGCCCACTTCAGGCGCTTTGCTTTCATTGCAGCTGTTAACTTGGGCTTCCTGGCGGGGCGACAGGCCTTAAAATTTAATTCTTTCAATTTTCTTCGAACAGTGCGCTCAGAAGCTTTTACGCTAGCATCCTGGGGTTGTGATTTTATTACCTTTGTGGTAGCAAATCTGTTTTCTACACAAATTTTCTTCAAACATCTCTCTGACCGTGGAGTGAAAATTGGTTTTCTACCGCATCTTTTCTTTCTTTTCGGGCTTAATTCCTTCCCTGACTCAATTTTCTTTTTTATGCGTCGTACACTAGCTTCAGAAACCTCCAATCTTCGTGATATTTCTCGGTTTGTAAATGTTTTCGCAATCACAAGGGCCTTCACTTCAGCTTTTTTACGTGGTGAAAGATCGCCTTTTCTACCCATAATAAAAATAGTCCAATTACTTTTTTAAAACACTGCATACAAAATAAACTAATAACTGAGTAGTATAAAACTGTTAAACAAACAATCACAGTCCATAAAGCCACAGAAACACGTCCGTACCTGACTCGATTCCGATCGCGACTGATACAGGTTTGTACTTGTTTACGTTCATGTATCACTTTGTCAACACAGTGTTGCCATAAGTTAAAAATAAATACAAATATGTAGTCTACAACAATTCTTTTAAATAAAAATCAATAATATTGTAGTTTAAATATACCATTATTGCATAAAAACTCTTAAGAAACATAAAATTACTAAAAAAAAATACAGTGCGTCTAATAATTTGGCCAGGGACTGTATATAAAATTTGGTAATTTTTTATCGACCGTACGTCAATTAGATGCGTGTTTGATTATCGGGAATCGGTCTGGACTGTAAATAAAACTCTCTCGCTCTCACTATATTTCACACGAAGAAAAAAACCATTATTGAGGTTGGCATTACTTAGTAAAAAAGTCAGTTTGTGAATATGTTAATCATGTCAAATACATGCATGTATATGTCAAAAATATTCGTTTGTCATCCTCCATCAATCAAAATTTCACGTAAATATTAGAAATGGAAATTGCACAACTTTTGAAATCAGGTAAATAATTATACATATTATCGTTCTTTTTAAGACTCTGCAGAACCTAATGTGAAGAAGTTATTAAAAAAGAAAGAATATCATAATTTTTTTGTTTTTAGCACTAAGGAAACCTATCCCTCAATTCAGCACAAAAAGTGATTTTCAGAAATCCATTCAACTAACTATATTGGGGGCCAACACCCGCCTCGGTATCTTCACAAGTTACCTTTTAAAGCAGAACCCCCTGATTGCTACGTTACATTTACAAGGATGCACTCCAATCGATAACATCGGTGTCGATTTAAATTTTATCGATACTAGATGTAAAGTCCAGACATATTGTGGGTTGGAACCAGCTGTATCGAAAGCCATCAAGGTAAGTAAGATTGTTTTGCAAGATTTATATGAAAAAACTGATGAGTTCAACGACTTAAAATGACTTTCCTTTTGCTTGTATAAGTTTTACTTTTAAAAGTCGGTTATTCGTTTATGCTGGTACGTAGCGCCTTTAATGGCATACATTTTTCACCGTGGATGAAAAATTCGTCCATAAAAACGATACGCACGCTAACCGACAAAACATAAAAAAAACAACAGCGGCGTAGTATTACAGAGATCTAAAAAAATCTGGAATAAGGTCTAACGGACTATCTAAACGCCTTCTAATTTTTTAAAGAATCTAATCTGGTCCAAGCTAGTCGACTGGAACATAAAAACCAGCTTGCCTTTGGCACACATCTAAAAACATCCAAATATTCCTGTGTTAATAAGTACTGCTACGCTTGTATTCTTGTAATAAGGGTAAAAGAATATGACATATCTTAAAATTTCTTGAGGTCTTCAGATAATCTGGACAAACAGTCCGGTTTGTCGTATTACAGAGGATCCATTACCAGCTGTACAGGAGGGGAAAGGAAACGAGGAAAATGAACCCCCCTCCCAGAGTATATATATATATATATATATATATATATATATATATATATATATATATATATATATAATGTTACAATAGAGATTTTCACGGATGGTGGAATGTAATACATTAAAATTCCGGGTTCCAATCCGTTCGTATAATAATGAATTTGCACGACGTTTCGCCAAAATCTTATTTGGTATTTTCAAGTGCTCTCGCTACTGCTACTCGATACTGTGGTCTTGCTGCAGTTAGCTTCGAGCGGCAGCAGCAGCAAGATCACAGTATCGAGTAGCAGCAGCAGCAAGAACACTTGAAAATGCCAAATGAGATTTTGACGAAACGTCGTGCAAATTCATTGTTAGACGGACTCGGAATTTTAATGTATTACATATATATATATATATATATATATATATATATATATATATATATATATATATATATATATATATATATATATATACATATAGTTTTTACTATTGCGTACTTTAGTGATTTCTATTTTATGTCATATATATATATACCTTCGTGTTCTTTACACTTTGTTTGACTTTCTTTATTTCTAGGTTGGTAATTACCTCTGGTAATGAAGAGTCTAATTAATAGCATTAGCCCAGGGCTCACCTTTTTTTATTTTTAAGCTTCCTTTTTAATTTTTTTTATTAATTAATTATGTTATGTGAAACGCTGTGTCTACGTGTTCGGTGTCGGATTTGTAAATTTTAATTTTAAATTTATTACCTCTATGTTAGGCCACACCCGTTTTATTTACTTATAGTTAACCCTGATGGTAGTCTAAACAGATCGAAACACTTAGACGGTAACTAAACTACATGATGGTTAAAAAGAAGGAATATGAAACTATATTTAATCAGTTATAACTTCATCAGGAAGGACTTCGCCCTTTTTGAGTTGTAAGTCGACTCCCAGTTAGTATCCACTTTATGAAACGTAAAACCTTCCTTGCATAGACATAATTCAGACTTTATAGCTTTATATGTTTTTTGTAGAGTGCTGATGTAATTCTAATTCTTCCTACAGAAGAACCTAAACCGGACACTCCTCTTGGTGCAAGAGTTATGATGGAAGGCAAAAGAGTGTACAAATTGGCTACTCACTGTACGTTATATGCACCAAGAGCTATAATAGTGAACTGTGTACCTCCTGTATCAGTTACGACGCCTATAGTTACTGAAGTTTTTAGGAAAACTCACTTTTACCATCCTGGAAGGATTGTTGGATCAGCTGCTATAGCACAGGTTACGTTTATTTTTTCTAAACTCGATAACGTTCATTCTTGTAAAGTAAAAACTGCTTACACTTTGGCTTTCGATGAGGGTGGAGTCTCCAGATAAGAAACACTCGAACAGTACTTATATACCTATAGCCACTAACACATAGAAATGCGTCCCCGTCTCAGCCACAGAATGTAGTAGATTACACATATCCTCTCAAAAATCTATCTACTAATGGTATATCTGATTGAATGGATACGAGAAATATATCTTCTCATGTCTTGTTACTATTTGTTTCTTTTTTAACTGAGTTTTTCTAGATATATTTACATTCTTTTTACTTCTAGGTTAAAGCTAATAATCTTTTGGGTCGTTACCAAGATCTAAATCCTCAAAACTGTTATGTTCCCTTGCTTGGTGGACCCGATATTGATTTGGTTGTGCCTATTTTTAGTAAGGGTAAACCTGCAGAAGTGTTAGGTAAATAAACGAAAAAAATCATTTTGATGAATTAATCAAAATACGTATGTCTTTTACTATAGGTCCAAAAGGTCGACAAAAATTGATGGCAGTGTTTAGGGGAGTCAAACCAGAAGATTTCCCTAAAAGTTTAGGCAACCCAGATTTTGTTGATAACTGTGCCTTAGCTGAAAGTTACGCTATCAACCTTCTAGTGTCAGTTATAGCTCTAGGAATATGTGGTGATCCGAAGGCTTATGCTAATGTTTATTTGAGGAGTAATTCTTTACCAGATTCATGCAAGTAAGTAGTAACTCTTTGTTCATAAACCTGATTCAGTGTTTCGTCAGCCCGAATTGTATTTACCCAACTCTTTTTAACAGCTAAACAGCAGTATGAAACTTAACATCTATAATATATATAAAATGCAACATCTCTCTGTCTGTCTGGCCGTTAGTGCGCTTGTCACTCGAGAACCAGTTATCCGATTTACGTGCTTTTTTTTAAACATACATATGTTCTCTGGCTAGGCTATAGGCTATATTTTATTACGTTAGGTAACAAAAGGAATAAGCAGTGATGATAATAGTGAATCAGGTCGTAAAGAATTTTGCCGCTAGCGTGTTCTCTTGCAATCCACTGCCTAAACCATTAAATATGAAACAATATCATATAGCAAAGAATATAATATATATAAAATGCAACGTCTCCCTGTCTGCCTGTCTGTCCGTTAGTGCGCTTATGACTTGAGAACCACTTATCCGATTTACATGTTTTTTTTTTTAATTCATACATTTGTTCTCTGGCCAGGTTATCTATAATCTTCTACAATATATATAAAATACGTCTCTCTATCTGTCTATCTGTTTGTCCGTTAGTAAGCTTATCATTCGAGAACCATTTATCCGATTTACGTTTTTTTTTTTTTTTAAATTTTAACTTAAAATTTATCAAAAAAAATCTATAATATATAAAACGCAACGTCTCTCTGCCTGTCTCTCCGTTAGTGCGCTTAGCACTCAAGAACTACTTATCCGATTTACGTTTTTTTTTTATAAGATACATATGTTCTATGTTACGTTAGGTAACACAAGGAATAAGCAATGACGATAATAGTGAATCAAGTCCACGCGAGCGGAGCTGCGGGCACGGCTAGTATCCATATAAAATGGATCACAGATGCACAAACATATAATAAACACATGAATAATAACATATGAAATAATGATCGCTTCAGATGTGATTGTTGCATAAAAGTAGGATCCAATATGTGGATATTTGAGTTAAGCTGACCTGCTACTCTTTCTTGTCTTCAACTAAAGTAGCTAAGCTATCTAAAAATGTAGAGGTACCATGTATACACATGCTTAAAATACATTAAACACAGAAGTATAAAATTCTCAGTTTTAAGTACTACAATTAAGCTTTTTTTTTTTTCAGATATTTAGTAAGTACAGTCCGTTTTTTCAAGAGGTGGAGTTGTTCATAACTTTGGAGTACCCCGGTTAACAAATTTCGAACTAGACTTGTTAGAGAAAGCTACACTTACAATTAGAGAGAGAGAAAAGATGGCAATGGAGTTTATGAATTACTTAGAAAGTACTGAGAGAGATCCAAAACTACCGGCGTTTATAGAAAAAGAACAGAAAGAGAAAGAGTTATTGCAACAAAAAGTTGTTCATTAAAATATGTAATTTCTTATAAAATAAATAAATATTGTCCTTCCTTAAATTAAATTATAAATTAAAACAACAATAGTTGGGAATTACAATAACTGGACGGTTATTGTAAAATGGCGTGGTGTTATAGATAATAGGATACTGAATTAACAGAGTAGAACATCTGGATGCCAGCGAAACATCTTATAAAGGAAGTATGGTACATATGGAGAGACCTATAATAAAAGTTCTCATAGTTTCCAGATAAAAAGAAATTTACGACTTTTGGAAAGCAAATATGAAAGTAAAGTTGAAATATTCAAAACAATTTTTAAAATAATCTTTCGATGATTTGACAAATACGTCTATTCAGCAAATAATTTGAAGCACTCTGTATATAAATTATGTTGTCACATGAATACTTTCAGTAAAAAGGTCCTTTCTAGGTAGTAGGTTAGTAAATAACAAAGGTTGGATTACCAATGTTTGTTATTTACATTTACATTGTACGGCTATATTTACAAAAATGTTGTTCCTCTTAAAGTTCTACGTAGATTTACATTCTCTAAGGAAAGCATTTTCTTCTACTAAAGAAAGTTACTTTTAGAGTTTCATAAAATATGAAAGATTTATGAAATTTATAAAGCACTTCTCCATGTTTTTTATGCTAAATTCAAATATGCTATCAGATTTCTTCTATCAGGCATAGTTTTCTTGTGACAGTCATTTTTGTGTAATATACTTCTCTATATTAGGATTTCATTCTTATAATTCTTGTAAATATAGAAGTGGGAATTTGTATTCAGAATAATTTGGCACCAGGCAGACTTATTCATGTTGAAACATGTTTTAACTCTGTCCAGGCTTAGTGATGTTCAAACCTGTCCTATCTTGTACAAATATTGCACTTTTTTAGCAAGCAGAGGGCCAATCGCTAGTATTGTAGTGAGCCTGGTAACACATGTACCTACTTATTTTTGTGCTGTTTATTGTTTTTATTTGTAAGTTTTTTTTATAAACGTTTCAAAATGCCAAGAAAGTGTGTAACTCAACCAAACAATTTCTGCTAGGTGTGTGGTGAACTCACTTTCAAGTCTCAGAGGCGAAATTTTACACAGCTTGTGAAAAAATGTTATGAGCTTTATTTTGAGTGTAATGTTGGTGATTTTGATAAAGACTGGGCCCCAAATTTATGCTGTGTAACAGGTAATCATCATAAGCCGTTAAAATATGTAATTTCTTATAAAGTAAATAAATATTGTCCTCCCTTAAATTAAATTATAAATTAAAACAAACAATAGTTGGGAATTACAATAACTGGACGGTTATTGTAAAATGGCGTGGTGTTTTTTTTTTTTATTGGTCTAGCACACGTGCTGCAGGGAAGTCCCTAAAGCGTTCCAGGAGCGGCACGAGTGCGAAAAAGGCGATTCACGTTGTTCTTGAATCGCTGTAAATTGTACTCGGTGGGAAACACAGCGCTGGGCAAATTATTCCAAAGGGATGACGTTCTCCATATAAAAGATTGCTTGAAAAGCGTCGTACGCGGAGTAACAAGCTGAACCTCATACGGATGCGAAGCACCAGCGCGACGTGTATTTCTAACATGCACCGCTTTGGGAGGAATTAAGCGGGCTACATCCTTCGAACACTTTCCATGAAAATACTTGTAGAACAGACTCAAGTCGCCAACCGTTCTTCGATGTTCCAGCGAATCAAGGCCGCCGGTCAATTCCGGGTCCCCAATCAGACGGACCGCTCTTCTCTGAACAGAATCCAACAAATGCAGTGTATGTTTGGGAGCGGAGCCCCAAACGTGGGAGCAGTATTCCATAGTTGGTCGAATTTGGGCTTTGTAAAGAATTAACAGTTGCTGTGGGGTGTAAAGCTTTCTGGTTCTAAATAATATTCCCAATTTTTGAGAAGCTCTCCTTGCTATGCCTGCAACATGTTCATGCCAAGACATATTTGCTCCCAAACTAACGCCCAACAAATTGAGCGACGATGCTAGGGAATGGAGTGCCCCGACATAGCTATGTCGGGTTCAGCAACGTTAACTTTTTTAGAAAAAACTGCCGCTTAGGTTTTTGTAGCGTTAAATTCCACTTGGTTACTGTAACCCCAAGATAGAATTTCTTCCAGGTCTTTGTTAAGTTGAACGGCCTCCTGCTGTCTGCGGATATTCGCTTGAGCAGCCGATGTCCGAGCGTTCAAGGTGAATGAAGAGACAAGCGTACTGTCATCTGCAAAGCTATAGATTGGATTCCCGGTCTTTTCCAGCAGATCGTTAATGTAAATGAGAAAGAGAGTAGGAGACAGTATGGAGCCCTGGGGCACACCGGCGTTGATAGTGAGGGGTGTTAGAAAGAAATCCGTCGACCCGCCACTCGTAAAGAACGCTCTCTGAGGAAACATGAGAGCCACAAACAGAACCTTTCAGACATACCATAAGAGCGCAACTTAGCCAACAGTCCATCGTGCCAAACACGGTCGAATGCCTTGGATATGTCAAGAGCAACCGCTCGAGATTCTCCAAAGTGTTCAATTGCGTTGTTCCAAACATGTGTTATATAAGTCAGAAGATCTCCTGTTGATCTATGTTTACGAAAACCATATTGGTGATCGCTAATAATATTGAATCGTTCAAGATATTTTAAAAGATGCTCATTGATAACCTTTTCCATGACTTTCGATATTATTGAAAGCAGTGCAACTGATCGGTAGTTATTTGGCAAGGTCTTCTTACATTTTTTAGGGATCGGCTGAACCGTGGCACATTTCCAGCAGGACGGAAATATTCCCTTTCTGTAGGATAGGTTAAAAAGTCTACAGAAAACTGGTGTTAGTTCCCTTGCACAGTTTTTTGAGAACTATGGCAGGTATTCCGTCAGCGCCAGAAGCCTTCTTGGTGTCTAGCTTCATTAAAATACTCTTTATGATGCGCTGTCTGAAGACAAACATCGGGCATCCTTGACTGCAATATGGGAATAGTAGGTGGTGTTTTTCCTTGGAAATCGACCGTAGAATGTGAAGCAAAGAGTTCAGCCAACAAGTTCGCTCTCTCAACAGGTGTGGTGTTATAGATAATAGGATACTGAATTAACAGAGTAGAACATCTGGATGCCAGCGAAACATCTTATAAAGGAAGTACAGATGGAGAGACCTATAATAAAAGTTCTCATAGTTTCCAGTTAAAAAGAAATTTACGACTTTTGGAAAGCAAATATGAAAGTAAAGTTGAAATATTCAAAACAATTTTTAAAATAATCTTTTGATGATTTGACAAATACGTCTATTCAGCAAATAATTTGAAGCACTCTGTAGATAAATCATGTTGTTACATGAACACTTTCAGTAAAAAGGTCCTTTCTAGGTAGTAGATTAGTAAATAACAAAGGTTGGATTACCAATGTTTGTTATTTACAACATTTACATTGTACGACTATATTTATAAAAATGTTGTTCCTCTTAAAGTTCTACATAGATTTACATTCTCTAAGAAAAGCATTTTCTTCTACTAAAGTAAGTTACTTTTAGAGTTTCATAAAATATGAATGATTTCTGAAATTTATAAAGCACTTCTCCATGTTTTTAATCAGTGTAATGCATACAGAAATATTTCGGGATGTAGCCATAATTTTAATACCTTTTAGAAGGTTATATTTCTCTAAAACACGAAATTTATATTTAGTGCTGGTAATACCACTTGCAGTTTATCTTTCCGAAAGTATATTAATTGTAGACATTCACAGTAAAGAACCAGGATACATAGGGAGATGAGGTTTCTGTAATTTATTATTGAGCGTATCAACAAATAGCATACAAAATACGAATACACTCTCTATCGAAAAATAAACCACCAAGATTTTCCTAAAATATAGACTATCTAAGAAGTTAACAGTTATTAATTATCGCAACTCAATAAAATTCAGTAGACAATTAAATAATCATATGTTAACAATAACTGAATGAAGAAAAAATGATAACATTTTGTCCTAGACATCTCCTAAGTTCTGTCTATGTTTTCTCCAAGCTTAAAAGCTGATTTCTTGCCATTTCTTTTTGAAATGATATTAGATCCTTTAGGTAGAGATTTGAATAGATAGGATTATTTAGCTGATCCATCTTCTTCGCTAAATTACGCAGTGTTAACGTTGCATCCCGATTTTATGCGGACTTGTACTTCTATTTTAAAAGTATATTTAGCTAAGCTACATTCCACGTAATGAGACTCATGCAAATTTTTAAAAGCCAGCGCTCTGTGAAAAGAGCAGTTGGTGGTTGGTAGAAGGCTATTCGGATCATGAAGAACGTGCGATGAAGACACCGCTCCTCCACAGGTAATGCGAATACCTGAAGATGAGCTTCGAATCATGAATGCCGACCCTGACGGAAAAACTGCTAGGCATGTTGTTGACTGCTCAAGCCATGAAAGGCTGACGATAAAGGTTTTCCCTTTCTCACGGCTTGGACGAATACTTAAAGTCGGCCTTCGAAAACAGAGAGACAACTCCAACAGAAGAAACTGCCGAAGGTATGTTGTTAAAGGATAGTCGCTTCAGCGCAGATGAGGTAAATCGCTCTTGAAGCAGATGCAGAATTGCAGAATCGAGCGCCGACACCGACCATCATACTTCGCTACAATATCACGGAGACGTTCGGAAGTATTGAAGTTGACACCCCCGTCGGGGTTCATGCTACGCGGGAAATAAAAAGAATAAGATCGTAAAACAGCAAACTGAG